>OY756412.1:12500-1212500 GCA_963576865.1 Anania hortulata | reverse complement strand
CAAAGACTTTTTATTGTTACGTGGTTTCATGTGATTGCTCTGCAATGAGTTTGATTCTTTTACTTCGAATAATTTTATTATGTTTTTTTTAATTTTTTATTATGGACTTATCCCGCTTTGTATGCAGAGCGGTGATTCTGCCAATATCGAGTATTTTTGTTATAGTGTTCACAATAAATAACGGGTGTTTAGTTTTTATTGCTTTTCTTGGATTCAGTGAAGGCTACTCTTCCCGTAGAAGCAGGTTTCAAGACGCTATCTGGTCAAGCAAGTTGTCTTGAGACAAGTCACTTGACACTCGATGCGGTGTTGAATACAATGATATTTCAATAGTTTCAGGTCTTTAACACTTCACCAAACATTAGAACACAAACTACACCAAACTTGCACTCTAAAGCTGTTTAAATGATAAATAAAAACCATTAAAATAGAATAGAATAGAATAGAATAATAATTTATTTGCATAAAACACGGTATATACAATGGTGACATTTAATAAAAGCTCAACATGTTTTGTCCAGATAAGACGTGCAAATATTTTAAATATTATCAATTCAATTAATTAATATTCGAAAATTACAATTTAACTACATTTAATTCAATACAATTATTATTATGAAAACAGTTACATTATGGTCATAAAAAAAAACATTTAGAAAACATACATGGTCAAATTAATTTATTTGTCAAAGAACTCCTTAATACTATAATAAGCCCTGTCCACCAACCAAATAAAAAGTTTGCTTTTGAATTTATTTAAAGGCAGTGACTTTATGTCGCTGGGCAGTTTGTTGAACACCTTTACTGCCATCGAGTAACAAGTCTTATGAGAGGTTGCTTTCTTTCTAAATGGAAGAACTAGCTTATCTCGATATCTCGTGTGAAAATTGACAACATCGCTATTTTTTGTAAAAAGGTCGGAATGTTTTTTAACAAAGACACTCAATTCGAAAATATAAATGCTAGGCAGTGTTAGGATTTTTAGGGTTGGAAAGAGTTCTCTACAAGAATACAATGGGCCAACTCTGCAAATTGCCCTCACACACTTTTTTTGAGCAATAAACGCTTTGTTAACTGTAGTTCCATTTCCCCAAAGTATTACACCATATCTTAGAATGGAAGCTACATAGCCATGATAGGCGAGTAGGGCAGATTTTTGGGATGAAGTCTTTGATAGTCTTCGTAATGGGTAAATAAACTTATTAATTTTAGTACAGACTTCTTTGATATGTCTCTGCCAAGTGCATCCGTCATCAATATGTATTCCCAAGAATTTTGTGTTTTGTACTTCCTCTAGTTTTTGTCCATTTAATGTTATGTCAATTGTTTCTTTATGTTTTCTTAAGTTGAATTGTATTAACTTTGTCTTGTTTAAGTTGACTTTGAGCCTATTCTTGCATAGCCAATCAGTAACGCTTAAAACAGATGTCATAATTTTATCATTATAATTGGATTTGGTATCAGTACTTATTATAATTGAAATGTCATCAGCAAAAAGTACTGATTTGCATTTAATAAAGTCAGGTAAGTCATTCACATATAGCAAAAAGAGAAGAGGCCCCAAGACACTCCCCTGTGGGACTCCACTACCGTTATGTTTGTATTTTGATCTGTATGATGTCATAATATTATTTACGTCAATATCATTTATTTCAACCAAAAAGATCGACCATGCTTTTCGTTCGACTACCCCCCACCGAATCCATTTAATAAGATTCGGTCACAGATTAAAATAAAATTTGACTTTTTGTAGGTTGACGAGCTGTTGTCTGTACTAATAAATTAAAAAGTTTACTTTAATTCGCATTTCATAAAATAAATAAATATAATATAATACATTAAGATCAGCACAATAGGGACGATCAAATCACCAATATTTGTTAGGAGATGATAAAACGCGATATTCCTTTAAATTTTGTATGGAAAACATAGTTATGAGGTCGCTTGTATGTTGCCTGAAATGAAGTAAAATGACTTTTTAACAAGTTTACAAATTAATTAGAATATATGTATATATTGTTTATATTCTTAACTTAAATTATGTATAAGTACGCTGGCATAATATATTTGATTATTTTCACATTTAATTGAAAATGATGAATGGAAGAATGTCTTTGGTAAGGTGTTATTTTGTAGAAATAAGTAGCAACTTAAAATTATGCGTAAACGATGGTAAAGTAAAATGCGTATTAAAGCGGTCTCTCCCAGACAACCTTTTGGTACGCCTAAGTAGGCTTAAACTTTTGGCACGAATATTGAAGACGCAATGTAGGATTAACATATTAAAAAATAAAACCGGCCTCAAAATAAGGCCTCCTGACACAAGCATCAGTTGCTTAAAAGGATGGTCCCAACCACAGATTATTGTCAGACACTACATGAAAAGAAATAAATATTTTTCATTTTAATTTTTTCATATTATATTATTTATTTTGTAAAAAAAATTGTAGGTACTCATCTTATAACAACAGGAGGTACATTAGTTTACTAACTAGCAGACTTTAGATTGGAGTTAGCACTCCTTTTGAAGTTAAGGATGCATTTTAATTTAATGAAAATTACATATTAACGTTTATATAGGATATGAAAAGCACTGCAAGCTAAATTGCAAGCTTTTACATGAGATAAGCTGCCATTTGTGGAGACAAATCAACAGCCTCACATAACTTCCTTCCATGATGCAACCGTTATGAGATGCCGGTTGACCTGTACGGTGACGCAAGAGCCACTTTCGCATGAAGCGAGCAGGTCGGTAAGCAAGCCTAATAACCTACATGCTTTTGATTGTTTACGCGAAATTAATCCTTATACGTTGATTATTTTTTCGAAAGACCTTTTGTTCGGTACTGCCATCTGTTGTAATTATTAAACTAATTTCGATTGAAACTAGTGCCATCTATTGTAACAAGCACCAACCTTCGTTTCAATGCTTACAATAATTAGCAAGCGTTGTGCAGTAACGTCAATAGATGGCGTTAGCAGTTGAATCAAATATATTTTTGATTGTTTGAGCATTTATTTGTTTTTAAATTGTACCCAAATTCAAATTCAAATTCAAACGTTTATTGCATGTCACATTACAATTTTGCGGTGTTAGAAAAATAAAGGTATACATGTGACGCCCTGCAAGGGCATAGCAAACAAGAGAGTGACATATGTACATATTTTTAAATTTCATAATATAATAATAAATAGTACTTCAGCTTTACTGGTTAATTTTACTGGTAATATTAATTATCCTTAGGTATTCGTAGATGATAATTAATGATTTGGAAAAACTTCAAAAATTATTATGATGAGTGGTTATTATTTTTTAAATTATGGTTTGAATCTGAGTTATTGTTTTTTATAATTTCACAGAAAACAAAACTTTTAAACCTTTTTAAAGAATAGAACGCCCGGAAAAGAATGAATCTCTTAGATCCTGTAAGGTAATTGTTTCAAATTCAAATTCTTTATTTGCCTTAAA
Organism: Anania hortulata; assembly: GCA_963576865.1. NCBI lineage: Eukaryota > Metazoa > Arthropoda > Insecta > Lepidoptera > Crambidae > Anania > Anania hortulata. The sequence continues at coordinate 1,209,031 of OY756412.1, read as the reverse complement.
TAGGGTATGTAAATGTTGTTGTCATACTGTTAAATGTAGCTTAAAAACCTTATTAGCCATGAGATAAGATTTCAGCTTGGAATTGTTTTTAATAATGATTCTAAATAGAACACGTGATCGATTTATTAATTACGATGCTAATAATATTGAGACAAAAAGGACAGTGAGTCCGTGGCCGCCACGGAAGGTCGACCACAATCTAATAAATATTTATTTGCTTAATGATTGCATAATTTTGAATACCAAAATTATAGTCTCTGCTGCGATATAAAGGGCTGTCCCTTTACGAAAATAAATTATCCATACTTCATAGGCAGAAGGAGACAGAGTGACTGACAGACAGGTGAATAATATGGAATCAAACCAATGACCTTTCTTTAACAAACTTAGTCGCACCGCCCACAAACATTTCTATTAAGCCGAATGGTCGACTGATAGAGAATGCCACATTATATTGTATATTTGTATGATTTTTAAATTTATGCAATTAAGTTAAAATTAATTATTTACTAAGCATTCGTGTACCATTGTCGTTGAGTGTTAGGCACATTTGAGCAGTGATTTTATGTTCGACCAGAAGACCTCTTCTTCTTTATCTATACGGTCAGTCCTGGTTGCGTCTAAAGCCATTGCTTTGGAGCCCAGGGTCCGCTTTCCTCCCTTTAGACTGCATAAAGTAAGTAATTCGTTCATGGGGAAATGTACTCGCTTTTTTAACAAATTACCACAGTCTATTGTTGAACTACCCATGTTTGAGTTTAAATCGCATGTTAAGATTATTTTGATGAAAAAGGGTTATTATACTGTTAATGACTATTTAAATGACAAAAATGTCTGGAGTTTGTGGCAGCTGGTGGTGACTGAGTTTGTTTCGGCGTTTCTTCTCAGCACTTGCCAGATTGTCTGTGTCTTGTCTCGAAGCGCTAGTAGGGCCCAAAAAATAAGGAGACATGTTCTGCCCCATATGGGCCAATAATGTTATTATTGTTGTTAACTGAATAAATGATTTTAGACTTTGACTTTTTTTTACTTGATTTACTCCTTTACTTCGCGCGGTCTTGAGCGTCTCTAGTTGTGAGATCATTGGCACGCATGTCAGCCTTCACGACGGCAAGCCAGCATTTCTTGGGTCTACCCCTTTTGTCTTTTGTGGCGGCATGGCCAGACATTTGTTTCCTACGTAGCTTGCCGGTTTCCGCAAAACATGGCAGTACCAGCGTAGGCGACTCTCGTGCAGTTTGTCTGCAATATCACGGACACGAAGGCTACCGAAGGCGCGAGTTCCTTACGCAGTCTTTCCGCGCGACTCCGCACATCCACCGCAGCATATTCATCTCCGTGACACGCAGCTCCTGCTTGTGTCGCTCAAGTAGCGGCCACGCTTTGCTGCCATATAATAGGACAGGCCTAATGATGGAATTATAGATCTGTCCTTTCAGCTTAACCGGCAGAATGTTCGAACAGAAGACCAATTCCCATAATTTGACAACCGTCTAGTGTAAGCCAGCGGTTGGGAGTTCGCATCCCGCAAGGGGCAAATGTTTGTGTGATGAGTACGAACAATAACCTAAGTCATGGATGCTTTTAAAAGTATTTAAAGTATGTTTATCCGTTATCTAGTCGCCATAGAACAAGCTTTGCTTAATTTTGGGCTAGATAATTGGTGTGATTGTGAAAACAATTTATTTATTAAGTAGTATTCATTATTTAATTTAACCGTAGTCGCAATCCAGTTTTGGAACCCAGTAACATTATTATCAAAAACGATGTTTTTACGCTAGAGTAATGTGCTATGGCAAGACTGAATCAAAACTCGATTGTGACTACAGTTAAATAATGTTAAATAAAATTATGGGGCAGAAAGGTTCTAGAATGGAGGCCGCGTACCGGCAAGCGCAGCGTAGGACGTCCACTCACAAGGTGGTTAGACGACCTGGTAAAGGTCGCAGGAAGACGCTGGATGCAGGCCGCTTCCAACCGGCCAATCTGGAAGTCAATGGGGGAGGCCTATGTTCAGCAGTGGACGTCCTGTGGCTGAAATGATGATGATGATGATGAAAATTACCGAATTATAATAAGAGTTTAGAAGTATTGATGTCCATTCAGAAGGTAAATAAAATGTTAAATGTTCTAAATATTGTTTAAAAACTATTATTTAGATTGGTTTAGTTGTTTCTACATCCAAACATACAAAATACCTCTATAAAATTAGTATCATTTCAAGACAAAGAGGTTGCGTGCTGTTCGCATTTAGTTTAGAAAGAGCTGTTAATAATTTAGCTAGCGAATTTGTTGTCCTTGACACGCACTGACTATGACTGATATTCATAGATTTGCGCAGAAGTTACTAGTAAATATAATATTACGGTAAATATATAATTAGTGCCGTGTGGAGACGGCCGTAAAGAAAACACTTTCCGACCGCAACTAGGAGGCGTGTCGTAAGAGGCGACTAATTCCTGTAGCACAAGACGGGCAGAGTTTTCTGCGTGCAAAATCTTATTAAAAAAAACTGCGCTTGCCAACCCGCCTGCTAAGCGTGGCAAGTATTGGCAATCCCCCTGATGTTGGTCATTAGGGGAGGCCTATGTTTAGCAGTGGACTTTCTATGGCTGAAATGATGATGATGATGATGATGATAATATTACCACTTTACCAACGACTGCCTTTTTCAATACTCAATTATTTATTGCGTTCCATAAAGTACAAGATAGCAGATGGTATACAATAATAAAGAAACAATTAATAAATAAATAAATATAAATAAATATTGGACAACATCACATACATTGCTCTGATCCTGTGGTAAGTAGCCGAAGCACTTGTGTTACAGAAATCAGAAACAACGACGGTACCACAACATGTACCATAATTATGGATTCTGATGGGTACAGATAGTTTAGAATTAATTAGAAGAAGGTAATTAGAAGAGTAAAAGAGTGCTCAATCTAATGCATTTTTTTTCTATCAGTACCCCCAGCATGACCACCAAAACCAGATATGATATAGCGATATTATATCGTCACCAACTGTAGAAATATGATGGCTATAGACACCATGTTGAATTTTTTATTAAAACAGCGATCATAGCATGTGACGTCACCGGCACGGCGATTCAACATGGCGGCTATATCTATCATATTTTTACAGTTTGTGTCGATATATCGCTATATCATATCCTGTTTTGCTGGTCATGCTAGAGGGGCAGGGATACCTAATAATACACATTATTACTAAACAATACTCAATAGTAACAATTCATAATCACTTCTTTTCTTATTTTTAAAATGCGTATGAATATTTTAGGTTAAGAATATGTACATATAATTAGTTTTTTAAATCAATTTTTAGTGTTATGTTAAATGTATTTTGCATAATTTTTGTCCACTAGTGGTACACAATAAGACTTTGATAGTAACCAATAATACTCATTTAAGCAGTATGTAAGGCCTTATATTTTACTGGGACAATGTCACGAATCCAGATCTTGCCTACGGCCCAAATCCGATGGATTGTTTATTTTATCTGCAATTAAGAAAGTGTTCGATTTTAATATTTATTTAATATTAACACAGTTTACATCCTGACCTACAGTTATCCTTAACGCCAACATGCAAATTTACAAGATATTCAACAAAAACAATAATTTCTTGTCAAATAGATTACTTACCTATACCTATAGAAACAACAATAAGTACAGAAGAATGTCAAAAATATTCTAGGTAAATACAAATTGTAAATATGTCAATGTCAATCAAAAATAATTAAACAAAATTGTCAAAAAAAAATTAATAACGAAACATAAACTTTAATAAAATCTATCGGGTAAAAAGCAAGTCGGTGGTCACAAGTCCAGGCACTTTGGCTTAAAAAGGGATCAATCTCGGAAAAAGAATTAATAAGCTGAATTTTCGTATACCTTAAACTTGTCTCTCTAACAGTTGTCTTAAAAGTCTCAAAAAATCTCGAGTCTGCGTCGTAAGTTATTCAAGGTCAAAGGTTAAAAAAAAAGGTTTTTTTTTGCGATTATTTCGGTTTTGTTATGCAAGGTAGTGAACATCTATGAATACTTCCTTGAATTTTGAATAATTTGTATTATTTATCAGGTAATACATTGTATTTAAAAACTTTTAACGTATTTAATATATTCATTTATTAATACTTACTTACTTTGTGGAATTAAAATAACTAAATATTTTATTTTTAGTATTTTTTACCGCCCTCTATCGCAAAAACCGTTAAGCGCACGAAAAATTGTTTCAAATTTAATTAAATTCGCAAATTTTATGGTCTATAATTTATTTTAATAAATGTTAACATCATTGGAGCAATGGAAAACACTAGATTTTATGAGACTTAAAACTTTTAAAACGCCAATATGCAGTTATTTACGAAAATATTTTTTCAAATTATATTATCTCTGATTTCGAGGTTGATCGCTTTTTTGACTGACTGGCCCACATGGCGAGCTCGCGCAAAGCTTTACCACCACCGAGACACCCAGAAAAATTACTATTTTTAAACCATTTGAATTCGATTCGCATAAATACACCAATTAGCAAACAAACCAAGTAGACAAACCTCAGTGGTTTATGGCAATGCACTGTAATAAATATTTATGTAGTTTGTGTAAAATAATAATAAATTTAAAAAAAAAGCTAGCCCCGAACTAAGCTTTTACTATGGCTACCAGAGTACCAGATAACGGATAAACATACTTAATTACGCTTAAAACATCCATGACATCACACAAACTTGTGCGGGATTCGAACCCACAACTGGCTTTGTAGTCCGCAGCACCAACCACTACACCAGACGGTCGTCTCGCATCCTAAGTCCCAATTGTTTTTTATTTATTTATTCTACTAATTTCGCAGCTCTTAATACAAAGAAGAGTCACACACCAATTTTGTAGGTAGGATGCACCGCGCGTATGTGAGGTTATACATATGATTTGTTAGATATATCTTAGGTACAATTATACTCTAGTATTGTTTGGCATTTAGGTATACTGAAGCATGTTTATTCTGACTGTAATACCAGTGCTCTAACTAATACATGAAATAAAGCAATTACTGTCAGACTACTTGTATTTCTACAACAACAAAAGAACTGGTTGGAATCTTTCCCTTATGCTAAATTATATTCTATTGCCAACTTTTAAGTATCTTTTTTCAATACCTTACATTTTGCATAGGTTTCAGTACCAGTAAGTGAAAAGATACTTTATTGTCAAGAGAATAGTGTTGGGATTTCAACGTTTTCGTCGCTTATATTTCCGTAGGACGGTTGCAAAATTGTGCGTAGACATCCTCCAAGTTTACCCAGTTACTCACTCACTGCGTTAGACCACTTAATTCTAACTACTTCACTTAAAAACGCATTTTAAGTATTGCGAAACAAAATATAATTGAAACAAAAAATAATGACGATATGACTATATTTCAAGTCAATGGGGGATGCCTATGTTCAGCAGTGGACGTCCTATGACTGAAAAAATGATGATGATGACTATATTTTGGTATGATCGACAAAGAAATTAGTTTACTACCCTAAAGTTAAACATCACTTGCTCATAAAAAAACTATTTCCGCTTGCCTATAATTTCGTCAGTAGTTTCATTTGTGTTTTTTTTAATTAGCAAGTTTTTTAGTCAATTATACATTTGGTTTCTTCTCCTGCCGTCTAATTTACGAATGCTTTATCTGTACTGCAGAGTCATGCATAAAAATAGATGGAAATAGAAAAAATCTATTGAGTAAGATAAGTTTAGATGGCGCTAATACACCGTAGTCATGTCAGCCTATTACAGTCTACTGCTGGACGTAAGCTACCCCCAAAGAGCGCCAAAGAGTGCCCAAGAGCACGATCTCCCGCTTTTTTCGTCCATCCACTCCCAGCCATCTTCCTAAGGTCCTTCGAGCTGAGAGGCGTGCTACACTACGTTTACCAAGCCGTAGTCTCCACTCGAGAACTTTTATTCCACCTTTAATCGCTATGTGCAAAGTGGGTGGTGGGGGCCGTCAAATCGATCGCAGCACGCAATCTGGCAGAAATGTGAAATAACTCTGGACTGTCATGTGTCAAATTGCTATATTTCCATATAATTTCATACTTACGTTATTAAGTATTTTTAAGTAAACACGTTAAAATTCGCGATATGGGTCACAGTACGTGTTTTTTTTAAGGTGTAGAAACAATGGGAAAAACAGTTCGTGCATGTTTTATTCGTTTGGAAACGAATGGAATCAAGATGGAAATTGAAGCAAAATATTAAATGAAAAGAATAAAGTTTGTAGGAAGTACATGTCACAGACGTTTGTCTTATGATCACAGCTCTTATTAAGTAGCTTTGTTGTTTGTTTGTTATTTTCCCTTTTTTGGACAGTTTGAGGTTGGAAAGTTATATCATGTTGTATCGATTCTAATCCCGTTCGTATTACAACATTCATATTTTAGTTTGATCGATTGAAATCACTTATAATATGCACAAACTTTTTAGATATTTACATCTAATTTCGAAGAAAAACAATCCGAAAATTATTCTTAAACGATCCAATTGCCATAATTTGAGAGATCTTAAGTCCACAGTACTTGTGGTCACTAGGGGCGCTGTCATCGCGCACACAGCGAATAGCCGGCCCACTGCCACTTTAGCTTGCTACATTTTAGGACATATCCATTACTTTATTCACAATAGTGAAGATTGTAAATAGATTACTTACATTGTCCTACGCACTAGCCCAAACTTAATTACTAGCATTGTCCAAACACTTACTCTCAATCACTACAAATATATACTTAGTAAATGTAGAGCGAGATCCTGTAGCGTTGTTGCTGCGAGCGGTTTGACTTGCGCAAGCGCAGTAGCCGCAAATTAATATGTAACGTACAATTGCATTGGCAAATTATGCAAATCACTTACACTTTAAAATCGGCTGCGTGTTAAGCTAGATTCGGTTTTGAAAGAGGCTAATTTACAACAAAATACAATCTAAGAGTAAGTTGAAGACAAAGTACAGTCAACGGCAGGTCAAACCTACCCAAATTGATTTTCAATTTTATGTCCGGCACGTAGAGATCAATTTCAATTGCGAAAATTTTAAATTTAGTGGTAGGTTAACGTGCTGTTTTCTGTACGTCATATACATTTTTTGACAAATATATTATAAAAAAATAAATAACAATAAGCTAAAAATTATTTTTTTGTATAAAACATTATTGTAAGCACATTCGTGTTTAGTAAATTTTAAAGACATGCAAATGTATTTAGCAGTGTAAATTTTTCAGATTTTTTAAAAGCATTCAGATTTGCTTTTTGTTAAATAAATATTTTACATTGTAAAAGCTCTCTATTATCAGCCATTCATGTAAGATTGTGCTGGCTTGAATTAATTTAAATTTAATATTTATAATTTGTTTGGTATACATTAGTGACACAAAAGGTTAAGCAGCGTTTACTATATTAGCAATATAGTAAACGCTGCTGTCTGTCTTAGGAATACTGTCTTACACCAGTCTATTGGAATTTCTATTATTTCTTGGGTAAATATGCAATACTTATTTGAACACCATGACTCATGTTTGAGACTATGACACTTTGGCTATTTTTCTGCACAAACACACATTTTAAATACCTATGTAAGGACACGTTAAAGTTAGTATACCAATATCTTTCTACCGGTGCCGTGTGGGAACGGCCGTAAAGAATACACTTCCCCACAGCCAACAGAAGGCGTGTCGTAAGAGGCTACTAAGTCCTGTAGCATGAGATGGGCAGCAGCGTCTACGTCTTTCGTTATAGCGAAATGTTATAAAAAAACTGCGCTCGCCAACCCGCCTGCCAAGCGTGGTGAGTATTAGCAATCCTACCTAGTGATCAAAAATTGCTGGAAGCCGCTGGGTGCAGGCCGCTTCCAACCAATCTGGAAGTCACTGGGGAGGTCCATGTTCAGCAGTAGAAGACTTGTGGCTGAAAAGAAAAGTTGAATGCCGCAACACTTTTAAATAAGCGTAGTTTTTGACAGTTGTGTATTAGATCGATATGTGGAGCACATTATCTAGACAGCTGTAAACATTTGTTCAGAGCTCTAGGCATTTTGCCACTACCCTGCCTGTATATTTTTAAAGTCATGGTTTTTGCTAAAAAGTACTACTTATTTTAAAAAAAAAAATTTTTTTTGGGATACATAGACAGAAAACCAGATAACCTAGCAATTCCACCACAAAGATTGGAGCTCTTCTCAAAAAATACTTATTGTATGACCATAAAAATATTTAATAAGTTTCCGAACGACCTACAAGAATTGCCGTTTACTAAATTTAGGAATAAATTATTTAATTTTTTAATGGAAGAGATGTATTATACAATACATGGTTTTTTCAATGATAAGATTTGACATTTGCTATATGTTGCTATGTTGACATTGTAAACTATTTAAGTATTCAATTTTTTTTTGTATTTTGAACTCTGTAACAAAGGACCATGACATCTTTATTCTTTAAAATTAAAGTAAATTAATGGTTATTAAAAATGACGTAGAGATCTCCTTATCAAAATTTGCACGTCGCTGGCGATAGAATATGCTGGTAAATATTATTTTAAGAACACTGTGTAACCATATTCTGGCAAATAAATGATTTTATTATTTATTATTATTATAAACCTTACCCTATAGTTAACTAGGCCCGGTCTCCCTTATAAGTACAAGAACATAATATGTACCGATGTAATTAGTGTTCTTCTTGGTTGGAGTAGGAAAGACTAAGTAGCACGCACAATGGCCCAATCATGAGGCTAAGTGCGGAGAAAGCCCAGCTAAACTAACTAACTAACTAGTGTAGTTCTTAATTCCACAATAAATTATTTGACGATTTAAATTTAGCTATCTTTGAGGTCCCGGGTTCGATTCCCGGTCGGTCAATGTAGAAAAATAACTTTTGTGTGTTGTCTGTAGGATATGGGTGTTGTGGTACCGTCGTTGTTTTTGATTTCTGTAACACAAGTGCTTTGGCTACTTACCTTAAGATCAGAGCAATGTATTGATGTTGTCATTTTACATTTTATATAAATTATTACCAATTTAATTACTCATTCAAATCTACAAAATGGCGTCATCCTCTCCGTCCTAACCTTATTGTTGTGCCTAACAGGGTCTATAATGATCTGATTAATGTACCTATTTATACCAATGTTACACAGTAACATTATAGAACGCAATAAATATATTGAATTGTCCTATATTTATATTTATTTATTCGTCATAGTCATTAACAGTAAAATACACAGTAACTATTATATAGTTATTATGTAATGTTATGGAGAGCTCCAGAAGAGCCCATAGTTTCGTTAATTATCTTTCCATGGCTATGGCTACTCAAAGCAATTACATAAAACAATGTTTTAATGACCAAGTAAAAAGCGGTTCATCTCGAATCGGTTACCACACACTCATTAGCCGAGAGAGAGTGACCACCAAACCAGAGGGTAGAAAGCGGAAAATTCGAACACTTGGAAATAATATATTGTGAAATCTACGCCAACTCAGAATTGTTTTAAATAGTAGACTGAGTTTAACTGGAGAATATAAAATAATAGTTGTACCCGTGGTTCCGCCTGCGTAGAATATGCTCTCCACCCTGTATTTTGGGTATAATAATGTCCTTCCTTTGGATAAAATAAATAGTTATGCTATTCCATAGGAACCGTGCATTGAAAAAAAGTAGTTTGTTATTCTTTGGCCCTTAAAACACCACAAAAAAATTTTTATTGCACATAAATAACAGACTTAATGCTATACAGCATTCTCTACCAGTCAACCTTGAGGTAACGGAGATACTGAAGTTTGTGGCATGTCAATTCCTTGCTCTGTGAAATACAAAAGCAAATGTATCCTACGGGAACAGCATTTTTTCCGGGATACAAAGTAAACTATATGCTATTGACGGTGTAATGGTTCGCGCTCCGGACTACAAAGTCAGCGGTTGCGGGCTCGAATCCCGCAAGGGCAGTGGCGTAGCTACCTAGGGGCTAGGCGGGGCAGTGCCCCGGGGCCCTCAAGCTCAGGGGGCCCTCTAATCTTTACCTGAAATCTCGATCGAACTGAACTATTGAAAATTTCTCCCATTTTCAAAATAAATATGACAGGTTGCAACTCCACTTTAATCATGACAACTTTCTTTCTGTTAAGAGAAATTCAAAAGTTATCTAGGCACAACTTTTGAATTTCTCTCAACTGAGTTGTCATGATTAAAGTGGGGAATTTCCTAGGGAATTTACCTAAATTCTTTCTGTAGGTTGGCAGAGTAATCATTTTGACGGATAGTGATATGTGCGTTTTATTATTAATCGATGTGCGTTTTATTGTGAATTCGAGTTAAGATTTTTTTTTCAATAAATCGTGTCAAATCTATAGATTTCGGCTACAGCTCATTGTATAACGCGAAATATCGTGAAAAAATGCAAGTCACCTGCAGTAGGTACATTAATTCAGGCCGGCGGGCAGGGGATCGTTCATGGTCTCCACCGTTAAATGTGGTAACACTAACGGTGATATTTTTTTCCCGGGGATTCCCTACCGACACTTGTAGCGTATCATTGTGTTTCTCTTTCCTTTAATTTACTTTTAACGTCGTCAGTGAACAGTGACCAGTACAAGATATCTAAGTGCAACAATTCAAAATGAAATGATTGAGAGCTTGGGGACCAAACTCAAAACCCACCTGGTAGAACAAATTAGAGCGTCACCGTTTTTTGCCATAATAATGGATACGACACAGGACATATCGAAGGTAGATCAGCTAAGCATTGTTGTGAGGTATGGAGTAATAACCAGATCGGAAAATGGACAGCCAATTGATATAATATATGCGCATATATGATATATTTTCGGAAACAGCATCAAACGTTGGGATCTACTGTCAAAATTTACTGGCGAATCGGACACCACTCTAAAAAAACTATGGATGGTCCAGTAGGGCCAATACGATATCTGCAATAAAACTTCGTTATTTTGATATTATCTAAGCATTATCAGAAATAGTTCTAAAGAGTCCTAATAAAGATGAGCGTAGTGAAGCAGATAGTATTAAAACAAAAATGCTTAATTTCGAGTTCGTGTTGCTTTGCGCGAATTCATGCACAGTGTATTAAACGACATCAATTATGTATCCAAAACTTTACAAAAATGCGACATCAATTTAGGTGAGGCGGGAAAAGTTTTAGCAGAGACCAAAGCAAAGTTGCAAATTTATAGAAATGACTTCGAATTATTCAAGTGCAAAGCTAGTGAAACTGCAAGAAAATATGGTATTGATACCCATTGAACAGGCGGGAAGCAACTGGTTGTAAGGCACCGCTCCCGGTGTCCACAATATAAGGTCAGACAGGATACTAACTCCCTAGTGAGCGTAGAGTCCCTTTTACCCCAATACACTAAGTCTCTAAAGCCCTAGCCCCACCTAACAATAAATACGTAAACATAATAAGGGTGTAGAAGGAGAAGTGAAGAGCTGCTCGCAGGTCGCCCAGGGAGACAGCGTTAGGATGGTAGGTAGGCGGTGTGGACCCGCTGCCAGTCTGGCAGACTCACCAGACTGATCATAGTTTCGGTTCGCCGAAAGAAATATATGTCATACTTTCGGCGAACTGAGCTGTCGGTAAAAAATATATATTTGTATCGATGAACGATGAACAGTGATTTCTATGTACAAATATATCGTTTAAGGGTAATTCTGTAAATCATTCGGAGCCCGATGAACACGTGCATTTGTACTTAAGTCATGGATGTTTATAAATGTATTCAAGTATGTTTATCCGTTATCTAGTCGCCATAGTACAAGGCTAGCTAATTGGTGTGATTGTGGAAACAATTTATTTTTTATTTAATTTATTACAGATTCTATTTATCGCTGTGCCAAATTTCATTCAGATCCGTTTAGCTATTCTAGTATGATTGTTTAACAAACATACATCCATCCAACTTTCACATTCACAATATAATAGTAATAAGACTTTATTTATGAATACTTTTTTTAAGGATGTCATTAGTATAAAGAAAATGTAATGTAGGTAAATTCAAATTAAAAACTTTCGTTTAGTCACTAAATAAAATTAGAAACATAGTATTTAAGTAATGTTGTTTTTTTTTTGGCTTAAGTGATGTCAATCTAGGACGGACTGTAAAATTTTAATGTTTAGATTTGTATCATCTAGAATAGGCTAGTTTCCTGTGTCAAGAAAATATTATTCTATTTAGATTATCAAGGATATTGGACCGATATTTTGTCTTTTGTCAATAAAAAAAAATGACGAAGATAAAGCGAAAATGACGAAGATTAAAGTTTGGGAGTGACGTCACGCCTTGCTAAAAAGTGTCGCAAGGCGTGACGTTACGTGGAACTTTAACGGCCTATTTCTTCATCATTTTTTGTTTGATTGAGAAAAGAAAAAATACGTGTCCAATAGTTTCTGTAAATCCAACTGACGGACTAATTAGATTTTTTTAGGAAACTAGCCCATTATGGTCAAGTCTGCCTTTCTAGGTATGGGATAACTCGGTAGGAGAAAGAGAGGTTAGAAGTAGATACAATAAATTTAGAGCATTTTTTTCCGACGAAAAAGTGTTAGGTCTTCAGAAGTCAATATTGAAGGTCTAGTCGAGACGTTTAAAGACGCTTTAAAGCGATAAGTTTATAGTAGTACCTTACCTCATGATCGCATGCAGACAGAATGTGTGAGTAAGTAAAGCCTTTGAAGTTGGGTAAAATATGCAATTATTGTAACAACTGCAGCGTTCTCACGCCTCGTGAGTCGTGCGTGACATAACATGGAATTTCTTTTGCATTGTCACTTAGTAGGTAACCGTCTGGGTTTCGTTTCGAAGAGCATCGTGTCAGTTAGGATTAGACAGAAAGTTTGCTGATAATATGGAAGTTTCGCCTTTTGTGTAGCTTAGTGGCGGCAGGGCTTTGGTCGTGATTACAAAGTTAAGTCACCTACGCCGCGGTTGTTAGTAGATGGGTGACCATTCCAACCGTATTTGGTGACATTTATCACAAGCATCTCCGTACTTAACAAATGGTCCCGGCTAATATCGCTTGATACTATCGTAAAGCCTAGTTAGAGTGGGCGGCTTAATAACATCTGACAGTAAGGTTTAGTCACGGCATGGGGCCTGCGTGTGGAGTATGGCCCAAATTGCCTCATAGTTGAGGCAAGGCCTATACCCCGCAGGGGGACGAATACTATTACTTTAATAAAAGTAAGAGGTCAACAGTTCAACGTCCCATATATGGTCTCCACTCGAGTGCCTTTCATCCTCCGCTTGGTAGGGTGCCTTTTGCACTCCACATTGGCCCGATCACGCCTGCTAGTATGGGGCTCGACACGTACGAGTCTGAGGCTTCGCTGAGCGAAGCCTCACACTCGGCCGGGTCGCGGCGACCGCTAGCGGGGCGGACCTAGGCTGTGCGCCTTCAGCGCACGCCACAACTGCCCGGTTTAAGCTGACGAATGTCTTCCTCAAAGGCACTCAGCGATAGGTCCGTCCATAAAAAAAAAAAGCCTTTCATCCTAACGGTTGTTAGCTTGGCGAGGGATGTGGCCTGCTTATTGTTACTTTAGCTTTGGTATCATAATCATCACCATTTCAGCCATAGGACGTCCACTGCTGAAAATAAGGCTCCCCAAATGACCTATCATCAGGGGGGACTGCCAATACTCGCCACCCTTGCCAGGCGGGTTGGTGAGCGAAATTTTTTATAAGATTTCGCACGAAGACGCTGCTGCCCGCCTCGTGCTACTGGAATTAGTCGCTTCTTACGACACGCCTCCTGTTGGTGGTGGGGAAGTGTATTCTATACGGCCGGCCCCAATCGGTTCTTTGCAATGCGAAGCTTATAATGTCGCTTTGGATCTTATCACTTAAAGAAACGCCAATTTTAAGTAGCTCTTTCTATCAGCTAAGAAACGCCAAGAATAGCTCTCTCCATAGCACGGTGACTTTGAGCTAGTCTTGCCCACAGCCATTCGTAATGTCGATCGTTTTTTGGTAAACGCTATTATGCCATATTATGCCTGTTATCTATAGCGTTTAGCCCATAGAACCATGGCGTAACTAACGATAGCCAATTGCGCGCGCGCAGGTACTTATTTGCGCCATTAATCATTTTAAAGAAACTCGCTTTCTTTGGGAAACTTCCTTGTTTTCTTTTATAGTTTTATAGATGACAAATTATGGTTTTTATATTACAGATTTTCTTTTTACACGGTTATTTAATTTTTGACAATGTCAGGAAGTGCATATACTCATACGATTTAAGATTTTGGAATGTATTTAAAAGTGCATCATGCAGAGAAATATTTGTATTTGGTTTATCGTTTTAAAAACTATTTATTTGATACCGATTTTAAAATTAAAGTCCTACACGTAGAGATCAATACTAACTGAGAAAATTTGACGTTTTGTGGTACTTTGAGCTTTGTACAAAACAATGAATATTGTCAGGGGCGTCTTTTAATAGTTCGTTTTCTGGATTGACCCGTACCGGGACATGAATCCGGAGCTTTGCGTTCAAGACGATTAGTGCCACTGTGCCAATGGGGCCCTGAAAATTGTCAACAACATATGAAGCTGAAAATTTAAACCATAAGCTGACCTCGCGTTATTAAGACATTTGATACAAATCAACGATCATATTATACTGGGAAATTATAGCTTGACAGGTCAACTCTAAACCTATTTCACATTATAAGTTATCATCATCATCATCATCAGCCTTAAGAAGTCCACTAGACATAGACCTCTTCTATAGAACGCCACAGCAAACAGTTCTAGGCCGTTTGCATCCAGCGGCTGCCCGTAATCCTGACCAGATCGTCAGTCCACCGCGTGGGAGGCCTACCCACGCTGCGCTTTCCAGTTTGTGGTCGCCACTCGAGAACTCTTCCGCAACGGTTGTCGGTTCTGCGAGCGATGTGGCCTGTCCACTGCCACTTTAGTTTTGCAATTCCAAAAGCTAGTATGTCGGTAATTTTGGTTCTTCTACGGATCTTCTCATTTTGATTCTTATCTCACAGAGAAACGCCCAGCATAGCTCTCTCCATAGCATGTTGGGTGACTTTAAGCATGTTTAGGAGGTCAATGGTGAAGGACCACGTCCCAGTACCGCAACACTCACTGCTCAGAGACTATTCTTTAGGCTCTGAAGGATGTCGGCCGATAGGATATCATTTAGTTTCACATTATAAGTAATATCTTAAAATAGGCAACATCTATTCGCACTACAACAATCGTTATTAGCATATAATATTTTGTCACCTTTAGAGTCATGGACAACATTTTTGTTTATTATTCTAGTCATGACGTCGAAACTGTATGTTGAAACATTTATTTTGTTTAAGATTTTCAGTAAAATTGTTATTTAGTAGTATGTTTTGTTTGAATACAACTAAGTTAAGCAAGTAAGTGGCAGTGGGCGAGGCATATAGCACGTAGATACACACGTAGGGGCAGAAAAGTTCTGGAATGGATGGACCACGTACCGGCAAGCGCAGCGTGACGTCCACCCACAAGGTGACCGACCTGGTAAAGGTTGCAGGAAGCCGCTAGATGCAGGCCGCTTCCAACCGGCTAATCAGGATGACATTGGAGGAGCCTTTGTTCCTATGGCTGAAATGATGAAGATAAGCAACCCCTCGAAGTTGGGTACAAATGATTCATTTTTTTAAATTTTACTAGATTCCGTTTAGATTAAACATTTTTAGTAAGAAGACGTAAAAACAAGAATATTCGACATCTACCGTGATTTCGTGGTATCTCCCGGGATTTCGTGAAATCCCTAGTATCCTTATTTCCTTGCGACATATACATAGACAGTCGATCCATTCGTCCACCAGTTCTTTGTCGAAGTTGGACCTACAGGATACTGGACGGTATCTGATGGCCGTCAGACTGAGATTCCCATCAGATACTCTCCGGTAGGTCCAAATAAAATATATTTATTTCAGGCAACTGAGCCCATAAAGTGTTAGTAAGACTTATTGATAATTTTATTAGTAATGGAATAAAGAAGAGTACATTAATAATAAGCACAAACTAACTGGGAATAAGTGCAATCAACCGTAACCCGGGCATCAGCCGTGCCGTGGCGCGAAGAATCCAACTTGGCTTGGCAGCGTTCAGGAAACCACGTAATATCATCTCGTCCAAATATCCCGAGCCTGAGAACAAAGTATTTTCGAGCATTCCGTGATGCTAGTGAACGGTATTGAGTGGTCCTTGACTGTTGGGATCAGATTACTCGTATATTCTATTGTACAATAAGCTCAACCTTACTCTGTCTGCTATGGAGTGATCTATGTTTTGAGTTTATTTATAAGATAAGATCCGAAATGCAGCAGAAGTGGCAGTTATAGTTCTGTAAACAGTAGCGGAAAATTACTATTCTCCCTTAAATAAAAAGTTTGTCAAAACCCTAATGTTAGTTTACTAACACTATTATTAAGTCATTTGTTACTAACACTTATGGATAACTATTGGTCCGAAATAAATTAGTTATTATTATTATTATAGGATCACTTTGTGGTCTGTCTGTCTGTCCGTCTGTCTAGACCCTGGACCTTCGGTTATAATAACCGAATGCGCAAGCGGCCGCTTCACGTCGGGGTGGAGGAGAGTCAATAAGGTAGACCAGTTTTATTGCTGCAGTAGGGAGGACCGCTGGATGCGGGTCGCTTCCAACCGGCCAATCTAGAAGACACTGGGGGGGCCTATGTTCAGCAGGTGACGTCCTATGGCTGAAATGATGATGATGAGGGGAGACCGGGGATAGTTGACTATAGGGGTAGAATGCCTTACTGTCAAAACATGACCTATTTAAAAGTGTTGCATTATTTCATTTATTTATTGCACTTGATGATTAAACGAGTAACAAACATCCATACATCCATCAGACGACCTGGTAAGGGTCGCAGGAAGACGCTGGATGCAGGCCGCTTCCAACCGGCCATTCTGGAAGTCACTGGGGGAGGCCTATGTTCAGCAGTGGACGTCCTAAGGCTGAAATGGTGATGATGATGATGATACATACACACTTTCGCGTTTATTATATTAGTAAGTATAGTATTCTAAATTGACCCGAACCGGGAATCGATTCCGGGACCCTTTGCGTTTAAGCGAAATGTCCAAACATGTTACATTCCGTTACAATATTAAACTGAGCTCTCCATTGGTTTCACATTACTTTATCTTATTAGAACTTTTGTTTTTGCAATTACATGCTCGTAAAAATCACAAACTGTAAGTTGCATATATTTTTACAAGTTCTCAAGAGTGGGGGCTGTGCTAAACATGACCCTTATCGTGTACAAGTTAACCTCTAAAAATATTGAGCACTATTTCAGTTAGACCTTCTATATCAATTTCAGTTTATTCTTTGTCAAGTAAAGTTCATCGCTGTTGCTTCCTGTATTCGAGTATAAGTCAAGATTTAGTATTCCAGTAAATGCTAAACTCTTAATAAAGGGACGGCCTGTACAATGGAAGCTCAGTTTATATTAGATATAATATAGTATTTTACTGTGTACATGTACTAGGTAGTATGTATTTTATTTTATTTGTTCTTATTTTATTTTATTTGTTTGTTTAATTAGTTCGTAAATTTTTGGACTTTTATGTTTTGGAACTCTTCACCGCCTCCCTTCTCTCAATATTAATTCAACTTTCCTCTACCTGAAGGTTGTCTGGAAGAGATCGCTTCCAGCGATAAGACCGCCTAAATTGTGCTATTCACTAAGTATTTACTTTGTGTGTGTGGTGTACAATAAAGAGTATCTATCTATCTATCTATATAAATAGCTTAACTTGCAGCCGTGTGAATGTTTTCCTCCTTTCTCATTGCAAAATTTTATGAATGCCTCATCGCAATTGTTTGCACATACAAGACTTGATTTGAAACGTTAATATTTAACGCCCTAATTGGCGCAGTGGTGCGGTTAGGCGTCATAAGAGTGAGTCTGTCCAGAAAAGGCGTTTTACGCGCGAAAATCGTCGCATTCTACGCGCGTTTTTATGGACGGAATGTATTGGGCCCTAGGATCTTGATAAAAAACAGGCGAAATGTGCGCGTAAAACGCCCCATCTGGAAAGGTTCTAACCCTTATTAGATTCTCTGTTGGGGCAATTCAGAAAACGAATTTGCTTGAATCATTACAAGGCGATTTTTTTAACACACTTTATTAGCTTCATTTGTAACTAACTATGTTATCAAATCCTGGAAGTAGTTTTTAACCTACTTCTAACTGACGTATCGCTTCAAAACTTTGTAATTGTTTGACATTCGGATGACAATACAATAATTTGACACCATCATGCTGATCTGATGATGAGTCAGGAGGTGGATAGTGAAACTCTTCAACAACTGCTAGTAAAACCTTCGTGTTTGGGCTCATTTGATTCGTTTTGACGAATTCAGTACATAGAAAAATGTGTGCTTTATATATTTTTTAACATGCCAATTACAGACCTACCACTTTTTAGAACTGTTTTTATTCATTCAAAACTTCTAGCTACTATAACTTAAAACTATACATAGAAATGGCTTTAACTTAGTTAGGTACAGAAAGTGACAGAATTATGGCATTTGGATAATTGCGAACAGTAGTGCATGCTCATTTAATACATTTGACATTAAAATGTTACATTATCGAAATTTTGTAATTAGCACATTTGTCTTCTAGACCATCGATATATGGTTTTGGAATGGAGGCCACGTACTGGCATGCGCAGCGTAGGACGTCCACCCACAAGGTGGACAGACGACCTGGTAAAGGTTGCAGGAAGCTGCTGGATGCAGGTCCTTTTCAACCGGCCAATCTGGAAATCACTAGGGGAGGCCTATGTTCAGCATTGGACGTCCTGTGGCTGAAGTGATGAAACTATTCTATGATTTCCTTAGTCAAAAATTCCTTAGCACCTTAGGAAGATGGCTGGCAGTAAGTAAAGTACACTGCAGGGCACAAGCCTCGCCTTAACTATGAAATGGTGTGGGCCATACTCCACGTGGGCCCAGTTCGGTGCGGAAGAGGGGTGTAGTTGTAAGGTTACCTTAATATCAGACGTAAAGCGATATTAGCCGGAACCAACTTTGAACTTGCCGTCCAAAG
Source organism: Anania hortulata (assembly GCA_963576865.1). NCBI lineage: Eukaryota > Metazoa > Arthropoda > Insecta > Lepidoptera > Crambidae > Anania > Anania hortulata. The sequence goes on along the minus strand of OY756412.1, from coordinate 1,189,866 downwards.
CAAGGAGATGCTTGTCATAACTGTCACTTAATAAGGTTGGAATGATCACCCATCCAATCACAACCGCTGCGTAGGTGGCTTAACTTTGGTAATCACTATCAAACTGCTGCCACTGAGCTACAAACACCTCAGGCTGGCAGTAGGTGAATGAAAAAAGCGGGAGACTGTGTTCTTTGACGCTCTTTAGGTTGGCTTACATTTAGCAATGGACTCCTATAGGCTGAGATGATGATGATGTATCTTCACTCAAGCACCAGATCAATCAAAACCTTCTAAACAAGCTTAACTTATGAGCTGATGATAGCTTGCATGAGACCCCGAAACAATCAAATTTATTTTGTCTCGTTTTTGGAGAGGTTAAATATTTATTTACTCTGCTAATCACCTGTCCCTCATACAATAAGAGGTGTTTGATTATAGGTCAAACAATCGCTTGTCATTGTTTGCGATGCGTAGGTATGCATAAACAGAAATTCGTTTATAAGCATACTGACCTATTCGTCTGAGAGCCGATTCACCCCCAGATCGGGCCCGCTAGAAAGGAGCCCGACAGCGGTCCGGCCTGTTTCGGCAGTCCCAGTCCCGTCGGCCCACCACTAGCGGGTTCGCCGCTTGGTAGGGTGCCTTAGACACTAGATACCGCCCCGATTACGCGCGCTAGTATAGGTCCCAACACATGCGAGCCTAAGGCTTCGCTCGGCCAGGTCGCGGCAACCCCTAGTGGGGGCGGACCTAGGCTAAGCGCGAATTTACACGATTTTTTTTTGAGTTTAAATTTTTTTAAAGAAAGAAGCCAGAGTTTAGTCAGGGTTAACAGCTTCACCTCAACTGGGGTGACCTTCCAGGCTGGTTATCGAACTGCATTGAAGTCTAGCTCAGTCTTCTTTCTAGCGAATATCCCGTCTTGTGTCATGGTCCGCTTTTTTGCTCCTTCTCCTTCACTTCGCTCTATCCCTGGCATCTTCTAGTAAGATAGCAGCTCTTCATGTCTTTATCGACAATTCAACCACCGGAGTCGTCCAGTAAATACAGATAAATATAATTTGAAACTATAGACAAAATATAGTTCAAATCTTTGAAACAGACTAGTTCTGGTTTTTGACTAAGTAGTACACTATTCCAGATGACAAATTGATTTGGTTTAGAGGATGGATGGCAGGGACCCAATCCGTTCTGGGTTTTAGACGGAGACTAACGGTTACCTTCGTAAACGACCTTCGTAAACGAACAAAAGTCGCAGACCGAGCACGTAGAACTGACGGCCGATGGGGCAGAAAGTTTCTGGAATGGACGCTACGTACCGGCAAGCGCAGCGTAGGACGTCCACCTACAAGGTGGACAGACGACCTGGTAAAGGTTGCAGGAAGCCGCTGGATGCGGGCCGCTTCCAATCTAGAAGTCACTGGGGGAGGCCTATGTTTAGCAGTGTATGTCCTATGGCTGAAATGATGATGATAAACGGTTACCTTGTGACGTGGTGACTAGCCGGCAACTGATTGGGCCCTCTCTGGCGTCGTGGGTCATACAAAGCTGGGCTGAGGGGCAAGAGTATAAGAAAACCTAAGCAGAGAGAAGTGGAACTCCGTTTTTACACCAGTGACAACCAAAGTGCTGTCCACTCGTGTCCGCTTAGGTTATCATCATTATCAGCTTTTAAAAGTCCACTGCTGGACAATGGCCTCCGTATAGAATGTCACAGTGATCAGTTCTGGGCTGTTTGCATCCAGCAGTTTTTCGCAATCTCGACTCGTCAGTCTACTAGTTGGAAGATCTGCTCACGCTGCGACTTCCAGTTCGTGGTTGCCACACGAGAACTTTTCTACCTTAACGATTGTCAGATCTGCAGTCCTGTCAGTTGATTTGGTTGTTATTTGTATAAAAACACATCCCTTTCTTCTCCGGTTTGGTGGAAACCCATCCTAAGGTTAGAGAGGTGGGGCTGGGCTTTATACGACGAGGTTGTCAATCATTTACTTCCTATGGGTTCAGCCCAGCATCACGTGCCCACTTGTGACGTACAAAGGAGACTTCCACTCTTTCTCTCGACTATACGTTATTGTGGTCCATTGATTAAAAATGGTCAAAAATAACCTATGAAGATCATTTTTCTTTTTGCGCGTTTCTCGAACAGATAATAAGTGCTTACATACACGAGCTATTAAGAAAAGTGATTATTAAGATCCGTGATCCGTCACCGCCGTTGCTCGTAAACAGTAATTCTACTTCTAGCCTTTGACATTGAGCCCTGAGCTAATCGCAGCAAATTCTAAGTAAGGCTCCTCGCAATTAATTCGAGCGAGTGTGAGTGGATTGTAGCAATGAAAAAAACCCGCAACGTTGCCGAAACACCTTGCGTCATTCTTAGCACACCGGACTGGCCAGATAGACGCGAGACGTTGGCCGGTTTGATGAAAAAGAAAAACGCTCACGCGACTGAATACGGAACGCCAGTCAGTCGACACCCGACCGCGCGCCGACCGCCACGCAAAGCGGCCGAACGAATCGCGCACTTTAGAAAGTTCAAAACGCGGACGCGTGTGTTTTAAATTGAAAAATTTTGTGTTTGTTTCTGTGTTTTGTGTGTGAGTACATGATACAAGGAAGCTGACAGCCGCCAACATGCTTATAACGTGAGTTTCTTATCCGTGATTAGAATTGTAATTAATAATGTGATTAATTTTCGCATTAGTTTTATTAATGCTATGATGTGGCTTGTATTTAGTACTTTGTAATGTATTTTTAGATAGAGAATTTGTTAGAGGAGTTTTAAAATTACAATGTATGAGAGTTATAGTAGAATGTTTTCGATAGATTACTTGTAACTAACTAGATGTTTATTATTTTAGCGTAACTTGACGCGGACATTCGCTGACTTCGTTTCATAATCGTGGTACACTCGTAATCTGATTGCGAATATTTGTAATCCGAATTGACCTCAAAACATACATATTAAATACTTGAATTTGTAGACCTTGTGTGTGCAAATACGAATTAACAACATGTAAAGAACTCGTTTAAAGTTTATATATTTGTTAGATACAAGGTTAATCAAAAGTCAATTACGTCCTGATAAGTCCTTGGTAACCTTTTATTACTCAGTAAGGTAGTTAGGTATTGTTAAAAAAAATCTGAAGAGCGCATGACGAATTCATCTCCTAGGGGTTTTGAGTAAATACTTTCGACAGAAGTGTTAAAGGATCTCTAAAAATCTATAACAAGCCAAAACGGGTAGACCGCCCAATAATTATGTTCCTTTCGTAATAAAATATAAAAAAAAAATGTTTTCCACAATCACACCAATTATCTAGCCCCAAACGAAGCAAAGTTTTGTTGTTACTATGGTATAATTACGACTAGATAATATATAAACATACTTAAATACGTTTATAAACATCCATGACTTAGGAACAAATGCTCGTGCTCATCACACAAACAATGCCTCTTGCGGGATCCGAACCCGCAACCGCCTGGCTTTTTAGTCCAGAGTTAGGGATGACGCGGGCGTTGAAACACACACTTGAAGACGTTGAAGCTCACAATGAAACTGATGCGAACTAAACTAGCAGAAACTTCACATGGCATTAAGTCTACCTTTTGTACGATTTTAATTTGTAATATAATGTTTAAAAAAATAAAAAAATGCGAAAGTCACGAAGTTTAAAACGTTTATCCGTTTTGGGATGGTCTCCCCTTCAGTCAGCACCTTAGTTTCACCCTGATACATAAATGTGCGTCAAGCAACAAACCACTAATTAATTTTGAAAAAAATATTATGGATGGATTCTAATCTAGGATGACTCAACGCCAATTACCGCGCCATCGCGCCATAGTTGTCCCGACAGAAAATATAAACATCTTAGAATCCGTCTTTAGCGCCACCTACTGGGTCCAATTGTATTTTCAAACTATCCAGAAACTCATCGAAATATGCACACAATGTTTTATCTAAATCGGTCCAGCCGTTTAGGAGGAGTTAGGTGACAAGCACACGTATAGGAGTATTATATATATTAAGATATTGAATTATATTTGTTATCTATTCTATTTGTTATCAAAATCGGTCCAGGAATTTTTACAGGTTGTAGTAAGTGAATAAACAGTTAACTGTACCTACATGTAGTGATGTAAGATATTTCATGATGGATTACCAAGGACAAAAGCCAAGACCTCTATTAGAGGGGTCTGACCGTGAATTCTCCACCTATTACAGCAATGTTATTTTTACGCTAAAGTAAAAACCAAACAAGGTTGAAGTAATATTATTTTTAAAGCTCATAGTTTGCAGGTTGCTTTCTGATAAGTTTTGTTTCGGGTCTCACGACAAATTACCTACCTTCATCCAGGACTATATAGGCATGGGTTAGGCTTTATTAGCACCCAGGCCTTCATCATCATCATCTTCATCATTTCATCCACTGCTGAACATAGGCCTCCCCACTGGGGAAGTCACTGGACTTCCAGAATTTTAGGCATTCTCCAGGCATTAACTGTCGTGGTGGTGACTACGACAAGTAGTAGTATTAACTCTTGGTGTCATGGTGGTAACGCTGGCTACATTTTATCAACTGTTCCGGCAGACTGGTCTTGTCCAAACAGTCAGCTGCCAAACGACATTTGCGCCAGTGTCGCTAAATTCCCTTGAAAAGGACATTCTGATTTTGCTGAATTTAAAAAATTTCCGGCAGTTTTTTCCAAATTTTCTTTACACACAACAATAAGGATCAGCCAAATCAGTCAAGCTGTTCTCAAGTGATCATCTTTTATAAATGCGGTAATTGATTTTTATCAAAAAATATTTAAGAGATATTTTTTCAAATGAAGAAACTGTTGTAATTTTAGCTGAACTGCGCTGTTTGTAGCCATTGTACTGACAATTACCTAACCTACATTTTATATCTAATTCGCTAAATGGATAACGGTCCTAAACTGGTCAGACGTTGAACACCTACTTCGAGGACATAAATTAAAGCTCGACAACAGAATGTCATTGTTTGCAATGGCGTATTATCTAATACTGAAGTACCTACCCAATTAGTTCAATACATTCCGTTTATATTCTTTGAAATTTCAATTTTTGACAACCGCCGTAGCCGAGAGGCGAGCATGCTGGACTTGGCGTCGCTATCTTTGAGGTCCCGGGCTCGATGCCCAGTCGGTCAATGTAGAATAATAACTTTTCTATATTGTCTCGGGTCTGGGTGTTGTAGGATCGTCGTTGTTTCTGATTTCTGTAACACAAGTGCTTTGGCTACTTGCCATAGGATCAGAGCAAATTATGCGATTTAGTCCATTAAAAAAAACAGTGGCTTTGATCAAAAGTGTGGTAGTTTGTTTTTCCACTACAATAGTCAATGAGTGTTGACACATTGAGGGTTGATCTAACTATTCTCATTGAAGAAACCTTCAGTATTTCCTACCTAGCTTATTTTCCTTACACAATTAGCATGCAAGAACTAGACGTACCTAATAAAAACAAGACGCTTTAGTGAGGTAGTTTCAATTGTGTTTATCTATAAGGTTTTATTTGAGCAATGGCAACAATGCATGCAATGGTGCCTGCGTTGAAAGAAATTAAACCAATCTTAAGAAAATTTAGGTTTGACAATGACAGTTCGTTGTTAACATATTTGTGATCTCAAATTATAAATCTAAGTAGTAAATAAGGTTATTTTTAAAACACTTCCTTCGAAAACTCAAAAAACAAAAATCACTTCCCTCTACACAAACTTATCAGCTGATCGGTCATTCAGTATATAATTTAAGATTTCGATGTTGGTCCAGAGAAAAAGTTGTATTCGATCATCAGAATCAGTCCCTTGGAGGATATTAGTCTTTTAAAAATATCATAAAAACGTTTAGTTTGGGCTAGTACGAGTAGTATGTCCTCAGCCTAACACATATTCTGAGAGAAAGTCTTTGCGTTTGTTCGTTGCGCAAACACTACCAAAATGAATAATCACAATTACTTACCTGAATTGAAATGTAATCGCTGAGTCCGGTTCAGAAAGAATAATGCAATCAAGATCAAGTTTTATTTATTAATTTATTAAGGAATACAAACAGTGAAATGTACAAACTTTGCTTAACCTCTAATATAATTTGTTTTGTTCTATTACATAACCCAAATAATATGTGGACACATATACACAACACTAGCCATAAAATACTCTAAATGCAAAACTATTGACATAGCAAGAATATTACTATAGGATAACTTAATTTATTGTAATGTAATTTATATATTTACTACGTATAAATTTGTTTATTGGTTTTACTTACTTAAAGCTTACATAATTTTCTAAATCAAAAGAAACATTACTTCAATTAGTTTTGAATTGCAATTACAGAATATGTCTAAGCTGTTAAAACTCTTTGTGGTTAGATAATTGTACGTACCACATAATCTGTTCAAAGGGGAATCCTTACCAAGATTGGTACGACATCTGGCTGAAACAAATACATTATTAATATTATTTTCTACATTTATTAAATCGAATTTTCAACCAATATTTTTTTATTCCATTTCTATTAATTTTAAAAACATATATTAAAGATGCCAACTATGATACAAACTGTGTTTTGTATCTCTTTAGTATTTAAACACAGAGTAGATAGCTAAATATAAATGTAGATAATATTCAATATAACTCGGAAATAAGTAAGAAGCAAAAGTATCTAAATGAAAAAAAAACTATGTTGGCCGTTATTTATTAAACATTTATATGTTGGCCTTTATTATAAAGTTGATAAATAAATATCAAGCTCTAAACTAAGCAGAATTTGTACTATGGCGACTACTTAACGAACAGACATACTTACATACGCATAATACAAAATACATTATACGTCACCCATCTAGGTACTAATGCTTCGAGCACGAGCAACAAGCTGTTTAAATTATGTATGTACTATGTAGATGCCCTGACAGCCGATGGAGCTGAAAGGTTCTAGAATGGAGGCCACGTGCCGGTAAGCGAAGCATAGGACGTCCACCCACAAGGTGGACAGACGACTTGGTAAAGGTTACAAGCCGCTAGATGCAGACCGCTTCCAACGGGCCAATCTGCAAGTCCAATGACTAGTCCCCCAATGGGGAGGCCTATGTTTAGCAGTGGACGTCGTATGGCTGAAATTATGATGACGATGATGTACTATGTAGTTGCAATTAACTCCTGAATACTACTAGTTGTATCCCATAAGCATCCCTATATGATTCTCTTCCTAGCGTTTTGGCAAGTCAAAAAATTGATCTTATTTCTAAATGCAGCAAGTCTGTTATTAAATTAGGAGCAATCTTGTAACCCTTAGAAGCCTTAGACAGAAAAACCACACCAATTTCGGACTATCGGCCGTGGCATAAATGGTGTTATCTTGCAGGTTTCCTTACGAAGTTTTCCCGCATTGCCGAGTGGTATAAAAAACCTTTGCTCAGATTCTGCAAAATCCAAACATACGTGCCGGGATGCAAACTGGCGATACTGATGTATGTACATACAGTCAATTTTGAAAAACAATCATTTTTCTAATTCTTTTTTTTCTTATTCTATGCAAGTCATTCTGCACTTGTCGGGTGTTGACTGATGCTGTCATCCTGACATTTATTAAACAAACACCTTGTTTAATTGATAGATATTTTACTGGGGTGCAAAATAGAGACAAGTTGTGAATTCTTTTTCCCTAATTACGATGTGTAGTTTACACAAGGTGTAATGGTTAGGAGCCAGGTGATCATTTGGTAAATTTTAAAAGATGAAAAAACTTTTAACTGATGAATGGAAGACCTCGCAAACAAAGTTGCAAGCACTAGCTACGATATAGTTTCGAATAAACTTTCAATAAATTTAACTAGTTTAACTAATTGATTTTGTTGTAAAATTAATCTTTTTTTATTTATTGTTTCGTCTGCCATTATTCTTCTATTTAAATTCTTGTACGTACTTACGTACTTACGTACATCTTTGCTATTCTCTCTAACTTAACTTATTGTTAAATGACGTCTCAGAGTTTGCCTGCCAGTTCATTGTATATACTTTGTGGGTTTGTACACCTAACTTCCTTATTCCTGAGCAGTAAGGTTTAGAGTTCAATAGCCATATGTTAAAAACATGGAGTGTGCCTGCGCAAAATTCGTATTACTCAGAGGTTAAGGTTGGAAGTTGTATGCTAATGTGTAAGAATAGTGAATATTGGTGCAGTAAGGCTACTAGGTTAGCGAAACTCAGCGACCAGGGTAGCGACGGGTTTTCCGGTTAGGAAAATTTTGAAAACGTTATTTTCTGAAATGTATTGTAAAATATACGTATGCCTACAGGGCACAGGTCTCACCTCAACTATGAAGTGGTTTGGGCCGCGCGGGCTCAGTGGGGATTGGTAAAGAAGTGTTGTAGGGCCAGTTACTTAACCTTACTGTCAGATGTTTTTAAGCCGCCCTAAGGCCTCTGACTAGGCTACACGACTAGTATCAAGCGATATTAGCCGGGAACAACTTTTAACGTGCCCTTTGAAGCACGAAAATGCTTGTAATAAATGTAAATTTGGTCTTAATGGTTAATCCATCCACTCATAACCGCGGAGTAGGTTGCTTAACTACCAAATAAGTGCGGCCACTGAGCTACAACTACTTCTGAGTTAGCCGCTAAGAGTTCAAAAGTCTACTGAGTTCTAACAGCACTGTGGTGTTAGTATGATCGTCACAGACGGCCTTGCGAGCGAGATCGCGTGTCGGCAAACATCGTTGAGCAAAGGTATCCTCGGGTGGAAGATTGTAGACCTTCAGCCAATTGATTTGCAATTTTTATAGCACTAATAAAAATAGTAGACACTGAATAGATGTAGTTGATAGACCGAGAAGGATTTTTAATGAAACTACTGTTAAATTCATAAAAATATCATTATCATCATCAGCCTCTAGAAGTCCACAGCTGGACATAGGCCTCCTCTATAGAACGCCACAGCGAGCGGCTCTGGGATTATTAATTTGTTGAATTTGTCCCCGAATAGCAGAATAACTAAAAAAAACGGAAAAAAATCACGAACAAAAGAATGTATGAAGGGGCGGTACGAAGTTCGCCATGACAGCTAGTTAAATATAGAAGTCAAATATTACTTTCAAATTGTAAACACATAAAGGTAGCAATAGTCAACAAAGAAATTGGTTTACCGCCCTAAGGTTATAGGAACCTAGGACCAACCATAAGAACCTAACCACCATAGGAATATCATAAAAACAACTTTATAGTTGTTTTTATGAGCAAGAGATATTCCTAGGGTGGTTAGACCTTATGGTCTAATTTTCTGCTTGCCTTTAATTACGTCAGTAGTGTCATTTGTGATTATTTGAACTTGGAAGTGTATGTGTTACAATAAGTCTTAGCGAATTACTATTTTACTGGGATATGTCATCAAAAGTGGTAAAGCACTCCCTTGGTCGACTATGTATATTAAGTGATTACAAAAAGTGCATTAAAATTTTTAAGAACATTTGCAAAGAGAGTTAGGTGGTACCTGTCTGAGAGTGTGTAAATAAGAAATGCAATGATCATTTACGGCATATCTATTATAAATTGTGTGTTTCATTTCAAACTCTTGGTCAGCCGTGAGAAACAAGAAGAAGAAACCATTGTTATACTTAATTTCCACTTACGTTCGATATTTTCATGATCACCGGACATCGTTTTGACCCCACTTGACGGCAACTGCGGAATCATTTCCACTGGGTAGTTAGTTTGTTCCTCTGAGTAACCAAAAGGAGGTTCTTCTTTCTATTCGATTAGATGAGTTTTTGTGTATAACCTTGCTAAAAAAACTTGTTGAATGAAACCCGCACTTTATTTCTTATAAGAACACAGAACGCTTTTAAGATAAAAATTAATAAATTTAAAGTAAAATAATGCAAAAACATTCAGTGTCATCGATGTCAAATACGTCATTGAACAAAGTACTCGCGTCGGCAAGATGACTGGCAGTTTACTGTGACAGTGAATACAGCTGACTGCGAAAATTTAGAAACAAGTGAACAAAATGTTTTTTGCGGTTTCGATGTAAACGTCCGTTGCTTTAACGTTAAATTGTCGATTCTATTTTTAAATAAATATAAATATGCGACAAATAACACACCAATTGTCATGTTTTCGAAGTAAGAAATATTTTTTTTGTGTTACGAGGTACCAGACATTTTTTTTAAAAGTGGCGTCTCCTAGCGCACAGAACTGAGCCAATTTAGAGAAGTTCGTTTCATAAATTGACTTGAACTTGGAATTGAACCTATTGCTTTCAAATATATTTTTTTTTGCGTTAACATAATACAGCATAAATAACAGTTCAGGTGAATTCCTTCTTTTAAGTGATATGATCACCTGTGCCAGAAGGGGTCACTTTTTCATAACAAAAAAGGATTACAATATTAATTTTAGTTGGTAATTATTAGTAAAGTAAGCTATAAAGAATTGCAAATACAGCGTTACTATGGTTTCCTGCGACTTGATCTGCGCAAATGTTGAATTCTTCGTACAAATTTGCAGCCTCTGTTTATTATTTAATTTTGCAAAAAAAACGATAATCTTCGATCGATACAGAAAGTAAGGTAGGGAGAATCTTCAGTTAGAAGGCAATTGAACTTAAATTGAAAAGGTTTTACTCTGTAAATGCATCTATAAAATAATTATGAATTTCCTATCTTTTTTTTTCGTGTCGTGTTTAGACCTTATCGCTGACAGTCCAATCAGAGCACGGAGTTGCGCAACACCTCTCGCTCTTATTACGTAAGGGCGAGCGAGATACTGCTATGTGATGCGTTGGTGAACTAAATAGAATCGACTTTAATGAAAGTTCAATTAGCTTGATTACTAGTTAAAATACAGATCAGTGCTTTTAGTGCATGAGGTGCTTGTTCCTTAGGAGACCTACTACAAAGTTGTTTTATTCATTCGGACGTATAAATCTTATAAATTAGAATAATCATTCACCTGTGTCAATTCTTGGACAAAACATGGACATCTGAAATTAGTCGGTTTAAAAACACGACCGTTTTCAATTGTTCATAAATTGTCAAAGGGCGAGAACTACTACAAAGTTGTTTTATTCATTCGGACGTATAAACCTTATAAATTAGAATAATCATTCACCTGTGTCAATTCCTGGACAAAACATGGACATCTGAAATTAGTCGGTTTAAAAACACGACCGTTTTCAATTGTTCATAAATTGTCAAAGGTTTTACACAAGCAGACGGTATTTTAATTGGTTAGGTTTATACGTCTGAACGAACGAATCATTTTCGTAGTAGGCCTCCAGAGTCGGTAGCGCTTTTGTAGTGATTACCAAAGTTAAGCAACCTACGCCGCGGTTGTGAGTTGATGGGTGAACATTCCAACCATATTTCGTGACATTCATCACAAGCATCTCCGTGCTTCGGAAGGCACGTTAAAAGTTCATCATTTCGGCCATAGGACGACCACTGCTAGACATAAGCCTCCCCCATTGACTTCCAGATTGGTCAGTTGGAAGCGGCCTGCATCCAGCGTCTTCCTGCGACCCTTACCAGGTCGTCTGACCACCTTGTGAGTGGACGTCCTACGCTGCGCTTGCCGGTACACGGCCTCCATTCTAGAACCTTTCTGCCCCATCGACCGTCAGATCTACATTCAAAGTTGTTCCCTGCTAATATCGCTTGATACTAGTCGTGAAGCCTAGTCAGAGGCCTTAGAGCGGCTTAATAACATCTGACGGTAAGGTTAAGTCCCCGGCCTTACAAGACCCCTCCACCGCCCCGCACTGGGCCCGCGTGCTGGAGTATGTGAGTCCCAATCCACCTCATGGTTGAGGTGAGGCCTGTGCCCTGCAGTGGGACGCATACTGGCATACTTTACTTTTATGCAGATGAGTAGGGACAGGACTGAAACAATCGGGCTAGCTACACACTGTTACAATAGTCAAATTTCTAAATATTGTCAATAATAATTTGTTAATCAAAACTAATAATATGTACATTTGTTTTTAGGGTTCCGTACCCAAAAGTAAAACGGGACCCTATTACTAAGACTCCACTGTCTGTCTGTCTGTCTGTCTGTATATCTGTCTTTCACCAGGTTTTATCTCATGAACCGTGATAGCTAGACAGTTAAAATTTTCGTAGATGATGTATTTATGTTGTCTAAATAAAATAAATATGAAAGTGGGGCTCCCATACGAAAAACGTGATTTTTTTTCCGTTTTCTGCTCGATATGTATAACGGCAACAGGTAGACGCCTGAAATATTCACAGAATATTATAGATAACGGTACGGAACCCTCTGTGCGCGAGTCCGACTCGCACTTGGCCGGCTTTTTTTTCAAACCATGTATCTTCGACATTTATTATAGTTCTGTATATTTAAGAAAACATCAAATGAATATAATGTCTTGCTCAACAACCACCTATGCAGCGATGTTTTTTAACAATTTCCTTTATGTGATTTGGTATTTTGTTATAAATGACAGAAATAGTTTTGTTATTTATAGAGTTTGACGCAAAAACAATACTGCTAAGGTGCTGTGGCGGCACTAAAACATTTGCGGCAACTCGTGGAACAGTTTTAGAAGATTTTTATGTTCTTTTGTTTTCATTCACTTTCATTACATATTCTAAGGCCGTTTTTCTACTTTGATACATTTTAAATATTTAAATAAACACTGCACAGCTCATAGCTTATCAGTTTTCGCCAAAGTACTTAACAGTTCATGGTTTGGTAAGATCGATGTCAAGCGTTTAAATTTCAATTATTTTTTTATTTATTGAAACTTAATTGCACAAATTAAAATCATAAAAAGGTGGACTGAATGCAATGTGGCATCTCTGCCAGTCGACCATCAGGCTTAACAGAGATGTTTTGTTGGTTTTCTTTCGCGGTTTTGTATGTTAATTGACAATTAATTAATATAATAACGTAACATTATTTATTGGGTACAAAAGACATCAACGCGCACCGTTTAGTTTAAAACATGTGGGTCATTGACACACGTAGGCGCGAAGGTTTTAATGTCGTTAAATTACTAAGATTAATTAGTTACCAACTTCAAAAACTTCAAAAAGATTAACTGAATGGCTTAATGACAAAAATTTCTATAGTGTTAAGGAATTTATTGACAACTAGCTCGATTTTACTGACATATATTTACTATTGAAATTTTGATTCCAGACATTTTTAATTATTGCAATTCATGTAGGTAATAACATACAATTTGCATGCTATTTTTTATTAGCGAAACGTGAGCTCTTTTTATTGTTTTATGTTACCATTTATACCGTGTTTTGTGCAAATAAACGATTTATTATTATTATTATTTATTATTAAAATCTTGGTGGAATTGAAGGTAAACCACCAACTCCTGGAATTTGTACGAGCTAGAATAATGGACTGCGCTCATTATTCCTGTTTAGGGACCGTCGATATATAATATTACGTCCCACGAATTATATATTTTTTTAACTATATGATATTTTAATATTTCTTTACATGAAGGAATATTTTGCTTACCTATTTTCCATATAGGCAATATTCCTATGATGAAATGATATTGTAGATAAAGATTTATCACCGCGTGGTTTAATTAAACAGTTTATATTCATGGGTCATAACACAACAAAATATCTTACCTGTTTTGCTTTACTGTCCGCTGGTACAGTCGAGAGCATAACTAGACTTAAGAACTTGAACTACTCCCGAAAAATGCATAGATAGAACGGAACACACGCACAAGAATATCCATTTTACGTGTAGGGCCTCCTTCTCATCATCATCATTTTAGCCATAGGACGTCCACTGCTGAACATTGGCCTCCTCCTCTCCTCCTCTTAATTTAATGTTTCATGCAATTTTCATTAATATAATTAATAATATTAGTTGCTGTTATTTACTGGGGACTATTTCTAACTAATTTATCCGATCATAAAATCTATCCCAAAATTTACTGTTACGGAGATAATAATTTTAAGTCAAAATAGTAGATTAATTTTCTGTTTTTTACTAATTAAAAAAAGTCTAGCCATTAATTTGTATCCATTAAATATCATTTTTCTAGAAACTTGAGCTCTTTGAGGATAAATCTAACCTTCTCATTTTAGATCTTAACTAGCAGAGAAACGCCAAATTTGCTTTTTGTCATGATAAGTGAAACCTTTGTAAACGTGTCAATCTACTTCTGTCGGCGACTGTTCTAACTGCCCAAAGGCCTATAAAACAATGCGAGGAGCTTGCTTGAGGTCGCTTTGTTCACGAAGCAAGGTCCGTTTTATTTGTATGTAAATTATTTACAGACATTAGTTGAACACACATGTTACGAATAATTTTGTTTGCGTTGTTAAACAGATGCAATTAAGGTTTATGGGGGTTTAAAGGTTATTGACGATTTACCTAAGCCTATTATTCACTTGCCTCCAGTCTTTTATAGATGTTTAAACAATCCAAGTGAGTATTGTATAGGTCGTACCGTAATCATTAATTTGCGATTCTTTTAAAACATAGTATAACATTCATCATCATCATCATCATTTCAGCCATAGGACGTCCACTGCTGAGCATAGGCCTCTCCTAATGACTTTCATCGGGGGGGATTGCCAATACTCACCACGCTTGGCAGGCGGGTTGGCGAGCGCAGTTTTTATAACATTTTGCACGCGAAAGCTTCTACCGGTCTCGCGCTACAGGAATTAGTAGCCTCTTACGACACGCCTTTTGTTGGTGTTGGGAAAGTGTATTATTTACGGCCATTCCCACATGGCACAAAATAATATAACGCATAAATAATACTACCTATCATAATCTTGATGTCATATTTTAATGATTTTTGATGATAGCTCTTTGTATTTACAATACATACATAATTAGGCCTCAGAAACGCTTGCCTCAGTGAGAACTTTGTAAAGTTATACATAAGGGCAGATAAAAGTGACTTAGTTTTTTCATCGCCTTCGTATCATCGATTGACTACGATTAAAGTTAAGGCTCTATAATTTTTTCTGTCATATATGTATATGCATATGACATATATGTATATGACTGTAAAATATTTCCTCTTTATGTATGTAACCTCATCAATCAATTCCTATGTATGTAAAAACCACGACGACGTTAAAACAATCAAGTACGCTTACAGAGAATTACCGATATCGCTATATCGATTCAAAGGTCAATTCAAAAGACAAGCAGGTGAAAGTGGTGGTGGACTGGTGACATTTGCCGTAGAACCGATTAGCGATAGGGTAGATGATTTCTTAAGTGGGAATCGGTATTGGCAATTGCAGCTTAGGGCGCTTTTTGATAAGATGGAGCGATGATATAGGAGCGAGTGCTGCTGTTATCTTATAGAAAAGAATAGCCGAAGTTCGGGCTCAGAGCGTGCATTGGGGATCAAGTCTTCTAGGCTTCGGTTTAACGTCAAAGGGTACAAAAATCTGCCAAGTGCGAATTGTACTCGAGAACCGAGGGTTCCGTAGAAAAGAAGTTTGTAGAATATGTAAACAGTTCGTCCATAGCGGAAATCAGGTCTTGAAGATTTTTACCGCTTTACAGAGTTTGTTAAAAAAAAAAGTTTTTGTGATGTAACTGTTTTTGGACTTTTTCCTCTACTTGTGTTATAAGACGAGATGCTTCTTGCTAAATTTCATCATTCTAGGTCGACGGAAAGTACTCTATATTAATATTAATTGCCTTACGAGTACCAAAAATGCAGCCTTCTCTTATGAATGCGTTGATAGGAGTTTAGCATACATATAATGTCAGCCTATTGCAGTCCACGTAAGCCTCCCCTAAAGAAGGCCAACGAGCACGACCTCCCGGTTTTTTCATCCAGCCACTGCCAGCCATCTTACTAAGGTCGTCGGTCCATCGAGCCTGTAATGTAATACCTGAGTATTTGATATTAATTTTAACTTAACATAAAAAGGGTCTTGACACTCAGACGAAAGACGATTCCTTTTAAACTTTTGAGATAACGGACCGCTAAAAATAGCCTACATCTTTCTAAATGCACAAAAAATATGTGTGTACAATAAGCGACGAAATTGTTACTGCAACACTACTTTTGTAAACAAAAAAAATGGTTACATAATGGCTACTGAACGATTTAATGCGTCTTGGACACGCACTTTAAAAATTACGCTATTTGTTGAGTGTATTGTTGTCCGATCTGATAGTTTTGTGACATGTAAAATTTTGCTTGTCGCCCGTGCAATTGATTAAACAATACAAAGAGATATAAACTAATATAAATATTATTATTTTTATCAAAAGACACATGGATTTATCAATAGCTTACTAACAGATATAAAGACTTTAAGAAATTACCTACACCAGTTTTTGCAACCCAAACCATGAGACCAAACGATCATCAATTAGTGTTGCCCTACTTATATGTAACCCATGTATTATATGCATAATAAGATTGGTTTTGGTTGAACACAAACTCATTTTAAGTCATGTTTGTTTTTAGTTCGACGGAATTTTATCTAAATGTTATCTGATAGATTCAATATTTTATTGAAATACAAACAGCTTTTTTATTAATTGTATAAAAAGACTATTGCAAGGTCGTTAACTTCTGGCCATATTATTATTTTTAAAGCAACATCACATGCATAAAATTGCTCAGATCCTAAGATACCTAAGTAGCCAAAGTGTGTTTTGTAATAAAAATCTGAAACAACGAAGGTACCACACCAGACCCGACACAATATAGAAAAGTTCCACATGGACTCGACCAAGAAATGAACTGGGGACTTCAAAGATTGCAACGCATGTTCTGCGTGCTCGCCTCTCGGCTACGGAGGTCTTTAAACCTTAACAGTCCAGTGTACTTTTAGCACACAGTATTAGTTTTATCAGTTGTGTCTACTATGTGGACAGGAAAAGTGTTAAAGAAGATTCCAGAAATGCGTTTTCGTGCGAAAAAACAATCTGAAACTCAAATCTTTGCAACCGAAGCAAAGGCTTATAATTAACGAATAGTCTGATAAATTGACGCAGCCTGCACTGGCCAGTCCAGAAGTGTCGCAAGAGAGCCTTCAGTGTATGCGCGCGCGCATACTAACTGCGTATCGCAATGTTCAGGGCCGGAGAAACGCGTGAATGGCCTTTGAAACCCGAACTAACTAAGGGCTGGGTCTGCAGACCCATCACAAGTGATGGCTTCAAATAATCTTGGCTTTAAAAATACTTTCTTCGAAACGGGTGGTTTGTGTCTCTGGATTTACAAAACTTCAATGTATTTAAATATGTTTATGCGTTATCCAATTGCAATAGCAGAAGCTTTGTTAGCTTAGTTCGGGGCTAGCTAATTAGTGTGATTATAAAAGCCATTCATTTATTTATTCACTTAATTTGTGACTTATGCAGCTGTGTTAGGAGATTATGCATAATAGTCCTTCATAAAATAGTGGTATTTTAGGATCCCAAACAACATAACTTGAATAAAATTCAGATTGACAGATTGACGAAACTAACCGCTTCTAACCGGCCAGTCTATAAGTCAAAGACGTCAGTCGACGTCCTATGGCTGAAATGATACTGAATCAAAAACGTTGAACGTATTGTAAACAGTCACTATACTGCTTATTTTTTTTTAATTGAGGTTTTGTAACTGACCAGAATACATAGCGCTCGTGTATATACTACACAGTGAGCTATCTCGTATCTTCGCTGTATAATATGATTAAACAGGATAAGTGATATTAACATGCTCCGTCAAGGGCAGCCGGCCTCAGTCCAGCGGATGCTGGGCGTGTTAGCCTCAGATAAATTTGGTAAACGCCAACCCAACCAACCAATTTGAACCAATGTTTGGACATTTGGCCAATATCTTTGGCGAACCCATCTCTGTTATATTAAAAACTTACATCGTTCTTGTTTGTGTAGATTTCTATGTGTAGTTTTCTTGACTTGTCACGTCGTTTTTTATCAAACTCAAGTTTAATGAAGTTCCATACTAAATAAATTCGATAACTTGGACAATACTGATACGATATATCCGGCGAGATTAATGTCATCTTTCTCAGTCGAAAGAGCAGTCGATCGGGTAGCAAAAATACGTCAATTCTCACGAAATTATGATACAAATTAGCAAAATTACAAAAATTTGGGTTGTTCGTTAGTAATTAAAACTTTTCGTGCCCGATACACTTGGCTACCGATACTAAGTGGACGACTGATCGAACAAGTAAAGGTTGTGTTACATAAGGTTCGGATGTGGCTGATGACACAGTTACCCGCTTTCCGTGTATGGCAAGGCGACTTTTCGTCGTCGAAATAATTCGGTCAAGTGCGAAGAGCGTGACGCAATTCGCTCTCTCTTTCACTCGCCTCTAGTTGGATAATTGGGTTTATTTTAAGATCAAGTGGTTTGTCTGCCCTAAAACAATGTATGTTTAAGTCAAAACACAATTCAAATTTCATCATCATCATCTCTTCATATTGCAGTCCACTGCTAGTCGTAAGCCTAAGCGTAAAGAACGCCAAGAGCACAATTTTCCATTTTTTTCATCCATCCACTGCCAGCTGTCTTCCTAAGGTCGTCGGTCCAGCGAGCCGGGGGGGTTTCCATACTGCGTTTCATCATCATCATCATTTCAGCCATGGACGTCCACTGCTGAACACAGGCCTACCTCAATTACTTTCATTGGGGGGGATTGCCAAAACTCGCCACGCTTGGCAGGCGGGTTTGCGAGCGCAGTTTTTTATAAGATTTCGCACGAAGACGACGCATACTGCGTTTGCTATTATCATTTTATTTTATTTATGTATTTCTGGTAACATAGAAAAGTTAATAACTAGGAAGCCGACACTAATCAATAAATAATATGAATATGTTTCATAGAACAAAATTTGTATCCTTGGGTAACGCAGTACTAGACAATTATTTGCCGTCTCCCGGCACACCCAGGCCCAACCCGAAATAAAAGAAAGACTTGAACTGGGAACCAAGCCCGATACCATTTGCGTTAAAGACTGATCATTGAGCGTACAAATATTTTGTACACATATCTTAAAATTAATTTAAACATTTAAGATCAAAACAAACATTCTAAGCAACCTATAAAAATAAAAATACACTACAATATCTGCAAAACGAATTTATAACCACGTAAACAAGGATTATCACACGGTCTCATATTATATTTAAATATTACAATAGTAAACAAAACGCATGTTTAATTCAAAAAATATATAAAAGTATTTGTACAATGGGCTGGTTTCCTAAAAAAATCTAATTAGTCCGTCAGATTAGCAGAAAATTTTGGACACGTATTTTTTCTTTTCTCAATCAAACAAAAAAATATTCCATCTCTGAGGTTCAGGGTTCGATTCTCGGTCGGGTCAATGTAGAAAACTTTTCTAGTTGGGTCGGGTCTGGGTGTTGTGGTATCATCTTTATTTCTGATTTCTATAATACAAGTGCTTAAGCTATTTTGGATCATAATGATGGTTGAATGAATGATAAACTCGTTTAATCCTCGGAATTAATTTGCTCACGTATAAAAAATAAAAATTGATATTTTTATTAACGATAAAGTCGTCTGTTATTGTTCTCCAGAACTTATTTTAAAATAGCCCTGCATAACGTAAATAACGTAACTAAACTTTATAGAAAATATGCGAAGTTTGTAACATTTTAGAATTGTTCTTCCTAGTCCCGATTTTTCAATACCCAGATAACTTTTATTTGAAGAACAAGTTTGACATGTTGACAGCTTTCGTATAGAAAATGTGTCAAGCGTTAATTTTATTCGTCCGATAAAAGTTATCTGGCGATTGAAAAATCGGCCCTAAACCGCACAGACTGCCACGAACAATAACTTTGTTTGATACAATATACTTACTGATTGATAAGATAACATAACATACTTTTCTTTATAACAAAGGATAACAATTGACCCAGTTTTGGGACCAATGAACTTAACGGCTAAGGTCGAGGAACCTTCCACAAAAAACACACAATAAGCTACAATCGGTATTTTTTGCTGCAGCGAACGGAAAATTCCATGCGAGTCGACTTAATCGATTTGGTTTATCGAGTCTATATTTAGAATCGATTCAGGTTTAACACATTAATCATGTCCGAATAAGTTATTTATACGCTCTTATATAACTTGCTTGCAAGTGCTAAGATGTAATTTACTAGAAAGAGATTTCCTATATGTTTGACTTTCCTATAAGTATAATAAACACGAATGTATCTTACACTGTTGTTTCAGTATTTTAATAAAACTAGCTGAAAGTCGGGTATCTAGGGTTCTTTTTTAAATTTAATTTTTTTTTTTATAATCTAGCGTGAGTCACTTGAATTAAACATTCAAGTGACTCACGCTTGACTATTTAAAAAAAAACTTGATCTTAAAGTAGATCACGCACTATTTATTTAAATATTTAAGATCACATTTTATGTTCTGTACCCTAATTAATGGCAAATAAACAATTTGAATTTGTATGTTTGCACTGTAATCAGACTTGGTACGTCGTTTTCATATAAGTATTAATTATTTTACAATAGTGTTTTGAAACGAAAAAAAAGATAATATAAAAGGGAACCAACTTTTTGTTGCTTTTATTATATATACCACACAAATAAAATAACTTTGTCTATCAGTTTGTTACGCTTAAAGGCCACTGAACCTGATTCCAAAAAAGCTTCAAACCTAGGAAATAATTTAGGCTACTTTAATCAATCCCCTAAGTGAGTAATCCACCTAAGGGAGACACGCCGTATTCATGCGAGAGAAGCCGCGACAGCTAACCTAATTTATTAACACATATTCTGTAAAAAAAAAAACGGACATTTTGGAAGATTCCAAAGCTAGAGCTCTTTGTAGGTAGGACGGACAGATAGACAACGTAAGCTTAGTATTTTGCTCCAGCACCGTTAGGTACGGAACCCATTCGGTACGAAACTCTAAGAAAAAAACTTATCTACCATCGGTTTCTCAACACTGTCAAAATTCTATCCGCCAGTTCAATAACTGCTGATTGACTTGTTCAACAATACTGCCGCCTATAGCGGAAGCTGCGCCGATCATGACCCACTAAAGTTGCGCAACAGTTATCTGCAGTGATATAATAAGCAACTGCGCTTGCGACGCTTGCGTCACGTAGGGCTAGCGGCGCTAGCGTCGACGCCATGTGACTTTTTTTCATGTAGGTATTTTTTTTAATTATAATTATGATAAAATTATACAATTTGACATTTGTATAACATTACTTTAACATTACTTTGACTTAGTTTTAATCTAATTATTTTTTGTAAGTAATGTTGCAATCTTAGAGAATGTTACAAGGATGACATTTGCATGATACTTGAAAGAACTTACTTATTATTTTTAAATACTGTATTAATAATATTTTTACTTTACATTGCGATAGAATATGCTATAAACTGTTTTATAATATTCTATCTACTCATTGACCTACCTATTGTAACCATATTCTGGCAAATAAATGATTTATGATTATGATTATAAATAGGAATTCTGATTGGTTGTACAAAATAATACAACACACCAATTGACATGGTTTCAAAGTAAGGAATTAAATAAGTAAATCTTGTTTGACGAGGTACCAGACAGTATGTAGCCAAGAGTACTCGTAGTTTGTTTTCGAATCAAACCCGGACCCTTTTCTACGCTTTCTCACTACGCCAATCGGTGCGACCAATGAAATGAAATGAAATGTATTTATTTGCTGAAAACATGGTGTTAACACTAATAGTATAGTACTCGCGTTTTACCTTTTACATGGCATGCAAATATTTAAAAGTTAAGTTGCTAATTATATAAAATCAAATTCATTAAATTAAATAATACCTTTGTCAAATACTTTTGCTATGTCGAATCTATGTTAAATACTTTAAATAGTCACGTCTTTAAATAGTCATAGACTACTTTAAGTAGTCAAATTCAATAAAATATATAAAAATGTCACTAACCCTATCAAATGTATTATTACTACACCATTTTAAAATCTATTTGCCAACTGTTTACTCGTAATGCCATTTGGAATAGCAACCAACGTAAGTAACATTTACTTTTTCATACAGATTTTTTTTAATGTAGCTTGAATATTGCAATTTAAGAAATCAACAACAAAATCATAAGTAATATAAATCGATCGAATCTTCAATTTGATTTATACGTATTTTAGGCAAGTAAAATGGCAGTGGGTTGGTTACATTTGCCGTGGTACCGATAAGCACTGGGGTAGACGTATTCTTGAGTAGAGTTCGTGACAAGGCAGGTGCAGCGTAGGGCGTCTTCCGACAACGTGGGGCCATGATATACTCAAAGCTGCTGCAACGGCAAACAATCAGATCGTCATTCGACTATTATTATACTAGCTATCTTACTATTACATACATAATATTTAAGTGTGTAGTCTACAGACACTTCCCATCTAATGAACTGTGTGCTTTTTACAACAATAAAACAGCTTAAGTAAATGCAATTCTGTAATTTTATCACTTTTGCATAACACCACCCTTCCTCATTACAAACTACCTATTCTCTTATTCTAACCATGTCAATAGCGCATCTCGCATAACAACTTCACAATACAAGTACTTATGAATGTGGTAATATCTAGTTAATATTCACACGAAATTAAACGTTACAGTAAAGAGATAGAGATGATAGTTGTTTGTGATAATGCCGTGTGAAATCAAAGATGCTGTTCTAAATGGTAACATATTCGTAACCATTGATCTAGTTGTACTATGATCTATGTAACATACTCGTAAAAAATTTAAATATCTTTAGATCTACTACAAAAAAGTTTCGTTCGTCCAGACATAAGTATAAGCCTAATAAATTATAATAACTATTCACTTGTGTCAATCTTTTAAAAAAAAAAACATCTGAAACTAGCCGGGTAAAAAACCCGATAGTTTTCAATTGTTTATAAATTTTCAAAGGTTTGACAGAAGTAGATGATATTTTAATTTGTTCGTATAATGTCCGAACGAACAAAACTTTTCCGTAGTAGGCCTACTGCTAAGACCAAGCTCTTAGAAGTAAAACAAAATCGCTGACATAGCCAAACGGATAAGCAAGCTGAAGTGGCAGTGGGTGGGACACATAGCATTTGGAACTGACGGCCGATGGGAAAGAAAGATTCCGGAATGGTCACTTACCGGCCAGCGCAGCTGTGCGCAGTGTGCTGAGACTGAAATGATGATGATAATTTAAGAACTTTGTATCCTTAAAACTTACCTTCTTGCTATACGTTTGATTTGTTGACGATTACGATAGCTTTAGATATGTGTAACACCCCTATGTATGTTCTACGATTTATCGTAGTTTTCAAGTTACGATTTTTTAAATGAATTTTTGCAAAATTGCGACCGGATAAGTTTGCAAAGTTTCTTTAAAAAAAATAGGTTTATTCAGTTTTTTTTTCTTGCAGCTAAATCTCTATGAACTGTGCATGTATGCATAAAATAAACAGCCTCATAACTTTAATGGAAGTTACAAAAAAATTGACCTAAAGTTGAGAATAAATGTTAAGTGACATCATTTAAATTTTTTATTTTTTCTTCGAAACTAACTCTCAACACGAGGCACCTAAAAAATTTTGGAAGTCACTTTGCTGGCCACCCTGTATAGTTTTCAATTTATTCGGTTTTTTCCTTTTGATGACCGGTTCGGTTTTTGACGACCTCCGTAGCCGAGAGGCTAGCACTTCGGACTTGACGTCGCCATCTCTGAGGTCCCGGGTCGATGTAGAAAACGAACCTATCTCGGGTCTGGGTGTTATGTTACCGTCTTTCTTTCTGATTTTTGTAACACAAGTGCTTTAGCTACTTACCTTATGATCAGAGCAGTATATGTTACTGAGTATGAGCCTTGTTACTGAGTATGAGTCATGCATACAGCATCGGTGGTCTATAGTGACTCTACCATCAGTTCTTAACTCTTCATTGCCTTCAATACTCGTACTCAATTGTGTAACTTTTTCGTCTTTTTCTCACAGACGCGATTATCAGTTTTCCTGTTCGACACAGTTCTTGTGCGCTTGCGCAAGCAGTGAAAGAGGGGAAGAGGGGCGAACGCTGTAGTTTTAAATGTCAGTGTTGTAATGTGAAGGATGTTCTAAACAAGGATTTTATAAGTGTACCTACGTAGTACTTATAAATTCCTTTTTTCTGAAGCTGTATGAATAATCTAAAACGTTTTCATAGAAAAAATACGATGCAATTATTGGTGTCGTCCTGATTGACGTAGTAGCGTGGTGATTTTCCATAAATACCAAAGGTTCCGGGATCGAGACCCGGTGCGCGTCAATTAAGGTTTTTGTCTAAATTAGTTCGGATCTGGTTGTGGTGTAAGACTCTTAATCGATCGACTCAAATCGGTCGAATCAAAATTGATCTTTTATTCAATAGAAATCACAAATTTTTTGGTCTTTTGGTTTTGGACTCCATAAAAGAAAATGTATTCTTAAACCAAATCTATAGATTTATTTTGACAGCTCATAAAAAGTACATAGATCGAAAAAAAAACGATTGGATTTCGTTAGGGCGCAACACTATGATTGTCAACAGTGATCTGTCACAGAACTCATGCTAATTTGAAAATGCTTTTAATTATAAATCTTTATTGTGGAGCAGTGGTCTCACAAAGGGTTTAGCTTAGAACCATCGAGCACATACCCTATAGAGTATATAGCTTTTTTTAATCTGTATCTGTACTGTTTTTTAACCGACTTCAAAAAAGTAGGAAGTTCTCAATTCGTCGGAATCTTTTTTATTTTTATTTTATGTATGTTCAGCGATCATTCGTTACTGCGTTGACCGATTTCAATAATTATTTTTTTATTCGAAAGGTAATACTTTCAGAATGGTCCCATATAAATTTGGTTAAATTCTGACGATGGGATCTATAAGAAAATCATCAAACATTGCATGAACTCCGTACCACGCCAACTGATTTTGTTATCTATCTTACCTAATATCTTTGACAAATGTGAACCAATTTTGATGATTCTTTTTTTGATGAATAGCTTATACTTCAAAGATACTATAGTAAAACATTTTCGGAAAAAATGTCACCCGTAAGGGTGGAAAAATAGGAAATGAAATCGGTGTTCAGCAGTTAAATTATGTTTACACTCGTAAGATTTGTTTTGATTAGGATTTATCACTAAAATAAATGAAATAAGTTAATTTTATAGAAAAAATAAAAACCGATTTCAAAAAACTAAAACGCTAAAAATAATCTTAACACTTAAGTACCTAATCAGTTACTTTTGGAGTCAGTGCCAGTCGATGAGAGATTCTATGTTTTCGTTTGCATTAGGTACTTAAGTGTTAAGATTATTTTTAGCGTTTTAGTTTTTTGAAGTTGGTTTTTATTTTTTTGTGTATGGGCGAGTTGACTGGACTTGTCATTTAATACTAAATGTAAGTGAAAAATCACCTACCAGTTTCGGAGAAAGATGATGCATATGCTGCTCTATTAAGGTATGTGCTCAATGCTCAGAACTAACCGTGTCCTTGGTAATACCTAGCGTTTGTCGTCCCAGCACCCCCAGCTAATGCCTGTCGCGCAATCACTTGACAGGGTATAGTAATTGCAACATAGTAACAATATTTTTCTCTCTCAACAATGACTTGACGAAAGAGTTTAATATTACCTTTTAACACACGTAACTACACGTATCACGTGTTTAGTAACCCCAGAAGTTATAACCTTTGCCATTGAGACCACAACAGAATAAGTGGCAGTAAGCGTACTCCTATAAAGCAATAGTTCATATCTTAAAACAGATGTATTTTGTTTTGGAGACATCAATAAGTTATCATTATCATCGAGCCTTTAACCTTTTCCAGAACATTTTTGGCAAATTCTTGGACTTCGAACCTCTAACAATGAAGTTTATATCGTTATAAAGGTTCCAAGAAACTTCACAGTACATTGTAGATTCGAAACTACTTACACTTGAATTAAAAAAATTGTGATAGGTCCCTAGACATTTCAGCCGGCAGGTCGCGGAATTGCGACTTAAAGGAAATTGTAATGTTACGCGGCCACATATAATTGGTTTAAGCTAGTCAGATTACAAGCTACTAATGTGACAAAGTTTTAAGTGATTCTTCGAACCTACTGATACTCTCTACTTTAAGCGGCGATTTGTGACCCTACATAGTAATTCTGTTGTTTAAAGCCTAATCAATAGTCATTACTCTTAACCACTTCTCTTAGCACTGATTACAATAATAATTACTGAAGGTGTTTAAGTAACCGCACATATTAAATTGCTTTTACAGCTACACGTGTAGGGTCGGAGCCGAGTGTAATTCACTCAAAAGGTTTTTTATGGTAAACATGACCTTTCTGATAAAAAGTGATAGGGTTGATGGTGACATGCCTTTAGCACGTAAGATAATTGTCATTATGATCAAGTCGTCTTTGTCTAATTTAGTGTAGGCCTCCATTAACTTCGTTGTATCTTGGGTTGTCAGCATCAAATTCTTGCTTGCCACATTTCTGATGAAATACATGTCAAGATGATTTTAATAGAAAAGTTAACACTGCCAGTGATTATATGATTAGATGGTCTCAAAACTGCCTAGATCGAACCGGAACTTGTAATGTATATTTGAAAAGAGGCTCACAATAATGACTGAGTTTCTTGCACAACAGCGCTGCTTCTTGACCCTAGTTCAAACTTTTCTCGAAGTAGTGATAGGGTAAAAAATAAATCGAGATGTGTAAAAGTGCTATTAATGGCATATTTGCAAAAATAAATATTTATAACTTTGATGTCGTCCTAACGCCGCATCTGGGGTCATCCAACTAGTCTTTTGTAATAAGATAAAGGTGTGTCTTAATGTCGGCATGGACTGCATTTTGTGACTAAAGTTTTTTTTTGTTTTTTTTTACGTAAGAGGAAAGTGTTAGTCAATACACAGACCATAATACTCGTAATTACGATACCATTCACATTCAGAGTTTTTTTATGTTTTATGTTGTGACCATCGCTTGTGACGTGGTCTAACAGTGATAACTTTTGGCATCATGTCTAACTGTTGTACACATTAAAGTATTAAATAAATAAATATGCGCGTTTTTGCTTTATTTTTATATAACATTGAGTTTGTTTTCTCAACAGTTGCAATATTTCTCTTTGTGCTCAAATCAAATAATTAGCATGTCTCATAAATAGTCCTGACATGTTTTCTTGTGTAATTTAAATATCGTCAGTAACTACACGTTTCTGTTTATCGTAGTTGACAGAGCAAAGGTATGTCTATTTAAATATAAACCGGTCAAGTTCGAGTCGGACTCGCGCAACGAGGGTTCTGTACAAACTTGTAGGTAAGTATGTAATTCATCATCATCATTTCAGCCATAGGACGTCCATTGCTGAACATAGGCCTCCTCCAGTGACTTCCAGATTGGCCGGTTGGAAGCGGCCCGCAACCAGCGGCTTCCTACAACCTTTACCAGGTCGTCTGTCCACCTTGTGGGTGGACGTCCTACGCTGCGCTTGCCGGTACGCGGCCTCCATTCTAGAACCTTTCTGCCCCATCGGCCGTCAGTTCTACGTGCTATGTGCCCCGCCCCACTGCCACTTCAGCTTACTTATCCGTAATTATTATTTATTATATGTTATTTAGTATGTGAATAGTTTATCCATAACGGGAATTAAGTCTAAAGGATTTTTATCAGATTTTCAGTTTGTTAACAGAAACTACAAATTTACGGTTTGAGGACTTTTTCGTTAACTTTTGCTATACGGCATTGCTTCTTACCTTTCATGATTCTCGGTCAATGGGAAGTTCTATAAAGGTTTTGATTCCTTTCGGCTTATCAAAAAGCAGCTTAAACAGCTCATATGTATTTGATATTAATTTAAACTCGATCGAATTTAAAATCGAACCTTTCAGCTACGGAACCCTAAAAAAATTAATATTGTTGGTTGCCAAGCGCATAACTTGAGAACAGCAGCAGCTTTATATGAAAGAAAAAAAAAGCTCAATTGTCCAGAAAATTCAGAAATTTTGAAAAAAATCTGAAAATATTTTCCATTGGATTTTCACCACTACGTGCATATATATCGTTTAACAGCAACATTTTCTTTGGATAGGCAACGTCTCCTAGTATGTTTCGACTATTCGAGAGTTGCAATCTTGAAACCTGTGTAACAGATCTTCAATATTTGCCAACCTCAGCTCATTTTATGGAAAAAACCCAGTAAACTATACCTCTCCCTTTTCTTTTTAAATATTTACTTATCAAGGACAAGGCTCACATAAGCAAGCACATACCTCGACGTGCCGTCGTCTGGCGATTCGCCAAACTCAGCAATTTACTGACTCACGCGCAAACGCACGTCTGTCCACTCAGCAATAGCATTGTTTCATTGTTTTGATCAAATGTTGGTGTATGATTGTTGTCATTGTTTGTTTTTGTTGGTTTAGTTTAGAACTGTGCTTATTCTAGTGTCGAGTAGTGAGTAAACTAATTTTGTCAGTTAATGCCTTGTCTAAAAACATTTGTAAAAATACATCAATCAATCATTGAATTGCTTAGTAATAACGTCAGAATGCATAAACTAGCGGCACGGATCTTGAGAGCTGGGCGCGTCTGAACTGCCGGCCGGGATAGGATGCTTGCTCCGCGCACACGCGTCTCTGATACGATAATCGTCTTGTAAGATGCGCAAAACGATCCCTACTCCTTCCTACAGCGGTCATCTGAACTTAACCTAATTGCTGCCAATTCCAATGTTTTTTGTCACTCATGTTTAATGTATCTAAAAATAAAATCCATTTGTCACTAAGTTTTCATTTTAAACAAAACGCGACAGTGTTCTCGACTTTGAACTTGTCACCCAAAAGCCTTGAGGACTGCTGAGCTAAGGTTGTAGGAACTAACGTCACTTATTAGAGACTGTATGTTATTTACACTAAAGCATAAGTTACACTTTGATATACTTGTAACATCTACCATTTGTAAATTTAAAAAATATGCCCGCATCTGTTTTTGTGAGAAGACAAAAAATAGTGTTGCACCTTGTAATATTATAAAGATGGTAAATATTTACTTAGACACCATGACAATTTATACAGGGTTATTTGTAAAACATCAACAACCTCCTAGGGGCTGATTCTGGTGCTAAAATACAAGAACTTTTTCTATGGGACCAATATTGAATCGCAAGACAAAAATTCACTTCCCCATACTAAGCCGCCACCAGCTGACATCAGTTTGTATGGAAAAGTGTTTTTTTTTTTGGATTTTAATGTTGATCCCATAGAAAAAGTTGTTGTATTTGAGCACTAGAATTAGCCACTAAGAGGTTGTTGATGTTTTACAAATAACCCTGTATGTTTTCTTCCGCAAATTTATTTATGTTTATTTATCATTGTCAGTTTACTGATTGCACTTTTGATGGGTCTTTAGTCGTTTCTTTTGGGCGAATCGCCCAAGTCCTTTTTTAAATGGGTCCTTTCGCACCACGGGGCGAATCGCCCATGAACTTTTTGTAATGGGTCGATTCGGACCGCAGTGAGGAACAAAACAGTTCTGTACAAATAAATAATTGGAATCGTTAAGTTTTTGTTATGCGTCTAAAGCGGACTAGAAAATGAGCATTGTTTTCGTCCCGCGAAGGTCGTTTCGCACCGCAGTGATTACAGCGGTGCGAAAGGCCCTATTTAAAAAGAGCTCTTGGGCGATTCGCCCCGCGGGGCGAACAACTCGTGGGGCGAAACGACTAAAGACCCCTTTTGATAACACCACTACTTAAAACAAAAAATAAACACTTAAGTAGGTTAAGCTATGTCAGTAATGTTGGTTTATATTTCTATACTGTCATAACTCTTATGCAGGTATGTACTTAGTTTATGTAAGCTATGTATGTATGTATATATGTATGTTTTACCTATGTAATTTACATTAAGTCTATCTTATTAAGAAAATGTTACTGATGTATGTTTTGACCTTAGTTTGTCCTTTGTTACACCATCCACAAATAATTTTGGTTCAGCTCAAATGTTTCACGTTTCTGTACATTGTTCTTTTAATTTGTACATTAAAATTTATAGCAATAATGTGACCGCAGCTTTACAATTACTAACTGCTGAAAGTTAATGTTTTCGATTTCAAGGTAGAGGCTAAACATATGGCTGTAAGGGCATATCTCAAGGTAATTTTGAATACATATTTTGGATTATAACTTATAGCACTTGCTCGGCAGAGCGCGAGGAAAAATAATGTAAGGAAACCTTCATCATCATCATTTCAGCCAAAAAAAGTACATTTCTGAACACAGGACTCCCCCAATGACCTATCAATGGGGGGGGGAATTGCCAATACTCGCCACGCTTGGTAGGTGTGTTGGCGAGCGTTATTTTAAAAGATTTCGCACGCATTCGCTGCTGCCCGTCTCGTGCTACAGGAATTAGTCGCTCCTTACGATATGCCTCCTGTTGGCAGTGGGGAAGTGTATTCTTTACGACCGTCCCCATACGGCACCTTCATATTTAGGTGAAACTGGATGTGTTGCCATGCTCCAAAATGGTCAGGTTTCCATGTCTTAGGGTGACGGAGGTTTGATGGCAATCAATAATTTAAATGACAAGAGTATATGGACCTTATAACCTGCCTAGCTCGCACTTACTACATGTCTTGTAACTGTATTTCCTGTAAAATAGGCTAACAAAAGTGACTAAGTTTGTTGCGCCGTTCCATCTCACCAGCCGATATGTAGTCCCGAAGCGGTGGTAGGATAAAGCTACATTTTTGGGACGTGTATAAATGCCCGGAAGAGGGCCTATAGTACTAAATAAATGGCTATTAACTGTTATTATGACTAAGTATTATGGATTACTCAGAATCTATGTACCACGTTCTCATTACGTCATTACGTCAAAAACCTTATCGCTATTTTATTGACACATAAAATTTTGACAAAACTGGTAGACCAGTGTCTTGGCCGTATCGTACCTCGTTACACAAAGATGTGGATTTCTTACTTCGAATAGGGATAAAGACTGGGTAAACAAAATGAAATTCAATTTAGTCCGTCAGTTAGATTATCAAAAAATAACGGACACTTACTTTTTCTTTTCTCGATCAACCAAAAATTTACAAAGATAAAGCGCGTCAAAGTTCGGGAGTGCGGGCTCGTGACGTCACTTCTAAGTAAAAATTGCACCGAGACGTAACGTCATGCGATATTTCAAATCAATATTTTGATAATGGAAAAAAGGAAAAAATACGTGTCCAATAATTTTGATAACCGATAGACGAAGAATGAAAATTTTGTCGTCATCCCTATTTTGTTCAAGTGGATAGCCATAAGGTCTTATTACATCAATTGCTCCGTAAAGTCCTAAATTATTTAGGTAATAAATGCATGATAATTCTTATCTTATCTAAAGAATTCCACTTTGCGACGTCAATGGAAACGTACAGCCCTTGCCACACATCCTGATCCGTTTAAAAAAATACCTACACTGACGCGCGAGAACATTCGATAAATCGGATGATGGCAGAATCACGCTTTTAAATTGCGTTAACACGGAAAATTCCGTTGTGAGCGATATTTAATTTACGGATAGAAACGTCGAAGGAGTCAAGGTCGAAAGAAAATCTTACGAGCTCACCCGTTACAGCTCATTGTACCAAAACAAAACCTGAAATTTTCTTTATTTATATTGAACTCCGCGTCAATGTAAAGGCGAACTTTTCTATATTGTCTCAGGTCTGAGGGTGTGGTAACCGTTGTTTCTGATTTCTATAACACAAGTGCTTTGGCTACTTATCTTAGGATCAGAGCAATGTTTGTGATGTTGTCTAATATTTATTTATTATTTATTACCTACTCAAAAAATAACAAATATCTTCAGTTGATTTTGTAAATCTGAAACTTCTGAATCATGACTGTATTGATCGTTATCTTTATTGATGTTAATGGGCTAGTTTCCTAAAAAAAAAACTTATTAGTCCGTCAGTTGGATTAACAGAAAATATTGGACACGTATTTTTTCTTTTCTCAATGAAACAAAAAAATATGAAATAGCCCGTTAAAGTTCCGCGTAACGTCACGCCTTGCAATACTTTTAAGCAAGGCGTCACATGACGTGCTCACTTTGTTGCGCTTTATCTTCGTAATTTTTTGTTTGATTGAGAAAAGACATAATATGGGTCCAATATTTTTTGATAATCTAACTGACGGACTAAATAAAATAATCTTTTTTTGATCCAGGAAACTAGCCTATTGTAGGTACAGACAACGGCAGGTCAACCTTCCCAAAAAGTTAAAGGTCAGTGAACCGATTTTCAACTTCAAGTCCGACACGTAGATCAAGGAAAGACAAGAGAAAATTTGCCGTTTGTTGATAGGTTGACGTGCTGTTGTCTGTACTTTTAATATACTTATTTCACATTATACTTTTTAATCCTAATTAAATCAGGGGAAGTCCCTTTTCTTACGAACGAACACCCTTTTCTCGTTTTGCGTAACGAGTTTGATGACGTTTAAAAGCAAACCAGTTCGGTGGTGTGGTTAAACCCAGTAGTAATTTATTGAAACGCACATTGATTAAATCATGTAAATGACAATACCACAGTGGAACTAACTGTAACCACAGAATATTGTAACAATACAATCTGCATTAAATATCATTGTGGATATCATGAAAGAAGAATGTTAAGCGCCTCTTCGCACAAGAATATGCACGTGTTATTCATACAAAACCTGCTAAATAGGTAACTAATAACTTAAGCATTAATCAGTAATTATATATTTTATATTCTTAAACGCTACTTAAATGTTGCTTAGTTAAGAACTGTTTTTGTAAGGATGGTAGTAATCTGTCTGTTTGCGCGTTTATCATCATCATCATCATTTCAGCCATAGAACGTCCACTGCTGAACATAGGCCTCCCCCAATGACTTCCAGATTGGCCGGTTGGAAGCGGTTGCTTGGCGTTTGTTTGCGCGTTATTCTTGCCCAATAACAAATTTAAAAAAATATGTTTGACACTTTGTAGTAGAAATCCATGCTTTTTACAGAATCAAATGGCAATCAGTTAGATGGACGCCATTTTGTCAGTTAACTTTTATGTGAGGTGCAGCGGTGGTTTAATTTGACATGTATTTAAGTTAATCAGTTAAACCTGATGATTAGCTCTAAATGGCGTTTGTGGGTACGATATTTTGTTAAGCATTATTTATTGGCCTTTTTTTAGTTATTTACGTTTATTAATATGGCTGTAAGTCTTTACTTGCCTACAAAGTAACACAATAGAAGATCTGTTGATTGAGGTCCCCAAATCATTTAAGGTGTTAAGAGCGCCTCGTATTCGTAAATTCGTCATACAGAAGAAAGATTATATGTCCATATAAAGCCGACACACGTAAGTGCTAACATATGCATATACATACTATGGTAATTTAAAAAAAAAATACTGCTTTTTGCTGTAAGAAGAACTACAACTTATCATTTGCATCACAGTTTTTTAAGCCTAATTATAAAGCAAGCATTAATTATAAAGCATCAGTACAATTTGTGCAATGCTCCTCTAGAACAGGTCTCAGTAATAAAGGACTTAGGCATTTTGTTAGATTCAAAATTGCACTTTGAAGATCATATTAATTACATTACTATAAAAGCCTTTCAACTGTATGGATTTATCATAAGGACAAGTGTTTGCTTTAAGCGTCCTCAGTCCTACCTACTTTTGTTTAAAGCCCTTGTTAGATCTCAATTGGAATATGCCACATCGATATGGAACCCTTTCTACAATAAGTACAGTGATCGCTTAGAGCGGGTTCAGCGTAAGTTTCTACGTGTAGTTGAATATAAATGCTTTCACAGAAAACTCTCGTACGATAATCTTTTGGATAAGTACTCTATTCATTCACTTTTCAAAAGAAGACTGCTACTTGGTCAATTATTTTTGTATAATATTTGCCATAACAAATTCGATTGCCCTGAAATTATTAAACAAATTAAATATCGTGTTCCTAGCCGTTTGGGCCGATCATGTAATACAATAACGTTTCGTTTATTTGAGCCCAAATTCGCAAGAACACACGCAGGCAAGCGTGCTCCGCTGACTAGGATTATGAAAACATATAACGAGTACTTTGTTAATATAGACTTGTTTGCTTTGTCACAGAGTATATTTAGAAAAAATGTTATAGAATTACTAGACACACTTTAAGTGTCCAAATATTTTTTTTTTAACAATTGTTCTCGTTCTAATGTGTAGGGATGTGTGTCCCTACACATGGGAGCGAAGACCTTGTTACCTTTGAACGCCTTCAATGCTTCAATGTTTTGTTTCGCAATGACTGGTGCCTGCTGCATGGTGGGAGTGGTCAGCATTTCTACTATAAGTTTAACTAATGTGTACGATCTAAGTAACCGTATGTTCTTCGTTATTTCTGTGGATAATGGTGCTGGTTGCACATATACATATTTTTTTTGTAATTAACTTCTTATTTTATCAACATGTGCAATTGTTTGTTGTCCCTAATAAATAAAAAAAAAAAAAAAAAAAAAAATAAAGCCTAGAAATATACGTCTGTATTTTTTTGGGTCTGCTTTTGGCTACCCTTTGAAAGACATTGACATTAGATTTTAATACCAAGTCTAATAAATCGCTTTATCAAGAATATTGATTTTGCAAAACTAAATACAAGGAAAACCGGATGAACAATAAAGCATATCACTTTTTAAAAATCTGCATCTTGGCATGAACTCGAATTCCTTCGTCTACGCTCAAATATTTTTTTATTCAACAAGCAAAGGCATGCATAATTCCACGCGGTGCATCGTTTTGACATATCGTCCACGGTCGCGTGGCGAAACAATTACGAATACCTACGCGGCGGAACCAACAGAATACCACTGTCTCTTTCCGCCGTATGTTGACCTTGGCAGGTACAGCGAGGCAGCACGACTGGACTCATTACGTTTGATATTTCGTCATTAATTAGCAATCGATTTGACTACTCGATTTGGGACGGAATCGATTATAAAATTGTAAGCTATGAAGACCGGATAAGCAGGTTGATTGTAGCAAGGAAAATAATAAAAAATTTGATAAACAAGGCTTGTGTTGGATAACAAATTATAATCTCATGGTACCGATTTGAAGCGCTTGTTATTGATTTGCTACTAAATAAAGCTATTAGTTTTTACACGCCTGATGAGGAGTGTTATGTTTTTAGGGTTCATGTACGTATGTAGAAGAGATTGCTCTTAGTGATAAGACCGCCTAAATTGTACCATTCTAAATTTATTGTTTCTCTGTACTGATTGTACTGATTGACGACCTCCGTAGCCGAGAGGTTAGCGGACTTGGTGTCGCTATCTCTGAGGTCGCGATCGATTCCCGGTCGGTCAATGTAGAAAAATAACTTTTCTATATTGTGTCGGGTCTGGGTGTTGTGGTACCGTCGTTGTTTCTGATTTCTGTAACACAAGTGCTTTAGCTACTTAACATAGGATCAGAGCAATGTATGTGATGTTGTCCAATATTTATTTATTGTTTTGTGTGGTGTGCAATAAAATCTATCTATATATGTAAGCTTCCGTATTCCACCATAACGTCGTAAGTAAACGTCTTAGCAGATTTTGATGTACGAGTAAAGTATCGTTAAAATCCACGTTCTCCCGGGTGACAATATTTAGGAAAATAAATCTTCCAAACTTCTTGAGTTCTCGAGAGTCTCGGGGTATTCCGGAAGCAGCCTGCATCCAGCGACTTCCTGCAACCTTTACCAGGTCGTCTGTCTATCTTGAGGGTGGACATCCTACACTGCGCTTCCCGGTACGTGGCTTCCATTTCAGAATCTTTCTGCCCCATCGGCCGTCTGTTCTTTGTGCTATGTGCCCCGCCCACTGCCACTTCAGCTTGCTTAGCCGTTGGGCTATGTCAGCGACTTTGTTCGTTTACGAATCTCCTCATTACTGATTCGATCTCTTGATTGACATTTGATTCCTACCTACCTACCTACTGCCACTTCAGTTTGCTATTCCATTTTGCTATGTCAGTGACTTTTATTCTCATTTCGGTCTCGCAAAGAAACACCGAGCATAGCCCTTTTCATAACACGCTGTGCAACCTTAAGCTTTCTTATGAGGCCCAAAGTGAGAGGCCACGTTTGCGTTCCTTCACTGGTAACTTGACAGGTGAACACCAAAGCTATATTTTGGGACGTGTATAAGTGCCCGGAAGAGGGCCTACATACTGAATATGTTACTATTATTATGGTGGGGTGCTTAAATTCATGTTTTTCTCAATAAAATATATGATGGTTTTATTGGTTTTTATTTAAATATTGACAAGAATAATAGGTTTTACATATCGACATTAATACTATATCGATCAGTAGGGTACCGCCACTTGACCAGTACGTAACAGCTAATGGCAAACTAGAGGAAGCGTTAGGCGGAAGAACGCGCAACATTAATATTATGGTCATCTGTGTAATACTGGTTGTGGACATACAATCCGTCTTTAAGTCCGAGCATTTAGGTTTAAAATCAAATAGTTGCGTATTCATTCCATGACGATGTAACAGTTTAATTTAGCTGAGCTTCGACATCCTTGGTTTTACGAGCTGTACACATTTGTCGGGCTGTCATATTGACCAGGTTGTCAAAGCAAAGCTAATATTTTATTTTATTTATTTATTTATTGCAAACTTTACAGCATGTAAATTTAACATAAAAAACACTTTGTGTTAAATGCTTACATAGCCAATTAAAAAGTTTGTCACATTAAAATTAACATTTAAGGACGGTTGAACAAGAAAGGGGGCTATAGGGAGAAAATAACCAAGATGTTACAACAAAACAAAATAATTAATAACAAGAGTAAAAATACATTTTCAAGAAATCTCGTATGTCCGGTGAAAGTGTGTGATGTGTGTGAGTATATGTTAGTGTGAATGCGAGTTAAGTGTAGGATGCTCTATTTCCTATGACTATGACAGTCAAAGTGGACACACGACCTGGTAAAGGTCGCAGGAAGCCGCTGGATGCAGGCCGATTACAACCGGCCAATCTGGAAGTCAATAGGGGAGGCCTATGTTTAGCATTGGACGTCCTATGGCAGAAATGATGATGATGATGACTCAGGTCAGGACCCAGGTCCTCTTTAGCCGACAGGCTATTACGACTTGGCGTCGCTATCTCTGAGGTTCCGGGTTCGATTCTCAGTCGGGTCAATGTAGAAAATGAAGTTTTCTATTTTGTCTCGGATCTCGGTGTTGTGGTACCGACGTTGTTTCTGATTTCTACAACACGAGACTTTAGCTACTTACCCTAAGATCAGAGCAAGTATATGATGTTGTCTAATATATTTGGTTGATTACAATCTCTCAGTTTCTCAACCCCACAAGATATTTAAGATGTATGTTAGCTGCAAGGGATTGTAGACCTGAGAATTTTATATAAATTTCAACTTAATACATCTTCGCGTTCTTGGTAACAAGAGTATTGACTGACAGACAGACAGACGATAACGAAGTAGTCCTATAAGGGTTCCTTTTTACCTTTTGAGGTAGTACGGAACCCTAGAAAGTAGTACAGATATTGAAATGTTAGACGACAAAAGATCAACATTTCGATAGTGGCTAAGTGTTCAGATCTAATCCACAATCGCTTTAAATATAAACTAGATTTGAAGTTTTTGAGATCATGGTTCATCAATAAGATGATGAGGCATCTCCAGCTATCACGATATTACTTACGAGTCTTATTGGTTTTATAAATTTTTTCACGTGTCATGTAATTTTATATATAATATTATATCTAATAATATATCACTGATTCCCACACTAGGATTCCCTGTGTTGTTGGATTCAGTCTCTTTCGTCGAATCTGAGATAATTATATTAATTTGTGTTTTCTCTTGTTAACAGAGAGACCTCGCCTCCGTCGCCGATGGGCGACGAGAAGGAGTCCAAAATGAGCCAGATACAGTTCTCACCGCCCTTCGAAAAACAAGACAGTACGGTAAGGAACCTTTCAATTTAGCATCAAGCCGTCCCACTGCTTCTGGAATGTTCTATAACATTCGAGAATGCTCTTGGACATTCCAGAATGTTCTCGGACATTCCAAAACCTTCTCGACAGCTTTAAAATATTCGAGAATGTTTTAGAATGTAAGACAATACTGTAGTGAACACTGGAATATTTCAAAATGATCTTGAATGTTGAAGAATTAGTTTGTAAGTAATAAAAAGTATATCTGGCTTTTAAAAATTAAGTGCATACGCTAATTGATCGATAGGAAATTTCACCGATTAGTCACATAAACTGTTGATATTGGCACTCAAAGAAATGAGAGTTATATCGGTGACACGGAAGTTTAAACATATTGTGCTCATTTGGTATGTAAGTATATTTATGTCCTATCGATCACGTAACACGTTGGCAAAACAGCTGGACTAGACTAGTAGAAATGGGCTTTTCAATTAGTACGAAAGCCCTTTTGGCAATATGCAAACTATTCACTACTCGTTAACTACGTCTCCAAACGTAAGGGTCGCCCACACCTTACTGGTTCATTGACGCATGCGCGCCACAAATTTACTATTGTTCTTGATACGTGCTCTGACGTCACAATACCACACTAATGAGGAACTTTATATGAATATGAATGATTTAATATGCAACAGCTTAAGATTTAAAATGGAGTAGGACGTCAATGATGAGATTGATGAGGCATCAGGCATCCTTTATACCTACCTACGTTACTACCGCAGTTCACGACTTCCATTCAGAAAACTGGTAGTCATTTTTTACTATCTGAATAATACAACAACTTTTGTTATGGGACCAACATCGAAATTAAAAACGGCTGATAGGTCATTTTGTATGGGGAATGAATATTTTCTATTGTATGAATCATATACAAATATAAACATGTAAGTATGTATTGACGCGATGTTGGGACGCGCCCGGTCCTTCATTTCGAATACTGAAAGGCGTCAAACAAGGGGACCCGCTTTCTCCGAAATTATTTACCAGTGCCTTAGAGGAGATATTTAGAGACCTAGCGGACTCTTGGAGATAGTACCTTCGGGTATAGATATTGGAGGAAGAAAGCTCACGAATCTTCGTTTTGCTGACGATATTGTTCTCTTCGCCAATACATCTTCTGAACTAGAAGTCATGCTCGAGCAGCTGAGCGCAGCAAGCTTTGGGGTTGGACTGGTGATGAACGGGTCGAAGACTAAAATGATGACAAACGCTACTAAGGACACCATAGTAGTGGAAGGGCAGACAATGCAATACGTTGACGAGTACATATATTTGGGCCAGATAGTCTCCTTCGAAAACAGGCAGGACAAAGAAATCGAGCGTCGCATCGATAATGCCTGGAAGAGCTTCTGGTCCATGAAAGCTTATATGAAGGGCAACCTTCCCATTTCGCTAAAGCGAAAACTCGTCGACACTTGCATCCTGCCCATTCTTACGTACGGAGCGCAGACCTGGTCTTTGACCGAGAGTCAAAAGTCCAAACTCAAAGTTTGCCAAAGGGCTATGGAGCGGAGCATACTAGGTGTAAAAAGGATTGATAGAATCCGCAACACCGCCATCCGCTCCAAAACTGGTGTCGCAGATGTAGGCGAGAAAACTGCAAAGCTAAAGTGGGAGTGGGCAGGACACGTGTGCAGAATGCATCCAGACAGGTGGGCCCAAATCGTCACCCGATGGGTACCTATAGACGGCGGTCGCCGAAGAGGTAGACCCAAAAAAAGATGGTGTGACGACTTGGTTAACTTAACGAGGGATTGGGAGTCATTGGCGATAGATAGAGATCGATGGAAGAGTCTGGGGGAGACCTTTGCCCAGCAGTGGGATTGAAAAGGTTGATAAAAAAAAAAAAAGTATGTATTAGTGTTTTTATACAAGTGTTTGGGTAATATATTATAATATTTAAAAGGTAAAAAAGGTTGCAGGAAGCCGCCAAATGCAGGCTGCTTACAACCGACCAATTTGGAAGTCATTGGGCCTACGTTCAGCAGCAGTGGACATCCTATATGATGATGATGATGATGATAATGATGAAAAAATACTCAAATACCTACTAGTTTATTATATTAATTTGTTATCTGATAGAAACACAAAGCGAGACCGAAATCACGTATTTAAACGATTAATATCGTCAATAATGCATTCCATTAGGGCAGGTCAGTCGATTACTAATAGAGTCGATTAGTTTAATACATTTTGGGAATTTCACACGGAAGTGGAATGTTTTTTTTTTAAATGTATATCAGAGTCAGAGACTATCAGAATAACATAGACCGAACCTGTCAAAATACCGAGTGACGGTATTCAAAGTCATCTGAAATAACAAAGTCATCTAATTTGACTCGCAGTGTGACAGCGTGCGCTACTAGGAACAGGCGTCACGAAACGTTAAAAATTGTAATTAATGTGATTCATGGCTATTTTTTATTTATTACACGACTGCCCGTAAAAATATTGTAATGTTTTCAGGATTAATTTATGTATGTGAGTTTATAGAAACATTACACCATTTTGTGAAACATTTATGAATATAACCCTTTAATTAAGTTTCTGATTAGGGAAGTCTAGAGTCTAAGTAGATTTTTTAATAATTAATTTTATTTGAGTCGATACTGCCGTACAGTCGGCCAAGAAAGTGGTCTATCATCCTTCTTGAGGTCTAAAAAAATGTGTCAATCGAATTTTGTTGGAGTTATAAAATTGTATTTATTTTTGCTAGCATGACAGAAAGCGCCTTATATGTTACGCACATAGTCGCAACTCAGCGTAGCGTATTCTAAGTATATAAATATGGTCGCATCAGTTAATAAAAATGGTAAAAACATGAGACATTGTCACTTGCCAAATTTAAAGATATCAAGTGCATAAAATCTATATATATAAAACAAAGTTACACTGTTTATAAGTTCAGAACGGCTGGACCGATTTTTATGATCTTTGATTTGTTGAATTAGTCTCCGCCCCGAATAGCAGAATAACTATGAAAACGTCGGAAAAATTCCCCAAAAAATAAAACTAAGAGGCGTAACGAAGTTCGCCGGGACTATGATAATTTCACAACCATCTTGTAACATGTCGTTTCTTGAGGCCGTCCAGCTTACGGCCTTAATTTACTACCGTAAAATTAAAAGGAACACGTTGTTTTCAGGATGTCAACAGGCTAGTTACCTGGGTCAAAAATATTATTTTATTTAGTCCGTCAGTTAAATTTTCAAAAAATATTGGACCCATATTTTGTCTTTTGTCAATCAAACAAAAAATTACGAAGATAAACCGCATCAAAGTTCGGGAGTGACGTCACGCCTTGCTAAAAAGTGTCGCAAGGCGTGACGTTTCGCGGAACTTTAACGGGCTAAATCTTCACCATTTTTTGTTTGATTGAGAAAAGAAAAAATACGTGTCCAATATCTTGTTATTCCAACTGACGGACTAATTAGATTTTATTAGGAAACTGGCCCACACAAGGATAACCTTCTATCTACATATTCTGTACGTCATGGTAAACAACTTTTGTTCTATGACTTTTGCAAAGCATGAAAATTTATCGACTTCCCATATAAAATTACCAAACAGCCGATTGAATTCGTTTAGTAATGTTCTGCGACCGTTAGCTTGGTAGGTTTTTGTACTGAGTGTAATGTAGTATTTATTTAGCCTATAACATTATCGATTGGATTATATGTATGTGCGCCCAGCAACTGCGTGGGCCAAATGGCGAGAGGTGACTGGTGTCATTTGTGACCCCAGAATGCCGGTTAAGCTGAAAGGACAGATCTATAAATCCATCATTAGGCTTGTCCTTTTATATGGCAGAGAAGCGTGGCCGCTACTTGAGCGACACAAGCAGTAGCTGCGTGTCACGGAGATGAATATGCTGCGGTGGATGTGCGGAGTCACGCGGAAGGACCGCGTGAGGAACTCGCGCATCCGCGGTAGCCTTCGTGTCCGTGATATTGCACGCAAACTGCAGGAGTGTCGCCTACGTTGGTACGGCCATGTTTTGCGGAAACCGATAAGCTACGTAAGAAACAAATGTCTGGCCATGCCGCCACCGCAGGGTCCTGACAAAAGGCGTAGACTCAAGAAATGCTGGCTTGACGTCGTGAGGGCTGACATGTGTGCCAATGATCTCACAACTAGAGACGCTCAAGACCGTGCGAAGTGGTTGAAAAAATTAAGGAAAGCGGACCCTAGGCTCTAAAGCAATGGCTTTGGACGCAACCGGGATTGACCGTATAGATGAAGAAGAAGTGCGCCCAGCAACTAACAACATTTAATTTTATTGCAAGGAAATTAAACTGGTCCCTATAAATTTATAGTAATTACATCCGATAAAACCAGATAATGTTGCTCTTTGACCATTGACAAGTTAGCTGACATATAAGAGCAATTAAAATAACACATTATGTCAATTAACTATATTTTTTGTACTGTCTGCGTCATACTTGTATTCAATAAATGACCAGTATTAATAATGTTAGGGTCCCACACCTCATAATTCGGGAAAGTAACTATTATATAAGTATAATGGTGGTATAGGTATACTCAATGAGGAATAAAAACGTTCTGCTACACTCAAAGACGTCATCTTAATCATCATTTCAGCCATAGGACGTCCACTACTGAACACTGACAACTGACATTGACTGATTGACTGACTCTCCATTGACTTCCAGATTGGCTAATTGGAAGCGGCC
This sequence comes from Anania hortulata, assembly GCA_963576865.1. Classification (NCBI taxonomy): domain Eukaryota; kingdom Metazoa; phylum Arthropoda; class Insecta; order Lepidoptera; family Crambidae; genus Anania; species Anania hortulata. Next base: position 1,147,139 of record OY756412.1, on the reverse strand, counting down.
TGCATCCAGCGGCTTCCTGCAAACTTTACCAAGTCGTCTGTCCAACTTGTAGGTTGACGTCCTACGCTGCGATTGTCAATATGTGGTCTCCATTCTAGAATCTTTCTGCTGTGTCGGTCGACAGTTCTACGTGCTATGTCATCACATATGTAACCTAAAATTTTGTTCGATGATAATCTGGATTATTCGGAATCTACGAGTAATGTCCGGATTGATACAACTTTTTCGGCGATGAAGGAAGACATCGTGAGGAAACTTGCACATGCAAATAAAACTGGATGTAATAGCCATAATCAAAATGGTCTTGTTGCCCTGGCCTAAGAGTAAGGTCAAGCCCCAAAAGAGAGAGAGTTACATAAGAAGAGACAAGAAAAAGAAAATAAAACACTTGTAGAGAATCAAGAATTTGCACGCGGCGGAGTGCACACTGCCTGGCAGACGCAAATTCCACGTGCATCTCTTGCGATTCGGCCAGTATAACCGCGAAGTTGGTATGGCCATGAGTGGTTGGTGGGTTTGCCCATAGATTTAGTCGAATTCTAAGTCTATGGGTTTGCCTAAGGGTTACAGATTCCTAAGTGCAATTTCCTCGCACAAACACACAGAGTCTAATAGATTGGAAACGACTTTTTTGTATTAGACATTTATTAAAGTATGGTCAATTGATATAAATTAAACAAATTTATGCAATCCTATTTGTATCAGGTAAGAATTTTAAGAACTCTGCAACACCTTCCCCTTTCTTTAATGGTTGTCCTCTACCTAAAGGTTGTCTGGAAGAGATCGCTATTAGCGATAAGACCGTCTAAATTGTACATCTTTCTGTAAAAATCATGTGTATTTTACTTGTATGGTGTGCAATAAAGAGTATCTATCTATCTATCTATCTATAATGTATAAGTTTAAAAACTGGCATTGATTGTTCATACAAAACTCCGAAGTTTTAGCCCGAGCAACGCGTCGGGTAGGTTTGTTGAAATATGTTCCGATATTTTCAAAGTTTTTCAGGGTCCACAAGTTTTTTATTTATTTATTTAACTGGCAGTTGATAAACGGGTATTTAAATGACAAACACGTCATTATTTTTTTTAATTACAAATCTTGTATTTTTTTAGAGGTTAAACTTATTAGTCAATTTAAAAATTAACATTGATATAAGAACTCGCTTAGTTAGTTTTTTTGTTTGTTTTTAAGCGACATATTTAGTCAATTTAGAAAAATAACGTTGATATTAAAGAACTTGTTTTATTAGCACTTAACGTTAAACTAGTACGTATTTGACGTCTGTAAGACGTAAAGTGCGTCAGATTTTACGTCAGTAGCATTGCTATGATGTACTAGTAAAATCATTTCCGTTATTTTTTACATATAGGTGTCATAAGCAAGGTTTAAGCGTATAATTATCTTCTTGACGACCTCCGTCCGTAGCCAAGAGGCGAACATACCGAACTTGGTGTCGCTATCTCTGAGGTCCCGGGTTCCCGGTCGGTCAATGTAAAAAAATACTTTTCTATATTGTCTCGGGTCTGGGTGTTGTGGGTGTTGTCGTCGTTGTTTTTGATTTCTGTAACACAAGTGCTTTGGCTACTTACATATATAATATATATATATATTAAGTCATTTCATTTATTTAAAACATAAAAGATTTTTAATAACGATATGGTCACTATAGATGTTGTTAGTTTAGCTAATTACGTAATAACTTAAGACAGAAGGACCCTTAAGTAGGGACTGTATAAATTAACCGACTTGGTTTTACATGGATGTCACAACTTTTTACCATAGAAGAACTGAGTTGCGAGACTTGTTTTTTTTTACAAGTTATGTTTTTGATGGCTCTAATTTACTTATTACTGTGAGATCAGACCGATTCCCTAGCATTTAGCTCAAGCTGTGTCTTTAGTGGCTAGTGTTTGCGATTTACAAACTGGAAAGGCATACTTGCCGTTTGTAGAAAATTAGTTAAGGTTCAATAACATCAGCCCTTTGTACTTGCACAAAAGAACACACGAAGCACAGAAGCAGAAGGTTTAATCTTTCGTTGAGAGAGAGAGAGAGAGAGAGACGAGCAAGACGACGCTAGCTTAATCTTAATTGCCGAAGGAGTCTGGAAAGCCACAAAAACTTCATTTGCTTGCTTCACCTGCTCATCATAACTCACATATTATATGGTTAAGAGAATAAGTAGTTCCATAGATTAGAAACTTTATAAAAAAATGTAACGTATGCCTATATACGTCCCACTGCAGAGCACAGGCCTCACTTCAAGTATGAGGTGGCTAACAACACTCCTCCACCATGATTAGTGGAGGAGTGTTGTTAGGCCGGTGACTAAACCTTACTGTTAAGGTCTTAAGACTGGGTTTAAGAGCTAGTATCAAACAGTATTAGTCGGTGCCATTTTTAACGTGCCTTCTGAAGCACGGAGATGTTGTGTTAAATTTCACTAGATATGGTCGGAAAGATCACCCATCCAATCACAACCGCGGCGTGGGTTGCTTTACTTTAGTTATCAGTACCAAAGAGCTGCCACAACTGAGCTACAAACCCTTGCCGCTTTATTATGTTAACATAATTATAATAAGTAGGTAGGTTCATACATTACTTAATACATTATTTAAGTCAGACAATCTATATAATCGTAAGTACTTTGTCTCAAGCGTAACAATAACATGCTCCGCCAATTTGATAACACCATAAAACATTAGAGTTTTTTCATCCCACGCGTTAGACAAATAACTTAGGCAACGCTTTGCATATAAATTCTTAGCAGCTATAAATACACCCAAAGGACATAAATTCCGAATTCGCAGAAGACAATTGTATATAAATAAGACTACAATAGCCAGTAACTCCTTAAAAGGTGAGCATTAAATAAACGTTAAGATGTAAGGAGTTGACGTACCTAATGCGGTATTTCTAAAATTGTATAAGTTAAAATAAATGACACACACATGTTTTGTATTCTAATAAGTATAGTGTAAATCAATTCTATTTAGGTGTGTTATTTTTAGCTAACTTTGATTGTAAAGGAAGATCTTAATTGATTCGTCAGACCGTATTTATCTAAATATTTATCCTGCTTATGTGTGTAAAATTAATAGTAAGTTTCATTTTATATAAAGATTATAGAAATGGTGTAAAATTAATATGGCAGTTTATTATACATATCAAATTTAGAAGTGTCTGCATGACCAAAAGAATGCTGCCATGGTACTGACTTATTTTAAAAGAAGTCCACCTGAGTATATCGGCAATAAAACGCTCAACTTTAAGTTACCTGGTAGTAGGCGAAGAGGGCAGCCAAAACTGCGATGGTTGAGTGTTGTCAATAAATGGACAGCTGCGATCTCACAGAAGAAGATGCCAGGGATAGAGCGAAATGAAGGCAAAAGAGCAGGACAGCGGACCCTGTCACAAGACGGGACATACGCTTGGAAGAAGACGAAGCATGAACGAAAGAGAATAAGATTTTAATAATAGTGTTACATACACATTGAACTAACAAAATAACCAAATGAGGTCAAATATGAAGATTTCACTAGTAGCCCTTTTAGAATTACACTATCTACCTCTTGGGCCTATCATCAGATTAGCTGGTTTTAAATTATAATACTGTTACCTGGCTCACAGACTTAACGTTACTCAGCGAGCAATGGAAAGGTCGATGCTTGGAATTTCGTTAAGGGATAAAATCTGCTTGCCTAGCATGAGCACTAAAACACGATATGATATGATATCAAATCAAATCAAATCAAATTATTGATTGATATGATATGATATAGCGAAATATCGACACCTACTGTAAAAATATGATAAATATAGCCGGCATGTTAAATCGCCGTCACTATATTAAGATCGTTGTTTCGATAAAAATTCAAAATGGCGGCTATATCTTTCATATTTTGAAAGTTGGTGTCGATATATTGCTATATCATATTTGTTTCGGTGGACATGCTAGGGGGGCTGGTAGAAGACCAAAATAATGGACATAATCCTAAAATGTAATAAGCTGAAATGGCAGTGGGTCGGCCACATCGTCGCAGAACCGACGAAAGGCCCCCAGCTTGATGGACGGACGACCTTAGGAAAATGCCTGGCAGTGGCTGGATGAAAAAGCGGGCGCTTGGAGGAGGCTTACGTCCAGCAGTGGACTGCAATAGTCTGATGATGATGATGATGTTGACTGTCACCTGATAAAAGTACTTCAAAGAATGTTATAACTATGTATAACCTATCCTTGGTAAAACCACAGTTTTGTATGTCAAATTAAACTTCATAGATTTGATTAAATAGTTCAATTCAATGCTTCAATTGAAGCTAATAATTGTGGGGAAGCCTATGCTCAGCAGTGGATGTCATATGGCTAAAATGGTGATGATGATAAAGCTAATGTGCGGGTACAGACAAGATGGACAGATGACCTGGTAAAGGTTGCAGGACGCCGCTGGATGCAGGCCGCTTCCAACCGGCCGATCTGGAAGTCATTGAGAGAAGCCTTTGTTCAGCAGTTGACGATAATAAAGATTACGATGAACCTAAAAAAGAGTGTTAATAAAAATTAGGGCTTAAGAAGGTGAAAGGATTAAAGAAAGTGATTACAGCTCTTAAATTAGAGATAAAGATGATTGCCTACACAAAAGAAGGTAATTGTGAATACCCATGTTAATTAAGTAAACAATGCATACTCGCACGTTCGCACATTTCATCGGCAAGTCCCATGCAGGCACGGACATTGTATGCAAATGTAATTCTTAACAAACGTGATGATTGCCGCTTTCAGAACACCGTGTTGGGTGATTTGTATTGTTGGATTATTAAAGATTTTATTTAATCAGAATATGTTTCTGGAGGTATTGGAGGTATTTGATGACTAGCATGACCACCAAAGCAACACCTACTGTATTTTTTAGATGTGATAGAAATAGCCCCCATGTTTAAATTCCGTGCTGGTGACGTCACATGTTATGATCGCTGTTTCGATAAAAATTCAACATAGGGGATATATATCCTTTTAAAAAAATACAGTTAGTGTCGATAAATCTATATATGTTATCGTGTTTTGGTCGTCAAACTAGAGGAGCTGATCGGTGTAATGGCGCGGTAATCCGCAAAACGCAATAGGTCCAAGTTGCAATTCCCAGTTTGAATCAGTTAAGAAAATGATATTTTCTGAATTAGCTCGAGTCTGGGTGTGCGTGAGACGCCCCTGGCAAAATACCTTGTCTGGTACCTCGTAACACAAGAAAGTTAATTCCTTACTTCTAGACCATTACAAGTTGTGTATTGTGTGGCCCATATTTGGTATTTATTTCATAACTAGCTGTTGCCCGCGACTTGGTTTGCGTGGTATTTAGTTTATTCATAATATAATATAATATAATTTCGGAAAATAAAAAAGCTGTTTCCTTCCTCGCACAAAGGCTTAGTTTAGCAATTCAGCGAGGAAACGATGCCAGTATCCTCGCCTCCATGCTTCACGGACACGCTTTTATTTTTGAGTAGGTAGTTTTTTTAAAACCATTATCTTAAATCAATCATTCTGTCTATTGTTAAATCAAAATCCGTCACGTAGCTTAGAAGATCTAAGCGTACAGACGGAGGAAGCGACTATTTTTAATATTATGTAAATATTGGCAAGCTGAAGTGGCAGTGGGCGGGGCACATAGTACGCAAAACTGACGGCCGATGAGGCAGAAAGGTTTTGGAATGAAGGCTACGTACCGGCTAGCGCAGTGTAGGACATCCACCCAGAAGGTAAACAGACGACCTGGTAAAGGATGCAGGAAGCCGCTGGATGCAGGCCGCTTTCAACCGGCCAAGCTGGATATCACTAGGGGAGGCCTGTGTTCAGCAGTGGACGTCCTATGTCTGAAATTATGATGATGATGATGATGTAGATATTATGTAGCTTTTGCCAGTGGCATCGCTCCGTTGTATCTGGTTTAACAAAGAAATTTAAACACAAATATTTAGATTTAACTATGATCCAATACCATATGACCAATAATGACGGTAGTAAAATTACAAATGATGTTGCCACATATTTAGTAGTCCATTAAAAAAAAACTTAATACTACAAAAAATCGCGGAAGATACATTGTGGGGGGGCGAGTTTTTTTATCAGGGACGTTACTCTGGACTTCCACTTAACACTATTTTTGAAATTAAATATTTTCCAGAAACAGGTAACATTACATAGCCAGGTACAAATAAGATCCTTGTTTCACTGTACCAGCATGCAAACATTGTGAGAAAATTAATCTACGATTAAAAGCTGGAACTATTATAATTAGGAAGATATTACTAGGTATTGTATTTTTTCTAATTGCAATAAATATTCCTACCTCTACAAAGTTTGCAGCATGGAACCATGACCTGCAGTAATAATTACCTGTCGTTATTTTGATAAAGTATCATTTTCGCAGCGCAACTGACTCACTCATACTGTACAGTCAGTAGCAGAAATGTAATTAAATAAATATTGGCAACATCACATACATTGCTCTGACCCTATAATAAGTAGCTTAAGCACTTGTGTTACAGAAATCAGAAACAACGACGGTACCACAACACCCAGACCCGAGACAATATAGAAAAGTAATTTATCTACATTGACCGACCGGGAATCGAACCCGGGACCTTAGAGATAGTGACACCAGGTCCGGTATGCTCGCCTCTCGGCCACGAACGTCGTCGTATGTATTATGTGTCTTTTGTTTTACTCCTTATAATGGAGTATTGGTTTGTTTTATCTTCACTAATGTGATCATGAATTCATATCTCAGAAAAGTCAGGAATACGGATATTCTATTGAGTTTTTGAAGTCTAAATATCTATTAAATATGCGAAGCAACTCTGTCTGTCATGCTTTTACGGCAAAACCACTAAACCAATTTTAATGAAATTAAGCTCAGAGAAAGTTTCAACCCTAGAAAAGGACATACGCTTTAAATGGACCCCTTTAATGAAGAAAAAGAAGGGGCTGAAAAGCAGAAAAACACGCGCACAAAGCCGTGAGTACGAATAGTGTGAAAAACACTTATATCTTCCACTACTAAAGTAAGCATTGATGAAAGTATTTATACAACAACCCCTAGTGACAAAATAATTCACTTTGAACGCAAAAGGCTAAATTACCGGTGAGAAAAAAAACTGTGTGTGGTGGAAGACGCCTTCGCAAAGTTATTAAGCTGGTACCTTTATTTCTTTATCTTGTGTTATGAGGTAGCATATAGTATTTTATAATTAATGATGTCTAATAACGACAAGTCCACACGCAGGCAAATTAATTCATAATTCATTTATTCACTTTCATACAGTAACAGTAAGAAAACATTAAGAAATGTTAAGTTCTTCTTAAATTGATCCAACCCGGAATTGAACCATTCAAACTCAAAGAGTTTACTGTACCACTGCGCCAATTACGTCGTCAAAGATTTGATTCTTCCACCTCCTGAAAGACAGATAACTTGTTGAGTTATAACGCCGACTGTACCCTACCTATCAGATCATATAACGCCAGCCTATGTTTAATAAAATCTAGGGCACTCATTAGTCACACCGAACTAACACCGATTGGCTTGTAATCAAATTAATTAGATTCCGACACGAGAGATCTTTAATCAAACTAATTTGCTGAGATGCGATATCTAATGGGGCCAGCAGTATTGTCTATTAGCCAAAGGTGATTTTAATCATTATCATCATCATCATTTAGCCATGGACGTCCACTGCTGAACACAGGCCTCCCCCAATGACTTTCATCGGAGGGGATTGCCAATACTCGCCACGCTTGGCAGAAGGGTTGGCGAGCGCAGTTCTTTTTAACATTTCGCACGCAGACAGTCTAGTGCTACAGGAATTAGTTGCCTCTTATGACCCGCCTCCTGTTGGCGGTAGGGAAGTTTATTCTTCACGGCCGTCCCCACACGACATCATCACGTCATCATTATAATACTCGACATAAAATAAACTTGCCGTTTCGAGTTTCAGACTACACAAAGTTGGTAATTCATTCTTGTGGAAAGGTATTAAATTTTTCAATAAAGTACCATACTCTTATTGAACCTCCTGTTCATGAGTTCAAACTCCACATTAAAAAATCCTTATGAAAAAAGGATATAATAAAGTAGACAATTACTTAAACGACAACAGTGCATGGACTTAACCTGAGGCCCAATTCCCGTAATTTGACAATAGTCGCAATCCGGTGTGGATCCGCTCCCAGTAACATTACGATCACAAACGGTATTCTCGTAAACAGAAAAAATACTATTATAGTTCTTTATGCGACTGAAAATGGAAGACACCAAATATAGATTATTTTTTGCTTTATTTTCAGTCGCCTTGAGATAGTTTTGATAATTTTACGTCAAATTAAAAGTTTACGAGAATACCGTTTGTGATCGTAATGTTACTGGGAGCGGATCGACACCGGATTGCAACTATTGTCAAATTACGGGAATTGGGCCTCTGTTTAGCTCGCACTTACTACATGTCTTGTAATTGTATTTCCTGTAAAATAGGCTGACAAAGGTGACTGAGTTTGTTGCGCCGTTTCTTCTCATTACCAGCTGATATGTATAGTCCCGAAGCGATGGTAGGGCAAAGCTATATTTTGGGCGTGTATAAGTGCACAGAAGGTCCTATTTACTGAATAAATGAGTACATTTTATTTAGTTTTGTTAATCTACGTGGTTTATTCTAGTCACCGACTACTTGCAACCGTTTCCTGGGTTAAAAAAAAATTTATTCTAATTAGTCCGTCAGTAAGATTATCAAAAAATATTGGACCCATATTTTGTCTTTTATCAATCAAACAAAAAATGACGAAGATAAAGCGCATCAAAATGAGCATGAGAATGAGTCACGCCCTGCTGAAAAGTATTGCAAGGTGTGATGTTACGCGGAACTTTAATGGGCTATATCTTCATCATTTTTGTTTGATTGAGAAAAGAAAAAATACGTGTCCAATATTTTCTATTAATCCAACTGACGGACTAATTAGATTTTTTAGGAAACTAGCCCATTAAACCAATTATCTAACCTAAAACTAAGCAAGCTTGTTCTATGGCGACTTTATAAAGGATATATTTATATTTATATATCCTACTTTCTTCTAATATTATAAATGCAAAAGATTGTGAGTATTTCTGTATGAATGTTTGTTATTTTTTTCACGCAAAAACTCCTGAATGGCTTTGGCATACTAATAGACCATGGCCTGGATTAATACATAAGATACTTTTAATCCGGGTAAAATCAACGCAGACGAAGTCGCGAGTAAAAGCGAGTATACCTATACTTAAATTCATTTATAGACATCCATCACTTAGGTATAACTGATTTGACCTTTCTAACCCGATGTTGCTGATTGTTTTTTTTTTAAATAAATCTTTGCTTTCTTCCCCAGATATGGCAGAAACGACAGCAGGCCGTGTGCGTGCGGCACGCATTCAAACACTACGGTTCCAACAAGAGGCCCAACCACGTACTTAGCAACCTCAACATGACTGTCGCTAAGGGCACCATGTAAGTACCAACAACATCAGCTGGAAGCCCATAGCTGGACATAGACTTTCCCTATAGAACGCAGCATGCTCTCTCGGCCATATGCCTTGAAAACCATCCTCATTATAGACTGTGTGTAACCCAAGCTCCAAAATGGTCTCGTTCCCTCGTCTGGGATTTGCGTAGGTTTGATGACCTTCAGTTAATGTCAAGCGCACTCTGACTTGAAACAAGCGTTGCTAGGCATACGCATAGAATCTCGTACCTACGACAGTATTCTTGTCAAAGCAATGCATTACTTTACTTAGAAATATATATTATTAGTATTCTAGGACAACGGGAAGAATTCTATTTTTTTTTGTTGCCTCTGCGGCAAATATGCTTGCAAATATGCTATGTTTTGGTTGCGTTGTCTTTAAAGATAGATGTTTCACAGCTTAAAGGGATTGCAAAAACTAAGTATTAAGACTCAATCATACCAATTTTAAAGTTAATAGACCCTTATTCATATGCGACCCAAAATTTAATATTAATTTTAGAAAAAATATTATTAAAATTATAGACAGATAGACGGACAGGCAGACGGACAACGAAGTGATCCTTTAAGAGTTATCTTTATACCTTTTGATAATACTTATGTAGAACCCTGAAAATGAGAATCTTAGAACTGAAGACTCTGAAACATCAATCTGTGAATCAGTAAACTGTGAACCTGTGAAGTTTAGTAAATGAGCCTATGTGGAACACGATTTTATATATTTGCATTTTACAAGCTAACATATTTTTCTGTAAAATTTATGATATATTCATTCGTAAAACCATAGTGACGTATGTCAAATACTTAAACATAATGATGATTCAAGTAAAAACCACTAAGTGAATACATTTGCACTTCACAAAATACAATATCCGCTCTTTACTTGCTATTGTAGGTGAATAATTAAAAAGCAGTGTTAGAGTCGTGATTTCGCATCCTAACACGTAGATACGTGTCAGAGATCTGAATATACACGGTATTCAAAGAAAAGACACTCTTCAAAATCATATAAGCAGCTGTTGGTGTGTAACAATCTTTACTATACGAGTAGAAGCAACATCAAAATAGTTAAAAAAATATCATCGATAGTTCTTTCCGGAACATCTTTCATAGTTTCGATATTAGGGTCTTAATATAAAATGTGGTTGTTAGTTGTTAATAATATTAAATAGTGATTGGATGGGTGAAGCATCTCCAATAGTTGGTCCCGGCTAATATTGCTTGATACTAGTCGTGAAACCTAGTCAGGGTCTTGCAACACCCCTCGACCAATCCAACAGGGCTTGCGTGGTAGAGTTTGGCCCAAAAGTTGGGGTAAGGCATGTGCCCTGCGGTGGGATGATTATAGTATATATTTAAAGGCATAATTTTTTATTAATTAATAAATTTTCCAATTACACTAACTATCTAGCCCTAAATTAAGCAAAGCTTACACTATGACGACTAGGTAACGGTAAATGTTCTCAAATACATTTATAAACATACACAACTTAGATATACAATGCTCGTGCTCGTTACATAAACATTTACTCTTGCGGGATTCGAACTAACAACCGCCTGGCTTCGTAGTCTGGAGCGCGAACCACTAGCCCAGACAGTCGTCATATAAAGTAAAGTCCGCTTAATTATCGTCAGTCCACATTGCTGAAGGATAACCACCAAAATATTTACGTTATGTGATGATGACTTTAACAAGAGAAACAATATTCCTGTCATTATTTTTTATTTGCTAAGTCATCATGACTTGGTAAATATTTTTCTGCATAAGCAAATGTTATACAGGGTGTAACGAAAAGGTGAAATAAAACTTTAAGGGGTTATTCTACGGCTAAATTACATCAACTTTTTCTAAGGGACCAACATCGAAATCTCAAAAAAAATAATTGACGTTTCCATACAAACTGATGCCAGCTGGTCGCGTTTTAGTATGGGAAAGTGTTTTTTTTTCGATGTTGGTCCCATAGAAAAAGTTGATGTAATTTAGCCGTAGAATAACCCCTTAAAGTTTTATTTCACCTTTTCGTTACACTCTGTATAATGCACAACTTAAAGTCGCAGAGCATTGACTCGCAAAACTTTTTAAGATCGTTGACGTCATTGCAATAATCTGATAGGTATATTAATTTTATATAGAGTTTTTATGAGTTTGTATAAGCTGGACTTTGATCTTAAATCAGTAACTTGTATGTGCCGTTTATTTAGTTTAATCATTAAAAAGAATTTTGATAAACATTTCATATATTGTACCGTGTGGGGACGGCCGTAAAGAATACACTGCCAACAGGAGGCGTGTCGTAAGAGGTGACTAATTCCTGTAGCACGAGACGGGTAGCAGCGTCTTCGTGCGAAATCTTCTTAAAAACTGTGCTCGCCAACCCGCCTGCCAAGCGTGGCGAGTATTGGTAATGCCCCCCGATGATAGATCATTGGGGGAGGCCTTTGTACAGCAGTGGACGTCCTATGGCTGAAATTAATGATGATGATGATTTTATATTCATTTCATTGAACTAAGTATATTCTAGCCTATGTTCGGCAATGAACGTCAGGCTTGAAATGAGGATGAAGAAGTATATTTAAAAAAAATAAAGTAAGTAAGGGAAACGTCTCACTGCAAGGCCAGGCCTTATCTTAACTCTGAGGTGGTTCGAGCCATCTTCCTTCACGCGGGCCCAGTGTGGAGATGTAAGGCCAATGACTAACCTTACTGTCAGATGTAATCAAGATGCCTCTGAATTGTCAGGATAAATTTTAACGTTAAATAAATTACTTCCTTTAAATCTTCTGGAACTCCACCACCTCCCCACTCACGTTAATTTCTCTGTCCTCTACCAGAAGATTGTCTAAATCGCCATAATTATGTAGTTCTAAATATACTACTTTACTTTATTTACTTTGTATGGTGTCCAATAAAAGGCACCTACCAGCCACCATCTACCACCTGTCTATCAATACCTCCTTTTAACCCTTGAAGGACCCTAATTTATCAAAATGATCATGGTATTAGCTTAAAAAATAAAAGTTTACCGGCATAGCTCTTCGAATCGCGTAAAATGGCTGCTGGCTATACGTAGGCCACAGCAGAACTTACAACCATCCGAAGAAAGGCTCTCGTGGATCGCTCTTAGCGATAAGACAGCCTAAATTGTACCATTCTAAATTTATTGTTTCTCTGTACTGTATTTTTGTGTGGTGTGCAATATCTATCTATCTATCTATAAAGGCTCTCTAGTGACAATAAAATGGCATATACAGAGTCGGTTCTTGTAGGATCTAATAAATCAAGCATCTGTAAAGGTGGGTAGAAGTCGTTGGATACAAACTGCCCAGCCCTCCTAGCGTAACCACCAAAACACGATATGATATAGTGATTTATCGACACTAACTGTCAACTTTTTGAAAAATATGATAGATATAGCCACCATGTTGAATTTTTATCGAAACAGCGATAATAACATGTGACGTCACCGGCGCGGCGATTCAACATGGCGGCTATATCTATCATATTTTTACAGTTGATGTCGATATAAATAGTACAAGCTTGGCTTAATTTGGGGTTAGATAATTGTTGTGTCTGTAAAAACAATTTATTTATTTATTATTTATTTATATATCGCTATATCATATCGTGATTTGGAGGACAAAGCCACTCGTGGTAGCGTTCTATAGGGGAGGCTCACAATAATGGTGTTATTAAAAACCTCACGCCACCTTTGCTCGTAATGACCCATCTTATAGCCCTTACTTCTTTAGCCAGGTGTTTCCTGGCGCTCACAAGGGCATCATAACAAAAGATTATTAACCTCTGCCATATTAAAACAACCCATTGTGTGCATCATAGACCTTATAGCAATCCGTATAAGGCGTGTAATAGACAGTTTTCCTTATTAGTTCTAGTGACGTAGAGTGGAAAAATAATTAGAATGTTCTACGCTTCCGCAGGTCTAAAGGTTAATTGTGGTTTTTGTTCCGTTATGACCTGTGGTTCTAATGTGTCTTGGTAATTAGTATTTTCTTGTAACAGTCAAAGGGGTTATAAGCTATTTCTATGGATCTTATAATGTAAGATAATATTTCTAACACTCATCATTTCTTATAACAAATGATATGTTAAATAAATTAATATTGTGCACGTGATTAACATTTAATTATGTTGAATATATGTATTTATATGTATAAAATACGGACCATCCCATGGTCCCCATGGACGGCCGTAAAGAATACACTCCCTCACCGCCAACAGGAGGTGTGTCGTAAAAGGCGACTAATTCCTGTAGCACGAGACGGGCAGCAGCGTCTTCGTGCGAAATCTTATAAAAAACTGCGCTCGCCAACCCGCCCGCCAAGCGTGGCGAGTATTGAGAATCCCCCGATGATAGGTCATCGAGGGAGGCCTTAGTTCAGCAGTGGACGTCCTATAGCTAAAATTATGATGATGATGATGATGATGTTGAAGATAAAATCATAGATTTTTAAATTGGTTATAGTCTGATCTCTTCGCTTAAAATATAAATTAACAAAACAACTTGAATTACTAGTAATTTCTGAACCCCAAACCTCAAGAATGTCTACTGAATATTTGACCAACAAACATAAATTATGACTAGGAACGAACCAGTTACCCCACATACCACGCTCTAATACACCTAACAATAATCCAGTTGAATCGACTACTAAGTCTTATACAGTGTGTTGATTTTAAACTTCAATGCAATTGTGTAGATGTAAAATTGTATTAGGATTATCATTCAAGCCCACTTCAATTCAGTTCAATTCTTTATTATTCATAGCCATAATGTTCCATGAGCTAGTGGCTATACAAATACCTCCCCTACCGATCCTACCCTGTCGGGCGCTGCAATTAGAACAGAGGAGAAATAATCAATCGGGTAACTAGATTAAGAATGTCGCTCAAAAATTTTCTAATCAATAAAACAGGAATTAAATTATTTATTTAGCCATTCTATTATCCCTGAATCCCTGTCTTGGTTAGAGCTGGCCAATCTTTATACAAAATAATATTCTAATTATAAAACTTCAGTTTACGTTTTCTAATTATAAAACGTCCCAAAGGCGTGCTCTGAGCCCAATCCTCGACATTTCTTTTTCATCCACTGGCAGCAGCAGTATTTGAAAGAAAGAAAGAGAAAGAAAAAAATGTTTATTTGGTACCTCACAAAAACATATTAGACCTTAGAATACTAAATAATATTTCGTCGCTTTACCTTGTTGGCGCCCTACGCTGCGTCTGCCAAGTCGCGGTCTCCACTCAAGAACACGTCTACCTCGTCGGTTATTGGTGTGACTGGCCCACTACCACTTTAGCTTGCTTATCCTTCGAGCTGTATCGAAGTGTATCAATTAGTGTACATAAATTCTCTGTCGAATAAACTCCTTTCAGATTCGATAATTATGTGAAATCTCTATATATTGCTAACTTTTTTTAAACCTATAGGTGTTAAAAATATCAAGTGGTGATTTAAAATCGAGTCAAGAAAACAAAAAAACAAATATTTTCACAATTACACCAATTATCTAGCCCTAAACTAAGCAAAGCTTGTACTATGGCGACTTGATAACGGACAAACATACATAAATACTTTTATAAACATCCATGACTTAGGTACAAATGCTCGTGCTCATCACACAAACATTTGCCCCTTGCGGGATTCGAACACGCAACCGCTGGCTTTGTAGTCCGGAGAGCGAACTACTACACCAGACGGTCGTCTTCTTTAATTTAATTTGTAACTTAAGTTTCAATGCTAAATACTTGATACATTTAGTTACCCATTACAGTCTCTTCATCAATTACAGTTCACACATTTGGCTTGATGAAGTAATAAATAAGTATAAAAATGTTACTATAGCATTTAATTCCAAATAAGTTGACATACAGCAATCTGTCTTGCACCTTGATGACATTTGTCTGTAATAAGTATCTAATGGCTTGTAATGATCGCCTCATGGCCTACGTATTTAAGTACTCCCTTGAGTTGTGATTAACTGTACCTACCTACTTATATACATTAAACTGTAGTCACCTTTATTTTAATTAACAAGAATAGATTAAAATAATATCAAACTAATTAGTTTAAAAAAATATTAGAAATGTAAATCATCATTACTAATACAATATGTCTAATGTATCTTTTGTGTAATACATTTCAAAAGATTGTTTAAGAGTTATGGGGATCTGATGGCAATCGCTTCAAAATATGTACCTAGTAAGTAACTACTTAAGCTTTCTGCATCTAAATTTTTTTTTTTTAAATCCACAGAGTCGATGTCATTGTGGCGACTCTAACGCCCTCGTACGCATATATTGGACAACATCACATACATTGCTCTCATCCTATGATAAGTAGCTTGAAATCAGAAACAACGACGGGTACCGTCCGAGACAATATAGAAAAGTAATTTTTCTACATTGACCGACCGGGAATCGAACCCGGAACCTCAGAGATAGCGACACCAAATCTGGTATGCTCGCCTCTCGGCAACGGAGGTGGTCAAGATGCAGAAAGCTTCATCATCGTCTATCAAGTTTAACACAAATAAGGACGAGACAGATCGCTAGTTTGAAGGTAGAAAGTGTAGTAAAATAGTCTAGCAGCCATGCATGACCACCAGAACACAATATGATACGATATGATATAGCGATATATCGACACCAACTGTAAAAATATAATAGATATAGCCGCCATTTTGATTTTTTATCGAAACAGCTATAATAATATCGCTGTATCATATCATATTATATCGTGTTTTGGTGCTCAAGCTAGGCAGGCTGAGCTAGTCGTGTAAGTAGCTTGTTTAATATGGCATAGGTTGCAGCCAATTTTGTATTGGACCATAATAAAATGTTCATAAAGACTTACATCAAAAAATGTAAAAGTTTTGATAAGCCTAACATCACCCATAATGCACACACAAATGTTAACGGTGACAAAAGCTGGTTGCATAACGTTTGTAAATCATCGCTCCACCTTGTCGGTGGGCACCCTACGCTGCATTTGCTAAGTTATAAGTTGCAGTTAAACAATCCAGAGGTCTAATAAATCTATGCAAGGATGCGAACTTATGACCTCTGTGCCACTATCACTACTCTCTAATTGTAATAAAGAGTATGTGTAAATATCTGTCGTTTCTTTTTATTTTATATAATAGACATACCAACAGTGTACATACTAACAAAATCATTAATTAAATTACACATAAATTAGATTACACATAAAAGTACCAGGCGTACAACATTTGCAAAAGTTTGTTGACAATTAAAATTAAGAGTCAATCACGAGTCTAAGGCTCCATACAAAACGTCTCCGGACAAGTCCGGATTAAATCCGATTTGTATGGGGTTCTGAAAAATTCCGGATGCTTGTAGTCCGAGCCTAAGAATGGCAGGAAACAATATACACAAATAAAATAAAATCCAAATTTTGAGAACAATAATAATGCAAAAGAAAATATAAATAACGAATGCTGTTAATCGCTATTGTTAACTGTGGTAGTTCGTCTGTGTGGTTAGTGGCATTACAGGTTGAGTCAATTTGTTCGCTTTATAGAAAAACCCAAGTTCGTTGGAATTCAATACAGTAACCATAGCCCTTAAAGTTCTTAGAAAATTGATGATTTTATTATATTATAAATCAATTAAGTAGATACTTATATTCAGCCTACTTGTATCCAGCGCCCTCATTTGACAAATAGTAGATCTAAATAACTTATGTTAATTCAACGATTTTTTGAGATATTGGGCACATATTATATTTATTTTTACAATGTAGAGAAGAAGAAGACAAGAGCGAAGATGGATACAGAATATTCGACACAAGTTGTTAGCGGGAAATAAACAAAATAAAACTTACAAGGTTATTCAAAATACTTTATAAAAAATCTGAAATTAACAATCCCAATTATTTTTTAATTAATCATAATATCAAAATGTTGTTAAATCAAAAAATTGCTCTTAGTAATAACGAGTAAAAAAGATTTTATTGAAAAAAGCTGAGGTTATTACTCTTCTTGTCAACGTAAAAAGGACTCTACGCTTATAAAAACAAAGCATCAAATTCCGATCTGTGTACAAATAGAATGTAAACAGTTTTTCGAAAGTGATTCGTCCTCGGCGCACGCGCAGTTGCGTCGAGTTCCGATGCCTGACCCCCTAGCAAGACCAAAATACGATATGATATGATATAATTTATCGACACAGACGGTCCTTTTTTTTTAAATATCATATATAAAAGCCATGTTGAATTTTTATCGAAACAGCAATCATAACATGTGACGTCACCGGCACGGCGATTCAACATGGCGGCTATATCTATCATATTTTTACAGCTTGTGTCGATATGGCTGCTTTCGTGGCCAGCGCTGATGGATTGTAGTAAAGATGTATTATACAACTAATTAATCCTTGATAGATAAAAATTAATTTATACAGGGTGACCAACTTTTGTTCTATGACTTTTGCAAATTTTCACAAAAAAAATTCTTCCTGGTCCCGTATATCTTCATACGTTTCTTTTCTCTCGGCGTCTCGCTAAGGCATCCAGCATTGCGGCTAAGGCCTTAGGCTTGGTTTATTCCGGACTAGTTCGCTCGTTAGATAACATTTCCGCCCAGGGTCAGATTGTGATAAAAAGTAAGCCCATATTATAACGTGAAACGCCAAATACACAAAGCCTCTTAGAGGCTGATTTTAGTGCTCAAAAACCACAACTTCTTATAAGGGACTAACATCGAAAAAAGAAATCGATGTCCAATACTAACTTCTGGGTCACGTGATATCATTTTTATGTTGATCCTACAGAACAGGAATGACACGCTTCGCTATCCTGTGGTTGATCCATAGAAAAAGCTGTTTTATTTCAGCACCAAAAAAAACTGAGTGAAAGAAAGAGAGAGAAAGAGACTGAAGTGATTGAGTTTGTTGCGCCGTTTCTTCTCATCACCAACCGGTATGTAGTCCCGAAGCGGTGGTAGGGTAAAGCTATATTTTGGGACGTGTATAAGTGCCCGGAAGAGGGCCTATATACTGAATAAATGAATATTAATGAGTATTAAGACCACTAAGAGATTTTGCGAATTACACGTATTAAAATCTTGTCTAAATTCTACCTACTGAGTCATTTCAAAGTCTTCGTGTTTTTCCAACAGATACGGTCTTCTGGGCGCATCGGGGTGCGGCAAGACGACTCTCCTCTCCTGCATAGTCGGTCGGCGGTCGCTCAACAGCGGGGAGATATGGGTACTGGGGGGAAAGCCGGGCACAAAAGGTAACATTCTTCAACTTATCTCATCATTACTTCAGCCACAGGACGTCTACTGCTGAGCATGCCTCCCCTAGTGATTTCCAGATTGGCCGGTTGGAATCGGCCTGCATCCAGCGGCATCCTGCAACCTTTACCAGGTCATCTGTCCACCTTGTGGGTGGACGCCCTACGCTGCGCTTGCCGGTACGTGGCCTCTATTTCAAAACCTTTCTGCCCTATCGGATTATTTTGAAGTCGCTAGCTTCTTCACGGCCATAGCCATGGGGCTTTAAAATTACTTCGACAGTATTACCAAGCATAAGCAGGTTGTCTCACCCTATTTACTGCCAAGTAGCTAAAGCAGCGATTGTCTAAAAGACATGAGTACTCAGTACACCAGTAGCTTTCATAGGTGTGAAGCGAGTGGCGTACATTCTATCATAAGAAGTCTTCCACCAGACCTACCTTGGTTGACCTGGCAAACCTTTAACAGACCGCAACAGTTCGCAGCCTGTTCAGTCAGTAATTAGGTTGGAAGCAGTAGCCTATGAAAGATACCCACACCATAGGCTATCATTTTTAATTTTCCACATAGACGAATAGTTGCAAGACCTGTTACGCGCCACCGATATAACAGTTGGTGTGGTGGATAACTGGTCACAACTTTGACAGAATTAAAAAGAAGACAGACAGGAAAAGAAAGAGATAACATTATGCTATTTTGATTATCAAATGCTTATCAGAAGCCCAAACAAACTTCTCAACTCATTTCTATTTCACAGGCTCCGGCGTGCCGGGTAAACGTGTGGGCTACATGCCGCAAGAGATCGCTCTCTACGGCGAGTTCACCATCCGCGAGACAATGATGTACTTCGGCTGGATCTTCGGGATGGAGACCAGGGAGATCGTGGAGAGGCTACGGTTCCTTCTGGACTTCCTGGACCTGCCTAGTGAGAACAGGATGGTGAAGAACTTGAGGTGAGTCGCATGAGTTCATACTCGTAAAAATCTCTCAAAAATTGAGAAAGTTGGCTAGTGGCTGCAGTGTGGTGTGACAAATCTTATCTTACTAATATGTACTATAAATGTTAAAGTTTGTTTGTTTGTTTATTACAGAACGCTGAACGAATTTATTTTAAAAAAATGGCAGACATATTTTGAATATATCTTGTTTTTATGTTTCCATGGGACGATTATTTATTCCTCTTTATGATGATGATGATGATACAAAAGTGCTTTCGCCACTGCACTGCACAAACACCAAGAAAATAATAATTTCTGTTTGTTACATCAACATCATTTCAGCCATAGAACGTCCACTGCTGAACATGAACCTCCCCCGATGACTTCCAGATATTTGTTCGTTGCCTAAAGTGCTTTTACTGTCCAACTGATTCTTTTGTTCAATGTAAAATGCCTACCAGCTCAATTTACTATATAACTGATTCTATAAACCTTAAATAGGAAACGGTTAGTGACAATTTGCATAGTTTAACCGGCATATTTTCCGAATGGACTTTAATATTTACATATTTCATTATTAACTGTGCGCAGTTCTGACGATAAGCAAATACAGTCATACTAAATCAATTGACAGCTTCTCGAGTAACAACTGGTAATTCGACCTCTTTCCGTTATGGGGATATAGAGGGGACTATAACTGATTAGCTGTTGAAGGTTGTATCGGAACTATGATTTTTTTTTGAGTTAAAGTTATTGTAATAGTGACACAAAATTTTCTAAAGAACGCTACAATGAAAAAAATAAATGACAGTCGCTTATTAAAAAGTCGCATGCTCCCAAAGAGTTCCATTTTTGAATTCCGTAATTGTATTTTTTTTATTGTAAGTGGCCAATTCCAGAAACGTTTAGTATGCCCCACGTACATTAAGAATGATTGCCACCCTATCTCCGTAACCTCTGAACAGACTGTTTCAGACCAGATTCTATTCTAGTAGTATTTGAATTGTATAAATGCGTCCATACTCAAAGATTCCATTAAAATCCATGAATGCTGGATTCATACTCACGACCCAAGAATGTTATGTGGGGGGTGGGACTACTAACCAGTGGTACCACTCTTAAAGTTACTGGTTACGACTTAATATAAATTTCAATACGTTTAAATCTTTATTCTTTCGATTTTCTTAAGAATAGTTTATTGCACATTGAATAATATAACATTATGATTTCCTTATTTACTTCGCTTTAGTTCTTGTCTCATTAAATGACACAAGACATAATACATATTATAATGAATGTTTTAAGTGATGAGGACATCATACATTCGTTATTAGAAGCAACATATAATTTGCACTCTTAATGCTAGATGTTTAAGTAAGTTTTTGCAAATGCCAAACTGTATTTAGTGTTGAGATTTTTTGTGTAACTTGTAATTGCTTCAAACGTAAAAAATACCAAATTTTGTCACGATTTAAAATGGTTTGTGTGTTTCAACCTAAAAAGGATCGTAACGTTTCGAAACTAGTATATAAGTACCTATCTACTAACCAAGATAGAGGCAGCGTTAGTTGAACCAGACCAACTTGTTTCTCTGCTCTGACTGACTACGTAAATTTCACAGAATAGAGGTTATTTATACTCTATCTGTCATAAAAAGACCTTTGCCCAGCGATTACAGACATAAATACATGCTAAATATATAAAAAACTTAAGGACCTGTGGTCTTTGTACGAAAATATTGTTCCTCTTCTAAATTATGTCTGCTAGACATAACTTTTATCGCATGTCAAGATGATTTTAATGAAAAAAGGTTAATACACTGTAAATGACTATTTAAATGATAAAAATGTATGGAATTAAATACTGCCGTGCTCGCACAGGTTCATTTTATCTTGTAATGTAAACACACTATTTAAAAAGAGGCTGACAATAGTGACCGAGTTTCTTGCGCTTCTTCTCGGCACTAGCCCACAATATTGTCAAAAAAATATATTGGGACGTGTAAAAGAACTTAATTTAGGCCTATTTACAGAAATAAATTGGTTCTATTGGTTTATAAGACCACAGCTTTGTAACATAAGAATTATTATTTGATCATTTATAATTCCGGTCCACATGTTTATTTGAATCGGTACTGGGACCGGTCCTGCCTCATTAAATGAGGGTTCTCTACATGCCATTCATGCAATGCAATTCGGCTCCAATGTGAAAACAATAAGTAGATAATAATAACACTAACACAGATAATATAACAATAAGTGATTTGACCGTGAAAATAAGTCCTTCGTCTTACTCAATCTAGTAATCAACTCTAATCTAATCATCTCTAGAATCTTAAAGTGATTACCCTGAGCTTTTTTTTTAACACAATTAGAATAACAGTTTACAGAAAAATTATTCAGAGTTACACAACAATAAAAAAAAGTTAGAAAAATTAGAGATTTGTGGCAACAGGAATGAAAAGATTGTCAGAGGGTGTGAAATTTTTTGATTTTCTTTTAATGCCTTTAATTTTAAAAACATGCAACTAAGATTGTTTTAACATTTTTCTGACAACCAGCATGACTTGCTTTTCTACCCGGTTTCGGGTTGACGTCGAGTTTTGGGTCACCCTGTATCTGAACGCTATCGTATTGCGGGTTAACGGGAACGCCTTTTGTTAGTTAACATACCGTACATGAATAAAGCCATTTCAGTACCAATAACTTATTTGTCTGATTTAACTAGGTACAAACAAGCTATTAAAAATAATTGAAGAAAAATATCTCGTTCGTAACCGCATGGACAGTGTTGCAACACTTAACTTACAAGTTACAGCTATCCGCATGCTTAACGACGATTGGCCACTTAGGATAAGTGCCGATATTCATAGTTCAAGTAAGGTACATGTTATATGATAGATATTTTTGTTGAAACTACTGCAAAGTTAATATTTAGGGGCAGCAAAAAGCTTCATTAACACAATTTCGATCGATGAATACGAATATGATAGATAGATAAATAAAATAATAAAAATATATAAGAAATTAACATCGTTATGTTACGAGGTACCAGACAATTACGAGTCGACGAGTCAATTGAGAAAAAAAATAATCTTAATTTACCCGAATGTATCGAACCCGGCACCCTTTTTGTTTTTATTTTATTTTATTTAAATTCAATTGCACACTCCACTAACAGCTTATAGCCAAAGCGTGGATCGAGCCAGTTACAGTTTTATAACATTTTTTACAAACACACATACTATCAATATTAGCTTAAAAAACTAACACAATGATTCACAATTGTCTATGTCTATTATAAAACAAGTCAGTTTCTGGCTCCTGAGCAATCAGGGCATTGAGCATACAAATAGCCTGCGCTGTGGGAGCGTGCCGCGCCGTGAGCGTGCGCGAGGGCGGCGCGGCCAGCAGGCGGTGCCACCTTTGGTGAATGGTGGGTCACACAGCACCACAACATCAATCGGGTAGTATCCAAAATGCAGCAAGTCTAGGTAGATTACATTTTAGATAATATAGCTTCTATAATGTTAAATAATTTATTGACTTTTGTAAAAAAATGAAAAATTTACATTTTATAAATATGAATATCTAATTATTTAAAAATTTGACATAATCTACTAACAATATAATTTAATATTTGCGCATCTGCTTGCAGGCAGAATACTAATGACTTACCAACTAATTATAAGACCTTAATGTAAAACTGTATTCTTGCAAATAAATATTTGATTTGATTTGATTTGATTTAGAGCGGTTGCATCCATTTAAAAGAGGAACCATACCCTTTTTGGACCATGGCCACACATCCAGTGTTATAGTGTATAGTGAATGTACTTAGAAGTAGATAATTAATCCCGTAAATAATTATACCAATAGCTTCAAATCGTCTTACACCACCATATTTTACCAGCTCTTTCTACCGTTTAAAAACGTGAATGAACTGTACTAAAAATTATACAAATAATTTATTTGCCTTCGCCAAAACCGACTTTTTCATTATCTGACACAACCTTGTAAGGTCTTAGTTAATATTTGTTTCCGAACTTTTCTTTGTTTAGTGCAAAACCTTTAAGGATAATAATGCATGGAGGGTACGTCATACGTCATTCTGAGATAATTTTCTGTATCTCATAGTAAGTTTCCGCCAAACTGGCTTTTGGTGTTATTGTTTTGCCAACCCTTTAGTTGTTATTTCCTGGGATATTTTAGTAAACTCATTTTGCGTTGTTTTCGCCCTTACTTCTTCTTGGTATATTTATTTTGCATCTTGGGATTCAGCTAAAGCTTGGACGAACTTCGAAAACAGGGTATACTCGTAAAACTATTTACTTATCTACGTCAAAAGGCAGGAAATTCAACTTGTAGCATAAATCTACTTTAAAACAGCTTTTTTTTACTTTGGCGCGATCAAAAAGTATTGACAATATGTATGTCACTAGCTGTCCCGGCGCACTTCGTACCGCACATTCCATACATACATTTTTTTTTCGTGAATTTTCCGTTTTTTATAGTTATTCTGCTATTCGGGGTGAAGATAAATTCAACAAAGCAAAGATCATGAAAATCAGTCCAGCCCTTCTTGACTTATAAATAGTGTAACTAACCCGACTTTCTTTTGTTTATATAGACTAGCTGTCTCGGCAAACTTCGTACCGCCCCTTCATAAATTTCTTTTTTCGTCAATCTTTCCGTGTTTTTTATAGTTATTCTGCTATTCGGGGCGAAGACGAATTCAACAAAACAAATATCATAAAAATCGGTCCAGCCGTTCTTGACTTATAAATGGTGTAACTAACCCGACTTTCTTTTATATACATACTAGCTTTTGCCCGCGGCTTCGCTCACGTTAGATTTGATTTTAAGTGAAGTATGAATGTCAAACTCAGTAATTTAAAAAAAAACTACAAACCTTCTTTATAGACAGTATTTTTTAATAATACAGCCGTTGCATGACCATCAAAACACGATATGATATGATATAATATAGCGATTTATCAATTTTAGGATAACGCGGGTCTCGTTCTATACATCAAATGCAAAAATAGAACCTTTGTGTTGGGATCACGTATGGCTGTCTGTCAGTCCGTCTGTTACAACCGATTAGCTCCGAAATTACTGGACGGATTGAATTGCAATTTGACACAAATAATTTCAAGAATTTTTATGTTCACAATATTCAATTTTAAAATCAAAGTTCCAAAAAACCATAAAATCTACACCCGTATTGATAGACATTTCATCCCATCGCATCCCAACAGGGGAGATGGAATTTCACGTCCGCAACGTAAAATTTTAAAATCGTTGTTGTTTTCGTAATCAGCGACCCGATAAACCATAGAAACAATACCCATGTTGATTTTCAGACTTTGTAAGCCCCCTTCCCCTTTTTAGGGGTTGACTTTTCAAAAAATTTTAAACACATATTTACTCATTTATCGTAAGGAGAACTTACTCCTGTGAAGTTTCGAATAATAGAGTCTGACTAATCTTGTTTACCCATACAAACTTTGGACCCCGATTTCACCCCTTTAGGGAATCATTGATTTCTTACAAATATCAAATTGTCATCTATACGTCATTACATAGCTGTCATTATACGTCAATTACATAGCTGTCATTTGCGTTTTGTTATTCCAAGTCTGATTCTTTTTTGTTATACCACGTTTTATAGTGACTGACGTTTTATGTCAAGTCACACGGGAACGCTGTCGAACGGGATAAAAAGTATCTTATGTCCGTCTCCTGGCTCTAAGCTACCTCCCTACCAATTTTCACCCAAATCTGTTCTGCCGTTCTTGAGTTATAAGTGGTGTAACTAACACGACTTTCTTTTATATATATAGATATGTATAGATATAGATAGAGATATAGTTTGTCATGTTGTGCTGGCGCCACACTATCCCGAATGTTAAATCTTATTTTTGCAAATCTGCGTTTAAGCAAAATACTTGGGCAGACAAAACAGTATTATGACATCACTGATATAAAATGGCGCAATCGTTTACAAATAAAATGTCATTTCTACTGTATAGGATATGTTCTCCATCATGCGTACTTACCACAGCATCGGAACAATTAGTGAGCTAACAAACAAACAATCAATACAATTAGTGTTTAGTTCCCAAGTAGGTGGATCACGTTCCAATAAAGACGTATGGACTGTGGGCCAACGACACGGCGCGCGCGCATCCGAGCCGCGCATTTCATTTGCAACCGGCTCATTATTGGTGCGAGGAAAGGATTTACGTTTATTAATTAGCACGTCTTTGATTAGTCGATTAAGGAAAACGTCGAACAAAATATTACTGCTAAACCTGAAAGGTCGCTGATAAATACCGGACCCGAAAAGTCGAATTATAAAGACGACAAAATGACATTTAGTCCATATCTTATTTTTAACGGAATAAAGTTTTAATAATTAAACATAAGTAAGTAAGTTCTTTATTGTGTATGGTTAGGTTATAAAATGATCTTAAAATAATTACAAAAGTATCACTTGAACCTCGTCTTTCAGGCATATACCTACACATGTGTTTTTTATATTTTACTTATAATCTAAATATTCCTGTATATTATAAAAACATTTTTGAACTAACCATTATTTAATTGTCAACTGCTGGAAATTCTATCGCGCATCTCCAACAGCACTTATACTCTACTTAGTTATTAAAACGGTAGAGCTTTGTGGTCGGAGTCTTGCGTCATATAGGTCGTGAGTTCACATCCCAAGACGTACATCTGAATTTTTGTTTGTTCAGACGTATAAACCTATTAGAGACGAGATAAAAGGTCTTGACAGACAGACAGACGGACAGACAGACAGACGGACAGACAGACAGACAACAAAGTGATCCTATGAGGGTTTAGTTTTTTCCTTTTAAGGTAACCCTAAAAAGTAAGTGAAGACTAAAAAATAAATCTGTTAAATTAAATCATCACACTAATCATAATTGCAGTGACTCAGTCCCTTATAAACATACAACCGGATAATCTTGTTTTTCTATTATTGCTTCCGTAATCACAATTATTACAAGCTATAAAAGAACAGTTTTTTTCCTCTTCCTCACACAAGCAATTTGGAACCGCCAGGTTATTCTGAGTCAGTGTCAGTAGCTTCAGGAGGCTCTTAATTGGGGGAGGTTGTCTTTAATTATAGCTCGTACAAACATTAAACGTTAAGATTTTGGTTTTTCTTTTTCCGATATTGTATTTTGGTTTTACTTTTTCCGATACTGTACCTTTGATAAAATATTGCCACTTTCTGCCAAGAGACAAAGTAATAACGATCGATTTTATTAACAAGTCATTCAACATTAGAAATAAGAATCTTACTTTAAAAAAAATATGACCAATATGAGTCATTTTGGAAAACTAACTTTGCTTCATTTTTTGATACCCTTTCGGTGAAGGTCAATGATATTATTTGTGTTTTTTATGCCGGAGCTATAGTTATTTCAGAACAACGTATTATATATTTTTAAATACCGTGAGTGATTTTTTTTAAATTACTAATAAATGATGACATTAAAACCCAATGACATTAGTCATTAGGAGTATTTTTGTAACACCATGTATAATTTTTATCGACCTTTTATGAAATATTTTTATGATTTTAAAACCCAAAAATTTATCATAAATTTAATCTTAAAAGATAACACTAAGTTTATATGACTCACAGAAGAATGTCGATCTAAATCGTGGAATGCGTCTCAGTGAGCGAGCATAAACAAAAAGTTAACAAGGTAGGCGATATAATGGGTCCGTTACAAGATACACTGTTATTATTTGAAATTCAAATTTCACTTATAGAATTACCTGCCGTATTCCGTTTCACTTTCGAGAATTGCTAATTACAAGTTTATAAATGGAAGTGTAGGTACGTAGTCTGGATAGAAAAGCCAGACAAATTATTAGTGTATGTATGTTTTAACCCAAACCACTTACTCAAGAAAACACAATGACGACTTTAACTTATCGCATCATTCGAAATTCTATTGCTATGAGCTCTCATGAGACCTCTTGGATGTTGACGAGAAAGGTCAAGGAGGTTATCTACATCCTAGGCAGATATTAATCAAACAGATTTTTCTTAATTATTATAATAATAATATTTTTGATAACTTAGTTGCAATACATTTTTATTTATATATTTAAGGCAACAAACAGTCATGTAAACATATAGTAACATGGGTAAAGTGAGTATAACTCAAGACTTATAGTGCCTACAACCAAACAATAATACAGAGTAATCGTACAGAGCTTTAATCTCTAAATTGAAGGTTTTCTTTAGTAGTTGCAAACTGTCATTTATTACCAAGGGGTATTATTATATTACCAAGTGAAATGAAGGCATTTTAAGCGACACAGTATTTAAATTCGAAAGTAACTCACTATTCATATATTTTCATCTTTGGTGATTATAAAAATGTAATACAACAGCAGTTTGAAAAAACAATGTAAGTTTTGAGGGACATTAAATACTGACAAAGATATTTTAACGACGTATACCTTGGTACCGTCTGTGTTAAAACAATTAACACCATTAAATATACGACAGCGAAAACTGTGTGCGTAACTTATAAATGTATTTTTTCTTCTATCTAGGCTGTGGCGTAGGTCAGTGTTAGCTTCCCCGGTTTTTGTCAATTTCACTTTTAATCGACATTGTAATTTTAAATTACATATTAATAAAATTGCGAAGAAGTTATAACCATATTTGTTTGTTCGATTCTTGCTTTAGTATTATTTTTATATCAAAATGATTCGTTCGTTCGTGCCTCATAAGTACGTCACTACATAGTTTAAAACAAAGTCGCTTCCCGCTGTATGTCCCTATGTATGCTTAGATCTTTAAAACTACGTAACGGATTTTGATGCGGTTTTTTTAATAGATAGAGTGATTTAAGAGGAAGGTTTATATGTATAATACATGCATAATATAGTAGAGAAACACTGATAATTTTGAGGTTTCTCATGTGATGTCGTAAATAAACTCATTTTTGCGCTTACATTGCAAACGCTGGTGAACCCTACGAGAAAGAACAAAGTAATGTACTACGGTATTGTTTACCGTATTGTTTTTTTATGTTATTTGTTTGTTTTTTTTATTGTTTTTGTTTATTTGTTTTTAAAGGTCCCTAAAATATGTGTACCTCTTAGAACCCACAAAAACCATTTTTTATCCTTTACTTTGTACGAGAAATAATGGCTTATTTACGAAGCGATTTTAAGCAATACAGCATTAAGCCATACCCAATAAAGTACCATAAATACATTGTGCATTTAAAATAGACCATTATCAATGGACCTTGCAACATGTAATTTAAATGAATATTTTCGAAGATATCACAGATTTAAAATGCAAGGACGTAGCGGTTGCGGCGGTACCGGCCGGGGAGAAGAAAATATGTTTATATTGTGTCTAATGACAAAAAAGCTGTGAACGTTGTACATAAAGACATTCTATAGTATATTTTGTATCAGCATTGCACCCGTGCGAAGCCGGGGCGCGTCGCTAGTAAACCTAATAAATTGAAATAACCTTGTGTCAAACCTTTAATAGTATATGAACAGACAGATAGCCTACCGCTAGGTCCTGGCAAAAGGGGTAGACCCAAGAAATGCTGGCTTGACGTAGTAAGGGCTGACATGCGTGCCAATGATCTCATAACTGGAGATGCTCAAGACCGCGCGAACTGGAGGAGTAAATCAAGGAAAGCGGACCCTGGGCTCCAAAGCAATGGCTTTGGACGCAACCGGGATTGACCGTATAGACACTGATTTGGGTATAGATGAAGAAGACGAGGAGATAGCCTACCCAAAATATAGGCTGTAATTTTTTTCGCATTTCTATCAGTTTTATCGATGGCTGGGTATGGCTTTTATGCACAACTGATCAGCTATTATGGAATCAATATACGCCAAACTAAACTTATTGACATTGTCTCAAAATAAGGAATAAACAGTCTTGTATTATAAATACAATGCTCATCCTCTCTGTCCCTTTTTGTGTCCAAAGCTTCAGCAGGCAATGAGTTAAGATTCCATCTCTATGACTTGTCTCATTCATTGTATGTTGTAACACATGTAATCTGTATTGCTTTGTTACGTGGCCACTTTCACTGATGTCTTTATTACTGTTTCTATTGCTTTATGAAGCGATAGTCTTTCTTCGTTGTTATTGTTAGATAACCATCGAAAATCGATACAAGTTGTTCTTTGACCTCCATTTGTGAACAGTTGAAAAATAATTGCATGTCATGTAGTAACAACAGTAATGGCCGATACACACGAGACGAGCGAGCGTTTCCTACTACTTTTTCATCAGGATTGTCATCATTATCATCTTAGCATTCAGCCAACAAGGTTATTTATTAGGTGCGATTCTTCATTATTCTCAAATTAAAATGACAAAAACGGGCCTCCATAAAATCAATAACAGCTGATTTGCTTATTTAGTAAAAATGTAATTAAATATGTAGATGTAAAATCGGTCCACTCTTTCCCATTGGGCACTTTGAGCACGTGGCCAGGGCGATCGATGGGGGCCCTACCAGATCACCAACCGATAACCGATATTTAATAACAATAAATATATGAAGGACTTATTGAAACAACGCAAGTATGCAGATAAGACCTGGTCGCTTTTTGAAAAAACCTTAAAAATTTTGAATTTCGCGGGAAGCCTTGAACGATCCCCTTTTCCATTTACAAAATCTTAGGGGCACCATTATTCGAATGTGCTTAGGGCCCCAATAAGTAAAAGATGGGCCACCCTATTTAATGGCAAATAAAGTAATTTGTATTTGTGTAAAATACTTAAGGGTGTGCTTATAATAACAAACCTTTCCCAAGAAACCAGTTACCTAGGCAGTCTTTGGTTATCTCGAGTTTATTTTCCTAAAAACAAAACTAAAAACTTTCGATGTAACTACTAATGGGACTCTTTTTAATACGAATAGACGTGTCTTGTGATATTCTTGTACTATATTTTAAGGTGGTGGACAAGCCCTTTGTTGGAAACCAGTGACCAGCACCACCAGCCTCTTATACTCACTATATACTAGTATTAAACTCACATTCAAAATTCTCAGTGCTATATTGAAAAATAAATGTCATACTCGTACTCTATATAAAACAAAAGCTGCTTTCCCTTCTTTAGATCTTTTAAAATTTTACGTTCTATACAGAAAACCTGGTTTTTATTAAGCTTGGTACTAAACACCCTTATATGTTACACTTAATATATAAAGATATATCTATGTATAGATAATTTAAAGATGTTATAAATAGAGTTGTAAATTGACGGTCATATGCTATAAGCGTCCGTCATTATGATAAATGCTTGGTCACATTGAACATTTATTGTCACGATGGCCACATATATTTTTTAGTATAAATTTTAAAAAAGAAGAATTCTACTAAAGTAAGTCTTAAATGTTACGTATTTGACAATAAAAATATACAATAAAATATGTAATTGGATCTAGATCGAACTCAAAAAAAACTCGCGCGTAACGATACGACACTTTTTAGCTTGTTCGTGCAGAATGATTTTAGAAATTTCATTTCGTTATAGATCATCATTACTAAAGCCTGTCTCTCTTATAATAATGCACTTATTTGTGACCAAATGTTTTTTTTTTTCATAGTTTGTCAATAGAATTGAATGTGACGTTAGTGACAATAAATGTCCAAAATGTCCGGTCACATTCGAGAAAATGTCCAATTTGGTCGGGCATATTGGTCAGACATTTATAACGTGACGGTTACAACTAGTTAGAAAGATAAATCGGTATAGATAAATAGATAGACGCTCTTTGCTGCCGGCTATACAAAGAAGTTACAGTTGATGTAGAAATATATATTTTTATTAATAAGGGGTTATGTGCTGATCCAAGTTAAAATCGGACGAGAAAATATGTTTTTTGGTAGGTAAAGACCATATGAAATCTACTATATTGTCGTTAATTTATCATGAACGTCCCATTAATCTTTAATGATAAATGACGACCATTCAAAGTTAGTTTTGTGTGTAGGTATTTGTGTGCGTGTCTCTCCTAGTATGCTAAATAATGGCGGCTTCAAACAAAGCCGAAACTTTTAGAAGTACTACAAATGAAGTCATTGCGTCTTTTCCTGTGAAGATGAGGTCAATAACCGTACTTAAAATACATCTTGACTGAATTTATCCTCGATATGATTAATACAAAATGGTTAAACCTCTGTCTCCTATACAAACGTGATTTAAAATCGTCGATTTATTTCTAACAATGATTGTGTTCCACAGTGGAGGTCAGCAGCGCCGAGTGTCGTTCTCGGTGGCCCTCATGCATGACCCCGAGCTGCTGATCCTGGACGAGCCCACGGTGGGAGTGGACCCTCTGCTGCGGCAGTCCATCTGGATGCACCTCGTCCGCATCACCAGCTCAGGGGACAAGACTGTCATCATCACCACGCATTACATCGAGGAGGCGCGGCAAGCGCATTGCGTAAGTTGAACATTTTTTGACGACCTCCGTAGCCGAAAGGCGACCATAACGGACTTGGTGTCGGTCCCGGGTTCGATTTCCGGTCGGTAAATGTAGAAAAGTAACTTTTCTATATTGTCTCGGGTGTGTTGTGGTACCGTCTTCTGTAACACAAGTGCTTTGGCTAGTTTCTTTGGGGGTGAGAGAAACAGGGTGTTGAGTTCCTCATCCACCATTGAAAAGGCAGGATCCTCCGACCAGACGGGTGTTGTGTCTGAAGGGCAACTGCCCGACGGTTGTTTGTCGGGTTCTTGTATAATGGTTCAATCGCTCCGATAACTTTAATATCGCGATGTAGGATATGTCAGTTTTTCGTATGTGGCGAGATAGATGTCGCTACATTACCATAGGATCAGAACAATAAATGTGATGTTGTCTAATATTTATTTGTTACCCGCTCAGGCATCTAACTATGTCTTCTGCATCCGTTATCCTTAATTTCGTTTGCTGTATTTGAAACGCAGTAGTATTCCTTAAAGTTAACCCTCTACGAGGGATACTGAAAGTGGGGTACGCGAACCCCTAGGGGTTTGTCATTTGCCGGTCGGGGGTTTGCGTAAGATTTACGTAATGGCAACTGGGTTATGGTAAAAACCAAATACAGACCGACTTGATGCTGACTCATAATTAGGGTTTATTTATCAAAAGTAACTCCTAAAATTGTTTCAATTAAATTTAATCATTAATATTCATATTAAAATAAAAAACAGTATTTTCTTCTAAACCTAGATTGTCTTTTCTTTTGGGGATAGGGGTCCGATGTTATCTGGAAATTATTATTCAATAAATATTATATGACTTTTTAATGTATTTCAATTCTTCACAATTACAAATTGAAATAATCAAATTGTCTAATTATGCATGGCGTCATCCTCTTTGCCCACAATACCTATCTTATTGTTGTGCCTTACAGGGTCTATAATGATCTGTTTTATGTACCTGTGTAACACTATAGAATGCAATAAATATATTGAATTGAATTGAATTATCGTTCCAAATTTCAGATTGCACAAGGTAGGAAGTTCATTTATGGGAAAATGTATTCGTATTTTTAATAAATTACCACAATCTCTTGTTGAACTGCCAGTATTTGAACTTAAATTACATTTTAAGATGATTTTAATGAAAAAAGGTTATTACACCGTTCGTGATTATATAAATGATAAAAATGTGTGGATTTAAAACTGCTTAGCTCGCACCAAAACTTGTAAAAATATTAATTTTAAAAAGAGGCTGACAACAGTGACCGAGTTTCTTGCGCTGCTTCTGCTCGGCACTAGCCCACAAATTGACCTGAAGCAGTGGTAGGGCAAAAAAATATTGGAACGTGTAAAAGTGCTTTTAATGGCCTATTTGCAAAAATAAATGATTTAGATTTTTTTTTATTGGAAATTCAACAGGGGTACCTGTGACCATGAGTTTAAAAGTAACCATGATCTACTAGAGGGTTTACCCAAACTACTGTAAGTTCCTAAAATCAAGGCATTAAAAAAACATATTCTAGTTAGTAATAAAAGTTGGAGGACATCTTCACAGAACCGGCCTACCTTATGGCGCGAATCGGCTATCAAATTAGAAACACGTGATGAATAACTTAATTATAGCCCAAGGGTTAGTCATAATTACGTAAAATGTTGTGGAATTCTTAGTTAGTACTACTAATAAACAATGTTTAACATGTATTTTTTTTAAATTAAAATAAAAAATGGTATATCAAAAAGAAACATTGTAGAATTATTACTTCGCTACTTTTGTTTTTATGAGTAGGCTATATTATATTAATTTTGCAAGTTCAATGGTATTTATTTTATAATATTTTGATGCAGAACTTTTGTTCCAATCATATTAAACTGAAGCTTATTTGCAAATTAAATGATTCAATAGAAAAGTTTCCAATTCAATTCAGAACATCTGTTTCCTATTGGTTAGGCAACAAATACATCTCAACTGAATTAATCCTCAATATGATTAATACAATAGTTGCAACTCTGTCTCCTCGTCTACAAACGTGATTTAAAGTGTGAGGTCGCATGGGGCAGACCGCATTCCTCCTACACTGTGGCAGTAAGTATAGATAGTTAAAACCATAACGTAATAAAACCAATAACATGAACTGTTAGACTGTGCGGAAGCGGGTAATCTGTCGATTAAAATATTGTACCGAAGCAGTTTGGTAGGGTCTAGGGTAGAAGTACAAAATTGGGACGTGTATTCACGACGAATTTACATTGGTTTTGAAGCTGAAAAATTCACATTCTGTTCCTTAGATAAAACGCCTTTTTTATAGGACAAAAAAACTTTTTTTAAAATCATTGTCTTACTAATTTGTAACAGCTGAAGGGTCTTGGACGTGTTTTTTTTTTGGGTTTCTATTTTGGTCCCATAGAGCAGAGAGTAGAGCAGGAAAATATGACTTTTTCGGCTCCAAAACCGACGTTAATTTACTGTGTATACTAAACGGAGTTTTTTCTTATCTTTTCAGCATACTAGTATTTGTAAATCTTTATTTCTTTATGCCCAGTTCAATGCCAAGATACTGCGGTTTTCTAAGTAGGTACCACAAACACGAATTTCATATTATGCCCCCTCTGAAAAACCACAATTAATTGTAAGATTTGCAAGGAATTTTTGATCACACAGAATATTAACAAAGATGTAGTGTTTCTGACTCCGAAGACTCCGATATTTGCGGCTTCAATTGCAAACAAAAACATTGAATCTCTCATCGGCTGGCACCGACTCCAAAAGTATCTGATTAGGTACTTAAGTGTTAAGATTATTTTTAGCATTTCAGTGTTTTGAAGTCGGTTTATTTTTTTAAATAAAATTTACTTATACTTACTCAATAAATTAGTTTCTTGGAAAAATCAAGGGCGTACTAAGTACATTTTTCTTGTCTGATAGAAAAATAAACATACATTTTTGTTATACAACTCCTTTTTAAAACAATAAATTGTTAAGTACGATTTGACAGAAGCTCTTCTAAATTTTTTTGCTAATGTAACCAATAGCGGCGAATGTACTTATTAGCATCAATTCAATTCAATATATTTTTTGTGATCTATAATGTTACATAAGTGCTATAAATAGGTACATTAAACAGATCCCTTATGGGTAATGGTCGTAACGTAAGCGTATCTACCCGGGACTTCTACTATTACTTCTAGAGACGATACTAACCGCTAAGTAAAGGACTATTTATGTAAAGAACTCGTTGATTTCAGATCGGTCTGATGAGGAGCGGCCGTCTCCTGGCTGAGGAGTCTCCCCAGGCCCTCCTCACTATGTACAGCTGTATATCGCTTGAGGACGTCTTCCTTAAGCTGTCCAGGAAACAAGGTAATTGCTTTTAAAATTATAATTTTTACTTACAATAATCCAAAGATTTCTGCAGATGCAGTTTAAAAATAAACTTTGGTTATTGATTTTACTGAAGTTTAATTTTTGATTCGAATAATGTATCTGTAGTTTTGTCGTTTTCTACGATTTTTATAAATAGAAATGGCAATTAGGTGATTTCTATCAGTTTATGGTATTAAAATTGACAAAGGTTTAGTGAGAGCACTGTAAGTTACTTTATCGTGGTTTCACTTAGGTCACTTACCAAGTTATGGTCTTCATTCAAGAAAAGGAAACCAATGGGTTAATTGAATATGTTTTCAGTAAACGTAACAAACAGGATAATACATTTATGTGTGATATACCTGCTACCTGGTTTCATAATACATGTATATACATTAGTCAGTTGAGGTTTTTGGGTTAAAAAAAATTTACATCCGGATTTTTATCATTACCCTCTTTGACTGTATTCGGGTGAGCAAGTCTCATTTTATCAGTGGTTATTACCTCCTCTTACGTGACCCGCGTTTTGACAAATTGCGAAACGCGACCAACCGGTCTGTATCTGTGGACTTTACGACTACGTTTTGCAAGCCTTGTGTATTGTGAAGAATTTAACGAATGACAACCGTTGAGATGTAAGACCCAATATGCCTATTCATTAATCTGTTAAATATTTGGATTGAGACAACCTACCTTAGTAGACTGTTTCTAATGTACTTTTTGATGTTGATCCCATAATAAAATTACTGAATGTTTTGTTTTGTCATCACATACTAATCGGCCTTATTATTGACGCATAGAAATAACAAAGTCGGCCATAGTATACAGCCTTGTGGTACACCTTCATTAAGCTGCTCTAAGACACCATAAACCTTTCAGCAAACTTGATATTATATGCTGAAAAAAATTGCAGCAAAATTTGTTCTATGTCGAAGGCCTTTGAGAAATCTAAATATTTTACAAGCGACACTTGCCAAGATGGAGTATAAATAAGAATAGAAAGAATTAAGTCTGAATTGTTTTACTGATGAAAATTTTTTTTCCATCAGAAGTTATTAATTACAACGAATTCCAGTCCTGCGCAATTTCGGAAGATCAACATCCGTCATCCTTGAAAACCACATCCGAAGCTATTACAGTGTTCTCCGATGCATTTCGATCATCACGACTGCACCTTAATTCAATTTTAACTGCTATGACACTTTCTGTGGATGCACAAGTTTTGTCATGCTCGACCTTAAATTGTCTCAACATAAAGATGTCATGACTATGTAGCAAAGATTTCGTTTCATTCCGCTTGCGACCTTGCTTTGTCTGTAGAGTAATAACATGCAGGCTCATCATCTAAACCATTGAACGGTAATGCCGGAGTTTGCGAATAAGTAAATAATTTTTAACTACGATAGTTTCTTGCCAATAAATTGCGAAAATGTTACTGTTATTCAATTTGGTTTTTAAAGGCTTAAACATGCAAATCGTCACTGCCAAGCACAGCGTGATACAACTGCCCATCGCTATAAATCGGATCTGCTGGAGATCAGTGAAAAAGGCTTATGTTTTTTGGTGTGATCATCTATAGACTGAGACTATAATGTAATAAGTCAAAGTCAAAGTCAAAAATCATTTATTCAATTCAGGACAAAATTGCCACTTATGAACGTCAATAATAACATTATAGGCCCTTAGGGGGCCAGAACATGTCTCCTTATTTTTTGGGCCCTACTAGCGCTTCGAGACAAGACACAGACAATCTGGCAAGTGCTGAGAAGAAACGCCGGAACAAACTCAGTCACCACTAGCTGCCACACAAAAAATATAAATCAAAATAAACAGGTAGGTACATCAGTTTAGTGCAGGCTGGACTGACCATACATTCTTGTCATCAAGATAGTCTTGAATTTTATAATACCCCTTAGACATCAGTGTAGTTTTGACATGTGACTTAAATTTATTAATAGGAAGTTTGGTAACATTGTGAGGTATATTATTGAAAAATTTAATACAATTTCCCAAGAATGAAATAAAATCAAATAGGGGCCGTCGGAAAGCTGTTGGAAACAAAAGGCCCAGAACTGTTCGCTGTGACGTTCTACAGACGAAGCCAATGTCTATCAGTGACTTCCAAAGGCTATTGATGATGAAGATAAGATATAATCTCAGGGATAAGTAATAAAAACATGCAATAATTATTAATAGCCAGACCTCTGACTGGCAATTACCATTATGGCAGTCATTCAATTGATGAGAATGAGACAAATTGCAGAATCTCCGATTGTTATCAGTTTGATTGCGGTATTTAATAAGAAATAACGCAATCGACAAAGATATTACAAGATATTATTTAAATCCAAGAAGGAGAATAGACAGTTACATCGCAGTGTATTTAAAGCGTCAACTTTTGAATTCAACTAGGTTAGGATCCTTTCATGGGATGAAAGGATTGGAAATTAGAAATTTCTAAATATTCAATAAAAGAATAATTGGAGACAACTCAGTGTGGATCATCATCATCATCATTTCAGCCACTCTGATTCCAATGCAGGGTAAAAGCCTCTTCTTTAGAGCGCTACTACGGTCCTGTGCAAATCTAATCCAGCAGTGTGGAATCACGTTTAATTAAATTGCAACTTGCTCTAGCTTTCTGAAAATTTTTAACAGGCATCCTGGACAAAAATACGAATCAGTATTCATCACTATCACGCAAAATGATGGTATCAATAAGGTTAGATAGTTTCCGCCACAAATATTGCAATTTCAGAGTGCATCAACAAAAAAAAACAATGAATGAACCCTGAAACAATAGACATAAGGTTTAAAACAATTTGAAAGTAGGAGAATGATACGATATGCATCGCAGACACGACACGCTTCGTGGTCAACGAGTAATTTTACTCTGAATTGTTGCTCATAACATGGAAAGGAAAAGTAAAGAAACTGACGACATAAAAATAGCTGTGACGCTTATTATAATTATGACGAGTACACTTAAATTTAAAAGAAAAAAGGCCTATGTTCAGCAGTGGACGTCCTTCGGTTGGAATAATGATGATTGGTGGTAAGGTAAATAAAAATATTTTTTGGAACAGTATTATTTTTGACGACCGTTTGGTGTAGTGGTTCGCGCTCCGGACTACAAAGCCAGCGGTTGCGGGTTCAAATCCCGCAAGGGGCGAATGTCTGTGAGCACGAGTATTTATACCTAAGTCATGGATGTTTATAAAGGTATTTAAGTATGTTTATTCAATATCTAGTCGCCATAGTACAAGCTCTGCTTAGTTTGGGTCTAGATAATTGATGTGATTGTGAAAACAAAAAAAAAGCAATAAGGCAAAACCTCTTAGAGGTTGATTCTGGTATTCTGGTGTATTTTAATTTTTAATGCAGGGTACTAAATAAAAACCGATAATTCCCATTCTTAATTGCAAATCAGCTTGAACTAAGCTCTTTTGCTGTCTAAACGATTTTAAGAGAAAAGTGTACAGACACGAGCAATGAAATGTTAACACCTCCTAACTTATTCCGTTGTTAGAAGGTTTTAAATACAATGAAAATGTATATTACATTTGTTTCTCTTTTCTGCCTCTTTTTAAATCGCCGTACTTTATTTAGCCGTACTTTCCTGACTCCTGTGGTAATCCTGGTTCATTCGGTTGGCCGGTTATTATCGGATCGTTAAATTTTGCTCTCTTGTCACCAGGTCAATCAAACCCAGTAGTAGAGCTCAACGTGTCAGGCGGAGCCCTGGGCTTGAACAAGTTGTCGAAGCGAGAGGAGGCGCCCTACGCCGCAGAGGATGCCCAGGTCGTGGGCCTCAACTTCCAGGCTATCAACCAGAGCAAGGAGGTGCTTATTGTGGAGAACGGGGTCGGATCTAATGGGGACGTTAGTATATCATTATAGTCATTACGTACTTATAACAGTTCTATCACTGCCAGATATAGGGCCCTCCCATCGAGTACATACCCTATAGAGCAGCCAAACAAACCATCTTTCGCCGAACTAGTAACTGATTTTTCACTTACAATTAGTATGAAATGACAGCTCCTGTCAACCCTCGCCCAGTAGTAATAGTAATATTTATCCTCAAAAGGAAAGGCAATAGTACAGAGCCATACAGCCAAATCTTGAGTATTTTCATGTAGACTCGAGTATTTAAGGCAAGAAAGCCATTTCTTCCATTTATTATTATTTTAGAATTGTTAATCTTCATGTTGTATCTATTCCTTTCAAAATTACTATTTTTACAAATCTCCAACAGTTGACAGTATGAAGTCAAAAATAGGTTTGAAGTTTAGAGGGTTCTTCAAAAGGTCTTGAAGTGATGGCGGGATAGTCTGGTGTGTTTCTTGTAATTGATTAACCAGTAAAATGCGCTGAATATTGTAAGCTGGACAATTGAAAACAATATGTTCCAATGTTTGATCTTCGTTACAAGAGCAATCAGTGCAAATGGGCGAGTCAATCATTTTCATACGATGTGAGCATTGAATCTACAATAACCAAATCTTAAACGACATATTTGCGTATAAAATCTTCTTTCAAAAAACGTTTGACTTTTAGCGAACCAGAGTTGTTTATTTATTTCTTGATTAATTTCAGCATACCATGCACCTTTTGTTTGACTAGTAAGTAGCCAGTCTTCTAGCCAATCTTGAGTTATTTGTCTTTTTAATAAGGGGACAAGGTCTTGCCACGGAATATTCATATTTCTAATCTGGCCACCCAATTCATTTATTGTCCTGGCAAAGTAATCGGCATTTTCGTTACCTGTCACGCCCATATGCGCTGGGGTCCAAGTAAAACAACTTTAAATCAACCCTCGCCCATACAAAAACAGCGCAGATACAGATTAAAAAATGGCGGAACATTTTGTCGAACAGAACGTATGACATTTCTACTGTATAGGGTATGTGCTGCATGGCCCTCCTAATGCACGATTCTTGAGCCCGTTTCACGGCTATTATTTAGGTATCTCTTGCCATTGTTGCCAAGGACTTCATTTAACATATGTCGTCTTTATTTGATAAAGGTTTAGACTTTCTTGGAGTACTTCGACAGAATAGCTCAATAATAGAGGAATCTCAATCCATATTAGTACCTACACCATGATAAAACGAACATATTACAGCTAATAACGACCTCCGTAGCCGAAAAGCGAGCATATCGGACTATCTCTGAGGTCCCGGGTTCGATACCCGGTCGGTCAATGTAGAAAAATAACTTTTCTATATTGTCTCGGGTCTAGGTGTTATGGTACAGTCGTTATTTTTGATTTCTGTAACACAAGTGCTAAGCTACTTACAATAAGATCAGAGCAATGTATGTGATGGTGTCCAATATTTATTTTTATTTAAATACACATTTAATTAAAAGTAAGACTTATCAAAGCTTTTAGAACTTCTGAAAGTTTATCTTGATTATAAAGTACAGTCAAAATCCTACCGTAAATTTCAAATTCCTCGGACTTCAACTTGAAGTTTAATTTGCGGAGCTCAATTGAGAAATTTTGAATTTCATATCAGGCTGATGACTGTACATCAGTGTTCCAAAAGATTTTGTGCCTATTTTAAATTTCGGTAACTCCATTTCAGCTCCCCGGCAAAGTGACAGAGGCTGTCACTAACGAGTGCAAGGACTGCGGCAACTGTTTCAACGTAAGTTCACTTAGTAAAGTAAGTAAAGATATTTTTTATTTACTTTTTATCTAACGAACCTTAAGAACGCCGTCCATGGCCGCCTTTAATCAAATCTTACTTTGCGTTATTTTATAAATGTCCTTGTTTTTTCCAAAAAAAAAACTCATAAATTGTGATTTTTAAATCGAGACCGAGTAAGGACGGCATTCTTAAGAATGTCGTCCGTTGCCGCAGTCTTTCAGATCATTATCTGATGCGCGTATCGGAGCGTAGCGTGTCATTCCTGTTCTGTGGTCGGATGACTTAAAAACGACAAGTTGTTTCATAATAATTGATATTTAAAGTATAAAAAACTTTAAACCACACTTTATATGTACTTATTGGACTCGTTTATGTTTAATGAGCCCAAGCACGGACACACTTTTACTTCCACTACACACCTTCTGACTCCATCATCAGATCAGCACAATGGTGTCAAATTATTGTTGGTATTGTCATCTGAATGTCAGATCCTTACTTACAAAGCTTTAAATCGAAACAAAAATAGAAGTTAAAAAACTTCTTCCAAGATTTCATTACATAGTTACGTTGTTAGTAACAAGTCAAACTTATAGAAGTATGTTAATAATGTCTGTTCTATTACGATAGAAAAAGATGAAGAAAAATATGTTGTATTTAGAACATAATTATCTGTTTAATTACTATAGAATATGATGATGCAAAGAAGTTAATTATTTTAAGATTTATTTACCTATGTAAAGTAACACAAACATGTTCATATGATGTTACCTAATTAGTAAATATAACTGCTACATTTCTGGGTGTGTACCCGGATATCCTTCTTTTTCAAAATCTCATAAATGCATATTTTCTAACGGTCTATAGTTTTAGACTTTTTTGCGCATGGACGGCGTTCTTAACCAGGCTTATATTAACACATGTATTACTCTTTAAATCTTAAGTCTTATCTCTTAACACCCGCTGCTAGTTGGGCGGGGTACGCTTGAATATGATTGCTTTTTATAACAGTGTTTTTGTGTGTATAAACATGACTATTTTTAACTGTATATAAATTGTCACACGTAAAAGGTGATTTAGATTTTTTATGTTTATAATGTACGAACAAAACATTTTCGCTCTAAGGCCTCAGTCTACGTTACTCCACTTAAGAAGTAAAAAAAAAAACATTTTCTACAATACCTTTTGAAATTCCAGCTGACCTCCCGCGGGAAGATCAAGGCGTTGATCCAGAAGAACTTCCTTCGCATGTGGCGCAACATCGGCGTGATGCTATTCATCTTCGTGCTACCCGTTATGCAGGTCATCCTCTTCTGTCTCGCCATCGGACGCGACCCCACTGACCTCAAGCTGGTGAGTTAGTCTTCACACTGTCACTCTTTTTTGGATAGCCAGAGCCGTTAGTTAGAATAACAGTTCTCCATCTTCTGCTTCGCTATCGGCTGCAATCCTACTGAGCTCAGTCTGGTAAGTTAATCTTCATACTGTCACCCTTTTTGGCTTGCCTGAGCCGTTAGTAGACGAACAGTTCTTCATCTTATTATAGATAGTCAGTGTTCGTGGAAACAGCACATAGAAAACGTATGCAAAAAAATCAACAGATTTTCTTATGCTCTTTGGCGTCTAACGACCCAAGTAAATCAGAAAGCTGCTCTAATGGCATATCATGGATATGTAGCATCCAACCTCAAATACGGGCTAATATTTTGGGGGAATTCCATAGATATGCCTAGAGCCTTCATATCTCAAAAGCGATGTGTTCGTGCCATATGCAACGTTCCTCCTCTAACCTCATGCCAGCAACTATTTCCCGATCTGAATCTCCTATCTCTTCCATCAATGTATATTCTGGAATGTTGTGTCTTTGTAAAAACTTATCCGTCTTTATTTGTGCATCAAGATGATTATGCAACTAAATCAATCAGACATCGGGGAAGGCTATTGTTGCCCAAGATACGAACAACTTTATATAAAAGAAACTGTTATCCAAGCTGTATAAAAATATATAATAAACTGCCGCATTCATTGACTGAACTACCATTAAATTTATTTAAAAATAAACTATTTAACTGGCTCAAGATAAAATGTTTCTACTCAGTTAATGAATATCTAGATTGTAAAGTTGACATTACCTAATAATTAATAACTGACATAACTGACGTTTTTTCAAAAGGTATGTATGCGTGTATAAATTTGATTAATAACTTAAATTGTTTGGAGGCGACTTATCTCTGACTTGTTTGTTGTTTGTTGATATATTTGTATGCTATTGACTATGGCTGAATAAGTGAAACCTATATATGTTTGTAACCTTATGATGTACCCTATTCAAAACAAATAAATTATTCTTGATTCTTGATTCTTGATTCTTATGCTTCGCTATCGGCTGCCACCCT
Source organism: Anania hortulata (assembly GCA_963576865.1). NCBI lineage: Eukaryota > Metazoa > Arthropoda > Insecta > Lepidoptera > Crambidae > Anania > Anania hortulata. The sequence goes on along the minus strand of OY756412.1, from coordinate 1,103,445 downwards.
ATTGAGCTTAAGCTAGTAAGTAATTCTTCACAGTGTCACTCTTTTTGTATTGCCCGAGCCTTTAGACGAGCAAAACACTTCTTCTTCGCTATCGACTGCAAACTAATACATCTGTCTCTTTCTAGGCTATTGTAAACGACGACGTGAGAATAATCGACGGAGACTGCCCGTTCAACTCCACGTGCTCCATGAAGAACCTCTCCTGCCGGTACCTCGACCACCTGACGGAGCACACCCGGCAGATCTACTACCCGGACAGGGACGCGGCCTTGGACGCGGTGCGGGACGGCGACGCTTGGGGCGTGCTTTACTTCAATGAGAACTACACAGACTCGCTCGTGGCCCGACTTGCCTTAGGTAAGAGTTTGTAATCAAACCCTTGAGGTCCATTTGCGCATTATAGGATTAGCGAATTCAATCCCGAACTACCCACAAGGTATTAATTTAACATTATTCTATAGCTGTCAGGTCAGGCGCGGTCGCGGCCTAAAATTTTGGAGGGGGTCACTAATAATAAAATATTTATTTGTTGCACCTAGTTCTCGCATCTAGGTTATTATGGACATCGTACTTCATGAAAGCACCGGTAAATGATGTCAACAAAACATAAAATGCATCTCGAATAGAGGCAAAAAATTGTTTCTTTTTAATTTTGTAAATTTTTTGAAAAAAAATCAATTGACGTGTACGATTTGGGGGGGCGGGGGTCATGTTAGGTAACGTAATATTTATTTTTAGCAACGGCAAAACCGTTTCTATTATCGAAAAATCCACGAGTTTTTTTTTAACACATTTAAATATTTCTGTCCGTTGTTAAAAATTGTACGCCACTCATTCATGAAAAAGTTGCACCGTATGTGCACTGCATAAGGTCCTTGTTGGCTCGCCGTACCTACGCCTCTGATGAATGACCGCGCGGCTTTCGTAGTCTCTCTATTGACTTTATTTTTTTTTCGTAAGATACGATTATTAAAAATCATAACGATTAACACGCTTCTTTATATTGTTTCCTAGAGTCACGTCATTTGTAGGTAGGTATCTGCCAACCCTTTGCAATGTAACCCTGTATATATTTTTGAACTTAAGTTATTCCGTTCAATCTAATAATAATAAATTATCTCATTTCGTCCTCAGCCGACACCGCCGACAACGAGACCATATCCTCGTCGGAGATCCAGGTGTGGCTGGACATGTCCAACCAGCAGATCGGCCTCATGCTCAACAGAGACATACAGTTCTCATACAGAGACTTCGCCAAGGTAACCTGTCTTCTTTACCTTCAAACTCCTTGACTTGACGCGTCTGGCGGTGATACGCCTTGAACGCATAGGGTTCGATTCCCGGCCTTGGATCAATTCGGAACCTCTCTAATGGTTGCCGCTGGTTCTGGTCTGGTATGCTGGAAGACCAGGGGCGCCTACAACTGGACAAGACTCTCTGACAGAGTATACGGCGTGTAAATAGATTTACAAATGGCAGCGTGTGTGTAATGGAGCCTAAATACCGAGTATCCAGCTCTGATGCCCTATCCTTCGAAATTCCAAGACAGGGGTATAGATGTCTTCGCACTTGCCTCTGCGATAGCAGTAACGTACAGTATAACTCATATAATAGCGCAGTTTTGCTACACTTACTGAAATCGTGTGGATCCTAGTTTTAACCAAATCTACTGCTAACTTTGCGATTGAAAATCCATCGAACAATCATTTTCACAAAATACATACTACACGGTAGTACTATTAGGTATTCTGTGATACTACTACACATAATCGATATGTAGATGATGTTTTTTTTTCATAACAGGGAATGGAGTTAAAGAATTATCGCTTCCCTAACACTATGCAAGGAACACATATTAATAATAACTTGACTAGCTATCCGTTTCCTATACATGTCAATCCGGCTCGAAGGACCATTTTAGTATAATTCAGATTTTTCAGTTAAAACAGCATGTTTATGTTATTCCAGGGATTATTAGAGACGTGCAACTATAACCCGAAGCTGGGAGACATCCCGATCGACTTCATGGACCCCATCTACGGAAACAAGGACCCTTCGTTCACTGACTTCGTAGCCCCTGGTGTTATTCTTACGTGAGTACAGTTACCCATATTTGAAGATACTCTGACGACCTTCTGATGTAGTCGTTCACGCTCCAAACTACAATACCAGGCGGTTGCGAGTTCGAATCTCGCAACGGTTAAATTTTTGTGTAAGCACGAGCATTTGACTTGAGTCATGGATTTTACATTATTCACAGGCATCAACTGACCACGTTAAGGTTTGCAATTTTGTCCGTAAAAACAACTGAACACTTTAAGATCCTAATCTGCGGTGATGCTAACTGCTAAGAAACTATAGAAAACCATCGATACACAAAGTAAACTCCTCAGAGCCTAGAGTCTCCGTAAAGCTTCTGCGAGGACTTCACTGAAAGTACAAATAATCATCTAACTATAGACACACACATTTTAAAGAATGATAAGGAAGGAAGCGCAGGAAACCGCTGTATGCAGGCCGCTTCAACCGGCCAATCTGGAAGTCAATGGGGAAGGCCTATGTTCAGCAGTGGACGTCTTAAGGCTGAAATGATGATGATGAGGACATCATAATAATGCTACAATCATTCTAACTGCCATTCTTAAATTCGCTACAAGTACATAAAACCAAGTTTTGCTTCCTATAAATACAGGGTTACATTTCAAGGTAGCCAATTTTTCAGGGACCACTCAGAATCAGTAACTAAATCGATCTACGTTAAAAACAAAGTCGGGTTAGTTACACCATTTATAAGTCAAGAACAGATGGGCCGATTTTTATGATTTATGATTTTTTTTATTTGTCTCCGTCCTGAATATGTAGCAGAATAACTATTAAAACATCGATTCACGAAATTCACGAAAAAAAAACGAGGCGGTACGAATTTTGCCAGGACAACTAGTTAGATTTAAAGTATAGCATAGTTAAAGAAAAAAAAACGAAGACGCACTTTTATTTATATTATTCTCTAAAGCTTATTTTTAAAATTTGGCACAACTTTGTAATGTAACCCTGTATTTTGCGTGCGTATAAGTGAACATTGAATCAGTTCTTATCGGCCGTCGTCCTACCGGTTAGCAAAGCAATATTCGTTCTTCTTCCAGGATCGTGTTCTTCTTGGCCGTGGCCCTGACCTCGTCGGCGCTGATCGTGGAGCGCATGGAGGGGCTGCTGGACCGCTCGTGGGTGGCGGGCGTGTCGCCCGGCGAGATCCTGTTCTCGCACGTCGTCACGCAGTTCGTGGTCATGTGCGGCCAGACCGCGCTCGTGCTCATCTTCATGATACTGGTGTTCGGGGTGGAGAACAATGGCAACATCTTCTATGTTATACTTTTGACGATTTTGCAAGGTTAGTTTGTTTATTTTAACTTTATTTCACAGACGTAAAAAGTTGTACAAATGGTTGATCTAATGCCAAAAGCATTAGCTAACAGTCAACAAAAATAGAAGTTATTCGATAAAATCTTACAAACTAAGTAGATGAATATACAGGGTTATTTGTAAAACATCAACAACCCCCTAGGGGCTGATTCTGGTGCTCAAATACGACAACTTTTTGTATGGGACCAACATCGACATCGCAAAAAAAACCCTGTATGTATTTATAAATAACCCTGTATGTATAGATATGCCCTAGACAACACAACAATTGTTATGAATTCGAAAAAAGGAATTTCGCACGCGGACGCTGCTGCGTCTCGTGCTATAGGAACTAGTCGCCTCTTACGACACGCCTCCTGTTAACGGTAGGGTAGTGTATTCTTTACGGCCGTACCCACACGGCACAAGTGACGCTAATAAAAGTGTGTTGAAAAGGTTTTATAACATGTACAATGGTGTTCCAGGTCTCTGCGGAATGTGCTTCGGCTTCGTGATCTCAGCGGCTTGCGAGCTGGAGAGGAACGCGATCCAGCTCGCGCTTGGCTCCTTCTACCCCACGCTGCTGCTCAGCGGCGTCATCTGGCCCATCGAGGGCATGCCCTTCGTTCTGCGCTACATCTCCCTCTGTCTCCCTCTCACGCTGGCCACCACCTCGCTCCGTTCCATTCTCACACGAGGCTGGCCACTCTCAGATCCTGACGTCTACATGGGCTTCGTGTCGACTCTAATATGGATCGCATTGTTCTTGACGATAACACTGACCATTTTGAAGGTTAAAAAGAATTAGGGCTTTGGGGATTATGCGGGCGATCTTTTTTTTACGATGGCCGAAAGACTTGTGTCAAAGTTCATGCAGTGTTTCCATACGTAAAAAAGTATATTTTCGCCTGCAATTCGAGTTGAATGTATTAGAGAGCGTATATTTCTCTATCGATGCTTTAATAAAACCAGATAATTGTAAAAACTACCAAGTGTATTTATGTTTAAGTGGAAGGTTAGTACCAAATTGATTTATACGCTCCGTAATATGCCTTCTCGAAAATTCTCTACTGAGAAATGTGTATGATATTGTTTAGTTAGCATAATTTCCTAAGCACTTGCCCATCTGTGTTTTTATGGAAATTAAGCGTCCACCATCTGTTGTTGCCAGAAATTTAGTAATAAAAATCTACCCTTTACAATCATTTTGGTAGTTTTTCAAACATTAACTTGGTGACACTGATCTAAGTCTACCTAAGCATATCAGTCTTTGCTCAAACCGCTATGAACAAATAGAATAAATGTTACTTTTAGCTAAATGACTGTTAGTCGAGTGTAAATAGTAGTTTTTGTATTTATGATAAGTAATTTAGAGTACACTAGTACTTATTAAGGTGGATATTCGGGAATGTTAGCAAATAATGATTGGTCCAACGCTTCTGGGTATTTACGTTCTTAGTCTTCTGGTAAAGGCGTTAAGATTACAATAGATACCTGTTAACTGAGTTACCATAGAATAAGATGGTGCCATAAATAATGGTGATTTTAAAACCTTTCTTACAGAGAAATGTGAAATGATAATAAAAACACGCTCAATGCAATCTACGTCATAATTTTGATACTAAATCTAGTGCAAAAATGTTGCCCCATCAAATAAATTTTAATTTAGAACAACACCGTATGGTTCTGGGGAATAAAATCTACTATTTTTGGTGTTGCCAGCATTCATAATAGAAAATTAAGAAAGAACATTGAAAATGACTTTTTGAGTGATACAAGCGTAAGCGCCATCTTTGATTTGACTTTTTAATAGTAATTTTGTATAAACAATGACGATAAAAATGAAATTTGTCCCACACTCGTTTTTATAATATTGTAAATTTATTCAGGTTTGTATGAAATATATTCTTATTCATTCGATTTAAACGTAAAGCCAATTGATTTTGTATAGTTTTTTATGATATTAATGATTTTTAAATTATGTAATTTTTAGTAGCATCATAGTAATTTATAAGTTTCATACATTCCTGAATATATTCATATGTTAGTGTAATTAATGTATAGTAAGTTAGAGCATGTCATTTGGATGTAGATTTGAGTTTTTAACCAGAGAATATACAATACTGTTTAAATCTTAGTTTATTATGTGTTACTACAACAGAGATGTAGGTACTTAAACTAGGTTTTGTAAGGCCACACTAGATAATATACATATTCAATTCAAAGCTATGCGGTTGCGGGTTCAAATCCCGCAAGGGACAAATTGTAGTGATGAGCACGAGCATTTGTACCCAAGTCATGAATGTTTATAAATGTATTTATGTATGTTTATCCGTTATCTAGTCGCCATAGAACAAGCTTTGCTTACTTTGGGGCTAGATAATTAGTGTTATTGTGGAAACAATTGTTATTATTAATTTGACATGAACTATTATTCTCTTTACGCAATAGGTTTTATTTTAACTCTATTTTTATATTCGCAGATTTTAAATTCAATACAACATTTTAATAGAAAATTACAATAACATTAAGCGAAATTATTATACTTATTTATTAACGCTTTTGTTAGTTTTGTAATATACCGATTTTCATAAAACTCTGAACTTTTAAAATTTATATCAATATATTAATATTTTACCCAACGAAATCGACAAATAATGAAATGTATAAAATTAACTTTATTATTATTCAAATAGCAATGTTATTTCTTGTCACTTAATCCTTACACTATAAATGGTAAAAAGTCTATGCTTTTGTTTGTCAATGTCAAATCATGTACCTACTGTCAATTTTAACTAATGGGATTAGGAATGTGAGACCATTAATATTAAAGAAACTCGTTCATTTACTTTCTGTTTTAATACTGCAATATTTCGAATTGACGTGCTTAGTTGTATGTAGTAATAAAAGTGTCAGACTGTGATTATTTTTGCTAACATTGACATTTTTTGTAATAAAATGACAATTATACAATAATACTTGTACCAAACTATGTGTTTCTTTTTAAAACCTTACTGTATGAAAAAGTATATCTGTCAGTATCAAGGACACAAATGTGCACAAATGGTTTAACCCTTTAACCAGTGGTGGACATATAACTGCCACCATATTTTGAACTTTATGCTCTTGAAATAAGATTGAAATCCAAAGAAAATAATTTTTTTTTATGGGTATGGCCGCTAAAAATGGTACTAAATAACATTCATGACATCGTAACACACGTTACCTACATGACCAAATGTTACGTACATGACCATTATAAAGTACATATTAAATAAATTACAATAAAAAAATATATGTTGACGGTTATAAAGATTTCTTAAAATTAATCTAAACAACAGAAACTCGTTGTTTAGAACAATGTAAAACAACTTTAATTTGCATAAACACTTTGAAATAATAACCAAAATTAAATTGGAACAAACTAAAAATAACATTTGTACATTTTTTTGCGGCCATACCCTTATACCGATTAAAGGGTTAAAGACATCAAAGATTGGACCGCAAACCAAAATAAATATAAATATTAAACTGTCAACGGACCCAAGTAGGCCGAAGCAAGAACATGCACAGGTGAGCAGGGCCGTCTTAACATATCCCGGGGCCCTGGGGCACACGAGAAATTGGGGAAAAAATTATTGGTCCTCTGATTTTCTATATTTTAACCGACTTCAAAAAAGGAGGAGGTTCTCAATTCGACTGTGTTTTTTTTTTTTTTTTTTTTGTATATTTGTTACGCGATTACTCCGCCAATTATGAATCGATTTTAATGATTCTTTTTTTGTTTGGTAGATCATACTTCAGAGGTGGTCCCATATAAATTTTATCGAAATTGATTTAGAACTTTTTGAGAAAATCAACAAATATATACCCAGATAATATTTTGGTTGTGGTCCTTGTTACCTATCTTCGACAAATATGAGCCGATTTTGATGATTTTTGTTTTATTTAATAGCTTATACTTCAAAGATAATATGATAAAAGTTTGCAAAATAAAAATCACCCCTAAGGGTAGGAAAATAGGGGATGAAATCGGTGTTCAGCAGTTAGATTAGGATTTATCACTAAAAATAAATGAAATAAGTAAATTTTATTTAAAAAAATAAAACCGACTTCAAAACACTGAAATGCTAAAAATAATCCTAACACTTAAGTACCTAATCAGTTACTTTTGGAGTCGGTGCAAACAAAAACATTGAATCTCTCATCGGCTGGCACCGACTCCAAAAGTAACTGATTAGGTACTTAAGTGTTAGGATTATTTTTAGCATTTCAGTGTTTTGAAGTCGGTTTTATTTTTTTAAATAAAATTTATTATTTGTAAATTGGTACAGATCAAATAGATTCTTCTACATGTTATGAATCAAAACTTAATTAATACATATAATAAAACTGTAGCAGGTCCAGTTCTGTACAGTAAAGCTACGCTATTTTTTTCTTGTATGTGCTTTGGGGCCCCCGTAAGGCTGGGGGCCCTGGTCACGGGCCCCATGTGCCCTGGTAAAGATGGAACTGCTGGTGGGGCTACAGCTTGGAGAGCGCATGTCTATGTGGTATTTCCCCCCAGACAATGGCACATCTTTTGTCATGCCCTGCGTGTCCCTACACCTGCACGCGAGAGGATCTCTACAAGGCCACCAATAGTGTTATATCGGTGGCTGAGTTCTGGTCCTCACATATATTTTGGACAACTGAAGAAGAATTTTGGACAACATCACAATCGATTAATTGAATTAAAATAAGAATAAAATAATTTATTTGGCACAAAAAAGGTGACTTATAGGTGTCATTGGTAATCAATATGAAAATTATTTATTTTTGAAAATATGCCATCAATGGCATTTTACACGACCCAATATTATTTTTACCCTACTACTACTTCGAAACAATTTGTGGGCTAGTGCCGAGAAGGAAGGCTTTTAAGTCATAACAATAGTCTAAAACATTTATCGTTCATTCATCTAAACTGCTGGACTTGTGTTTCAGTGTGTATTCTTTTTAATTAAATTAAATATTAGTTTACCGGCAAGCGCAGCGTAGGACGTCCACCTACAAGGTGGACAGACGACCTGATAAAGGTTGCAGGAAGCCGCTGGATGCGGGCCGCTTTCAACCGGCCAATCTGGAAGTCACTGGGGGAGGCCTATGTTCAGCAGTGGACGTCCTATGGCTGAAATGATGATGATGATGATGATTAGTTTAATGGACTAAAGTGAATTATTTCGTCTTGTTTTGAACTTGTTAATATTATAAATAGTAAAGTTACTCGGTCTGTCTGTTACGCTTTAAGTTTAAACTACTGAACCGATTTTGATGAATCTTGGTGCAGAGATAGACTAGAGCTTAGGAATAGGGAATAGGACATAGGCTACTTTTTGTCGTTGAACTGATTTTGATGAAATTTTGTACAGAAAAAACTTGAACTCTAGGGAAGGCCACAGGCTATTATTTTTTTATTTCTAAGCGAGTAAAATAAAGTGTGACAAACCGTATTCCACATAAGCGAATTCGCGGGCACAGCTAGTATCGATTATTCTTCTTGCATCCCTATAGGCCCTAGAACAACTAGTGGCACGGATCTTGAGCGCTTGGCGAAAGATGCGCAAAAGACCATTACGATTACGTGATGGGCCAGTCGCCGCCCGGGATTGGTCGCTGGCTCCGGGCACGCGCGTCTCTGATACGACGATCGTCTCGTAAGATGCGCAAAGCGATCCCCACTCTTTTACTCCAGCACTCAAGATCCGTGCCGAGGATGTAACAATACAGTTGTTACGTCTTACATTCCACATAATAATTACAAAGTTCAGAAACAATACGACTACAGGATAAGCAAATATTGAAAAAATCAATAATTTTAATGTAAAACGCTTTTATTAAAAAATCACAGTTGTGAGTAGTTCCAAAGAAAAATACACTTAAAATACCTAATTTAACGAATTCCAATTTCAATAATAGCGAATAATTGAAACAATAACTTACATTTAAATAATATAAATACCATTGAACTCGCGATTTCACGCTTTCGTTAAAATTTCGCTGAGAGCCTTTTTCTTCTTCTGTCCTTTATTAAACGTGTGTTTCTGCAAGGGAAAGAAACAGTTTAAATTAATTAGTAAAAACGAAAAACATTTCATATCGTTTCCACGAATAAATTATTTAAAAAGTACTGTTTTTCTTTTTACCAGTAAGCTATTACAGAAATTAGAGTATTATTATGTTGGTAATATAATTCTGAGTGAATTAGTATTGTTTAAAAAACAAAAAACACGTTTATGTCTTGTTTGTCAGAACAAATTAAACGAGCCCAATCTCAAAGGTTTTACTATCCTTTCAAGATAAGGGTTTTGTGACAGTTCACTGTTGACATTTATAGTGATGTGTCCTAACGAAATCCAATCGAATCTTTTTTGAAAATCGAGAATTTTTATTAAGAAAGTTTAATCAGCTAGATTTTCTAAATGAGCTGGACGTAAAGAAAGTCTAGCGTGGTTTTAAAGAACGTAAACGAGATGATAAAAAATCTGTAGACCATTACACTTGCAGTTTCATCGCTTTGTACCGTGTCTCCTAGTATCATTGATGACTGACATGACATGACATGACTTAATATAATGCTCTACTTAGTAGGGCCGATTTTTCAATCGCCAGATAACTTTTATCCGACGAATAAAATTGACGTTTTGCCACATTTTCTATGTGAAAACTGTCAACATGTCAAACTAATTCATCAAATAAAAGTTATCTGGCTGTTTGAAGATTCGGTGGGGGGTAGTCGAACGAAAAGCATGGTCGATCTATTGTAATGGTTTTTATTTATCATTTAAAGAGCTTGGTGAAGTGATAAAGATATGAAACTATTAAAATATCATTGTATTCAACGCATCGAGTGTCAAGTGACTTGTCTCAAGAAAACTTGCTTTAGACCCGATAGCGTCTTGAAACCTGCTTCTACGGGAAGAGTAGCCTCCACTGAATCCAAGAAAAGCAATAAAAACTAAACACCCGTTATTTATTGTGAACACTATATCAAGAAACACTCGATATTGGCAGAATCACCGCTGAGCGGGATTGAGTCCATATAAAAAAAAAATATTCTGCTGTTGAAAAGTTATTGGACTAGTAAAAATATATAAAAACAGCTGCTCCATACTTAAGTGCTACTCGAATGTATAGAATCGCTATTTTAAAAAAATACTTATAGCGCAATAAAAGTTTTTTTTTTAATGAGTCACCCTGTATAGTATCTATGAGAGAAACAATCCTACTAATTAACTTGATGCGAAAAAATTTACACATCATATTTCGTTAAATTAATAAAGAACAAAATAATACCTTTTTCTTTTCAGCTGTCATTCCAACGAACTCCTTTCTAGTTTTCTTTTCTTTCTGTGGCTGGTTGTACTGGTTCGGTCTTTTGTTGGGAGGGCCATCACTGCCCTCCTTGAAATTGAAAAAAAAAAATATTTAATTTAATTTATATTGGTCCTTTACTTGAATAAACACTTTCATTCATAAAAATTACATTGTTATCAGACGAATGATTTATTTCAATTGTAGGAATGCATAAAAGACAAAAAAAAGTTGTTTATATTTTGTCTAATGAAAGATATTGAAACAAAAGTACCTATAAGCCAGATAATCCAGCACTGCTTCAAATACTAGTCTATCAAAATTGCAACTCGGAACACAGTTTAACTTTTTTTCTTTCAGGGCCAATTCAATTATTCTCAACAATATATAATATTCTCAACAGCCAGATAACTTTTATTTAAAGAGTAAGTTTGACATGTTGACAGTTTTCGTATAGAAAATGTGTCAAAGCATCACTTTTATTCGTCGGATAAAAGTTATCTGGCGATTGAAAAATCGGCCCCTAATGTCATAGTTATTCAGAGTTATTTCTTTGTTTAAAACTTTTATCAAAACATTACGGCTATGACTACACGAGGCCAATGTACATACCTGATTCTTTCTTTTATGCATTATTCTTCTGTGCGCTCCCTCTCCTACACTCTCATTCTGTCCTTGTCTCTGTTTAAAATTCCCTCCCTTTGGCCCAATCTGATTCCTGTTCTGGAAATTCCTTCCACCCTGATTATTGGGCCGGAAATTCGGATTCTTGTGTTGGAAATTCTGATTCTTGCCTTGAAAATGATTCCCCTTTCCTGATTCTTGATTCTTTTGTTTTTGCGTGAGTTGTGTGCATCGCTTCACTCGGAGGATCCTGTTCTTTATCGTGAGATCTTCATCGGATAACGCTAAAGCTAATTCCACGCCATCTTTTGACGCGAAATTTACGTACGCGAAACCTAAAAAGGGTTAGAAACAAAATAAATTAATATTCGACATCACATACACTGCTCTGAACCTAAGGTTAATTAAAGCACTTGTGTTATAGGAATAACAAACAACGATGGTACCACAACACCTAGACCCGAGACACCATAGAAAATTTCGTTTTCTACATTGACCCGGGCGGGAATCGAACCATCTGAGGTCCCTGAGATGACGACGCCATCCTCGCCTAGAGGAATTTTAGGACCAAAATGTTAACGATAATTATGGCGATATTTTTCTTCGGCAACATTATCATCAAACGTATTGCCTGCCAACTGTGAGCAGGCTCCTAGTGTAAGCGTAAACTTGGACTGCATTATTCGTTCACACCATGCTGACATGTAACACGCTAAACGTGTAGAAGCCAACAAAGGAGTTGGCTTGTACACGTTTAGCGGCTGACATTTTACAAATATAAATAGAAGTTCTTTGCTACGCTGTTACGTGCGGGTACGTAGTCAATCCGCGATAGGCGTAGACGTAGTCCATTAGTAGTAGTGTATTCAGCAACAATGTACATCAGAATAATAGTATACTACAGCTTACAGCTTAAAGGGGCTGTGAATCTAAGTATATGGTTTTAATTTCAACTTCATTCATCATCCCCACTCGATCCCAAAATAAAAGGTATTGACAGACATAAGGATACACAATGGACAACAAAGTGATCCTATAAGGATTCCGTTTTTTCTTCTTAAGAAATAGAATTTTCTGTTTTTCTTTTTAAGAAATATAATTTGTTTAGTATAAATTTGAGATTAAGCCATTAATGTAACTGTTTGTAGTCCCAAATAAGAGAAAAAAAAAGGGGTGGAACCCTAAAAAAACAGTTTGGTTTTGACTAAACGAACAATTTTATATGTTTAAAAAAGCAGTGAACTGCGTAACGCCCGCTCACAGTCAGTTGCTGACAACACGTTTGGTGTGAACATTGCTTTATAGTCTGCTTTTATAAGATCCCAAAATACCAGACGACCGTCTGGTGTAGTGATTAGTGCTCCGGACTACAAAGCTAGCGGTTGCGGGTTCAAATCCCGCAAGGGGCAAACGTTTGTGCGATGAGTACGAGCATTTATACCTAAGTCATGGATGTTTATAAAAGTATTTATACCCCTTCCTTTGGCACGGTAATAAATCACTTTCACCTTACAATTGGCACAGGTGAGCAGCGCATGACGCAGATAATGACGCGTTTTGGGTCAAACTAACATATGGTGGCTTAGCCGGCACGTAAGGGGGTTGTATTGTATACCTTTGGAATCCTTAGGACACACTCTTTTATTATGTATTAAATTATGCAATTCGAGTTAACTACGCGATTTATTAGCGACATGAATCCAGCTGACCTTAAATTTCCCCGATTTTTGCAAAAAAAGGTAATTATCTACCAAATAAACAATATTCTATCGAGAGATTGCCTTTCTTTTATTTCATTATTCATCAATACGAATTTACAATGGATTTTAAGCACAAACAAACAAAAAGTCAACTCCATAAAAATTTTGCTAAATGGCTTTTTTGGCAAAAGTCTTTTGCAGACCACCCGCCAACACGGGAAAATATTTTTTTGCAAAAAATTAAGTTGGCCAATTAGCCTCAAAAAAACAACTGAATTACAAAGAATGATTCATAATATTGTTATTCTTGAAATAATAATGTAAGAAAAGTAATTAATTAAAACATAATTAAGGTAAATGAAAATACCGCTGCAAAATCACCCTAAAATCGGTAGGTACCTCGAACAAATGGTATGTAGAACAAAACTCATTAATTTTTCCTAAAAAGTAAATATGTATTCATAAAGCTTATCAAATTTACTTTAGATTTATCATAAAATAAAGGATAAGGATTAAACTTTGATATTCTAAAAATGACCAACAAAATCATACATTTTTGTTGTCAAGTGCCGTCGCGCTAAATATTTCGATATTGTAAGTAATTATGGCTTATTAAAACAAATCTATTAAATTAATTACGTTGCTGACTCTATAAATAGATTTATCAAAGCTTTATTTCATATGAATTTATCGAATTAATATCGAAACTAACCAAAAATCTCGAGCAATGGCGGCCGCCAAAATATTTGTTTACATTTTATAAAATTTACCTTGAAATATCATTCCATTATGCAAACTAATGCTGCAAATCCATCTAAACACACTCACTTTATCGATTTAAGCACTATTCTCATGTATTTTCACTTAAACATTGATCAAACAAAATTATTTAACAACACGCACCCAAACACGCAATGTCAGAATCATATGGTGAACTTTGCACGCACAGATTAAACAGACCTTACGCGCAGAGATCATAGAAACCCTTTCAATCTATTGACAGTACTCTGAACTTTTTTTTGGTATGCGATACACGGTTGAGACTCCCGTCTGTCACCGTCCTATGATTTTTTGAACGCGACTCGACGTAAGCGCATGACGTCAGTGGTGTTCTGCAGGTTAGTGCCACAAGCGAACCTTTTTGACATTGCGAGAAGAACACCAGATGCCACCTCACGAGGTATGTTAATCCATTATCTTAGTCGCCATTGTACAAGCTTTACTGAGTTTGGAGCTAGATAATTGGTGTGATTGTGAAAAACTTATTATTTATTTATTACCTTTCCCAGCATTAGTCTTTTTGTCCCGAATAATCCTGACCGACTCGATCTCTCCGCACTGCTCGAACTTTTCTCTTAACGCTTCGTCCTCCATCGCGAAGGGAACGTTCCCGACGAAGATGGAACAGCGCGGGTCGTGTTCCGCGCCGGTGCACTCGCTGCGGGACACTCGGAGGTGGCGCTCGTTGAGGACTGTGTTGTTTTCTACTAACGCCTGTTAATAAAATTATTTAAAAAAAATACTTTATTTTTGTGTCAAAATTTGCATTCTAAGCAAGTTATCCAGCACTGATCCAGTGCCCCCCACGCTAGAAGGGTCACTTATGGTGAAACCCATCAATAAAATGTGACAGGTAATGTATATCTATTGGGAAAAGCAACCATACCATAAAGGGTTTGCATAATATTTAAGGAAATGGAAATAAGACTTTCTCGGTTTTATACAGTCTAACTAGCTGTTGCCCGCGACTACGTTCGCGTGGTCTTTCCTTAAAAGAAATTTGTAACTTTATTATTTTTTCTTTCAAAAGAACCTTCTCCTGACAATAATTAACAAAAAAATTTGCGAAATTGTTCCATCCGTTCACGCGTGATGCGATGACAGAGAGAAATAGAGATTCATTTTTATATAATAGACTAGCGACCCGCCTCGGCTTCGCACTTGTGCAATGCTGATACTAAATTTACATCACATTAGAAACCTCAAAAATAACAGTATTTCTCCACTATTTAATGGATGTTATTATACATATAAACCTTCCTCTCAATCACTCTATCTATTAAAAAGACACATTAAAATCCGTTGCGTAGTTTTAAAGATTTAAGCATGTACATAGGGATATAGGGACAGAAAAAGCGTCTTTGTTTTATACTATGTAGTGATTTTTCATCGTAAAAGAACAGATCCTGAGCCTTACATAGTCCAATTTGAATTTTTCCAGTATTTCTTCCTTTAGCTTGAGAGTTACCATTTTGCACTTTTAATTTGTTTTCTAAGAGTTAAAATTTAATGTTCCTGATTAACTAATTTACTAACCTGTTCCACAGAAGATGGGTGTTTGTATTTGACATAGACGTTTACTGTGGTTCTTTCCGGGTGAAGTTCGTTCTTTATCAAAGCCAACTTCGGGGTGACACGCGCATCCTTTACTGGTATTGTTCGGATTCTGGAAATCGTTACGAAAATGTTATACATATTTGCCATTCATGCCTAACCCCTAAAAGTTGTTCTTTGGAGATTTTATATTTAATTGAATTTCATAGAAACTATTAAAAAAAATTTTTTATAGAAATCCCACCGTTATGCAGTCTCATGAGACTGCTTGGATGTTGATCATTGGATTTAATGCCAAGAAGCATTCCCATGTTAACAAAACAACAATGTATAGGTGGAGAGGTAAAAAGGGAATTATCATCACATAAGTGTAGGTTGCAGGAAGCCACTGGATGCGGGCCGCTTTCAACCGGCCAATCTGGAAGTCACTGGGGTAGGCCTATGTTCAGCAGTGGACGTCCTATCGCTGAAATGATGATGATGATAAAGTGTAGGATATTTTCCTGGAGTACAGTAAGGCTGTTTAATTATTATAAGGTATCAAAGGGTCCTATTAATAATAATTTTTTATATTATGCAACAAAAATCCATGAATCATACAACAGTACGCTAAATGCAAATAAACCTTACCTTACAGTCTCAATATCTCCATACTTGCTGAAGATTCTCTTTATCTCTTTCTTGCATTTCTTACTAAACAGCACATTTCCTATGAACAGTGTTCTTTTAATTTCATCTTCACTCCTTGGTTCAGATTTTTCTTTTTTCTCCGGTTTTTTGGGTTCTGTTGTTTCTTCCTCATCAGAACTCTCTTCGACTGGTCCAGTGTCTAACACCTCTTTATTTGCTTCCTCGTTTTCTGAAACTATTTCATCATCAGACTCATGTTCAGAGTCAGAATCTTTATCTGTTACTGCATTTGGGTTGACGAAATTTTCATTTTTATTTTTCTTATTTTTAGATTTTTTTGTTTCTACTTCATCAGAAGGATCTTCTTTCTCCGATTGATTTTCATTTTGAGTCACAACTTTCTTAGCTTTGGATTTCTTTTTATTTTTCTTTCTTGGTTTTTTATTAGCTTCATTGTATTCAACTTCTTTCTCAGAACTAATTACATTTGATTCGTTTTCTTCTGTATCATGGGAAATACTAAGTTTTTTCTTCTTTTTTGAAGGACTTTTGGAATTATTTAAATTTTCTGATTCTTTTTTATGACTATTGTCTTCCAACTCGGATTGCCGTTTCTTGTTTTTCTTTGTAGGTTTATTTAATACTACATTTTCATCAGAGACTTTAGTTTTTTCAACAATTTTCATATTCTTTTTTTGTTTCTTCGGCGTGGTTTCATTTGCACTCTGTGGGCTATCGCTATCTTTGTTTTTAGTCTTTTTCGGAGTGGAAATTTCAGATTGATTATGCTTCTTTGGAGATTTTGTCGTGTTTAAGCTTTTGTTAGCACTCACGTCAGCGTCAAGCTCGTCTTTTAAATGCTTTTTAACCTTTTCTGCCTTAGGACTAGTGGAACTTGAATTGTTTTCGTTTTCAGAGGTTACATCCAAATCCGGGTTCTGAAAGATTCTTTTCGGTGACTTCTTGATTATTGCCTTCTTTTTTTGTAAAGTGGGAGATAGAAAGATGGACCGGTCGTCCACGACTTCGCTTTTTGGAGTCACATTCGGTGATTGTTGGTGTTTTGTTGGAGTTAGCGCTCTCCTGATAAGTTTCGGACGGTTTGGCGTTACGTTACCAGATATTAATGCTGCCACGCTGCCTACTACGTAATCCATGATAAATAAAAGATATTAACGGTCTGAAATTAGTTATTTACAACAAAATGTAAAAACGAATCAATACCACGGTAAAAAATAGCACATGGGCAAAATTGGGCACGCACATTGTCGTTTGTTTGACTGACTTTGACATTTCCTTTACTAGTGATGCACGCTGCCTGTACGCACAAATACCATAATTACCTTAATCTGTGTCTCAAATAGTCTCAATGACCCAACGCGAAATGTTTATTATCGATAGTTTCTAGCCATTCAAAAATTGCGTTTATTGCAAATAAGTTTAGAACTGAGATTAAGGAAAGTACTTAAGTAAGTAGTTGCTAGAGGTTCAAATTCGTAAAACGCTAAGGAAAAATGTTGGATTACAAGAAAATACTTTATTTTCCAATTATTTTTTTATAGACAGCGACAATGACAACTTTGACATAAGTACACAACTCTTCTAAAAGATGGTGATGTGTCCGAAGAGGTTTACATCACTATCAGTAGAAAATTATCATTTTAAGATACTGCAATTTTCTTATTCTTAATTACGAGTATTTTATACTTGCTTTTTCAGTGGCTTCACTCGCACACACGCATTATAGGCCCCTTCCTAACTTGGCGGTGCGGTATCTGTGCAGTAAATTACGCTCGGTTAAATTTTTACCAATTCTTCACCGATAGACTTTATTTGAATGCTCACTTCCAGATTGGTGTGGGCTGCGTGGGAGCGGGGCGGTAAACGTGCGGCATACTGCGTCGCAGTATAGGCAGCCAGTAAAACCCATAATAGGGAGCACGCATCACTCGTGATCTTGCAACCAATTATTTTTGGCAATGTAGTTTGTACTTTTTGTAACGGTAGCCTGTTACGGTATCTTTATTTGACTTACGTAGACATTATCTCACTATGACGTCACAAACGTTTATTTATTATTTTGCACCGAAAGCATACCGTTAGTATCGGTATATTGACGGTATGCTTTCGATAACATTTTACCATCACGTGTAGATTTTTTGAAAAATTTTGTTTGCTTGTCAAAGATTTTTTTGAATGTGAATAATTCTTTACGCGGTAAAAGCAGTTAATGATCAATTTATTTCATTTTATATGACTTCATGACTCATGTGATCATGTCATGTCATTATATTATCTATGCAAAATGCACATTGGACTATATCAACATGCAGTGTGTGTTGCATGCAGCATGCATATTGCAGTTGCACGTCAACTCTTGTTTTGTTTTTGTGGTGTATGTTATTTTGTAAATATTGTTAATGGTATAATCAATCACCACTGCACCAGCTCCATTTCATATCCTTTTTGTACTTGGGTTTTGGTTGTAATGTTGAATGTTGTTCAATTGTAATTTGTTATAGCTTTTTCTCTCGTTCTTGACAGAGACGAATGACGATGACTAAAGTCAGAGAATCACATTGCTGAGTGTGACTCTCTGCAACACAATGGCACGGCGGTCTTTCAGACTACTGAACAATACTGATAGTAGAAATGTTTGTCTTTTCAAAAGACAGTTTAATAAAAAATGCTTCTGTCTATCGATACAGTGACAACACTAGATTTGGCGACGCACTGACATAAAATAAATGTCAGTGGTGAGATGACGGCCAATTATTATTGCTTTTAAACGCAAAGACATCTAGTGTTTACAAATTACATACAAAACAAATCAATTAGCATAAACTTCAAATTCCGCATTTTTATAAAAAAAATATACAAGCATTACTTTGTAGTAACTTTAATAATTTTCTTTTGGATTGTCGATTCACAGTAGTCATTCACGTAAAATTTGTGTTGCGTTTTCTTTGGCAAGCTAAGCCTAAAAAAAAACAAAAATTATGGTTATTTGCTGCGGTAACGACGCTTTCCTGAAATAAAT
Source organism: Anania hortulata (assembly GCA_963576865.1). NCBI lineage: Eukaryota > Metazoa > Arthropoda > Insecta > Lepidoptera > Crambidae > Anania > Anania hortulata. The sequence goes on along the minus strand of OY756412.1, from coordinate 1,084,365 downwards.
ATTTAATTATTCGTTTACTTGTGTGTTTTAGTGTTTATTTAACTCTGTGTTACAGAATTGTTGTGTGGATTGTTCATTTATCGTAACGGTAAGTTTTTTTTGTTTTAACTAACTAATTGTCGCGCCATTGCGCCGCCCGCCATTCTTTCAGTTTATTTTCGTTATTTATTTTTTGAATCTTTTGATCATACGGAAAAACAGACAAGTTATGTGTAGTTTTACGCGTACTTCAATGAATTTCTTTTCAAACATTGCAAGTTTTCATTCGTAGGTTATGAACGCAGCGCAGCACGCTCAGTCCGTGATATTGTAACTTGAGTAATTAAAAATTGTAACTCAAGATTTACTGTAGACGTCGTAGTCCCTAGCTCGCACAGGGCTCATATTTCTCCATAGTTTCCAGGCAGACAATTATTTATCACAAGCTTTTGTCTATATGAACTAGTTTCGCTTAAAACCAGGAAGTGGCCTGATTATAGCGATTTTTTGCGGCTTCTCATTGCAAACTATTCATAGGTTAATGTTCTCGGCTTGTGGCGTTATTTTTTTTATTAGCGTTTTTGGTATGAAGGCCCCTTAACCTTGGACAACAATTGGTCCATTACAGAAATGCCAATAATCCCACATCATTCTTGAGTCTATAAAAATAATATCCACTGATTTTTACCTGTTCATTTAATAGAGTTTTTACTGTTCTCGATTATGTAATTAAAGTTATAATTCCCTATTATATATGGGTATAAATTTTTAATGATTTTGTTTTGATTCATGTTTTTTTCTAAACTAAAATAAGAAAAGGGGTTTCACGCCAATTTCATTGAAAGAAATAATAAAAAAAGATAGATAGATAGTTGTAAATTACGTCTTAATAACTTTACAATCGTTTTTTTTTTCTATGATTGTATTAAATTTAAATTTAGTGCTGAAACATACTTCTTGTATGATTCTACAACTCAACTTATCCAAATTTTTTTTTTTCATATTGGCATTCCTTCTCAAATCTGATAAAGAAATACCGTTATGATCAGTAGCATAATATGGATATGCCTTTTTTTTTCAAAAACTGATACCAAGAAATACAGGAATCCCGGAGGCATGTTCATATTTACATCAATGTTTGAGATCATTGAACCCAAGTCAATTATACTCCGATCACTGGTTATGATTTATGACAGATTTTTAATGATGTATATCATTGTTCACATGCACATGCAAAATTGATGTTGAAAGTTTTTAGTTTAAAAAATAAGTATTATTTACAATTTTCTATTTACAAAGCATCAATTTGACTTCTCAAAGATTCGGTAACATCAATTCGGTAATATTTATTAAATTGAGTATGTCTTCTACCTGTGAATCTAATTTCTAGTCAGTCATTTTAAAAAATTAGAACAATTCTAATAGTAACAAATAGTTTTATTGTCTTCTGGCAATTCTGCGACAATTCATACTAATATTATAAATGTAAAAGTAACTCTCTTTCTGTCTGTTAAGTATTCATGCCTAAGCCGCTAAACAATTTTTGATGAATTTTAGTATAGAGTCTGGGATCTTGGAAAAGGACAGAAGCTACTTTGTACTATGTCGTGAAAGGTGCACCCATTTTGTACGGAAAAAACTTAAACCTCAAACTTTAACCTAGGGAAGGACATAGGCAACGTTTTTTATTCTACCGCCTAAGCGAGTAAAACTGAGTGTGACAAGCCGTATTCCACGCGAGCAAAGCCGCGGGCACTGCTAGTATGTTATAACTTAACTTTAAAGAATACAAAACAGTCACTTTAGAAAGTTTTAGTGTGTAGTGTACTAACCAAACAACGTCTAGAATTCAATTTAATTAACCTAATTTACGGTACCTGTTATCGCAGGTCAGTCCAAATGTTATCAGTCATATTTGTTTACCGCTGATAACATTTGTCTCCAAGTGGACTGCTTACTGTAAAATAGGGTAGGGTGCATCAGTCATATAAGAACTAAGCATTTAAAATCTAACTCTTAATCGGCAATGTGATGCTTAATTGGCTATGTAATGATTATGGTAATATTTAATTCGTCGCCTTTTATTACACCAAATAACGATCGACAATTATATTCGACCTCCATAGCCGAGAGGCGAGCATGCGGGATTTAGTGTCGCTATCTTTGAGATCCCAGGTTTGATTCCCAATTGGTCAATTCAGAAAAAATACTTTTTTATATTGTCTCAGGTTTCGGTGTTGTAGTACCATCGTTGTTTCTTATTTCTGTAACACAAGTTCTTTGGCTATGTACCATAGGATCAGAGCAATTATTGTCTAGCTCTGAACTAAGCACAGCATGTACTATGTGGACTCAGTCAGTTATCTACTGATCTCCTCATCTTCTTTTCGTGCATATGTGTTTGGTCTACTGTTGACATAGTTGACATACTTGAAGCTCAGTCCAGCAAGCTCATAAGAGCGGCGATTCTTGTCTAGGTTGGGCCTGCCATTTTTTTTATATCATCCGACCATACGGTGGTCTGCCCACACTTCGTCTTTCTCTACAGGGTCCCCAGAACAGGGCAGTGACTCTTTTCATAGTTTCTACGCCATAGATGACTGATAACAGATAGCCATACTAAAATTCTTATCTATGCTATCCATGACTCTGGTACAACTGCTCATGCTAATCAAGTGATTGTTTACTTGCCTTTGGCGGGATTCGAACCTGCGTCTGCTTGGCTTCCTACTCCTCATCTAATCCTCATACCTAATATGAATCTACAGGTAGGGCGTCAATATATCCTCGGTAGTGGAACGCGAGTCCCTTCGTGTCAAAACCGCTGATGCGTGAAAATCACTCGAGCGCATGTATCAAGGACACAACCCATATAAAACAGCTAACTCATTTTACATTATGTTATGACGTTAATGTTGACATCCACATAATTCAACGACCTACTTGCTGACAATGCTATCTATCTTACTAATATTGTAAATGCGATAGTTTGGGTAGATGGATGTTTGTTCCTCAATCACGCCAGAATGGCTAAACGGATCTAGATGAAATTTGGCACAGAAATAGATTATCGCCTGAAATAGCAAATCGGTTACTTTTTATCCCGGAACCGTACTCCCGAGGGATGCAAGATGACTGTCATTATAGATGGCGCTTCTTACCGTTAGATGTCGCTGTTCAATAGGCAAAAAAAAAAATGTGAAAAAATTAGTAACACGCGACTTTGGTGATCTTCAGTTTAGATTAAGACTATGGTTTTACAAAGACCACGTGAACGAAGTCGCGGGCATCAGCTAGTTTAGGATATTTGTGTGATTTTTACAATGAAATGTTTCAAGTAACTTTATGCTGGACATAATCTTAATCATTATTTAATTAAATGAAACCTATCAAAAACAATACTACAAGGGTCCACCGCCATTGAATTGTTATCATTAAGTCATTAAGTTACTACTGTAGAAAAGAATAGAATTTGCATGTAATTTGTGAATTCCTACACGTACTAGTTGCCTAATATATAATATTGGGCTGGTGATTTAATTATGTATATTATAGTCTGAGGGAGACCTTTGCCCAGAAGTGGGATAGAACAGGTTGTAAAAAATACAATCGATGTCAACTTACTGGCTTTTATCGCCAGCATGTGCATCTGTTATGGTGTAATATTTATAGCAGGAGGAAGGTAGATGGGCCTACTAATAACATTATTTATTTGAGTCGACCATTTCGTTTCGGTATTGTCTGCTTATAAATACCGCAACTTAGTCGGCTTGAAACGTAGGCACAGTGACGGATTTTGCCGTCTCTTTCGTTTTGAGTGCTGCTGAGCCCTAGTCATCGAGCACATACCATATAGAGCAGCAATATGGACCATCATTCTCCGAAACACGTCAGTGATTTTTCACTTACATTTAGTATGAACTGACGAGTTCTGTCAACTTTCGCTTATACAAAAACAGTACAGCTACAGATAAAATAATGGCGGATTTTTTTGTCGAACAAAAGAAATGACATTTCAACTCCATGCCGCTAGTCTCGCTTAAAGGACAAAAAAATCCGTCACAAAAACAAATGCCAAGTATTAGTCGTTTTTAACAGACATCTATGACTCGGGCAAGTCGTAAAGAACTCCAAACCGTAATTATTGTCAAAACACGTGTAGCCAAACATCAGAAACAAATAATGTAAGTGTTTGTTTGGATGAATAATAATAAGGCTCAAATTCGTATCTTCCATTTCAAATATCATTTACCATAAGCATTGCAGAATTTGCAGAGAAACTAAAAACATTAACATATTCATACACATATTCGCGAAGGTTTACACAGGTTGCAAGAGGTCAAGAGAAATTTCCATTTTGTTAAATGTTCCATGTGCTGCATACTATTTGAGTTGAACGCCTGGACTGAATAGCACTTGTCATTATTTCTTTAGTGCAGTAACTGACCTAATGGAATGATGCCATAATAGGGATCTTTAGGGCTGGCGATTTTTCCGTGCAGTTCAATATGACCTTTTAATGACATTTCCTCTGGAAAAAATCGACTGTTATTGCTCTTTTGTGTCTTATTATTAATCGACAGGTATATCTTTTCAATTAAAAAAAACTGTTTGTCTTGTATGTGTTTGATTGTGATGTAACTTTGTTAGGTTTGCGCACGGTGAAGGTTGGAATTAAAGACCACTCAAACAAAGTCGCGAGCAGCAGTTAGTTTTTTTTATATTGATGATCATTTTCAAGATGTAGGAAATCGTTTAACTTGTGATGAGAAAAAATAGATACGTAATGAGGAAAGTGGTGACTGGTGGATCTCATACCCACATCATGTTGATTGGTGGAAAGGTAGAGGACGACTGAAGAAGAAGAAGTGGGTGGATTGCGCGATGGATGATTTGATTGAGATACGAGTAGAAGACAACCCAGATAGATAGAGATGCTGGAAATATTTAACTCGTCATCCATAGTTTTCGCAAGACCTAATTCTAGAAGTCTTCTTAGATAAAACAAACATTTTGGTTGGTGGTTACTATCTGTGGTTATTGTTATTTCTCTCTGTTCTGTCGTAGATAGCATTATCTTTATGAACAAAGCTCTGATATCCAATTTATCAATATTTTATCTTCTATAGTTTTTTCAATGTTAGTGTCACGTTTCTTATCTAAAGTCGCAAACGACCATAGAACTATTTGAAAAATATATCATTCCTTGCCGATTTGATTTTCAGCTTTACAGTGGTTATCGTTGCTGTTTTGTTTTATGTTGTTTGTGTCAAAAAATCTCTCAGGTGTGACGGGTAGACCTTTGTGTAATATCTATATCCTCGACTTCTATTTCTTTCTGATTAATTTCGTTGCGAGTCCCAAGGTAGTTATAGCCTTTATCCTTCAGCCCTGGCTACCAAACTCGTTAGATTTTATTACATTCGAAAGCTGTAGATCCTGGTATTATTACTGGATACTAAAGATTTGTGGTGGGAATTTTGAATAATGTCATTTTTGATGTAATAATTTGCGCTTGACTATCCATACGTAAAACGAATATAATCTTTGAAGTTCCAACATCTGCATGGTTTTTTCTTCGTAAAAAAATATGCCAAAACGGTTCAAGAGCTTCCAAATGTCGACACATTGACAACAAACGTAAACCATTGTTTTTTGCTAAGACCCCTCGCCCTTGAACAGTCGTTTGGCAATTGGCCACAAGTTAACTTTCTGCGTTAGTAACACGTGGCATTCTAAATTTCTGTCCACATTCTTGATTTTCTTTTTAATTCGGAGATTACTAACTAATTCATTTACTACATACTGGCTGCGTCAGTTTTAATATGCGCTAACAGACATCAGCATTTTAAATTAATGAATGAATAAGAGTTTATGGCTTTGGCAATGAGTTCATAAACAAACAAAATACACTTAAAGGCTTGTCATGTACCAAATAGGCTCAGTACTCCGGTCAGTTTTTCCGGATACTTTTGATGTATTGACGACAATGAGACAATTTACCTCTGAGAATCCTAGTTTGTTGCCACCGGGAACACCAGATCCCAATACCAAAGAGGCATCATAGCCAAGTGGGAATATCTTCACTCCTCCCTCATCTACTCATCTGTGAGGTGAGGTAGTATGCACTCGATTCTCGGCTCGTATAACTGAGGTTTGTACAAAACTAGCTAACTAGTCTGTCTACTATCTAGTTTCTAAAATATTTTTGAGTATAGCGGTGATAGAAAGCATTGCTGGCAAATCTTTATAGTTACACTCCAATTGGTTGTTAACTAGTACATATTTGAAATGGAGAAGGAATCCATTCCTTGCTTATTCCACTTCATTAAAGCCAGTCTTTGCGTATGCTTAATTCAACATAGCTTATTGGACGTCGGGTGGTCGCATCATCGCATGAGACCGCTTAACAATAAAAATTATATTGTCTCGTTTTGTTAAGTTTCTGCGTTCGGTAGAGGGATAAGGAGCTAATTAATGATCACGATACCAATACGCTACTATTGTATGATCGCCGCTTAGTAGGGTGTCTTATGCACTCTACACTGGCCCGATCAAGCCCGCTACCATTGCGCCCCTCAGCGCTTGCCACAACTGCCCAGTGTAGCTGAAAAGGCCTTCCACAAAAGCCGTCAGCGATAGGTCCGTCCAAAATATTAAAAAAACACGACTCATGAACAGAAAAAACCATAGGATGCAGCTGAGATTACTAGAATACAAATGGTGGCTTGAGTTACGCTTGTTAGATTCCTTTGTCATTTAAACTTCCTACATGTTTCGTTTCTAAAAATGTAAATATTTTGACTTATCTTTAAGAAAACAACTATTTAGCGTATGCTTTACCGTCCCTAGAAATTCAAATAGGTTTTCAACAGTCCTGTGAGCCGTGCGTGGTATACGCATGTCTGAATCATACCTCACAATAAACTTAAGTTATTGATATGCAAGCCTCGTCCTTTTCTCATTGTCAGTTCCATTATCAACTCTACCGCTGAGTTGTTGAAGTGGGAGCTTTATGTGAAGTATGCTTCCCGTCCTGTGTTATACTTTTGTCGAAGCTTTATGGGGCCACCTTTGGGAATAGCCTGATTAATTAATTTAAATTGTTAGCATTAGCGTTATTGTAAATAGTTTGACAACATCAAATTGTCCCGTCAATATCTATCGTAAAATCAAAGACAGCAAATGACTGGCCACGAAATTGCTCCCGACTTCGATAGAAAATTGATTTCTAAGGTGGACTTGCGCAACACCGGATTAGTTTAGCACGGGATTAAGGCATCATTCCGTCTTTGTCAACGTCATACAAACTGAAAGCTGTAGAATGATGTTTAATACCGTGTTAGTGTTAGTTCGGGGTTAAATTCACTAATCGTGAGATGCACAAGTAGGCCTAAGACGAATTATATTGTAGATAGGGTAATTCGACGATAAATGGCCATAGCTTCAAAAAAAAATTTTTAGATAAAATAAATTATTTTATTGTTATAATTGTGGTACATAGGATCGTAAAAAACTAGTCGCTTTACACATTGGGCTAGTTTCCAAAAAAAAATCTAATTAGTCCGTCAGTTTGATTAACAGAAAATATTAGACACGTATTTTTTCTTTTCCTAATCAAACAAAAAATGATGAAGATATAGCCCGTTAAAGTTCCGCGTAACGTCACGCCTTGTGCCACCTTTTAGCAAGGCGTGACGTCACGTGCTCACTTTGATGCGCTTTATCTTTGTCATTTTATGTTTGATTGACAAAAGACAAAATATGGGTCCAATATTTTTTGTTAATCTAACTGACGGACTAACTAGCATAATCGTTTTTTGACTCAGGAAACTAGCCCATTAACATATTAACAGTCATACAATATTTAGCTTAAAAGATAATGTTAAAGTTTGATCAGACTTTGAAATGATTCTTCCAACAGTCACACTAATTGTCTTGCTTCATACTATGGCAACTAGATAATGAGTAGACAATTAGACATACTTATACACATTATTATAATATCTTTCCAGTATCTAAGCGGTGCTCGTGTAGTGTGTGACGCACCTTACTCTATAACATAGAATAAGGCATAAAGGATAGATGTAAGACTTATTTGATACTTTATTATAGCTTCGGTTGTAGTATTCTAGATACTACTGTGTTTAGGTACTTACGTTTACTATCATACATAGGTATCATCATATTCCCTAAAGGGACCTAGCGCTTGCTTGTGGAGTCCTGTTCCGACATAAGAAACCCTACGTGAGTGAACTCAGGATCGCCGACGCTCTGACGCGGTCCTGCACTCCTCTAGAACGCATATCCCAGTGCTGATTTCGGACTCGCCTGGGATCTCCACCACGGTAGCGGAACGTACTAGCCTAGTTCCGCCTCCTCTTCACCCCCTTTTATTGCCTCAAAATCGGACCAGACCCCCCCCCCCCCCCCCAATATTGTTAGGTATTTAGTCAATATCTGTATTTTATAGAAATCTGGCTGTTTTTTTTTGGAAATTTTAATAAAAGTAACTTAAATAATTGTCTATTTTTATTTGTCAGGAGTAGGTAGACACGACACGGTCGACCCCATAACATTTTTTATTTGTGCTCTCCTGGTCCCAACATTGCACGCGTCTTACTTACGAACACTTGCCCCTTGCGGGTTTCGAACCTGGGACAGCTTGTATTTGTAATTCTGATCGCGACCCACTAGACCAAGACGGTCGTCGTTAGAGATTTCTTTCTAGAAACTATTCGGCATCTATCTTCTTGTTTACTTAACGAATGTTTTAAAAATAACTCTATAGTACTTAGAAGCAATTTATCTCTTCGTCCCTTCCAGACGACACTAGACAATATGGCGTCTCTTTTATCTTGACGACTTAATTCCACATCAAAATCATTAATGACACAAGTACTACCGTCATCACAAGGGGCAATGACCCGAAACATTTGGGCCCTGCCCAAAATACAATGACTGTTTGTGTTTGGTAATTATTTAGCTTCGATGCGGTAGATTCGGTGTTTAGAGTAACGGTTGAAAGTTTAAACAAGTATCGTTTGTGCTAGACTTAACTATCCAATATCTACCTATAATATAAAAATGAATCTCTATTTCCCCTTGGTCATCGCATCACGCGTGAACGGATAGAACGGTTTTGCTAATTCTTTTTTTGTTGTGTTAATTATTGTCAGGACAAGGTTCTTTTAAAAGAAATAAAATTGAAAAAAAGTTGCGCAGAAAATCTTTTATGAATAAGCTAAAGACCACGCGAACGAAGTCGCGGGCAACAGCTAGTCTTTTAAAAAAAATATGTACATGGTACAAAGCAGTTTTTTTTTTTGGAAGTTTAAGAAATGTTTACGTGCTCGCAGAAGCGTAAAATTATATAGGATGTCCCGTAACTCAAGGATAACTTTGTAACCACTTATTTTATAAAACATGGTGAACATCTTTTGTTCTGTTTTGTATGAAAATTTATCGACGCCCTATACTAAATTACCAAACAGCCGATTGAATTTGTATAGAAAGACAAAATAAATATGCATGTTTTTAAAAGTCATAGAACAAAAGTCGTTTTCTGGTAGAAGGTGTGGTTACAAGGTTCTTTTACGGGACAGTGGACAATTGGACAACCTGTATGTATACTAAACTAGCTGTCCCGGCGCACTTCGTACCTTCATACATTTATTTTTTGTTAATTTTTCGTTTTCTTTTTCTTTATTCTGGTATTCGGGGCGGAGACAAATCTAACAAATCAAAGATCATAAAAATCGGCCTAGCCGTTCTTGACTTATAAATGGTGTAACTAACCCGACTTTGTTTTTTTATATATTTGTAGATGATTGGTTTGGCGAAACTGGATGAGTAAAGATGACAATTAATTATAAATATAGGCCTGATCCAGTACCAATGACTGTTCGAAAAAATATATATTAACTTATCATGATCTGTTAATGACTAACTGAGCTTATTAAAATTGGGTCCTGAACTAAATAGTAAGGAAATTACGGTCTAACCTATATCTACGAGGAAAAGTTATCATAATAACTCATTAGTCATAGATGTTAAATGTATTACGTACCCAGCCTGCCTAGCATGACTACTAAAAACACGATATGATATGATATGATATAGCGATATATCGACACCCCCTGTAAAAATATAATGAATATAGCCGCCATTTTGCTTTTTTATGGAAACAGCGATCATAATATGTACCGTAACCGGAACGGCGGGTTTAACTATCATAGTTTTACAGTTAGTGTCAATATATCGCTATATCGTCTCATATCATATCGTTTTTTTAGTAGGCATGCTAGGCAGGCATGTCTATCCATTATCTAGTCGCCATAGTACAATCGTAGCTAAGTTTTCGACTAGATTTAATTTTTGTGATTTTTGGACCAAAAATCCTTCTAATCCACTTCTAAAACCGAATAGCTACTATACGACTTATTAATTTAACTTTTCACGCTACATTCACTTGTGAGTATAGTATGCTATATGGTAGCACAGCTCCATTGTTTTATACCTCGTGTGCTCCCTGTCGTACTTTATAGCTTGTGTATAGAAGGGGAACAGTTTTTACGGCGTTTCTGAGCCGATAAATGCACGTGTGGTATTTGTAAACCAACCAGACCGTGATTGTTAGCGTGTTTTAAGTTTTTGTGGCGCAAAGGGTGAATCCACTCGAGATTGATAGGCTAAAGTTATATTCATCATCATCATCATCATCATTTCAGCCATAGAACGTCCACTGCTGAACATAGGCCTCCCCCATTGATTTCCAGATTAAATGACTAATATTGAATTATGAATTATATTAGACAACATCACATACATTGCTCTGATCCAATGGTGAGTAGCCAAAGCACTTGTGTAACAGAAATCACAAACAATGACGGTACCATAACACTCAGACCCGAGACAATATAGAAAAGTTATTTTTCTACCTTGACCGACCGGGAATCGAACCCAGGACCTCAGAGATAGGGATACCAAGTCCGGTATGCTCGGAGGTCGTCAACGGGAGTTTCATCATTTGTAATTAGAGAGCACATGGATATTGTAATTATGACCGCCCCCCTCCCCCCCTAGCTATCATGAAGTAGTCAGAGGATTTTTAGTAGGTACACATTTTTAATTGTGAACTCTTGTCTTTCTATGGCAAAGATAGTCTACAAGCAATCCAAAAAGTTTTAGATTTTGATACATTGTATATATTTATTTTTATAATGATTAAATTTTTAATAATATTACTAATTCATTTATGCCGCTGGATGCAGGTCGCTTCCAACCGGTCAATCTAGAAGTTATTGGGGAAAGCTTTTGTTTGGCAGCGGACTTCCTATGGCTGAAATGATGATGATGACGATGAATACATATTCTGATAGTAATAAATACTTTTAATATTAGGTACTGTACTCGTAGACATAATATAAAACTTAAAACTCCTGGACCTAATTAAAAAACACGCTAAAACATCAAAGTTCTTCCCGCCTTGTTTGGTTGTAAGATCATTACTTTTTCTGCTGACAAAAACCGACGGTTTTCTAAAATCTCATTCCCATTTCCCACACCATTGTTAAAAGACTTGTTCTCTTTTCAATAAATTAACAAACGAAACACTCTTCTCTTTCAATATGACGGATGTCAGCGGTTGTTTGTTCAAGAGGTATTTGTGGAAGTCGGGGCTACCATAAAACTATTAGCTGGAGAGCCCTTGGCGCTAATGCGACCTTTCAGTGCGCGTGCGCCTGAGTGAGTTTGTAATGTGGTGCAAGTTATAAGCAGGCGATTTATTACTGTATCTTCCATTGACTGATGAATTTGTATGATGATAAATAAACTGGACAAGTGAGAGTTGAACTCGCGTAAAGAGGGTTTCGTATAGCTTTTTATTTATTTCATAATGTCTGGTGTAATCGTTAGTCATCCCCATATTCGATATTTATTTGACGTTACACGTCCTTGTTTGGGTCACAGAAGTGCATAGTAATGTGTAATTTCAACTTAATCGATCCAGTAGATTCGAAGCAAATTGGCTGGGACAGACAGACACACGAATTATCCTAAAAGCACCTATGCAAGCGAGCTTGCCTCACCAGCTCCCATATAGCATCGTCATCAGAGCTGCGTCCTTTATTCGACAGAATGTATTGTAAATACTCTCAAAGTGCGCCTGCGTCTGTCCGTCCGTAGTGACGACCAAACGTCTTCATCACGCCGATACGCGTCTTGCATGATCGAAAACTTTTTTTATTTTTAAACATTTTGCAATTGGTTTCTTAGTTGGAAGAATAGTCGACCGGGTAGAGGAGAGACGTGGTGGATTCCCACATGTAGCAGTATTTTTTTCAAGTGTAACATTATTGTAAAAAAAATCATTTTCAAACTAGCTAATATGAAAACAGATTATAAATAGTTGACTTTGTACCACGCCCCTCCTAGTACATGTATCATACAAGCGCGAAGTTCATTCAACCCGTCTATTAACGTACTACGTAGTACGTACTTTATAGCTACCGACTTAGATTGCCTCTTATCTCCAAGAGATAGCCAAACGGTTTCTATACAGGTTTGATGACCCACTTGGATTGGGAAGTGGATCACGCAGGTGCTTCGGTCCATACCATTTGTTCTTGGTGCTTGTCTGACGTGTTTTGTAAGACCTGTGCAAGTCAATATATAAATACTTAAATCTATCTGTCTATCTATACTATCGTAAGAAGCCAAAGCACTTGTGTTACAGAAATCAGAAACAATGACGGTACCACTACACCCAGACCCAAGACAGTATAGAAAGGTTATTTTTCTACATTGACCGACCGGGAATCGAACCTGGGACCTCAGAAATAGGAATACCAAGTCCGTCATGCTCGCCTCTCGGCTACGGAGGTCGTCAATAAATCAATGTGTGCCAGACTTTATGGTCTTGAAGTAACGAATTATCATTCTTGTTTTACAAGGTACCAGACTAGTTTTTTTGCTAGGTGCGGCTCTCGGCACCCTCAGACCAATTTATAAAATATCGTTTTCTGAATAACCCTAACCGGGATCGAACCCGGGACCCTATTACGTATGCGTGCCACTACACCAATCGGGTCTTCAAATCAAATGTTTTCTAAATTTAAGTTTCAAACAAACAGGCGATTTTACGCGCGTAGTGCCTGGTTACTACGGATATAATAAACTATGTCTTAAAGTCAGCCACGTAAGGGGATAACCAGTCCTCAGCGGCTGTGGTGAAAAGATTAAGTTCCCACAGGCCACCAGGAAAACAATAAAGTTGGCAATCGTTGGCGATCTGTGCCAGGGTCTGGTCTGCGGATCAATGAAGATCAAACTCTGTTGTGTGCATTATTAATTACAATCGTGGATGTACTCGTATGTTGAAAATTAATTATAGTTTGTAACTTGTAAAAACTATGGTAAAATTTTAAGTATGTGTGCTGTGTGCTAGGTAAAAGTCGCTTCCGATAATACCTACCTAGCGATATATTATATTGGTATCAGTGGTAGTTCGTTATCACTCACAGTATAAATAAAAATGCATTACACTGGCACTTTATTTGTAATCTAGTTCGATTGATATGAGCTGAAATCGCTGAGTGACCATGAACCTGACTAATATGGGTTAATATCAATGTTAAAACCAAGTTTTAAAATATCAATGATGTCAGCCAATCGAATTTGTTGCTATAACACAAAAACACATTCCATGTCTCAATATTTGACGTAATATACGTAAACTACGAGGGTTGCAAATTTGACATAATGAATACATAATCTTTCGCACCAACTGCTCACCTATAGGGCTTCCCACTTCTCTGGACAAGGCCGAGCCTTCACAACCGGTTTGGACAGGTGGTCATGTTTGTTAGATAAATGAATTATATTCCACTCCGGCCGGAATTCCGCCTTAGCGGGTTTTTGGTCGGCTAATCTTAACCACATCGAATACGTTTTAGGAATGCTGCATTTGATCTCTGTGTAAAATCATACTAATTTATTAGCTGCAAATCTAAATGTGCATTGCAAAAATGCCAATTTTAATAATGTTCTTATGGCTCAAGCGCCATGCGTACACATTATCACCCTGTTACCCCGCCACAAGCCGTTAAATGTGTTAATCAGGCCATACTTACTAATTTCTGCAAATAGGCTTAAACTAAGCTCTTTTACATAGATCCCTTATAAACAGATCCTACGTTTTATAATCACTTAATATTCGCAATGGTTCGTTTCTGCCGCAGCAGACGTAGGCGATGCGATGTAGGCTAACATGTTAGATTGGTTGCCTAGGTACCTTTCTCTTGCTATACTAGAATACCTAGTACTTCGTTAAAGTTTCTACAATATATCGTACGATTACTACCATATACTCGTAGGTGATAACTAAACTTGTTTTTTTAATATCAGATATCAAACAAAATTTTAACAATGTTCAACTTTCATTTTGTTTTGTTTGGTTGATATTGCTTGCAATTTTGGCACTATCGCAAGGTATGTTGCCTTTAATCCATTTTAAATCGAATTTCCATAAGTCAACAAAGCAAGTATATCTTCGTGGTTGGACAATTTAATCATTCGTTTTTAGTTTTGAAAAATAAACAATTAAACCCGTTGGCGTTTTCTCCATTAACTAACCTTTGTTTACATTTACATTTCTGTTAAAGTAGTTTATGGGAAAAGTTTGGATGAATGTTATAAAAAGTTATCGTTCCTCCAAATGGCGAATTACGGCCTGAACTTTCCAATAATAAGTTTATATGTTATATAAAATATTACTCAGCCAAAGACAAGAGCTTTCGCTAAAAACCAATGTAAGTTAAGTTGATTGACACCGCTTTTTTAATGTTAATTTATTGTCAGTCGAAATCCTAATTTTTTTACGACGTTAACAGTTAGCGCCAGACTATCATTATACCATTCGCTTCGGAATGCAATCGAGTCATCCACGTAGAATTCTCATAATGCCATGTCTCTCACAAAACCGGTTGTGGTATGCACTAATCGCTTTTCAACTACTCTATTCTATGTTATCATTTTTGGGCATGACTGGTTTTATCATTAAAATTTTTCTTTTTATTTCCTTATTGTTATATTTACTCCCTTTTTTCAAAATGTTGTAATAAGACAGTACTCGTTCATTTAAACTCCAAAAAAGTGTTTCTTAAAGTGTAAAATAGAATATAATTAATTTGTTTCAAGAGCGGTATTTTCTTTATGGGTGTAGTTTCACGTACGTTGGATTTGAGTTATGTCAACTGACAATTTAAATGTGCCTAAGGCAATAGATTGTTTTGCAATTTTACGCTTCCAAGGTCTATTTAATAATAAATAAATATTTAACACACATTAAGTTCAACACATACATAATATCTGAGATTTTTTAAGTTTGACTATTGTCAATATTATTTTTGGACTCACGTGGTTTGAATATGATGATGATGTAGTTTATTGCAAATGTCATTATAACCTAAACATTTTCTTTTCTTTTCAGGTGTGAAAGATGAGTCAAAAGGCGAGTCGGAAAAGTGCGGTTAACGAAGAGAAAGAAAAGGTAGGTAGTGGTGGCGACACACTAAAATAACCGAACTGAATTACACAAGTTATTGCGTCGGAGGTTCCCGCCGAAAATCAGTCCGTGGCTGTCACGACAAATGCTGAGCATCTTTACCTTTTCGACACATCAGATTTGTTTTCGTTTGTGTGCCGAATAAACGTTTCAACTCAAATGTAGTAAATTATATGTTGTCTCGGATCAGGGTGTTGTGGTTACTGATTTCTATAACACAAGTGCCTTATCTATTACTGCCTTAGGATTAGAGCAATGTATGTGTTGTTGTCCTATATTCATTTATATTTTCTTATTCCAATTACTTTTTCTGACCAAAAAACAAATATTATAAATAATTACCTGTGTGTGCATTATATATTTTGAAGTGTATTATTTCTTACAGTGGTCAATAATCCCCTAGATATTGTAAAATTCTGCTCAAAATTTGATTGAAACGTTTTCTTATTATTTTGTAGAGTTCAGATACTCCAGTAAAAGAAATGAAAAAGAAAATGGCTGCCAACGCCGAAAAGGAAAAACAAGCAACGGAGAAGATTACCGAAAAACCGGCGGAGAAACCTGAAAAGACTGAGAAAAACGCTGAAAAGACCGACAAAACAGCTGAGAAAACGGAAAAACCAGATAAAAACGCAGAGAAAGTAGACAAGGTTGCGGAGAAAAGCGAAAAAACAGATAAAAAGACGGAAAAGGCTGACAAAAAACAAGATAAACCAGCAGAGAAAAAAGTGGATCCTCCGGCAGAGAAGAAGGAAGAAAAAGACAGTAGCAAAGATGATAAGAGTGGGAAGGTATTTATACAATATTTTTCATTCGGCTCTTTTATGGTAAACTTTGTAGCAATTTGAAAAAAAAAAACAAATAAATAAATAAAGATTGGGTACATTTTGTCAATAAAACTAGAATAATAGGTAATCAGTTGCTCGTTAAGTTTACCGTTTCTACTAAGCGTACTACTATGTAATGCAGGGATGTACTACATTTTGATGCTAATGTGTACGTCGTACGTAGATTAAAAGTTAATGTTATTCATGACCTATATTTTTAGTCTATTGTCTTTAAAAGCAATCTTTTTGAAGAGCCCAATATGTCTCAACCTCAATTATAAGATATCCTTTGTAACTTTCAATATTTAGCGGCTCCCTGCAACCTTTACTAGGTAGTCTGTCCACCTTGTAGGTGGACGCTTGCCGGTACGTGGCCTCCATTCTAAAACGTTTCTACCATACTTAGAGTAAACCAACCTTCCAGCCAGAGAAACCAGACCCGAAGAAAGCCGAACCGAAGCCGAAGCAAAACGGCAAATCCAGTATGAACGGGACCCACGGAACAGAAGAGAACGGAACGGTGAGTGCGGTGGACGACTACGAGGACGATGACGAGTTGGTCATCGACGATCGCGACGAACACTTCCCGGAACTGACGTACGATGACACGTCGGACCCGGAGTTTGAGCCGCCGACGCCCGAAGCGTCCAGCAGGAGCTTGACGAGGAGATCGCAGGTACCGGCTGCGACCTGGGTACCTGGGCACCTGGGTACCTACTACCTGGACCTGGGGGTCGGCGACGCGTCTGTGGGCATTGAGATTTGCGATCACACTTGATCTGACACGGTGAATTTTCGTTGGTTTTGAAACCGAAAAAGTCACATTTTCATCAAATACAATAACTTTTGGTAAGACTCATCAAAATTCAAAAAAAAATTTTGGTGTTGGTTTGTAAAAAAAAAAAGTGGTTCTATTTGAACGGCAGGGTCTTTGCGGCTCCAAAACCAACTAAAGTTCTTCTTCCAAAGCGTTATTTCCAGTTTACTTCCTGAATTCCGAGAAAATATCAATTGATATTCCTCGTCATATGATTCCCATGAAATCCATAAAATAAAATAAAATTTAAGTTTGAGAAAAAAAAAAACATTTTTTTACCTAACAAATTACAGTCATTTTTGTATCTAAACGCTTTCCAAATTTTTGTTAATCAAAATTTTTGCCGTAAATAATTAAACATTACAAAAGTATAAAGATATCGCAATGCCTACTGATGTCCGAACTTAGACCTGGTTGTATGTGTGTTGGACGGCATAAGGTCATCATCATAGCCCAATTTTTTAGCAGAACTTCGTTCTAATAAACATGTGGATGATTTCATTTTTGATTATTTGATAACATTAATAAGTACTATTAATGTTCATAAGTTTTATGATTAAAATAGTATCTGATATATTCTGAAACGTTTTATTTAGCCGAAGTTCTGATACTAAAAGTATGAAGTGTGCATTTTATGGTGTATGCGAGGTTGTGTTCTGTAAAATAGTGAACAATTAATTCATTTTTTACTGCGAATTATGAGTTTTACAACATTTAAATTGATTCAGTGAACCTTAATTGTTCAACTTCTTACTAAATTCCGGTTTCCAATAATTACGCACCATGTAATTTTATCTCTCTCAGAGAGGATATTATTTACATAAACATGAACTTTTGCTAAAGGAGCAATATCAAAATCGCGAAAAGTCTGTCAGCATCAAAAGTAGCCGATTAAAAAGACATTTTCAGAAGTACATATTCTTCTTATGGCCGATTTTTCAATTGTCAGATAACTTTTGAAGAATAAGTTTGACATTTGACAGTTTTCGTATAGAAATTGTGTCAAAACGTTTATTTTATTTGTCGAATCAAGTTATCTGGCGATTGAAAAATCGGCCCTTAATGTCACAATAACCTGACTTCTTTATTTGACTGGTAATTTTATTCAATTCAATATACATATATTGCATTCTATAATGTTACACAGGTGTTATAAATAGGTACCAAAAACAGATTATTATAGACCCTGTAGGGCACAACAATAAGATAGATATTTTATCTATGTGAGTGTTTTGCAATGAGATTCTTTTGGAAAATTCAAATACTAAGCTTATTTTGATTTTGACTGGACATATTGTCGAGGTAGATGATAATTTTGTAAGAAAAAGCTAATTATTTTTTGGTATTTTTGGTCTGCACATGGCAAAGGGTACCAAGGTAGTAGGTAGGTAGCAGTTCGTATTCATGTGAAGAATATCCTGTGAACGTCTCCTAGGTGGCTAAATTTACACAGTGTATACAGACAGGGTGACAGATGGAACGAGGCAGTCACTTTAACAAATGGTTCAGCCCATTTATTACCGGGACTAAGTAGCAACATGAAAAAAGATGTTCCATACATTATCGTCCAAGTAAACCACTATTTTGTCTAGAAAAGTTGATTTTTTTCTCCCAGTTTCGATATTGATGCTATAGTAAAAGCTGTTCATTTTAATGGATCATGTTAAAGCGATTCTCTTATCTATCCAGCCATCCTGAATATTGTTGATTTCATTACGGTGTTGGATATGCATGACTGGAATGTGAATTGGTTTGGTTGAATCTTTTGACTTTTAACTTCAACATTAAAATATCAAATGTCTTGGGGACTTATTAGACTGATCAGATAAAAAAGTAGTAATTTGTTTTAAACTTGTTCATAAATTGTATTAGCTTTAGAAAAAAACAAGTCCCATAGGCTAATTTGATATGTTTGATTCATCATTTCTTTCATAATGACAAACATTTATGGACCTTTACCCAAACTGGATTGCGTACTTATTATTTTATTTTATACAAAAATACTTCTCTCTGAAAATAGTACTTTACATTCGCTATCACTAATGTATACAAACAACTGTCAGATTTTATCTAGAATTTAATTTTGATGGTAACATTTGCGTGGTAAGAATTTTGGTAATAAATAAAAATATACTTAATGATTTGAAATATTTTAGTTAATTAAATGTTGAAACAGGATTACGACTGACAAATAAATCGTGCAACCGTTTGTAAATACTGGCTAGACATTTTAAATAATGTTTTCCTTATTTTGTAATATTTTGTACGTTTTTTACAAATATGGGGTAAATTAGTACTAACAAAATTTTAGGATGTGAATCGGGTCTAATAACCCTTCGCGTTCCGCTTATCCGTGGCAGACTGGAAAAACAATGGAGATTTTTTTTTGTGGCTCGCGAAGGCATAATCTTAAACTTTACACTTAAAAACCTAGTATGTATAATTTGTGATTTTGAAAATCTCCGACATTTACTGATGTTCAAACTGCTTTGTAGAAAGTCTTCATCTCTTACAGCGATGTAAAGTCAAACCTAACTTCTCAAAGTCGACAAATATGTATATTCTAGTGCGGGTATAAGTCCATATAAACAGCGTTAAAACAATAACCCATAACTAACAAATGATGCGTGGTTTGTTGGGCGAAGGCGAAGGCGACGCGGACTCCCGAGACGCCGCGCCCCGCCTCCGACAAGCAGAGTGAGAATGCGGACGATGTAAGTCAAGTCTTACCAGTTGTCCTACGTGAGCGACGGGACGCGGACAGTTGCGACGCGACGCGATGCGATGCGACTTTTTACGACAAAATTTTGACAGAACAGTTAGATCGCGTGGGGCAGTAGATCCATTCTTTCATATTTTGTAAACGTATAACGTTGCTGCGATTGTCGCTCATTTAGGACAATGCTATACCCATTGTCTTAGGTGAGCGGCGGAAAGCGACAAGTTGAGATGCGACGCGTTGCGGTTTGTTACGGCGCATACAATTTTATCTGTAATCTGTTGCGTCGCATCGTGGTTCCGCGTTTGTTGCTCACGGTAGGATAATGCCTTGGGCCTCGTTCATGGAGGGGGCGTTGTGCGGCGAATTCGAACGTATTACAATGTATGAGAGCGTTTATATTGACGCGTTGAACGATGCCCGCAGCGGGAGACGTCGAATTTAACATAACGTTATATTTTAAAAGTTAACTCCTTTTAGGCTTCTTTCTTTTTATTCTGGCTTAATTAAACAACTACCAAAAGAAACAACATTGAAATCTTAAACATCACTATCGGTATAATAAAATATGGCTAGACATTTCATAGTAACCTTGTATACAATATTGCGTGGATCCCCAACAACACTGTCTAACAAATAGCGCGAATCGCCGCGCAACGCTCCTCATCTCCGTGTACGTACTCCTCGTACGAGTCCTTAACTCTCGCTCGTGACTTAAGCTTAGTGATAGACGGCAAATAGACTACACGAATGTGGAAATCAGTATCGAATTCTTTACCAGTTAATGTTTTTTTGATTTAATGTAAATATCAAAGTAGCGAGTAACGACACATCAACAGTCGTGGCATGCACAAGGTTATGCACTTAAAAACCTTAAAATCTTAAACAAGTATAAACATTTGTACTGGAGTCTTAAATGATTTAAAATATTTTCCTCAGTCTCGATCCTTTGGTTCGTAATGTACGTCCTTTACATTCGGACTAGAGCAAATTTAGAAAAGTACGTTTTCTGAATTGACTTGATTGGGAATTGAACCCTTGCGCTCAAAGACAACCACCGTCCGCTACTCCAATCGGTTCGCCGCCTAGTGATAAGTTTCCTAGATTTCCACATTCGCACACCGTCTGTGTGTCATGTGCATGTTGTACTCACATTAATATTTAAACTGACACACCACCTGAACATATACTTATTATTTACTATACAAACACAGCGAATGCAATTGAAATACAATTACAAACGACATTGACCCATTTTGCGAAATCTTTAATGTGACATCATTTTGTTACGAAATGAATAAGAATTTTTTGACGATTGTCTAGAGTTCTAGACATATTATGTTTTCTTGTTTAGTATTACAATAAAAACATTTTGGGATTTCAAACGCGGCGCACATGTTAGTTTCTCTGCGACCCGATATCCGATAAGTACATAAACTAGTTATAGTCAACAATATAAATAGTAAATAAAGATTTACAGATCGTTTAAATAACTTGTTTAATTCCTATTGCTTACAGTTTAATGTCTGGACTGGAGGCATTCAAAATGTTGTCTTGGCTGTGTTTGATTAAATAAAAAGTATTCTTTAATTCTCTAATTAACATCTGCATGTATTACTAACATGACTTGTTTGCTTACAAATCATAACAGATGTTCCTCCAATATGAATCTCCTATCGTATAATTTCAGCAGTCTAAAGACAAGGTCCTAAAACTAAAAGACGACGTACCAACAACGGATCGTAAGTTGCGCTCCTCAGACTCGCCGAAACCGCAAGAATCGAAAAAGACACAGGAAAAACCACAAGAATGCTCAAAGATTGCGCTAGAATCGCCGAAGAAACAAGAATCCAAGGACGACAAACAAGAGAGTGAGACAAAGGATCAGGAAGAGAAAGAGAATGGGGAGAAAACAGAGAAAGTGGAAGTTAACGTTGTTATTGAAATCGATGGGGATGGTGAGTGTAGTTTTATACTTATATTCGTAATTATCTTTTGAGAATTAGCCAGTTGTAAAACAAACTAGAAGGATAGAATGTTTGAAAGTTTATTGGAAGGCGCCCCGCAGAAAAATTACTTACCTTGTATCACAAGGATTTCCATTCTTAACTTTGAGGTCATGAAGATTCACAAATAAGTAGGTATAACATTTTTAGAATGTACTCAGAATTCACCAGTAGACCTCGAAAACGATGGCGTGATGACTTAGACAATTTTCTTAAAGGTTGCCAAGCCCTAACCTCCGACAGGGAAAAGTGAAAATGTTTAGGGAAGGCCTTTGCGCAGCAGTGAAACAGAAAAGGTTCTGCGGTTTCCGTCGAAAGCGTGGCGCTCTTAGTTGTCAAGGAGTATGTCTTCAGACAAGTGCTGCAGTTAGGTAGAGATAGCTTTGAGTGGGAAATCGCTAGAAGAGTGCAGCTTGACTAAGCAGCATTTAGGAAGCTGCGTCATATCTTCTTCGTCATATCTTATGAAAGCTTATAATTTCGTTATGGGCTAAAATCCGAAACGAGATTATCCGGCAGCAGACCTAAGTAATGGACATAGTCCTAAAATGTAGCAAGCTAAAGTGGCAGTGGGCCGGCCACATCTGTCTCAGAACCGATAAAAAGTAGAGTAAACGGCAGAGGCGTTACCTATGGTGCAGGGTGTGCGTTGCACACGGGCGCATTCATTCCATTTACACCACGCATTTACTAGGGGGCGCGATGTTTGCACACGGCACACGGGCGCTACATGGGCTAGAGAAGCCTCTGGTAAACGGGTTCTCGAGTGGAGACCGCGCAAACGTAGTGTAAGACGCCCAGCTCAATGGACCGGCGACCTTAGGAAGATGGCAGGCAGTGGACTGCAATAGGCTGACATGATGATGATGATGCTCGCTCGGCGGTCAGAACTCGCTCGGTGCATACGCCTGGAGCAGGTAGTGCGACAGCCTGGCGATAAAACTATCCATACTACACTCGCTTTTCGTTACTTTCCAACGCGTTTCTAGTTCTTCCTCTACTCGCTTCTCGTTAATCGTCGCTGGTGGGAGAGGTGCCTAAAAAGGCTGGCAGTGGCTGGATGAATAAAGCGGGAGATCTTTGACGCTCTTTGGGGGAGGCTTACGTCCAGGACTGCAATAGGCTGACATGATGATGGTGATTAGTTAGTGCGTAGGATACGTCAGCGATATGTTGTAGTGTGACCCGGTGTGCCCGCAGACGAGCCGCGCAAGACGGACACGAACTACTCCAAGAGCCGCGTGAAGGTGTCGCCGTACCGCCGCGTGCGCGCCGACTACACCGCTAGCTCCGTCATGGCCAACTACACGGGTGAGAACAGTTTGTTTCAGCCGCTGATAAGTGACAGTGAAACGATCTTTGTGTTTGCAGAAAAGAGTAATTGCAATATATTGCAAGTCTTAGTACTCGTAACTTTCAGTGGATTTTTCCCGACAGATGTCCAAATCTGACAATGTCAAACGACATTTGCTTTTACGAAAGTGACCCACTATTAAGCAATTGCTACTGAGTGGCATGTGTCAACAAGCATTGCCAGTAATAATTATGTAAATTTGAGCATGCTCATAAATCAACCGTCGTTTGATTTTTTATTCAATTCTGTACGGATAGAACTGATCTCATTATATCTTTGTAATGTACAGAACCACTGTTTTTGATTAGTATTTTCTTGTAAAGCTTCAATTTAGTCCGATAGCTTGCGATTAAACAGCAAATGTGTACAATTGTTTGCTTTGAGCATGCTTATTTATGAGCACGCTTAAAACTAAGCTGCTTATTGCTAGCAAATGTGAACAGTGGCTGAGCATGCTAGTAATAAGCGTAAGATATTTATGTACCACTATTATAACAATAAACGAATTTATCTTAAACGGATTTTTATGAGCATTTCTATCAGTACCAGTAGTTCTCTCAAAGATATTTTTTTTCCGGGGATTCTTTTATTTATTTAAAAAAAACTGGTCTATTATTATTACTATTGACGACCGTCTGATTTAGTGGTTTGTGCTTGTGATTACAAAGCCAGTCGGTTGACGAATCGAATCCCGCAAAGGGCAAACGTTTATGTCACGAGAAACAGCATTTGTACGTCATAGATGGTTAATGTATTTGTCCGTTATCTAGTCGCCATAATACAGGTTTTCTTAGTTTGGGGCTAAGATAACTGGTGTGATTGTTTTTTTAACACACTTATATTAGCTTCACTTGTAACTAACTATGTAATCAAATCTTGGAAGTAGTATTTAACCTACTTAACTGACGTATTGATTTAAAACTTTGTGAGTATTTGACATTCGGATGACAATGCAATAATTTGACACCTTCGTGCTGATGTAATGATGGAGACAGGACGTAGGTAGTAGAACTCTTCAATGACTACTAGTAAAACCTTCGTGTTTTGGCTTATTTGATTCGTTTTGAAGAGTCCAGTACATTATAAGTTTTTTAAACTATGATATTTTTATTTATGGTATTCTTGTTTATGTTATATACATAAACAAGAATACCATATTATTATTAATGGTATTGATATTTTTATTTATTATTTATGGTAAAAAAAAAACCCTCAAACGCTTGAAGTATAAATCACTTAGGCCCGATTCGACCAAACACAAAATTAAACCAGTTTAACTATATCAGGAATAACTTTACTTCTTGAATTTACTTTTTGATAACTTCGTTTGCGTTTTTCCAACTTACTTCAGGAATACACTATACTCAGTTTTATTTTATTGTGAATGATGAACGAATGGATAAACCTACTAAAATCCATGTAATCTGTTTCTTCTAGGTTGTCATCAATTGCCACAACAATTAAATTTTGTAGGATAACAGAATGCCAATGGTAGATTATACAACTTGTCAGTTTCTAGGTGACAAGAGTGGATTTGACAAGTGACAAATTTGACATTTACTTATTCTCAGTTTAATTTATACAGTCATAATCGCCCGTTCAATTATTTTTCATAGATTAGTTGTTGGTAGAATGAAAAATCAGCTTACTCTAGATTAAGCAGTGGTATACTCTCAAGTTAAAACTTACACCAGCTTGGTCGAATCCGGTCTTAGAGACGGGATATCAGCTATTGGTTCCAAAGTTGAGATTAGTTAGTGATAGAGGCAGTTTTAAGTATGCAGCGGCAAAGAAATGGAATGATCCACCATCACCTATTCGTTCTGAGCTGGAACTCTCGCTGCCAACGTTCCGCAAAAGATGTCGCAGTTGGCTCCTTCACGAACAGTCATTAGCACTAGCTAATTATAAATTTAAATAGGCATTTTACACTGCTACAAAACCTGTTATATTAGATATAAGTGTAGATTTTTATGTTTTCACAGTTGAATAGTTGAATGTATTTGTATAAACTTAATAACAGAGTTTCCAGGTCTCCTGCAATCACTGAGTCATGGAACATTTCGTATTACAATATTGAGCTTCATACTATTCTGTTGTATCTGTAATCTGCTTTGAGACTTGCTTATTCTTATTTTATTCCCCTGTTTGAACCCCCAGGCAACAACACAACGATGGAGATGGACATAACGGAGACGTCGTCGTTCGTGTCGCACGGGGACGAGTCGCTGGACGACAGCTCGTACCTGTCGGGGCTGCGCAGCATCCGCGGCCGCCGCTCCTACAAGCCGCTCAAGGAGATGTCGCTCCGCCACGTCTCCGCTAACAGGAGCGCCGCCAAGTCTGCCGCCACTACTCCTGGTGAGTTATTCAACCCACATTTTCGCGAAATCGAATATTTCTAGCGACTAATTTGCGACTTTAGGAAAGATTTTAAGAATGTTAAAAGCAAGCCTGATCTTTCGTTAAAAGGTTTATTTCGTTTACACATTATGGTCCTTCGAGCCGGATGAACCGGTATTTTGTTTATTACCAGCTGCCCCGGCGAACTTCTTACTGCCAATATCATCATCATCATTTCAGCCAAAGGACGTCCACTGCTGAACACAGGCCTCCCCCAATGACTTTTATTGAAGGGGGATTGCCAATACTCGCCACGCTTGGCAGGCGGGTTGGCGAGCGCAGTTTTTTATAACATTTCACACACAGACGCTGCTGCCCGTCTCGCGCTATAGGAGTTAGTCGCCTTTTACGACACGCCTCCTGTTGGCGGTGGGAAAGTGTATTCTTTACGGCCGTCCCCACACGGCACGGATAATATAAGTTGGTGCATTTATTCAAAAAGTATTTTTTGTTTGTAATTAATTTCTCTGTCGATTGACGTATGTTCCATAGGTGTACACCAAAATAACGTAATTATAGGTACTTGCAACTTTAGGTATGCCAATGATGTTCGATGCCTTTTGTACGAAACCCTCGGTGGGCGAGTTCGATTCGTACTTCTCCGGGTTTTTATATTTACTAGCTGTTGCCCGCGACTTCGTTCGCGTGGTCTTTAGTTTATTCGTAAAGAATTTTCTGCGCAATTTTCTTAAATTTTTCTTTTAAGAAAACCTTCTGACTATAAACAACATAACAAAAAAATAATTAGCGAAATTGTTCCATCCGTTCACGAGTGATGCGATGACCAAGGGAAATAGAGATGCATCTTTATATCTATAGATATACAGGGTTACATTGCAAAGGGGTGCCAAACTTTAAAAAAGTTATCTAGAGACGAATATCGAAAAAGCGTCTACATCGTTATTAATTTTATTAATCGTATGTTACGAAAAAAAAAAATTTTAAAGTCTCCGAAAATAAGGTCAACTGCCAAGGAGACTACGAAAGCTATTCATTCATATTCATATTCATTTAATCACTTCATAATGTACATAATAGATGGTCAATTGTAACATTACAACCTTCATAAGGCATTCGTGAATTAAAATTATTTAAACAAATTAAATTTATAATTACGTTTACGTGTCATCATTATATTACATTCATACAATATTAGATTCATAAATTGGTCATTCATAAAAAAGTCAAAATTTACATTTTAAAATTAAATTACAACTGTCAAAATAAAAATTCAAATTGATACATAGTCAGTATACATTCATCAGAGGCGTAGGTACGGCGAGCTTACAAACGGTGCAATTTTTTTCTTGATTGAGTTAAATTATAACGACGCGCGTGTACACTTACGATAATAGAATAGAAATAATTAAATGTGAAAAAAAATACTTGTTTGCATAGTTCGATTAAGTTACTGATTCTGAGCCACTCCTAAAGATTAGGCACCCCTTTGCAATGTAACCCTGTATATTTAGATTATTTAATGTCCCCAGCGGGCGATGCGCCAGCCCGTCCGACAGGTACCGTGGTGGGCCGCAAGCGCAAGCCGGACTCGGACGACATCGAACTCGCGACCGAAGCGTCGGAGCCACTAACCGCCGGCACCGCCGCGCACACCAAGCGCATGCGGCTGCTGGACCGCCTCACGCACTCGTTCCGCCGCACCGCGTCCAGCACGCCGCTGCCCGCGCGACGGGCCGCAGAGGTCAGTGCATACACGGTGTAAAAGAGAATACACAATTTTTTCTGGAACAAAAGTAATTGGTGAACGGTTCTTTAACATTTCAGCATGATACATGAGTACAGTTTGAAAGTCTCTGCCCCCTGACAAGCTTGTTATTTTCGGTCGCACATAGTCAGCCGTTTAAAAATATCGCTTTTTGTATGACGTGTATACAAAGATACGTTGGAGAAATTTACGGTGATGAAGTAAACATGAAAATTCTTCGTACTTTTCGAGTAAGCTGGAGATTTTGTGATTGTAACAACTCTGTGTTATGTCTCATCGCAAAGGTTAGGTAAATATAGTCACCCAATTCCGATCATTGTTGATGACACATACAGATAATAAAACAGAATAAATAAAAAAAGAACTGACACACAGATCAAAACAAGCATCACTTTCATCATCATTTCAGCTATAGGACGTCCACTGCTGAACATAGGCCTTCCCCAGTCAGACTTCCAGATTGGCCGGTCGAAAGCAGCCTGCATCCAGCGGCTTCCTGCATCGTTTAGCAGGTTGTCTATCCACGTAGGTGGATGTCCTACACTGCGCTTGCGGAACCACTTTAACAAAAAAACTAATTGTCCGCAGATCGTCGGCATCAACACAGACTTGCCGCTCACAGCCCCCGTGGCGTCCCCCGACACCTTCGACCCCGAGTCACTCAAGACCTCCCCCACCCTCCCCCCCACCTCCGTGTCGCCCGACGCGCGCCTCAGCCTCGCCCCCGCCGCGCCCCTCTCGCTCGCACCCCCCGACGCAGACAGGGACAACAAGAGGTGCGTCGTTATGTAACTATACCGTGACACGTGCAGCCGAATGATTAAGGACAAAAACATTCACATTTATCGTCATGATGAGACATAATCGGGCGCTTAATTAACTAAGAACTACGAAAACATAATATGGATACGTCTTTCTGAATAAAAAATAAGGATTTCGTTAATCCCATGTTTTCGGAATGGGCTAATTAATCTTATTTATAAAAAATTCTTAAATGGGTTTTTTGCAATAATAAGATTAAGGTCAAAGTACATTTATTTTCTAAGGTATGTCCATATAGTTTTTTCGTTGGTGTCAAAAATTTGAAGGGGTTTTTAAGCACTCGAATATCCGTTCACTAATTATGAGCCAACTTACTATACTTAATCATGTGCTAGCGACTAATACATTACATTTATCGTCACGTGACATTATTTGCAATACTTGATCATATTCAGCATCAGATACACTATCGATCGATGCAATAATTGTACACTTTTTAATATCAATTTTCTAACCTCAATTCAATTTCAGGGTACAAAAAGGGATGTAAACAAATAAAAATAACTTTGGTTTTTTCTTAAATTTAAGGATCATTACTAAGAGTAAAAGTAGTCTAGTAAAACCGCTTGAACACAGATTTGGCAAATCATTACTATCTTAAAAAATCACACTGTATATTTCAAAAATATACAACATAAAATCGTTATCAGACAAAACAAAGATGTGAAATGTAATATCGAATCTTTTTTTACCCTAGATCACTTAATAAGTGTCTTATAATTTCACACGAATGTTATAGTGAAATATTATTATACAACTCACTGATAAACATTATGTTTGTTATACAATATTCATATACGACGATATATCAACTTCTGTCAAAAGTCAAATTATCTTTGACAAAGAAAGAGAAATGGGCAATTCTGTTCATCAGTTATTCAGAATTTGTCAGTTAATAACGTTGTATTACGTTTAGATGAATTGCACAGCCTTCACGTCGCCTTATCGTTTTATAAATAATATCGTTTTATTATATAAGGTCAGAGATTTAGACAATATCATGGATTGTTCGTTAATTAACGGTTTATCGGCATTTAAAGTAACGGTAACCGTTAAAGTTATAAGATAACGGTAAAATACACCATCATGTTATTAGGCTTCTATCAAACGATTCGTTCAAAATAATAGGAATGACGAATAAAATGAGTAATATGAAAATGAGATGTAATATGAGAATGAGATGTAATATAGTTCAAATAGGCTACACTTAGATGTAAAGACAGGTGGTTAGGTTGCATAGGATAGGCTGTTATCTTGACGAGCGAATTTGATATGGATAAATTGATCTAATCCACAGATCAATTTTGGCATTAGATAGATAACTGCTATGTCTATAAAACATCCTTGGAAAATATTTATGGTCAAAGGCATATAGTATAATATAGACAATCACGGAGAATTAACTTTATTTTACACTATTTGAAATGTTTTTATGTAAACTATGAAATCATCATACTCTAAAAAAACAATCGATAATAGTCGCAATACATTTTTAAAGAATCGATAAAAAGTGGAGAGCGAATATTCGGTTTGCCGAAACTTCGGTATTTGTTTTAGCAATCGCTTTGAACACCTTGGATCTGAAATTCGGTGAGGTCAAAATCCCTACCCCTAATAAAAACCTTATAGTTTCCAAAACACTGCCAACTTGATAGAAGGTTGTGATTGATGTATTTGATATATTAAAAAATAAAATTCGCTTGTCTCGATAACATAAAATGCGTATTTGCATCGTCGTTTACCGTGCGTTTTGTACATATACATAGATAGATATAGTATTTTTATTTTACAACTAAACGCATTGAGTAAAATCTACATTTTATTAATCACTCGTCCAGAATTTTCTTTATTATCGAATCAATGTTCATCTTTATTTAAAATCGTGTCCCAATTCGAAGTATTATTTGGTTATTTCATAGATTTTACTTAGTGAGTTTATATTAGTATTAGAATTCCAGTTAAACAATAGTTTAAACATTGTTAACAAGTAACTCGCAATAATATTGCCTCAGAAAAGGTACGTATACCAAATGAAGTATATACGTACGAGCCTCAACAGTACCTTTTTTGGTTTTCTTCATTTGGTTGATGATATGTAAGAGAGAGTAGTCGACTGTATCGATGTTTAGCGAACTGCACTAGAACTACATACTAGCATAAGCGATAGTCGATTTTTTTACGAATAAAATTGACGTTTTTGCATATTTTATCTGGCTATTAAACAATCGGATCATAAACATGGTATACACAGGTGTTACAAAGCAGTGATGAAGCACTGGCTAAGCTATTCCCAGATGGCGCTAGTGTGTTTGGTCTTGTCAACACATTGTCAATCAGTGTCCATGTAAATGTCCATTCGGAGTTTTTATGTGCTTATTATTTAAACACAAAATGTATTTGCTATTGAATATAGTTAGTCTAAAACATGAATTATTGTGACAATGCGACATCTATCGGGAGAAATGTGCAGAGTTTCCCCATTGAAATAAAATGCCAACTGATTTTAATTAATTAAATTAAATCAGTCTGGCTCGTGATTCGTCAATCATAGCAGTTGAAATTCATTAATGTCAATCGTGAAGCTTGGGAATGTTTTAATTATTGTTTATCTGAATTGGCGCGTACGTTCGTACAGCGCTGTTTTAACCCACGACCGTTTTGTATTTTACCTGATGACTTCTTGGGCACGTTTTGTATTAGATTTGATTCTGAAAGAGACTTCAAAGTTATTTTTATTATTGTTTGAAGATGTAAAGAGAAAGGAAATAGGATGAATGGAGTATAGTTTATTAAACACGCTTTTATGTCACTTCGACTGTCAACCGGCAATAACAGTTTTGCTAATAGGGATGACGACTGGGTAAAGAAAATTAAATTTTATTTAGTTCGTCCAGTTAGATTATCAAAAATTATGGACACTTATTTTTCTTAATAATCAACCAAAAAATTACAAA
This sequence comes from Anania hortulata, assembly GCA_963576865.1. Classification (NCBI taxonomy): domain Eukaryota; kingdom Metazoa; phylum Arthropoda; class Insecta; order Lepidoptera; family Crambidae; genus Anania; species Anania hortulata. Next base: position 1,053,190 of record OY756412.1, on the reverse strand, counting down.
GATAAAGCACGTCAATATTCGGGAGTGGAGGCTCGTGACGTCACTTCTAAGTTAAAATTGTACCAAGACGTGAGGCCATGCGACACTTCAAATATTTAGATCTCTGTAATATTTTTTATTTTATTATGTGAATGAAAAAAATACGTGTCCAATCCTTTTTGATAATCTACCTGATGGACGAAAAAAAAGCATTTTTTACCTGTAAAAATAAACTAGGGAATTAAAATGCTTAAGTTGGCAACCCTTTTCGTTTTTTGATTGTATTGTACGTAATTTTTACTGGAAACATAAGTATTTTGCGCAATTTTGACTTAAGTTAAAATGGTCATATGGGTGTTACGTAACGTTTAAGGACGAGGGGGGTACAGAAAAACGTTACCGCGCGTTACATAGGGGCAGGGAGGTCAAAAATCTTCAAAAACTGCGTTACGTAATATTTGATCGCCCCCTAAGTACGGGACTCTTCAAAATCAATGAAATGAGTCCAATCTGGAAGGTTTTACTATAAGTCATCGAAGAGTTCCACTACCCACCCACTGGCTCCATCATCAGATCAGCTCGATGGTATCAAACTATTGAAATGTCATCCGGATTACACATACTCGCAAAGCTTCAAATCAATACGAGAATTTGAAGTAGTTTAAAAATGACTTTCAAGATTTGATTACATAGTTACAAATAAACTAAGGAACGATTGTTACTTAACCAAATTTAAAGAAACGACGTTAACATAGTTAGCCAGTTAGTTACAAGTTAGTAAAAACGTGCTAATAAACTATGCTCAGCAGGGAATGATGGCTATGGATAAAATGGCTGAAATGATGATGATGATGATGATGATGATGAATAAACTAAAATAGATACAGTCGGGTGTCTAAGTAATTGCAGCGATTTCATCTTTCTCAAGAACCAAGCAAATACAAAACGTGCCCAAACATTTAGTTTAAGAGTTATCGCACCTGAGCGGTATTTGTTTTATTACTATAACTAATAAAGGATATACAGAGATATTATGTTTTGTGCGGTCATAGCACAGGTGAATCCTCTACGGAGTATATTTTGTGCATTTTGTAGAATAAACCAAATCGAAGATTTCATGTTGAGTTTTTATTTTAAAATTTGCGTGTTACTAACAAGACTTGTAGTAATATTGAGAGACAGAGATGGTGCAATACTGTATTACCCCCCTTTTAGCATGACCACCAAAAAAAGATATGATATAGCGATATATTGACACCAACTGTAAAAATATGATAGATATAACCGCCATGTTAAATCGCCGTGCTAGTGACGTCACATGTTATGATCGCTGTATCGATAAAAATTCAACATGGCAGCCATATCTATCATATTTTAAAAAAGACAGTTTGTGTCAATAAATCGCTATATCATATCGTGTTTTGGTGATCATGCTAGGTGGGCAGAATTTCCGTCTCCATCACTCGTCAACATTATCGTATAACGATTCCAAATGTCTAATATCATGCAAAATATCCCAAACTTAGGCACCTATACCACCAGCGACGAATAAAGAGAAGCGAGTAGAGGAAGAACTAGAAAAGAGTTGGAAAGTAACGAAAAGCGAGTGTAGTGCGATAGTTTTATCGATCTAAATCTATCTATTGTACCTTAGAAGAGAAAATAGTCTTATTAGTCGCGGTGGGTGGGACAGGTGCCTTAACACAATTTCAAGCTAAACATTTCCAGCATAAGCTGTCCTTGCATTAAAAAGGCATACAGTAAAAATAAGCGATCATTATAAAGCGGTCATGATGTATAGCTTTATGTGTTGTTTGCTGCGACAAGTTGCAACGCGACGCGATGCGACTTACGTCACATACATTTCATGATTTTTTGATCATAGTGTCACTTAGAACAAGGCCTACTACGGAACGTTCAGAAAGCCTCCGGTTTAGCTAGAAGATCCATTTTGAACAAGATCCTGCAAAACCGGTTAATGTTCACATGATCGATTTTGCAGCGAGATAGCGCACTGAACTCGAATAGCAAATTTGAAGGATCCTACAAAACGGTCGCTTTGTAAACGTACTGCAAACACGCGCTATTTGCGTTACTGCAATAGTGAAAAAACATTGTTATATACATAGTACCCTGTCTTAGTATCTTTGACAATAGGGATGACATCTGGGTAAGGAAAATGAAACTATTTATTCCATTAGTTAGATTATCAAAAAATAATGGACTATTTTTTTTGTCAATCAACCAAAAAATGACAAGAATAAAGCGCGTCAAAGTTCGGGAGTGGGGGTTCGTGTCGTCACTTTTAAGTTATAATTTGTACCTAGGCATGACGTCCTGCAACATTTGAAATCAATATATCTCAGTAATATTTTGATTATGTGGAAAAAGAAAAAAAATCGTGTCTAATACTTTTAATAATCTACCTGATAGACAAGGAAAAAAAGTAAGTCGTCATCCCTATTTCCAGTAAATATTGCTTTCCTATAACTAAATGGCCGACCAGGCTCCGACTCGATAAACCCCGATATCAAATTGTCAACCGATAAACCACGTGACACTATGATTAAGCCTTCGTGACACGTGATTTATCGGTTGTTAATTCGCTGTCGGAAGGTTTTGAACAGGGCTGGGAAACTGTATCGAAAATACAGGTATAATAAGGGTAATACCGGCATTTTCTATTTCGCTTTCTCTAATACAGATATCACAATAATACAAGTAATATACCTAATTAATACCGGTACTTACCTTTCATGTCAATTTTAATAAGAATAGATTTCCAGCGTTCTTTATCACTAACTCAATAAACAAACAAACGAGACACGTTCAAAACGTCAACCGTCAGAGATACACCTCTATTTATCTCTCTCGCACATTTGACATTTTGAGTTTAATTCATTCACAGCCAATCAGGACCCCGATTCAGAAAGCTTCGATAGCGAATTGACAACCGGTAAATCACGTGACACTCATGTTAAATCCTATACTGTCACGTGGTTATCCGGTCGATAATTTGCTATCGAATGGTTCTGAATTGAGGGCCAGGTCTTCGGGTTATATTCCACATGAACTCACACGAAATTTTTTCTGTGCGAGATTTTCTTTTGATAATCACATTTCAAGATAATGTGTCATTGGTTTAACTTATGGGTAGTCAAAAAGAAAATGTATAGCCTATAATCAATTAGACTCCGTAGTCGAGAGGCGAGCACGCCGGACTTGGCTTCCGGGTTCGATTCCCGGTCGGGTCCATGTGTTTAGAAAACGAACTTTTATAAATTATCTTGGGTCTGGGTGTTGTGGTACAATCGTTGTTACTGTGATGTTGTCCAATATTTATTAACTATTATCCGCCAATTCGTTTGACAGGTACAAACAGATTGTATAGGAAAATAAACTTTAATAAAATTTCAAAAATAAATAAAAATAAAATAAAATTTCTTATCTTTTAATCCTCCCCTGAACTTCCACAAATATTTCATGATCAAAATTAGCTAAATCGGTCCAGCAATTCTCAAGTTTTAGCGAGACAAACGAACAGCAATTCATTTTTATATTATTTAATATGTAATGATAATGTGTATAAAAAATACAAACAAAAAAAACATCTGCCTATTTTGAAATTGTTATTCCTTTTTTACTGCACCGCACTGTTTGACCAATGGTTGGCTGTAGAGAATACGTCTTGTTAATAAGTCCGCCATTTGAACAATTATTTTTAAATGTGCAATAAAGTATAAATAAATACGAGCCGAACTATTTAAACGAAAATCATATTGTGATGAAAAGGAATAATTTTAGTTTTCAATCACTAGTAATCGATTCGATGCAGATTATAAAGTTATCGATAGAGTGTATTTAATATACGTTAGTATAAATACAAATGGTTATTTACAACAAACTATTATCGCTAAAACAACTTTACTGTGTTTTTAATGGCAGCTAGCTAGTACTCTCCTAAGGCAACCATTTTCTTTTACCTATTCCAGTTAATCGTATTACGTTTGTAAGAGCAGTCGCCCTAATAGCGAAAGGATATTATAATTTATAACATTCTTGCAAGCATAACATTTTAAAGTCATTGTCTTCTATCTCGGAAGACAAAGGATTATAATTAAAACTAAGCCATTAAAGTTGATACTTATTCATCCCGTTAATGTCTGTCTAAGCAATAATTTGCAACTATTAATTAGTGAGTCACTATTAATTGTCACTTTAAAAGATATTGCAGACAAACTGCAGGAGAGTCGGCTACGCTGGTATGGCCATGCCGCCACCAGGTCCTAGCAAAAGGGGTAGACCCAAGAAATGCTGGCTTGACGTTGTGAGGGCTGACATGCGTGCCAATGATCTCACAACTAGAGACGCTCAAGACCGTGCGAAGTGGAGGAGTAAATCAAGGAAAGACCCTGGGCTCCAAAGCCGGATTGACCGTATTCGCTATATGCAAAGTGGGTGGTGGGGGGCATCAAATCAATCGCAGCACGCTATTTGGCAGAAATATGAAATAACTCTGGACTGTCATGTGTCAAATTGCTATATTTCCATAGAATTTCATACTAACGTTATTAAGTATTTTTTAATAAAAATGTTAAAATTCGCGATATGGTATGTATGATGGTGTATGGTACGTGTTGTGTTATAAAGTGTAGAAACAATATGAAAAACAGTTTGCGCATGTTTTATTCGTTTCCAACATCAAGATGGAAATTAGAGCATAGAAATAAATGGATAGCTGCTGTTAAAAGAAAAAAGTTTATAGGATGTTTGTGTCACCACTTATAAAGTAGCTTGTCCGTTAGTTCTAAGTTCTTTAACGTCCCTCACATGCTGTGCTAATACTAATTCTTTCCCTTTTTGCAGTTTGAGGTCGAAAAGTTATATCATGTTGTATCGATTCAAATCCCGTACGTATTATAACATTTCTATTTTAGTTCAAGTAAGAAAATCACTTATTATAATATGCACAAACTTTTTAGATATTTTCATCTAATTTCGATGAAAAACAACCCGAAAATCATTCTCAAACCATCCAGTTGCCATAACTTAAGAGATCTTAGTCCACAATAATTGTGGTCACTAGGGGCGCTCTCATCGCGCACACAGCGAATAGATGATGAAGAAGAAGAAGAGATTGTCACTTTAAAAGAACAGAACAGTAAATTCTGATTAATAAAATACTATGTATATTACAATACCACCGCAACCACTGCAATTACAGTTAAAACCGGATTTACGTACAACGGACGCAGATTTGTATGGAAAAAATTCGCTTTCATTAATGGCACCAGGCGACGGCGACGCCACCTACAATGCCATACAAGTTCACGATTACCTTTCGATGATTAGAAAAGTTTATTAACTCACTTTAAGTCTTCAGACTTGTTTTATCAAGTACCTCCTTTACAATGTACGTACAGTCAACCGCTTATTATATATATATATATATATATATACAATCATTCTCTTATTTTAGAAGTTACAAGGAGGGACACATTTTACCACTTTGGAACTGTCTCTCGCGCAAACTATTCAGTTTAGGAAAAAATGATATAAATGAATCTCTTTCCCTTGGTCATCGCATCACGCGTGAACGGATGGAAAAATTTCGCTAATTCTTTTTTTGTTGTGTTAATTATTGTCAGGAGAAGGTTCTTTTGAAAGAAAAAAAATTAAGAAAGTTGCGCAGAAAATTATTTATAAATAAACTGAAGACCACGCGAACGAAGTCGCGGGCAGCAACTAGTAAATTATAATAGGCTATTTGACTGTTTTCTGAAATACAGTTATTATGTTGGTATTATATTCAAAGCGTCAACAATTTTATTTCAATTTTAAACCTTTGAATATAATCAAAAATAGTAATTCATTCTTTACATTTTTAAAAGCCTGCGAAAACGCCGTCGGCCATGATGTACTTGTTTGTGACGTCACGAACGTTTAAATAGCCATTGAGTTATAAAGTACTAGAACGGGCATGTTAAAAAACCTTCGTCGACAGTCGCACTCTGCTACTCTACTCATAATTTGTGCGAGCGTAGTGCAAAATCTCGCATTGCGATGTCAGTTCTAGAACAAAGGTACTCAATGGTGACGTGCCTGTCATTGTGGCCGGCGTTTTTGACAATGTAAAATACCGACAAAAATATAACATTCGAAAATGCATTTTTACAGTAATCATGTACTATTTTTAGTAACTACCGATATGTTTCGGTCCCATATGGTGAAAACTATCAAATAGCCTATTGTCTTACCGTATTTTTAAAAAATAACTACTGGTTTACAATAAACAGAATGAGTTTTAAACAGTAGCCAAACTTATGAAGGCAAATGTGTTTATCATCAAATGTCATCAATAGCTTTTAGATAACAGCATTTAAATATTAATTTTATTGTAATGCCTAGATCCTACGATTGCAAGATATGAAACCAAAATATTGTGGAATGGCCGTTAATCAAAATACCTCTATAATGCTCTTATTATACAAATGGTCACTCAATCATTTATATTAAAGTATTTGCGTATGTCTATGTGTTCTCTCGTCGCCATATTGCAAGCTCTGGTTGGTGGGGCTAGTTAATTGGTGTAATTGTTAATAGAAAAATAACATTTATATGTAAAACTTAACAAACTTATGCAAATTGAACACGATATTAAGTTGAAGCTCCGTGATTTTCCGCTAAAACGTAAGAGGTTACCACCATATATGGGGTCGAGCATTAATCACGTGTATTTTTAGGCTACTTAACCCCCCCCCCCCTCGTAATACAAAGTTGTTCAACTTTAAGCGTCGTTTAGTATTGGAGGTTCAATAATTTCGTAAATAAAACTAAATTAATGTCCTGCACTATTACACTTACGTATTAGTGGTCATTCAAATACGAGGACGATTCGTGTTTTTACACTGAATTTTTTCACGATTCTTTTTTTTTGACGGGGCTATGCTTTTGAAATCTTCACACAAATCACGAATCGTAAAAAATTACGGGCTCGTCTTATCACGTATCGTCTTTTAAAAATAGCTTTCTTGTTAAAAACGGATCCGCTAATGCGCTCGTGCCCCGCTCGTACCTACTCTGAATCACGAAACGAATGTGAACATACATTTGTATATTTTAACGAATCGTGAAAAAATGCGATTTCGCATGCAATGAGAACGTCCATCCGTCATTAAGTACTACATATAATGTTTTTTGACGATTCGTCAATGACGGAACTCGTGTTGTGTTGTGAACACTGTGTATGAGCCCTTAGTTTGAAATTGTTTAAATGTTTTTCTAATGTATTTTAAAACATTTAAATAATTATTGAAAACAATTGTATATTTTCACATACTATTTATCTAATTAAACACTGGAATGGCAAAAAAAATGGCAAGTTTTTATTAAATTATTTCATTCTTATGTCGGTAAAGACAACGGGAGGTCAACCTACTCAAAAAGTTAAGTCATTGAATCGATTGACTGTAAGTCAAAGGCATAGAGATCAATATCAATTGAGAAAATTTGACGTTTTGTGGTAAGTTGACGTGCTGTTCTCTGTACCTATTTATTAGTTGATACGTCCGATTTCCTTCGAGTGTAATTTTAATGATACGTAGTTGTTTTATTTTAGTATAATTTACTATTGTAAGTTTATTGTAGTTCAATTGGAATATTATTAAAGATATTTGATTATTAAAATGATAATTTTGTTAATAAAACATTGAAATCAGTTTGTTGTTTGATTTCTTGATGGCCCGTAACCCGTTATGTTATCTATTAGGTGAAGAAGTAGTAAGGTACAACAAAATCTTCTCAAAGTAAGGCATTTATTATTATGTTGATGAGGTACGAGATAACAAATTGCCAGAAGCGTCTCTCAGCACACCCATACCCGAAAGAATTAAAAAAATGCATTGACGAACCAGGTAATTACTTATTTTTACTTGCTTACTTCTCTAAGGGGCTTAGCAAAGCCGGGGGCTTTAACACTTTTAAAATTAAACTTTTTATTGATCTTTGATTACTGCTTATAGTCATCACCAAGGATCGAAACCGGTTAATATTTACTAATGGTATTAAGGTTTCATAGTAAAATAACCGGTTTCCGATCCCTGAACTCATCACTCATCGTAGATCAATAATCAACTAGCTTTTTATACAAATAAAAAAGTTAAATAATTTTAGTAAATAAAAACACAATGCGGATAGAAAATTTCTTTTACACAGTATGTCTTCAATCAACAGACTTGATTTTATTAGTGTTGTTAGAAATCGAGTTGAGCCACTAGGCATACCATAGTACCTCCATATACCACAAACCCTTACCACTTTAAATTTTTTCCATAATAAACCTCACAAACCCCTTACTATGTATACATATATATATATAGGTATACACTTTTAAAAAATTTTTTTTTATTGATCTTTGATGACTAACTTAATTAATTTGATTTATAAATTAATTTTAAAAAAGTTAAATAATTTTAGTAAATAAAAAACAATGCGGACAGAAGATTTCTTTCACACAATCTTTCTTCAATCAAAAACCTTTAATTTATTAGTGTTGTTAGAAATCAAGTTGACTTCCATATGCCAGCAAATTGAATGTCGATCATACTGGTTAGGAAAGCCAAAGATGGTTTAAACTTATTCTAAGGGAAGCTATCACTTAATTCATTAAAGTTTTCATAGCACAAAAAAAATGTATTAGGGCAATTTGCAGAGCACATTTTATGGATTCTTGTAAACCCCTATTCACAAAACTTAAAATTTTACCATTGCCATGCATATATATAAAGCAAGTGTGTATATTCGTGCGATAACACCCTCAATATTTTGTAACAAGAGGTCAATATAAAGATAAGCCAACAAGACATCAAAATAGAATAATGTTTCCTAGCATAAGACTGCAATTATTTAAGCGAAGCCCCTATTGCATGGCTATTAAAATATTAATAAGTTGCCTGAATTTTTCAAACATTTGCCTATAGTTATGTTTAAAAAACAGTTGCATGCCTAGCTTCTGAATAAATGCTATTACTCAATACAAGAATATTTTGATGACAAATAATTAATTATTATATAGCTTTTTCTTGACATATTTTAATCATAATATAATATTTAATCCTCGATAATGATAATCCTTTTGACATTGAAGTTCTTTAATATTGCTGTATTTTTTTATAATTATGTACATTAAATATCAACTTTTTATATTTGCATGACTAATTAGGTCAAACATAAGGACATATCATTTGTAAAACTATGTTAAAAGCAAATAAATATTTCTGATTTCTGATTTCTGAAAAAAAGCTTTATACGCTTTCTACTAAATACTGTGAGCTGGACTAGTTACATATTCTATGGGAATCGAAGTTTCGTTTTCTCTCATACCTCTTCCTCAGTTTATTAATTTTTTTTTTAATTATCTAGCTATCCGTCTCGCACGGGTAGCACTAGTGTGTTATGCTTATATTTTTTAAGCAAACCTTTCACTTGAATCAATCATTAAATAAGTTATAACCGTATCGAAATCCCATCAGTACCTAGGTACTTAACTAGTTTCATAAACTAACTATTTTTTAAATACTTATAAAATGTATTGCGCGTTTTTGTAAGTATTGACTGAGCCTAAAATTATTTTAAAAAATAAAACCGACTTCAAAACACTAAAATGCTAAAAATAATCCTAACACTTAAGTACCTAATCAGTTACTTTTGGAGTCGGTGCCAGCCAGTGAGAGATTCAATGTTTTTGTTTGCACCGACTCCAAAAGTAACTGATTAGGTACTTAAGTGTTAGGATTATTTTTAGCATTTTAGTGTTTTGAAGTCGGTTTTATTTTTTTTAATAAAATTTACTTATTTCATCAATTTTTAGTGATAAATCCTAATCTAACTGCTGAACACCGATTTCATCCCCTATTTTCCTACCCTTAGGGGTGATTTTTATTTTGCAAACTTTTATCATATTATCTTTGAAGTATAAGCTATTCAATAAAACAAAAATCATCAAAATCGGCTCATATTTGTCGAAGATAGGTAACAAGAACCACAACCAAAATATTATCTGGGTATATATTTGTTGATTTTCTCAAAAAGTTCTAAATCAATTTCGATAAAATTTATATGGGACCACCTCTGAAGTATGATCTACCAAACAAAAAAAGAATCATTAAAATCGATTCATAATTGGCGGAGTATTCGCGTAACATACATACAAAAAAAAAAAAATAGTCGAATTGAGAACCTCCTCCTTTTTTGAAGTCGGTTGAAAAGTCGTTGACGTAGCCCTACGGATTAGCAAGCTGAAGTGGCAGTGGGCGGGGCACATAGCACGTAGAACTGACGGCCGATGGGGCAGAAAGGTTTTAGAATGGAGGCCGCGTACCGGCAAGCGCAGCGGAGGACGTCCACCCATAAGGGTGTCCGTCCATCCGCTGGATGCGGGCCGCTCCCAACCGGCCAATCTGGAAGTCACTAGGGGACGCCTATGTTCAGCAGTGGACGTCCTATGGCTGAAATGATGACAATGATGAGCCTAAAATGTTAGAAAAAATACAGAATGTATTTCTCTAAGAGGTACCTACATAAAGATTACAGAAAAACCTATAAGAAGTACCTGCTACCTACTAAGCCATTAGCAAAACACCTAAATTGACAATTTTGCATGGTTATGTCCTTTAAACGAGTTAAAGGACATTACCATGAAGATTTTAAGCGCTTCTTTTGGATGTTCTCTAATTTCTCTTTTTTTATACTAACTTTTTGCCTCAACTGTAAATTGAGACCAAAATGGGGAGAAAATAGAATCTGTCGTCTGCAACACTAACATACATCTTTATATAATGTAAACTTCATTTTTATTTATTTATTTAAAAAATATATATTTGTCTAAAGAGACTATTAAAATTAATTTAAATTTTTAGTAATTTATGTAATAGGAGGTATTAGTATAAAAGAGAGATAGGTACTCCTAATTGGACACCATACAAAACAAACAGTATAAAGCAAAATACATTTAGAATGGTACAATTTAGGCGGTCTTACCGCTAAAAGCGATAGATGAGACCCACAGATAGATGAGAGTTTCAAAAAGAAGTTAGAGGGGAGGCAGTGAACAGTAAAAAATATTTTATTTGGTACCTAAACTTATTTATATAACTGACTAATAGTTGTTTCCCGCGACTTCGTTCGCCTTTAGTTTATCATAAAGGATTTTCTGCGCAACTTTCTTAAAAAAAAACCGTAAGAAACTTTTCCTGACAATAATTAAACACAACAAAATAATAATCAGGTTTAAAGAAACGTATTTCTCATAAAAAAAATTAAAAACAGTTCACTTAAAATGAGATATAACTAATTACTCTTACAATAAGATTTTGCCTCTGTGCGAGTGCTATTTCTAGACGTGCTTTTTTAGTCTGCGTTTTGAAATTCATTTATATATAAAATATATAGATTAAAACATAGATTTACAGCAGATATCTACCATACCTACACATTCAGACGTGGAATCACGTCTCTGATGACGCTGCGGGCTGTCGGCTGGATTCAGTTGTTTTTATCCGACTTTCCAATGGCGTGTGAGGAGACACGAAACGGTTAGACAAGCAAGAGTGATTACAAAACTATAAACTAACTTATTTTTATGCGAGTTTACACATACCGATTATTACAGTCAAGGCCTTAAATTATTAATTCAGATTCATTATATTTGAGAACAGATTTGAGCGCGTATAAATAAAATAAATACGCGAAGACAACACACCACCAACTGTCGTGGTCTCAAAGTAACGAGCATAGACCAACCTACCTATAGAGTAGAAATGTCATATTATTATGATTTTTGACTGATTTTCAACAAAATTTTCCGCCATTTTTTAAACTGTGTACGTGATACGTGCTGTCTTTGTATGGGCGAGGGTTGACAGGACTTGTCAGTTCATACTTTATGTAAGTAAAAAATCACTAACGTGTTTCGGAGAAAGATGGTCCTTATTGTTGCTCTATAGGGTATGTGCTCGATAGTTACGAGGCACAAGACAATGTAATTTAGGTCAGATCGTGTTTTTGATCGAACCGGTAATCGAACTCAGGACTCTTTGACCCCGTGGAATCACCGGACCACTAACGTCAAGTTCGACATGATACATGTATGTTAAACCTAGATGGAATCTTTGAAATGTTTCAATAAAATGTCTATATGTAAGTTACCTACATCTTTGTTTTGGCAGTGCATTGAAAATACTAACTAGAATAATGTAGGCAATAATGTGGTAGACATAGACATATAGATAGATAGGTAGGTAGGTTTATTGCAAACCACACAAAAGAAACAAAGTAACAGGAAAAAGTAAATGTAATCGATATTATATAAGTTCTGTGACGCAGATTATATAGAATTGTTTTCAATATAGGTACAATATCATTGTTTATATTTCTCTAAGTACCGAAGTATAATTTACCATTAAAAGTAAGTAACCATAAAATGAAACTTAGGTAAGCTTGAAATAAATTACATAACATTTGTGTAGTAGTGTTTGCGATCCGGAATTATACAAAGCCAGGCGGTCGCGAAATCCCGAATCTTTACAAATACTTACCGTTTGTAGAGTCTATTATTGATAACAAACAGTTTATAACAAGCGGTGGTAGCTAAGCACGGTGTCGTCTTACATGTAGGTCGTGGGTTCGTTTCCTGTCACATGGATTTTCGGAACCGTATCACTTGCTCAGAGGCCGCGCGACCTAGCCGACATGAAAAAATACAAATACCTACAGAGCCGTGTGGGGACGGCCGTAAAGAATACACTTCATCACTGCCAACAGGAGGCGTGTCATACGAAGGGACTAATTTCTGTAGCACAAGACGGGCAGAAGCGTCTGCGTGTAAAATATTATTTAAAAAACTGCGCCCGCCAAATCGCCTGGCAAGCGTGGCGAGTATTAGCAAACCCCCCTTTTCGGGGAGGCCTATGTTCAGCACTGGACGTCCTACGGCTGATGAAATGATGATAATGATGACCTACAGAGCGCTGCGTCTGTTGGGCAGCAACTGACAAGATCCAACTGGTACCTTAAGGACCATGATCAAGCGTACTTACTAGAAGCGAGACGAAGCGCTATGAGTACCTAAGCATCTTAGGCGTCTTTAGCCAATGTAGCGCCCGTGTGCAAACATAGCGCCCCCTAGTAAGCGCGTGGTCTAAATGGAATGGGTACCCCCTTTGGATCGCTGCGCCCGTGTGCAACGCACATCCTGCACCATAGGTACAGACGCCACTGGACTAAACATGTAGGTATACAGCAAGAGGTGCTTGTGCCGGCAGCGCTTTGGTAGTGATTACCTACGCCGCTGTTGTGAGTGGACGGGTGACAAATCCAACCATATTTAGAACATTTATCACAAGTATCTCCTGCTTTGGAAGGCACGTTAAAAGTTGGTCGACTAATATCGCTTGATACGAGTCGTGAAGTCTTAGTCAGAAGCCGGCTTAATAACATCTGACAGTAACGTCTTCTCGTCCAAAATCCTTAGTGCCTAAAGACGAAAGTCTACAACCAGTCTGTGTTATTAGTGATGACATATGGAACTGAAACGTGGCCTCTCACTATGTGCTTCATAAGAAAGCTCAAGGTTGCACAGCGTGCTATGGAAAGGGCTATGTTCGGTGTTTTTTTGCGAGATCGAATCAGGAATGAGGAGATTCGTAAACGAACAAAAGTTGCTGACATATAGCCCAACGGATAAGCAAGCTGAAGTGGCAGTGGACGGGGCACTATACAGAACTAACGGCCGATGGGGCAGAAAGGTTCTGGAATGGAGGCCACGTACCGGCAAGCGCAGCGTAGGACGTCCACCTACAAGGTGGACAGACGACCTGGTAAAGGTTGCAGGAAGCCGCTGGATGCGGGCCGCCAATCTGGAAGTCACTGGGAGAGGCCTATGTTCAGCTGTGGACGTCATATGGTTGAAATGATGGGTAAGGTTAAGTCACTGACCTTACAATACCCCTCCACCAAACCGCAACGGGCCCGCGTGGTGAGTATGGCCATACTCACCACGCGGTGACGCAACCACCTCGGAGTTGGGGTTTGGCCTGTGCCCTGCAGCGGGACGTAAAAGCATACTTTTAATGAACATGTAACAAAATCCACCGTAATCTCTTGTCTTAGTTTAGGGCTAAGAATAATCCTACTTAAATAAGTAGGTACGAGTATCATACATTATCAGTTATTCTATTTAAGTCCTTATTTACTTACATTGTTGTAACAATGTACTTACGTCTGGGAATTATCAAAGTTAGTATGTTAAACAAATTCATTAATTCGCAAATCTAAGTAATCAATGGAAACTTTTAACAGCATAAGTAGGTAATTTTCCAAACAACTTAGAAATAAAATCAGCTTTTTATCCTCAACTGGTTAAAGTATGACAAATATTTACGAATCACGACGTTAGGTAGTTTTAGTGCTACTTATATTGACATGTTTGTGATAGATCTTCACCCAAACTAATAACACTTACACACCCCAACGCACACACACACATACACACACTAACACATACACACACTAACACACACACTCACGACACTAACTCACATTCATACCTTCATAATGCGTATGCACGAATGCTTGTTTTACTATTTAGCTTTTTCTCCGTTTTCACAAAAGACAAAATATTTATGCACATACACAACCTACACGCATCACGAGGGGAGAGTGCTGGCGCACTGAAACACAGACAATTTTTGCTTAGTTCAGGCACCAGTCTCCCGCTATCTTATGTTTAATGCTTCCTTGTATATTTATGTACAATGTAATGTTAGCTAGTAAGATTATTGGAGCAAAAAAAAATCTTTCAGCCCACATCACTTCACAGCTGGACATAAACCTCTCCCGCAACAAGTCCTATTCTTGCCCTATTATTTTAAACCCGTTGCTAGCAGCAGCAGGGTTTATCGCTTTACCTTATCGGAGGGCACTCCCTACACTGCGCTTGCCAACACGGTCACCAAAACTCAAGAACACGTCACCGGTTATCGGATCTACGGCAAATGTGACCAACCCAGTGCCACTTTAATCATCATTTCAGCCATAAGACGTCCACTGCTGAACAAAGGCCTCGCCCAATGTCTTATCATCGGGGGGGATTGCCAATACTCGCCACGCTTGGCAGGCGGGTTGGCGAGCGCAGTTTTTTATAAGATTTCGCACGAAGACGCTGCTGCCCGTCTCGTGCTACAGGAATTGGTCGCCTCTTACGACACGCTTCCTGTTGGTGGGGAAGTGTATTCTTTACAGCCGTCCCCACTTTAATCGTCATCATCATTTCCAGCCTTTGGATGTCTAGTGCTGTCATAGGATTTCCTTACAGAACGCTATAGCAAGCGGCTCTGGGCCATTACAGCTTGCTTATCTTTTATTTTGATAGATAGATCCTCTGTATCCGGCAAGCACAGCGTAGGACATCCACCCACAAGGTGGACAGACGACCTGGTAAAGGTCGCAGAAATACGCTGGATGCAGGCCGCTTCTAACCAGCCATTCTTTAAGACTATGGGGGAGGTCTATGTTCAGCAGTGGACGACCAATGGCTGAAATGATGATGATGACGATCCTCTTTATTGCATATAAATTATTATATGCAATTATTATTATTATTATTAATTAAAGCAAAAAAAAACATTCAGAATAGGAGCACTTGTTTTTAGAAGCGATTACGATATCTACTCTATTTCTAGCAACAGGTGCCTGGAAAATGACTTCCTTTCAGCTCTCTACGTCACTGCACCATCACAAACTAGCTTATCTTCGAGAGACAAAGAAGACCTGCTTGCCATCTCGTCACGTTAAGGTCGTCGACCGGTCGCGTCGTGGTCGTCTCGTGAGCGGTGAACGTAGTGTGCGTTACATAAAGCGATTTGGTTAGGCAGTCGACGCGAGGCGCCGACCAGACCGTACGCCTTCACGTAAGTTATCTCATTTATTTTACGAATATTGTGATTGTTTTGTTTTTTTTGTGTTGTGACTTGTGACTTCTGGGTTCCAAAACATTTTAAAATTCAGTGAATACTTATTTAGTAAACTTGCAACGCTATTGAAAATGGTCGTGCTGGTATTATTAAATAATTGTGTACTATAAAAGTTGATTTATGTGATTCTAAGTAGGTACCTAGATTAAACTGCGTTACACATTTATACACTTACATCTTTTCTCCAATAGTTGTTTTACTTAAAAAGTTTTAGCTTGGTAGAATTTTTTAAAATTAATTTAATTTGTATTAATCTTCATCTATACGCTCAATCCCAGTAGCGTCCAAAGCCATCGCTTTAGAGCCTAGGGTCCGCTATTAATGCCGGGTTATGTCAAAGATATTTTTATTCCATAAAATCATCTCTTTATTACAAATGATTATTGATCATATTATTATAAGTACCTACAATTTAATTATGTCGTGTTTTAATATTTTTATTAGTACCTACCTACCTATTAACATAGATTTGTTTTGCTGGCATAACTTTAAAAGCTTTGCGACTTTCAAACTAAAATAAGTAAATTTTATTTAAAAAAATAAAACCGACTTCAAAACACTAAAATGCTAAAAATAATCTTAACACTTAAGTACCTCATCAGTTAATTTTGGAGTCGGTGCAAACAAAAACATTGAATCTTTCATCGGCTGGCACCGACTCCAAAAGTAACTGATGAGGTACTTAAGTGTTAAGATTATTTTTAGTATTTTAGTGTTTTGAAGTCGGTTTTATTTTTTTTAATAAAATTTACTTATTTCATCTATTTTTAGTGATAAATCCTAATCTAACTACTGAACACCGATTTCATCCCCTATTTTCCTACCCTTAGGGGTGATTTTTATTTTGCAAACTTTTATCATAGCATCTTTGAAGTGTAAGCTATTCAATAAAACAAAAATCATCAAAATCGGCTCATATTTGTCGAAGATAGGTAACAAGAACCACAACCAAAATATTATCTGGGTATATATTTGTTGATTTTCTCTATAAGTTCTAAATCAATTTCGATAAAATTTATATGGGACCACCTCTGAGGTATGATCTACCAAACAAAAAAAGAATAATTAAAATCGATTCATAATTGGCGGAGTAATCGCGTAACAAATATACAAAAAAAAAAAAAAACATACAGTCGAATTGAGAACCTCCTCCTTTTTTGAAGTCGGTTGATTATAGTGGTCCTTTAAATAAGGTCGTTTAATATAGATTACTTACTGTTAGGGTGTGATTCTACTGCATTTTTACTATTGGCATTTACACGAACATTGAAATCGAAAAAAAGCAATTCGGTGTTTTGGGTATTTATGAAAATAGTTTTAAATGAGATTTTGATGTTTTCGCTATAGTAAAAATGCATTTGTAATATTTATTTTTATTTAAAATTTAAACTGAAAATCTGCAAAAAAAAACATTTACGACAATTTGTCAAAGAGTATTTGTTGTTTGTAATTATTTGTGAATTGACGTGTTTCAGAGGTGTACAACAAAATAACGTAATTTTAGGTATGCCAGGCTCCATACAAAAAAGTTCGAAGTTTTTATTTTAGCAAGGAAGTTATCTATTATTAGAGGATTATAATAAGTTGTCATTATCTCCAAAATGAACTCGATTCGAGTGTTCCACAAAAGCAAACAGCGTTCTAATAAACGCGATTATTTTTATTATTAATAATTTAATCAATCCACTCATAATTAGATACGTCAAGAGTGGTTTATTGATTTCACTTTATAATGTGTGACGTTATTTCCACTTTCCACACTTCATTGCTGATTTTCTGATAGCTACTCGACTTATTTACTTTGACATTTCGTTGGTATCAAACTTCTTCTGACATTTAAGTCGCGATAGAATGAAGACATATTATTGATTTTAGCCTTTGTGAACCGCCTTTAACTTTGTAAAGTTTTTGATTTCGTCGTGCACCTACATAAAGAAGAGATCGCTATAAGCGATAAGACCGCCTAAATTGTACGTCTTTCTGTAAAAATCATGTGTAATTTACTTGTATGTATCTAGCTATAAAGACGGCGTTCTTTTTGAACAATGTTGTCAATTTATTTATGTTTTGTGTACTTTTTATCAGACCACTCAGGTGTTTTTAAGATGTAGTTTTAAAAAAACGAGTATGCTGTGAAATTGCATAGCGAGTCACGCTAAATTAAAGGTTGGGTTAAATATAGTTGCTATAATATCTCCAGGGTTTTGTTAGGCTCAATATAAAAGAAGGCAAATGTGTTCAAAAATACGAATAACTTTTACTATAATTTCACATTAAGCTCTCTGCGCCTGTTAGTTTCCCCTTTCTTTTTATCTGTCCTCCGCCTGAAGGTTGTCTGGAAGAGATTGCTTTAGCGATAAGACCGTCTAAATTGTATATCTTTTAATTGTAACTGGTTTTGTATAAGAGTATATCTATCTATCTATGTAATTCATATTTAATTTCGTAATCAATCACCTATTAAGAGAAGGGTTGAATTAGTATGATGAACTACGACTTACCTATATTTATGACTAGCTGTGCTGTGCCCGCGGTTTCGCTTGCGTTGAATACGGTTTGTCATACCCCATTTTACTCGCTTAGGAGGTGGAATAAAAATAGTAGCCTGTGTCCTTCCAAGTGTTCAAGCTTTTTCTGTACAAAATTTCTTCGAAACCGGTTTATTTTTCGAGACAAATAGTAGCCTATGTCCTTATCCAAGGCCATATCTATCTCTATACTTAAATTCATCAAAATTGGTTTAGCAGTTTACCTACCCACTGTTGAACAAAGGCCTCCCCCAATGACTTATCATCGGGGCGGATTGCCAAAACTCGCCACGCTTGGCAGGCGGGTTAGCGAGCGCTGTTTTTTTATAAGATTTCGCACGAACACGCTGCTGCCCGTCTAGTGCTAATTGAATTAGTCGCCTCTTACGACACGCCTCCTGTTAGCAGTGGGGAAATGTTCTCTACGGCCGTCCTCACAAGGCGCAAGGCGCATTTATAATATAAGTATGGATAGTATAGATTTTTGATGTGACAGTGGTAACACATTAAATATTTTAAAAACGTAGCCAATGAGTTACCGATGACGAAAGTTTGGGAGTGGTTTGGATAACTGATGTAATCGTCCTTCAACTAATAGTGAGTCTCACATCCTTGTTGTGAATGCCTGCCTACCTTACTGCCTACCTAAATTATTAAGCCACAGAATTATGTGACTTACGAAAAAAATACCTAGGTACTGCTATTATTTATATCAATAAAGAGCTATCTTTATATTATATAAAACAAAGTCGGGGTAGTTACACCGTATAAGTCAAGAACGTCTGAACCGATTTTTATGATCTGTGATTTGTTGGATTAGTATCCAAATAGCAGAATAACTATTGAGACACCGGATAATTTGATGAAAATTTGAAAACAAGTCCAGCATTTTATCTAATAAAAAACATTGAAAACATTGGATATTCCATTTTAATTATACAATGTGTTAATTTTACACTTGATCAAACAAAATGTACGGATACTAAATAAAAAATTATCGTTAAAAAATCGAAAAAAAATAATTATGTAAACTATTTCAAAAATAAAGGCATTTTAATTTTTGTTTTTAGTAAAATTCCCATCTTTCGGTTTTAAATTATTTTCTCTTTAAGTAAACGGTGTAATTTTTTCAAAGTAGTTTTATTTGAAAGCTAGAAAGATTAGCTAGCAATAAAAATTTAACATTTCGTTTGATCAAGTGTAAAATTAACACATTGTATAATGTTTTTTGTCGTCATTTATCAAACAACAAATAAACTGATTTCCGTAACAAAACCTACCACAAAACGTATTTTCTCAATTGATAATGATCTCCTATTTGTTGGTCATAAAGTTGAAAATCAATTCAATGACCTTTAACTTTTTGGATAGTTGACCAGTCGTTGTCTGTACTACCTTAGGATCAGAGCAATACATGTGATGATGTCCAATATTTATATATTTTTTCCTACTAAGCCTGCAATACCTCCATTTTCTATTATCATCAACACTTTGACACACACGAATACCAGAATCCATTCGAGACACAAATGACATTAATTGTTTTAAATCAAAACTAGTGAATTATTTAATCGACAAATGTTATTATTCCTTTAATGAATTTTATTGTAGGATTGCATAATAATAGTACTTAATATATTAATGGTTTGGTGTAAATTATTTACTGCAAGATTTGATAATAATAATAATGTTAAATGGTATACTCGTGATAATGTATTTAAATGATTTGATTGAACGCCCTAGTGGCAGGACACGGTTAGTTCTTAGCATGACATTTTATAAGACCCTTGTTTTATACCTGTGTTCCACAATAAAGATGATTATGATTATGATTATGATTCTGTGGTCACTGGATCTCTGGTCACTTTGTAAAATCCACCAATTGGAAAAGTAGCTGGCTAGCTAGCTGGCTCTGTGAAAAGTATCAGGTGACGTTATTTTGATACTAAAAAGGGTAATACAAAAAAATATGTGTCTTGTTAAGTTCGTAGTCCTGTATATCTACAAATTCTTAAATCAAAGCACTAAGGTCGAAACTTCGCTACATATTCGTAAGTGTCCGTACCATCTCGTGACATCATCTGGTCTGCGCACGCGCATTATGTTATGCTAATCGAGTGATTATCGGAACGAAATCCCCGTTCTATAATCAAGTTCAACAAACTGACTTGAACAGGTTACTTGTTTTGTATTTTCTCAATAAAAATAATTTACTAATTTCTTCTAATCTTAATGACACTTGGTATCTAACTTTTTTATGAAACTTTTTAATGATTTTTTGACTTAGAGCCTTTGTAAACCTTGCAGTTTCGCTGTAAGGAATATGATACGGCTTAGGATAATATATGTAAGTAGTCAATAGTCATACAGTTATAGAACTTACAGTAATGTCGATTAGATAACCGTATGGTCTAATTGTTCGCGCTCCGGCGGTTGCGCGTTCGAATCTGAACGAAGCTAATGTTTGTGATTAGCACGAGCATTTGTACCTTAGTAATGGATAGATAGATCATCATTTCAGCCGTAGGACGTCCACTGCTGAACATAGGCCTCCCTCATTGTCTTTCAGATTAGCCGGAGCGGATGGAAGCGGCCTGCATCTATTCGTATTTCTGCAATTTTTACCAGCTGGTTCGTCTACCTTAAAGAAAGAAAGAAAGAAAGAAAAAATGTTTTTTTGGTACCTCATAAAATACAAGTAAAAAAAATAAAAACATATTAGACCTTAAAATACTAACATATATTTTTAAAATTTTTAAAACTTAAAAATAAAACATGGTAGGTACCAAAATGGTCTCCGCTCAGTATAAGGTAGTGACGCGGTGGTATTCCCTTTATTGCACACCACACAAAAGAAACAAAGTAACAGGAAAAAGTACGTTAAGTTTAGCACAATTTAGGCGGTCCCATCGCTAGAAGCGATCTCTTCCAGACAACCTTCAGGTGAGGATGGTATCTTAGGCATTTGAGATCCCCCAATCCTAAGAAGATCAACTTACACAAATGATGAATATATAGTTCTTGCATCAAGTCCGCTATTTGTATGATTGTTTTTAAATGTGCATTAAAATGTGAAGTAATAAATACTAGATATAAATGGCTATCACAGTTGACCCTTTTAAACATAGCCTCGGTTAATTAACACAGCCTTATAAACGACACACACACAACACACAGCCTTATAAATTTATAATGACAACGCATGCGCACGACACGACACGATCGACCTCTAAAGGCCTTTTTCCTGGTGATAATACAAAACGGTTTAAGAAAGTTTGGTAGGAATTAAGGTAGGTTCTAATTAACGCTAAGGGGCAGAAAAAAAATACCCGGGCGTTAATCAAATAGTTAACTCAATCCGTTACAAATTGGTTAACTTCGTTAAACGTGAAAGCATATTTCACATTTAGCAAGAGTAGAATTTGTACTTTAGTCATGGATGTTAATATAAATGTATTTATATATGTTTATCCCTTATCTAGTTGCCATAGTACAAGCTTTGTTTAGTTTGGGGCTAGATAATTGGTGTGATAATTTATTAATTGTTATTTTTTACCTTTGGTGATTCTCGGAACCCGCTGTTTCGGTATTTAAAGATGATTTCACGGGTTATTTACCAAGGGATAGTACGCAAATAGAAAAGCCCGTGCTGTCTTCTATAGACTTCAGTCAGTTCATCACATACAAACAAAGCCGTCGCGCTAGCGTCCCGTCGCCATCACGCCCCGTCGCCTGTGTGTCCAAGGCTTATAAGTCCTGCCATGATCACTTTTGCCGCTTTGGATTATCACCAGGAAAAAGGACGTGGTCTCCCTTGACCGATTGAGAATACAACCAATTTAAAAGTAAATAAATGGATGTATGACTTAATCCGTAATCTTTATTGATTTATTCTCCTTGACCTCCATTGAATTCTCAACATACTTTCATGAAATTAATAAACGTTTATATAATATATGAAAGCTAACATTGACAATCTGTTTTCGTTAATTTTGGAAAGGTTTTTAATTATTTTCAGTTCTGTTAGTTAATTTACCTGCTATGACGAAGATCTTTTTACCTGCAATTAATGCACATAATATACGTAACAAAGTATTTTTCTGATTTGTGTAATGTAAATTAAACCAACAAAAAAAATCTACTGTGTACTTACATAAAAAAAAAATCGCAATTTTCAAATGTATGATATTGATGAATGATAACTTTCATCCGACGAATAAGATTGACGTTTTGACACATATTCTATACGAAAACTTTCAAAATGTCAAACTTATTCTTCAGATAAAAGTTATCTGACTATTAAAAAATCTGCTCTAAAAATAAGAACATTTTTTTTTCAAAGATCTGTATATTTATTATTGGATAAGGCAAATCTGTGCTCCTAATTAGCTTGTTTTTCTTTGTTTATATTAAACTTGTTTCAAAAGGTCTCTACTAGCAAAAAGTGTGTTACAAAAACTAGTGTGACTATGTTAGTATCTTCATAGCTTTAGCATACAGGAAAAGATTAGTTTGGCAGACTAATTAATAATAATAATACATAAATATATTCACGTGTGTCAGTGACTGTTTTAGATTAAACATTTCGTCTAACTAAATGGAAAAGCTAAATAAAAAATATTAAAGTATGTATACAAAGATCCATAACCGTATGATAATTAATCAAACTTATCAACTATGTTATTACTTTTAATATATATATATATATATATATATACATTTGGCGATGCGGACTGATAGGGCAATGCAAAAATGCATATCGAGGGCTTTAATTATGTCAAAAGGACTCAACTAATTTAAATATATCGATTTTAGTCAGTTAACTACTTTCCAAGTATTGTATACAGGGTTACATTTAAAGGTAGTGCCAAATTTTAAAAATAAGGTCTATAAAACAATATAAAAATACTAATTTATGGTAATTAATTTCTGGAGTAAAATATACTTAAAAATTTCCAAAAAAAAAAGAAAACGCGAGATGCGCCGGCATTCATCAGATATCGCAGGCGTACGCCGACGCCGCTCCAACAAGAACCTCATGCAGTGCACATACGGTGCAATTTAATCGAGTAATGTATATTTCAAATGGAAGAATTAAAAAATTTACTATATCAGTTTGTTTTTTAAGATTCTGTGTGGTCCCTAAAAAATTGGCACTACCGTGAAATGTAATTCTGTATATTAATATATTAAGCAGGTTCAGATACATTTGATGTAAGCTATCAAATAGGAAAAGATTTTAACTAAACATTCATATTTTGTAAAGTATGATATGAACTTTGTATCAAAATATAGGTGACTTTTTTTTATTTTTTATTTTCTTTTTCTTATTTTTTATTTTCTTTTTCTGACCTAAATTGCAAAGTAACCTTGTATTTTAACACACTTGTGATATGCTTGACTTGTGGACAGCCGGCTATGCCTTGCAGAGCATTGTTGCGGTTGCCGCGATCTCGACTTAGAAGTGAGTCGGCTTTATTGCGCAGTAGTTGCATGATCGATAGGGATTTTTAAAAAATCGTTAGAAGAGATAAAATGTGTTAAATAAATTGGTAATTTAGATTATTACTAATCGATAGTATAAAAGACATCAACGCGTGCAATTAAATGAACTTCATGTGATTTTATATTAAAACTAGCTGTGCCCTCGGCTTCGTTCGCGTGGAATATGGTTTTCTGTACAAAAAGCAGCTTATGTCCTTTCCTAAGCTTTAGTCTACGTCCGTACCAAATTTTATCGAAATCGGTTTTGTAGTTTAGGCGTAAAAGCGTAACAGACAGACAGAGTTACTTTAGCATTTATAGTATTCAAATTCAAATTCAAATATTTTTTTTTGCAGAATGTAGGTACATACAGAGATCCTAAAAATAGTTTTGGGTCAGCTACATCTTACCTTATAGGCATGCAACATTATTTAATACAACGAAATAGGTTACTAACATTATATTTTAACAATTCAAATAATAAAATTAACTACTTAATTAGTGTCAACAGTTCTTTCATTTTTATAATACCTACTTAGTATACGTTATTACTATAAATTTGTGCATATTATAATAAGTAATTTTCTTACTCGAACTAAAATAGAAATGTTATAAATACGTACGGGATTTGAATCGATACAACATGATATAACTTTCCAACCTCAAAAAAAAGGTGTCCAAAAAGGGGAAAAAATTGTATTAGTACAGCATGTGAGAGACTTTGAAGAGCTTAAAACCAACGGACAAAGCTACTTAATAAGAGCTGTGATCATAACTCAAACGTATAAACTTTTTTCTTTTCACGGCAGCTATCTATTTATTACTTTGCTTCAATTTCCATCTTGATGTTGGAAACGAATAAAACATGCACGAACTGTTTTTCCCATTATTTCTACACTTTATAACACAACACGTACTGTGACCCATATCGCGAATTATAACGTTTTAACTTAAAAATACTTATGAACGTAAGTATGGAATTCTATGGAAATATAGCAATTTGACACATGACAGTCCAGAGTTATTTCACGTTTCTGCCAGATTGCGTGCTGCAATCGATTTGACGCCCCCCACCACCTACTTTGCACATAGCTAATAGCGACAAACCGATAAACATATACCTAAATACATTTATGAACATCCAAGGCTTAAGCACAAATGCTTGTGGTCATAACATTTGCTCCTTGCGGGATTTGAACCCGTAACCGCTCAGCTTTTTAGTCCGGAGTGCGGACCACTACACCAGACGATCGTCAACTAATGTATCAATTATTTCGTAATATATAATATTAATTATCAAGTCTTAATTTTTTTGGCTAACTTCCTTATTAGGTGATTCTACTGTTCATTTTTATTTTTTTATTTTTGTCATACTAAATGTAAGTGAAATATCACTCACTAGTTTCGGAGAAAGATGGTTCCTATTGCTGCACTATAGGGTATGTGCTCGAAAAAAAGATAAATGGATACTCGGGTTCAAAAAAGGCGCATAAATTCAACCTTAATTTACTCAAAATGTTAAATGTGCCCTTTTGCGTAAAAACGGCAGCTTAAGTAACGTTGGTTATTATTCTGATTTAGTTGTAGTGATTTGATTTGATTTGATTTGAGTTAATTCTAATAAAGGTGGTGTCGTTTTACTCATTACAGTGTGGGCTCGCACAAATTGTCATACTTGCAACATATATTTTTTCAAATTTTTTCCTTAAACATAAATCAAAACGAAACATTGTAATGCATAATTTATTTCGTGACTTAAATCGTCATTTGATACATGCAATAAGTCGTATGTCATGCCTTGTAAGCTTCCCACTGAGAGCTTAAGAGCTTTAATTTATGAAATACGAAGCTTTTGTAGTTGAATTTAAAGCAACCAGTTTTCGAATTCAACGAAATATTTCCTGTTAACCCTAACAGGATATATGGAATAACGGAAAACTGTTCTAATAAAATACTAAAGGGACAAACATCTCTGAACTCTGAACAAATAACTTACCGTTCTTCTAATTCAGACTGCTTTACTAGGGTAGGGGAGACCGAAGATTGTTGAATATATCGATAAGTTAACTAACTGTCAAAAACTAGAGTTATTTGATTGGAAGGCATCATTAAAATAAGCAAGAAATGCAATGCCGTCTGTCCGGCAACTGAGCGGGGAGAGGAAACTCGCGTTCGAGGAGTTCGCAATAGTTGAATAATGCAACGCTTTCAAAAATGGCAATTTTGACAGTTATTCAACTACTACTACAACTACGGTCTCCCCGTACGCTTGACACGATCATAGATACAGCAAGTCAAGTTACATGTTACATATGCCGTGCCGTGTGGGGACGGCCGTAAAGAAACATTTTCCCACCGCCAACAGAAGGCGTGTCGTAAGAGGCGACTAATTCCTGTAGCACAAGACGGGCATCAACGTCTGCGTGCGTCATGTTATATAAAAACTGCTCTTGCCAACCTGCCTGCCAAGGGTGGCGAGTATTGGCAACCCCCCCCGATGATAGGTCATAGGGGCCTAAGTTCAGCAGTGGTCTTTCTATGGCTGAAATGATGATGATGATGAAGTTACATTTTGGCTAGTAATAAGGCCTTAATGTTTTAATAAGGCCCTAACCATTAATGTTTTTTTGTGCAATAATGTCTATTTATTTATCTATCTCCGACCGAAGACCTCCGTAGCCGAAAGGCAAGCACGCCGGACTTGGCGTCGTCGTCTCTGAGGTCCCAGGTTAGATTCCCGTTCGGGCCAATGTAGAAAACGAACTTTTCTATGTTCGCTCGGGTCTGGGTGTTGTGGTACCATCGTTGTTTCTAATATCAAAAACACAAGTGCCTTGTCTCCTTAATAAGATCAGAGTAATGTAGGTGATGTTGTCTCCATTTGTAATAAATAAAATATCCATAGTATTGATAGGTTTGTTGTTCGTGCTTTCCCAAAGGGTATAACAACTACTTTTTATCCCAATAGAAAGAGAATTAAGCCGTTGACAAAACAACTAATACATAGGTAATAGTTATAATGGTTTGCGTAGTATTTTCTTACTTAGCACTAAAGACTAGACTTACTAGACTTGGGGTATGCCAAAGAGCTATGGAGAGGAATATCCTGGGTATAAGAAGGACAGATCGGATCCGCAACTCTATCATCCGCTCAAGAACTGGGATCACAAACGTGGGAGAAAAGGCTGCAGGGTTGAAGTGGGAGTGGGCGGGTCATGTCCATAGGATGGATTCTAAAAGGTGGACAAAAGTCGTCACGCACTGGCTGCCTACTGATGGACATCGTTCGAGAGGTAGACCTCGAAACCGATGGCGCGATGACTTAGACAATTTTCTCCAAGATTGGCAGGCCCTAACCACCGACAGGGATAAGTGGAGAGGTTTGGGGGAGGTCTTTGCCCAGCAGTGGGACAGAAACGGCTAATAAAAGAAAAGAAAGAAAGAAAGCACTAAACAGTACCTATGAATTTCTTAGGATAGAAATCCATGACAGTACCTATCCACTTTACCTTGGTGCCTAGACTGATCTACTGAAAATTAGAAAACCAAATAGTTTTTATCTTAACTATTGTGTCTCTATGCCAACCAGCCGACTCTTGTCACATTGTCAATCATGTTCCATGAAGATCTGTTTTTGCATGTCTTTGAAAAATGGCAAATAGTTAAATTTATTTACCTACTTT
Organism: Anania hortulata; assembly: GCA_963576865.1. Lineage (NCBI taxonomy): Eukaryota > Metazoa > Arthropoda > Insecta > Lepidoptera > Crambidae > Anania > Anania hortulata. The sequence continues at coordinate 1,025,488 of OY756412.1, read as the reverse complement.
ACATACAATTTTACATGCAAACATTTGACATTGACAAATAATTAACAAACCACTGACATTTGATTTGTAAACAAATATCGGATCTTGAGCCAACGAGATTTTTTGAGCTAATGAGTTATTATTATTTATTTCTGTGCGAAAATGGTGATTTATATTAAACCTTTACTCCATGTCATCAAGGAAAAGGTATTTCATTATTTCATTTAATAACTAAATATTGTTTAATTACATAGAAGTACACCAAGAAAAAGATATTTAAGAAGTATATTTATAAAAGTGTGGGGACGGCCGTAAAGAATACACTTCCCCACCGCCAACAGGACGCGTGTCGCAAGAGGCGACTAATTCCTGTAGCACGAGACAGGCAGCAGCGTCTGCGTACAAAATCTTTTAAATAAACTGCGCTCCCCAACCCGCCTGCCAAGCGTGCGAGTATTGGCAATCCCCAACGATAAAAATCATTGGGGGAGGCCTGTGTTCAGCAGTGGACGTCCTATGGCTAAGATGATGATGACATCAAGAAAGCTCAAAGGCACAGCGAGCTATGGAGTCGAATCGAATGAAAAATGAAAAGTTCCGTAAACGAACAAAAGTGGCCGACATAGTCCAACGGATTAGCAAGCTAAAGTGGCAGTAGCACATAAGTAGCACTTAGAATTGACGGCCGATGGGGCAGAAAGGTTCTGGAACGGAAGCCACGTAAAGGCGCAGCGATAGGATATCCACACAAGCTGGACAGACCTGGTAAAGGTTCCTAGAATTCTAGCTTTCTTTTTACCAAGTTTTATCAAAATTGGTGAAGTGGTTTCGCCGTAAAAGCGTAACAGACGGCGTGTAATTTCGTCTTTATAATATGAACTATAACTCGGTTTAGATGTTTATAAAAGTACCACCCTCCAATATTCTAAATATAGGAAAATGAGTCACGGTAGGCAAATAAATCAATAAAGGTCAAACCATTCATATAGCCACCTCTTTCTCTGGTACAATTATTTGATTCTATCAGAGCTTACATGACCTAGCCTAAACAATACTCAGTCAATATTAATAGAGATTTTTTTTTGTGAAACAGACATTAAGTAGTTCCTGAATCGGTGGTAGGGACAATCAGTAGTATTTTAGGACGTATTTGTATATACAGGGTCGCAAAAAAAAAACGACATTCCTTGCAGCTAAATACGTGGTTTAAAGAATTGTCACTCTGTTTTACACCCTTTATAGTAAGTAAACGAGTATTATTATTGTGAGAAGCTTGCCTTATTCTACGTTTGGTGCCAGGGCCATGTTCAAATTAACCGCAATTTTATTACTATTTGAAAAACAAATAAATCGATGGATTATACATAAAATCAATTGAAAATTATATTACATTTATCGTAGAAATATCGAAGTGTAAATATACTAATACATACCGGTAATGGATATTTCTGACAATTTGCACGCATAACATAAGTACTATAAACATAATGTAAAGGTGGGCACTCCGATTTACGAGGCACGTGGTATAATCCACAAGAGCTAAACAACAAGGCTACCTTGGTTCATTTTCCTCAAAAAATACCTATATATGTAGGTAAATAGATTCTTATTATAAAATAGCGTTGGTTCTTAAATAGTTGTTACCATACCATGTTATGGTGCTCACTCGACGGGGGCGCTGCAGTTATTTTTTTGTGTTGATAAATTTATAATTTGTTGCATACATAAGAATAATTGTAAGAAATCTAGAAAGTATTGTCTCGGGTCTGAATAGTGAGGGTACCTCATTGTTTCTGATTTCTATACACAAGTGCTTTAGCTTCTGAGCTAATAATGATCAAATCAATGTATTTATTCTTGTCCAACATTTTTTTAAATTGTTTTATTAAATGTTGGTATTGTTGTGTATGTCTAATAAAACTTTCTCTTTCCCAATGGTCTAGTCGTAATCGGATAAATCGTTTAGAAACGCTGCTCACGAGACAAACACATAACACTAACTGTATGAAGTTAAATACTTTATTTATATATCTATACAGAGTTATTTGTAAAACATCAACAACCTCCTAGAGGCTGATTCTGGTGCACAAATACAACAACTTATTCTATGGGACTGACATCGAAATTGCAAAAAAAAAATCACTTCTTCATTCTAAGCTGCCTCCAGCTGACTTCAGTTTGTATGGAGAAATGAACTTTTAGATTTCAATGTTTGTCACATAGAAATAGTTGTTGTATTACGCACCAGAATTAGCCCCTAGGAGGTTGTTGATGTTTGCAAATAACCCTGTTTATATAAAAATGGATTGACGTTTGTTAGTTTCACAAAAAATCAAGAACAGCTGGACTGATTTTGGTAATTTTGGTTTTGTAATATTTGTAGAAGTCCAAGGAAGGTTTTAAAGATGAGAAAATATAAATTGCAACACCTTTTATTGGCGGTACGAAGTTCGCCGGGTCAGCTAGTAAATTATAATTTTTCACAGTGTTCGCGGTGTCATCTGTCCTGTACGCTAGTCTAGGTATAATTTAAAATATCTAGCTGTACTTAGTTAGGTCTTGTCCCTACTCTCACTGAATCAATGGCATTTTAGTGTTCAAAACAGCTTTCTAAACCGCCAACCGTCATGACATTTGAAGTTAAGAGATGAGATATACAGCTGGTGACTATAAAAACTAAAAGGAAGCGAGTGTGTTCATCAATAGAAATAACTTTTACTATCGGGTCAATATCAAAATCATGAATAAAGATGTATTGTCTCATAAATTATTTGTAACATCGAGGTATAAAGTTGGTTTGTATGGAGAAACAAAAAAATCGCGATTTTGGTGTTGACCTCAAAGGAAAAGTTGTTTGTTTTAATTAACATATTAGCTTCTAGGCAACTATTTTAAAACTAACTCTGTAGTATAGACTTATAACTTATACGAGTAGATATTAAGTCACTAATAATAATAACGTACGTAGTAATCAACTTTTTATTTCGGAAAAGTATACATCGATTAAAGAAAAAATAAAATTACTGTTTAAAACCTTATTCATTTATTTAAACTTTATTGCACAGATTAAAAAAATATATAATAAAAGTTAGACTTAATACTATGCGTTCTCTACCAGTCGACCATCAGTCTAAACAGAGATGTTTTGTGAGTGGTGCGATAAAGGAGCTACAAATCTTTAAAAAATTGACAGTTATAAATTTATTTTAAAAAAGCATAACCTCACACAAAACTATTTAATATATACTTACGTAATTAGACACACATTTACACACATTACACTAAATAATCATTATTTCAGCCATAGGTCGCTCACTGCTGAACATAGGCAGTGACATAAGCGGCCTGCGTTCAGCGGATTCCTGCAACCTTTATTAAGTCGTCTATCCACCTTGTAGGTTGTACTAGCTACGCTGCGCTTGCCGATACGTGGCCTCCATTCTAAATGTAAAAGTCATTGGGGGAGGTCTATGACCAGCAGTAGATGTGCTAAGACTGAAATGATGATGATGATGATGGTACTTACAATACGATCAAACCAAATAGACAGACGTATGACAGGTATGAAGTTTCCGCGCCCACACCTCGTCTTTACGAAACACACAATTGCAAACTAGTAGATATTCATAATCATGTATAATGGCCGCCATCGAAGGTTAATGATAGATGACCTAATTCTCATCTACTTAGTTAGGATTGCACCTTGGACCCGTATCTTTGATAGTATTTATTTAAAAGACCCGTATGGTTAAATTTAAACGAATAATAAAAATAACTAGGTGCAAAAGATAGACACACTTTTATTTACAACCGTTTATTAGATTGTAACTATAACCCGCATTATTTCTGCAAAATAATGTCATGAGTTGAGAGTTACAGTTCTTTTAAGCGTAAGTGATTTTTTTTTTGTGATACAGATGTTGTTTCCATTGTAAAAGAGCTCTAGAATCAACCCCTATTGGATCGAACAGGCTTTTTACACCTTTTATGTAGACACACGTTGTTTGCGGAGTAGGCAATCTATTACTTGTTATTTATATCACTCATTCATTTCTTACATTACATCGACGATAAAAATCTTCATACTTTATGCAATATTTTAACAAATAGTAAATCCATTTGTATTGCTTTACACTCGCAGTGTAACGGATCGGTGCACGAGTAAAAAATATTAAATTGTTAAGCCATTGACAAGCTACTGCTAACACTATTATGCCATTGGAATTGTAAATCATTTTGTAGTCTATAAAATTTCTCATTAAGCACCCCGCACCATTTTTTCCTTTCTTCTTAGCTGTTCTCTACCTTAAGGGTGTCTAAGAGATCACTTTTAGTGGTAAGGCCTCCTAAATGGTGCATCTTTCTGTAAACAACTCTAATTTCTTTGTATGGTATACAAAGAGTATCTATCCATATTTAAGGTACCCTAGTTTGTACCCTAGGTACCCTAGCTCAATGTTCAAGTTTTACTACTTGTTAAAACACATACAATTTAGTTACATATCTTGTCAAGTAATTATACTCGTTAACGCACATTCCAATAAGGAATTCATGTGTTGTAAGGTATTCCCGTGACTTAGTTTAGAAAATTCCGTTTTAACTCCACCGGGAATCGAACCTGGCCGTTCTACATGAAGCACCGTGTCACTGCCCCAGTCAGATAGTCAATTAGTCAGGCAGTTGAATGATATATTATTTTAAATTTTATTAATGTACGTATGACATAAAGTTTCGCATGATTTAGGTACCTGACACCATAACCAATTAATCATATCATTTATCATGTAAAATAATAATCATAATTTGATCAAAAAAGGAATATTTAATTTAGCACAAGACGGGCAGCAGCGTCTGCGTGCGAAATAATATATAAAACTGCGCTCGCCAACCCGCCTGCTAAGCGTGGCGAGTATTGGCAATCCCTCCCAATGAAAGTCATAGGGGGAGGCCTATGTTCAGCAGTGGACATCCTATGGCTGAAATGATGATGATGATTATAAAGTGAAAAATGGATATGCTTATATAAATTACTTGTATATTTCCAGTAAGTATCGAAGATGTGGCTGGGTTGTAGCGCACTGCTGCTGGGCGTGGCGTGCGCGCGCGCCGCCGACTACCTGCTGCCGGCGCACGTGCGGCCCGCGCACTACGACCTGCGGCTCACCTACGACATCGACCCCGCCACCAACTTCAGCTTCTTCGGCGTCGTCGACATACTGGTGAGTTCGCCCCGAAGCTAAAGAGTTCATTAAGTGGAGGGTAGGTCAATGGTCAGTGGTGACATAAGGAACTGAAACGTGGCCTCTCACTATGGGCCTCATAAAAAAAGCTCAAGGTCGCACAGCGTGCTATGGAAAGGGCTATGCTCGGTGTTTTCTTGTAGTTCGAATCAGAAATAAAGAGATCCATAAACGAACAAAAATTGCTGACATGCCCAACGAATTAGCAAGCTGAAGTGGTAGTGGGCGGGGCACATAACACGTAGGACTGACGGCTGATTCGGCAGAAAAGTTCTGGAATGGAGGACACGCGTACCTGCAAGCGCAGCGTAGGACGTCCACCCACAAGGTGGACGTCCTACGCTGGATGCAGGCCGCTTTCAACCGGCCAATCTGGAAGTCATTAGTGGCCTATGTATTTTTTTACACTCCATTAATAATTTTACACTCCATTAAAATGACGTTACTTTTGCACTATTGAAGAATAGTACTCCTATTTCAAAAATATCTATCCAGGGTATATCTGTAGTGTTGCTAAAAAATCGATGTTTTGATTGTCGATAGTTTTAATCCAAAATCGGTTATCGCTAGAAGCGATCTCTTTAAGACAAGTTGAATTGGATTGAGAGGGAGATATAATTAGTAACCAGGATAAGTAAATTTCAAAGACCTTGACATCAGCATTTTAATAAAATTTGCGGGTTCATAATTAAGTCACACCTACATTTGGTTGATTTCCAACTAAATTTCCTCGTATGACTACCAAGTATAATGATGTTATTTAAGTATCCTGCTAAGAAATAACAACTAACGAAATTAAAATGAGTAACAATTTTGACGGTGGCCAAAAAAGACAGTCAATAAATTAAAACAAAATCACAAGACTTTTTTTGTTGTTAAATAAGAAGGAACTGTTATTTAATGCTAGCTTCTGCCCGTGACTTTGTCTACGTAGACCAGAGGAATTAATATTGAAGAAAGAACTAATTTCTGACCTGTAAATATTTGGAATGGCTGTCCCATACAAATTATGACAGCTTATTTTGTGTTTCCATTTTGAACGCCACAAGTGAAAGTACCGCGAACAAATTTTGACAATATTACTAATATTTCAAATGTGAAAGTTTAGATTATAATAAAAAGCCCAGAATAACAGATATTATTATATTTCTCTCTTCTCCTAGTACAAATTATCCGTATCAATTATATTCCAAACTATCATACAGTGACCTTCAACTTACTTTGATAATGTTTTTCTACCACTCCAAGCTCCCGCCAAAATCCCCAACCTTCCTCTGATTTCATAAAGAATATACAATCAAAGAATCAGGTCTCTTTTTCTTTTTTTTAAACATCCACAAATTAATGCTATGACATTCTAAGTAATGACTTAGATCAATAATTAAATGAATAACAACATTTCTTGTTTATTAATTATAACAATTAAGACATTTAACTCTAACAAGATGTATGGATGTTTGTTACTCAATTACGCCAGAACGGCTTAACGGATCTAGATGAAATTTGGCACAGAAATAGATGTTAGTCGGGAATAAAAGATAGGATAATATCAGTCTAATGTGGGTTTCTAGTATTAGTCCCGTAACTAAACACTTTCACATTCAGGTAAGATGTTCACGACCGGATTCTTTACTTTGTTAGACTTATTGTCCCGTGTGAAGAAGCCATTCAAATGCCCGAACCAAAATGTAACGGTAAATTAAATATACAATCCAACGGAAAACTAGTCTAATGGAGCGCGAACTACAGTTAATGTTTGTAAACAATACACATTAGCATACATTGAGAGTGAGCGTCTTCCTGTGCCCTGGATCCAAGACAATTTCTAAAATAAAAATGCATTTAGTCGATTGTGAGTTATTTATAGTCAACCTACACAAAAAGTTAAAGGTCTAAGAACCGATTTTCATCTTTAAATCCGACATATAAATATCAATATCAATTGAGAAAATTGAGTTTTTTTGTTGCAGTACAATATCAAACAAGTATTGTACGAGTAACAAGAAAAAACATTCCGTCAAGTTTATCTTCCATTATTTTGTATTGTATTTTTTGACTTTCTAATTTAACAGCTCGTCGAATTCGTCCTTTAAAATTGAGACAATAACATAAATACTTTTTTTTGTATTTAGGTATTCGCAACAATAAATAAAACATCTTACTAACATTGTCAACTAGCTTCCGCCCGTGGCTTTGTCTGCGTGGAATTCGATCTGACACGTATCCTTTAATATGCATTATTTTAGAAGAAAAAATTGATTACCCTTAAAAAGGTTATAGTAACCAGCACCATACGAATTTTACAATTCAAACCAGTAGTTCCTGAGTTTAGCGCGTTCAACCAAACAAGCAAACTCTTAGCTTTATAATATTACTTTGTATAGATGTACAAATTTGTATTTGGTTGTTGTTTTTGTTGTTACTTTATCACGATTTAACAGCTAAGTACACTAACAAAAATTTGGTACATAATATTGACCCACTATTCTAGAACATCTAGGAGTATCATAGACACGATCACACAACAGGGTTTAACTTCCTCAATTACTTAATGCAACTTCGACTCACTTTAACTTGAAAAATATGAACGCAAGTGGTTTGAACCTGTAATCTAATTATTAAATTTACTAACAGTTGCCCGCGACTTCGTTCGCGTGGCAAAACCATTAGTTAGTCTTAACGCAAGACCACGCGAACGAAGTCGTAGGCAACAGCTAGTATAGTTTTTATATAACTATAAATATTTGCCAACTAAACGGTGACATTTAATGGAAAGAATCTATAATTTAGCGCTATGTATCATTTCAATTATCTTGCATACCCCGTAACTGTAGATTTTTCCGGAATAAAAAGTAACCTATCTATTCCAGACTATGTGATCTATTTCTGTGCCAAATCATTATCTAGATCCGTTCAGCCGTTCTGGCATAATTGAGCAACCATGTGTCTATTGAGGTTTCGCATTTATATACTTAAATAGTAAGGCAAGGTTACAAGGCACACTTGGCCATGATCTGGCAAGTCTAGATATAACATTTCGAGAGACCCGTTCATCTAGACAAGTGAGATATTATAAAGTAGACGATTATTAAATGACAAGAGTGCATGGACTAAATCTGCTCAGCTCGCACTAACTACATGTCTGTATTTCCTGTAAAATAGGCTGACAAAGGCCGAGTTTGTTGCGCATCTTCTCATCACGCCGATATGTAGTCCCGAAGCGGTGGTAGGGCAAAGCTATATATATATTTTGGGATGCGTATGCCTAGAAGATGGCCTATATACTGAATAAATGACTAGGTATTAACTGAATGGGCAGAATACGATATTTCCAACCGAGCTAGAGCAAAATATAAGTTTCTATAAATCTACTAAAATGTTGAAATTATAATGTTGTGGGGACATTTGCAAAAAAATGAATAAACATACGCTTTCAAAATAAATTACGACGCATGAGATGAAGTCGCGTGTTTTAAATGTTATGTCTCCAATTAAATGAAAAATTAAAATAATTGCTATCAAACTATTCTCTTGTCCCACCATTGAATTAGTGGTCACATCAAATTAAGCCGAATTTTGGCAATCAGGGGAAATAATAATTCGTGTAGTTTTAAAGACTGGTACAGTTATTACCTTGAGCTCTCTAGATTAACATGTACCTAAAAGTCGTCAAGGTTGGGGGCTGTGCTAAGGGAGTAAGAGGGGAAGGTCGAAGGTCCCTTTTTCAAGGTAAATATTGGGTTAGTTTTTACTCACGCCGCGGTAACAAATAATTTTGTCCAAGAAACTAATAACCCATCGTAACATAATTGTTTGGGAGTGCCTCCACCGCCGGCGCCGGCTCCCAAAAATGTGGCTATGGGAACCGGAATAATAACAGAATAGCTACTATTCTGCCGGCAGCCGAGATTTAAACGGCAACAACAACAACAACGGCTGCCGGCGCCGGCACTCAAAATGGCAACCGGCGACTTAATTGTAATGCGCAAAAGGCTGAATTTCAGTACCGGAAAACAAACACAAAAAATCCAATGCTCAAATACAACAACTTTTTCTATGGGACCAACATTGAAATCACAAAAAAAAAACACTTCCCCATACTAAGCCGCCACCAGCTGACATCAGTTTGTATGGAGCAGTGACAATTTTTTTAACACCAGAATGAGCTCCTAGGACGCTGTTGATGTTTTACAAATAACCCTGTATAATGTCAAAGACTCAAATTAAATGAATTATTGATCTCCTTAATTTAATGTCTTTTAATGAAGTCTATTTAAATTCATTATTTAACTAACCTAGGTTTAAAGAACTTTATTCTCATAAGAAATTTACATTTCACTTTTAATAAGATACAGAGATAAATAATAATAGTTATAGTACATAATAAACACCGGTACTTGCTGCTGCTATATTTGACCTAGATAATGTAGTCACAGACCTGAAGAAGCAGAGGCCAGCCCCAGGCCGCTAATCTTACCAATAATCTCAAAACATCCTGTATACTTACAGAATCAACTATAATGTTTGTTTATTAACAAACCACGTACCGGTAAGGAAAACCTTGCGGTAGACATTCACCTCGGCGCAAGCGCAGCGCAGAATAGCAATGCGCCGGGCATTCTGCAACGCGATGGCGCTAAGTGGAGGTTGAGCAATGTTACTGCAAAATCTTTAAATGTAATGGTAACACTTTGGACTTTACCATTAAGCTCAAAATGCCATTTATTTGGATAATGTCACTTTAAATCTAAACAAGACAAATAAGTAATTGTTTTAAATAATTTACAAAATATGAACGATAATGACAGTGTGTATGCTTGATTATTTATTAAAGAATGGAAAAGGTGACCTTAATGCCATGACCATTGATGATGATGATGACCATTATCTGCCAACCGACTATTAGGGAGAAGTGAAATTTATTTATTTGGATATATTGGATATATTTATATGTATTCGGATGACGGCACATCGTGTCCTTGATTCTATTGGTTCCACCGAAAAAATACAAACCAACAAAGAAATTTTATAAGGAATTTATTTTTTATTTTTTAAGGAAAATATTTTTACTTGAAATTTAATTTTAAATTTTACTTGAGATTTGAATTTTGAAGAATGACCCCTAAGTTTTATTATGCATCACCGGACAGCCCACTGTCCGTGGTTATTGTCAACTGATAATGGCAGATATAATGAGGTAAAAATATGTATGGGGGAACTATCTGCAGGTATAGATTTTAGAATAAGTCAGAGTAATGAATAAATCATTCCACGAAAAATCGAAAACGAGATAAAAGTTGTGTAAGCTACGAGTAGATCAATATCATGTTGTTAGGGTTGTAATTTTTATTTTAGCAATTAACTACATACTAGAATTTTATGAAATAACACTTGAAAAATATTACTTAAAAACTGTCATTAGTTGCACATTTTTGAAATTGAATTGTTAGTAGCATAGTGTTTACTTAAGTTGGTCATGCTGTGTGTACATGTTTTTAGGTTACAATCTAGATCTAAGTTCTTAAATTGTTTGCCTAATACCCTTAAGATTGTTACCTGTTGTGTACACCAATAAAGTAAAATAAAAATAAAATAAAAATAAGTAATTTTGGAATGAAATTAGTTGCTCCGTTTTAGCAGTTATTATTTTCTTGTCGGTTATATAGTGTTACGTGGTTTATCGGTTGCCAATTTGATGATTGAAGACCAGATGGTCTACAAAACTTTCTATAACAAATTGGTCATTGCCTTCTCGTGACCTGCTTCAGCGATATCAGAGTCCACATAAAAACCCAAACTCAAACTAATTTATTGGTTTTGTATTGTATAGGTTTCTTGTCACACAAATAGTGAAATCGGTCTGACCTGGATCGAGGTGAAACAAGTTGCCTAAGTTCAGTGTCTCTCTCTATTATGTATTGATCAAGGTCTTTAGACTACCACCTCATAGTTGAGGTGAGGCCTGTGCCCTGCAGTGGGACGTTTAAAGGCAAATATTATAAATGCGAAAATTTGGATGAATGAATGTTTGTTACTAAATCACGCCAAGGGCTGATCAGATCTAGATGAAATTTGGCACAGAAAGTACCTATAGCCTGGAATAGAAGAGAGAATACTTTTTATCCCGGAAAAAATTAACGTTTCCCGAGCGATGCAAAATAACTGTCACTGTAGATAGCGCTTCTTACCGTTCGATGTAAGTGTTCAGATGAAAAATAAATTTTAGGTGAAAAAAAATAACACTAGCTGTTGGCTGCAACTTTGTTCGCGTGGTAATTTGTTTTTTTTTTGTACGATTACGCTTTTAAAGAGAAAATACAATGAAACGAGGCTTTTTTTTGACGACTTTTGATATTATATAAACACTTTAACATATTTTATTTCTGTAAACACAAATTGTAACTTCTTTGTATCGTATACAATAAAGAGTATCTATCTATCTATCTTTTACAGCTGTCAGCTACCAAACCCACATCAAAAATCGTTCTCCACGCGCAAGACTTCTCCATAGCGTCCCATGCTGTCGCGCTCACAGGTCTCATGGACCCGCCGAGGGTGACGGAGGCGACCCTAAACGAGACCTACAACTTCCTCACAGTGGCCCTCGACAAAGACCTGAAGACAGGTCAAAACTACACCCTCACTATACCATTTTACGGCAACCTGAAGACTGGACTGGATGGAGTATACATCAGTACTTATTTTAACAAGAATACTAAGTCTAAAGAGTAAGTCGGTTAAGATTATCATATACTCCCTAATCAAAAATGACTATTGAATAGCTAACCAATTGATATAAAAAAAGTTTAATAATTTTATTCATTACAGTACCCTAAGTAAATAATTAATTAATTGTTCGGCTTTTGAAACGGACGTTAGTCTATGCCATGGATCAAGACTTTTAAGATCAAGAGAAGAGAGACGTTTAACATAACTGATGCTAGCCGTTTATTATTTATTTATTTAAACTTCGTAAAATAAAATCGTACAAAAGGTGGACTTAATACCATGTGGCATTCCCTACCAGTCGACCATTAGGCTATTAGCGGTTCAAGCGCAGTCTCTTTTTGAATATATAACAGTTTGTTAAATTTAGGATCAGGGCCATTTTTTGTACTATGATAGTATGAAAAAGCTAAGCAGTCTAAAAGCAGGCGTTCCTTAAAAACTCATACCTACTAAGGGGACTGTTTGTAACCTAACTTAGTACCCAAGTAATAGTTTATAGCGCGACCTTCTTTAGTACAGTCAGCGGCAGGTCACCCAAAAAGTTTTAAAAAAAATTCAAAAAATTCAAAAATCATTTATTCAATTTAGAGCAGAAAACTGCCACTTATGAACGTCAATCATAACATTATTGGCCCATATGGGGCAGAACATGTCTCCTTATTTTTTGGGCCCTACTAGCGCTTCGAGACAATACACGACAATCTGGCAAGTGCTGAGAAGAAACGCCGGAACAAACTCAGTCACCGCTAGCTGCCACACAAAAAATATAAATCAAAATAAACAGGTAGGTACATCAGTTTAGTGCAGGCTGGACTGACCATACATTCTTGTCTTCAAGAGTCTTGAATTTTGTAATACCCCTTTGTCATTAGGGTAGTTTTGACATGTGATTTAAATTTATTAATAGGATAATAAAGGTCATTAAACCGATTTTCATCTTTAGACACGTAGAGATCAATATCAGTCAAGAAAATTAAAGTTTCGTGGCAGGTTGACGTACATTCCGTTGTTCAGACCTAAGTTAGAAAACATTTACATCTTACAAGAACTCATCATTGCCGAACCCTGTTCTATGTTTCTATTAATTTAACCCCTTCTCTTGTTCCCAAGGCACCTCATAACTACCCAGTTCGAAGCGATATCCGCCCGCAAGGGCTTCCCGTGCTTCGACGAGCCGATGTACAAGGCGTCCTTCAGGATCACCCTCGGCCACCCCAAGGGGTTCACGGCGGTCTCCAACATGCCAATCAGGACCAGCTTCGATCAGAAGTCAGTATCGTACTGTATACAATAACCACGTAATGAGTGCTCAGATAAAACAACTTTTTAAATAAAAACAACTACAAAGTTGTTTTTTTTTTGGAGCATCAAATTTTTTCTCTTACGATTTCGATTTTGCTTTTTATTAATTGATCCTCACTTAATATAACTTTTGTTTGTTTTCAGTATCCTAGAATCGTACTGGCCTTGGCACATGATTGGACAGAAATTCAGGTGAGGTCTACTGTCCTATGTTGGTTATTTATCTGACATATTTACACACCAATCAATCAATTCAGCCATAGAACGTTGGTGAGCGCAGTTTTTATAACATTTCGTACGCAGACGCTGCTGCCGTCTCGTGCTACAGGAATTAGTTGCCTCTTATGACACGCCTCCTGTTGGCAGTGGGGAGGTGTATCACGTCGCGTCAACGTACGGCCTAGCCTTTTTTTTACGCTAGAGAAATTCTTTTCGCATACCATACAGCCTTGGGGGAAGATGATTACTTATGTGCGTCTCCCCTCGTCAAAAAACAGCTTCATTTCCCGGCAAGGTATACCCACTAAAAACCTCATTGAATCTCGCAATATATGTTGATGATTCATGCACCCATGTTGTAGATTGCTGTTCATGCCTCACCCACGTAAGGTTGGTTATGCCAGGCCTCAGGCATGGGGAATGGGTGATACTGTACGTACGGGATTACCCCAATCTGGCGGGCTGTGCAATGTGGGCAAGGGGGCTCCCGCCCCGCGCTCGCTAGCTTACTAGTCAAGTTGAGGTCGGCGAAACACCTTCTTTTTATTAAAAGTTAAGTTAAGCATAATACGTTCTACTGCAGAGCTCAGGCCTCACCTCAACTATGAGGTGGCTCGAGCCATACTATACCGCGCGGGCCCAATGCGGACTTAATCTTACTGACAGATGTTATTAAGCCGCCCTAAGGCCTCTGACTAGGCTTTACGACTAGTATCAAGCGATATTAGCCGGGACCAACTTTCAACGTGGCTTCCGAAGCACGGAGATGCTTCTGATAAATGTCCCTAAATAGGGTTGGAATGGTCACCCTTCCAATCACAACCACGGCGTAGGTGGCTTAGCTTTGGTAATTACTACTAAAGTGCTGCCACCACTAAGCTACAAGCACCTATTTAATATTACTTATTTATTATTATGTATTGTCCTTTCTATAGGAAAAACAAGTCGGACTTCGTATGGGACGAGTTCGAAAACTCAGTGCCAATGTCGACTTACCTAGTCGCGTTTGTCGTGTCCAAGTTCAAGTACGTGGAGAGCCCCCCGCAGCTGTCCACCACCAAGTTCAGGATCTGGGCCCGCAGCGATGCTATGGATCAGGTCAGTTGTAATAAATAAACTCTTCCCACAAGGGGGTAAGCGTTTTCTGACCTATCTGGACTATCCGATTATTTCTGAGCAGAGGCTTTTTCCGAACCCTGTTTATATAATCTGCTTAGCTCGTAGATTGATTCTTCTAAGTTCTATGAAAGAATTTCTTAACGGACATTTTGCATGCTGACAATATATCTCCATAGGGTGATGATGTGGCTAGATTGCTAGCAAAATTATACTTACTCGTAGAAGATAAACTTGCGTATCGCACTATTCTTTTACACAAGTCTGCTAGCAGAATCATGTCCTTCACGCCGTTTTCGGTGACGACTACTCCTATAATATCTTCAGCTGGTTAATATAATAGGGCCTGATGTGACTTGCGAAGCCGAACCTGAAGACAGAGGCGTATTTTAAAATTTGGCGCCAATAAGTTTCGCCACTCCAGAAGTCTTACTTACTTACAAAAAACCGAAACAAAATGCAATCTGCCAGGGGCGGCAGCCGCCCCTAGTGGATCAGCGTTCCGGGCCATGTCCCAGATGGCACCAGATGGTAAATACGCCCCTGCCTGACGACACGATCGCAAGGTGCTCAACAGTGGTACAGCTGGCCAAATGAGTTGTATGTGTAGGGTACCTGTAAGAGGGTTTGGGTCGAGTCTTTCGCACTTGGCGTCTTACGTCAAGATCCTCAAGGCGCTTTTCTTCGTAATTGTCCACACCAGTGCGGAAGATATGATGCAGAATAGTTAAGCACTGTAACCTCATTATAAGAACTTAGTGTAAATTAGCTGACTATCTTTTCTATGCAAATAAATGCTTCGGCATGACTTTGAACTGTTCTTCTTCTAGACGGCGTACGCAGCGAACATTGGTCCCAGAGTCCTGGACTACTTCGAGAAGTTCTTCAACGTGTCGTTCCCGCTCCCCAAGCAGGACATGTTCGCCATCCCGGACTTCTCCGCCGGCGCCATGGAGAACTGGGGCCTCATCACGTACAGGGAGACATCACTGCTGTTTGATAAGAAACAGTCTTCGTTTCTGAACAAGGAAAGGGTTGCTGAGGTTAGTTATAAATAAATATTGGACAACATCACATACATTGCTCTGATCCTATGGTAATTAGCTTAAGCACTTGTGTTACAGAAATCAGAAACAACGACGGTACCACAACACCCAGACCCGAGACAATATAGAAAAGTTATTTTTCTACATTGACTGACCGGGAATCGAGTCCGGGACCTCAGAGATAGCGACACCAAGTCCGGTATGCTCGCCTATCGGCTACGGAGGTCGTCAAAATTCATAATTTTTAGGGTTCCGTGTCTCAAAAGGTAAAAACGAAACCCTTATAGGATCACTTTCTTGTCCATCTGTCTGTCTGTCCATCCATAAGTCTATCAAGAATTTTATCTCGGGAACGCGTGAAGGTTTCGGGTTGAAATAAAAGCCATATTAATCAAGCCTATAGTTCCTTGAATCTGTGAAAAATATATCTTCCAAGTTAACATGAAAAAGGATCCCACCGTTTATGCCGCAAAAAAAGTATATTTCGACACTCTCAAGAGGATCAAAGTTTATTTATTTATTTAAGGTGATGTTTATTTAAGGGTACTTTCCGTTGAATTAGAACTATAAAATTTGTCAAGTAATTTCGTCTTATTACTTACAAGCACAGGAAAAAATGCAGGCCACTTCCAACCGGCCAATCTGGAAGTCAATGGGGGAGGCCTATGTTCAGCAGTAGACGTCCTATGGCTGAAATGATGATAATGATGATGACAGGGAAAAATCTGAAAACTATACATTGTAATTAAACTGCGAGACTCAATTCCTAAACTATTTATAATATGTACTACCTACAAATTTGTACGGAACTCTCGGTAGGCGAGTCGACACCCAATTGTCCTGTTTTGTTTAGTATAAGACTGAATAACCCATCTGTAACTGGTTGGTCCCAGGTGATCGCCCACGAACTGGCCCATCAATGGTTCGGCAACCTGGTGACCATGGAGTGGTGGTCGGACCTGTGGCTCAACGAGGGGTTCGCGACCTTCATGGCTTCTGTGGGCGTGTCGGCCGTGGAGCCCACGTGGCGCGCCGACCAGTCCTACGCGGTCGAGAACCTGATGTCAGTGCTGAGTCTGGACGCTTTGGAGTCTTCACATCCTGTGAGTACACACAAACAGACACACAAAATTAAAATGTTGTGGCATTTCAAGTCAACCTAGAAGAAATGGATTACATGGATTTTGGTAGTTTTATCAATTCGTTGATCGTTCACTCTTGAACTACAGAATAACAATACCGAGTATAGTGTATTGCTCGAAAAACGTAATCGAAGTTATCCAAGGGTAAATTCAAACTTTAAAATTATACCCGTAATAGTTATTCTGGTATAGCTTTGTGTTTGGTCGAATCGGCCCTAAGTAGAGTAATGTATTCTGACAACAGTTCTATTGAATGTTCACCATAAAAACCACACAAGTTTATCAAAGTACTAAGTTACAAAGTAAAGTAGAAAGTTATCTAAGTATTCGTACTTCACATAGCACATTCGTATTTTTGCTATACATTTAAAATGTCAGGTCTGAACTCTGACTGAACTGCTACTAAGTTTGTACTTTACAAAGTACAATGAGACTTACAAGGGTAAAGATTAAGTAGATACATGTATTCTGACTACATCTTCTATTCAACACTTTTAGGTGTCAGTCCCGATCGACGACCCGAAGCGCATCAACGAGATCTTCGACGAGATCTCGTACCGCAAGGGGTCCACGCTCATCCGCATGATGAACATGTTCCTCGGGGAGAACGTGTTCAGGGAGGCGATACACAAGTAAGACATGTTTGATGCCTCATCATCTGGACTTGCCGTAAATTTTTAATGGTGTGTGTGTGTGTGTGTGAGTGTGAGTGAGTATGTGTACTCTTTGTTTGTTACCTTACCTTTTGTCAAAGGCAACGACCACAGCTGAACAAAGGCCTCCCGCAATGACTTCCATATCTAGAGAATTTAAGTATTAATTTCTGGATTGTGAAATTTCCTTCAACTCGAGGTTTGAAACTTTGTTTTACTGACTGAGACCCTCAACGAAACGGTTGCTCGTTTTCCTCCCTTTCCCAATGTTGACTTGATCCCCCCGATTGACAAAAGTTGTATCCCAAAGAACTTACTTACTAATAATTGTTACTGTGATGTCTGCCTGTTTTTGAATGATGTGTTTTTTTTAAATACTTTCATATTAATAAACTACTTACACAGGGTCTCCCGTAAAGAGCGTGCCAAACGAAAACCTACCCGAATTAATAACCGTAGATAGAGCAAAAAGTGCTCTATCTTCCCTCCGAAATTAGACTTCGTAAAAGGCTCACCTTTTTTGCAGAAATTGCTATTTTGAATTGATTTCCTTAGCATTTTTTTTGAAAATCTTAACTTCCAAAAACTAGCGACTTTCATTAGGACTATTTTTGGACACGAGATAGAGCTTTTTATGCTCTATCTACAGCTTTCGTTTAGCAGGCTCTTTATGGGAGACCCTGTATACCATTTATTTATTTAGTCCCTCATATAACTTTGTTTTTTACAAATATTACCTCAGACCCTAGTCCTAGGCAAAAATTATCCTTAATAAAGGTACAACACAACACACAACAGCTCGTCAGCCTACCACCAAAAGGTCAAATGATCTCAATTGATATTGACCTTTAAATGTCATTATTTAAAGTTAAAAATCGTTTCAATGACATTTAACTATTCTGGTAGGTTGACCTGCCGTTGTACATTCAATAGGCAACTAATTTAACCCTCCGTTTTCTATTCCAGCTACCTCGTCAAACACTCATACCATAACGCAGCCCAAGACGCCCTCTGGCACGAGCTGACGGAGACCAGCCACAAGCACAACGCGCTCTCGCGTGACGTCACAGTCAAGAAGGTCATGGACACCTGGACCACGCAGACCGGCTACCCGGTCCTCACTGTCACGAGAGACTACAGCGACGGCACGCTCACTGTTACGCAGGTATACCTCGTTATCTTGATTGAATTGATGCAGTCCTACGGGTCCAATAAAAGGTTATTAAAAGCAAATTGTTAAAGCAGTACCTACCTGTGATACTACCTGCTTGTCTAGACAGCAAATTTTTTTTGGATGATAATATATACAGGGTGTAAAATAAAGCTTAACGAAGCCATAAACCACGCATTTAGAATATCAAAACAAGTTGAATGCAAAAAAAATACTTTTTATGAATTTTTTGGTATAAAAAAGTACCGTATGGGGATGGCCGTAAATAATACATTTCTCGATCCCCAACAGGAGGCGTGTCGTAGGTGGCGACTAATTCCTGTAGCACGAGACGAGCAGCAGCGTCTGCGTGCGAAATGTTTAAATAAACTACACTCGCCAACCCGCCTGCCAAGCATGGCGAGTTTTGCAATCCTCCCCAATGAAAGTCATCGGGGGAGGCCTATATGTTCAGCAGTGGACGTCCTAAGGCTGAAATGATGATGATGATAATGATGTTACCAGAAACGCTACCTCAACATGGGGTCCCGCGGCATCAGCGACACCCCGTCGTGGTGGGTGCCGCTCAAGGTGCTGTGCGAGCCGGAGGCGGGCGCGCCGCCCGACGACCTGCAGTGGCTCGCCAACGACGAGGGCGTCACCACGCAGCACCGCTTCGAGCACGGCGCCAAGCCCGACGAGTGGGTGCTGTTCAACTACGACATGATTGGTGAGAGACCTCATGATGAACCCTCGTCGAATTAAGTATTTCTTTACAGAGATCTTCTGTGCTGAATTGATGAGGTTTTGTGCATAGATCTGGCCATGGGCATTTACCAAGCTACGGCCTACATGTCACAACACTATTCTATAATTTTGTGTGATTCCTTTCAAAAGAGGGATTTAAAAAAGGATTTTTTACGTAAGGTCTTTGTAGGTTTAGAAAAAGCATGAAATAAGATCGAAAAAGCATGCAAAATGTAGAAAGAGCCTATTTCACATCTCCGTCTCGAACTATTCAGCTACCTCGCAGAGCCTGGTGATAGAGTGACACCGTTATAAATGAGGCAGTCGATTTTTTCTTGTGTAATATTATGTAAAAGTGACACCGATTCACGGGTCTGCTACACCTCGTCACTCAGACCTGAAGGATAACCTGGGAGAAGGAAGGGCACCTGAGTGCGTTCCTCCTGAACTAACATTGGATTCAGTTTGTTTAAAAGCCTTATCTTTATTTGCAGCACCGTATCGCGTGAATTACGACAAACGGAACTGGCAACTGCTGGCCAACGCGCTCACCAGTGGCGACCATACGAAGATGCCAGTCTTGGGACGAGTCCAACTGCTGTCCGATGCCTTTGCGCTAGCCTGGAACAATCAGTTGGACTACACGACTGCTCTGCAGTAAGTAGTCGATTTCATGGTCAATTTTCTGCACGAGCAAGGTTAAAACCGTTGAAATAAGTTGAAGTTACTGTTGCCTGATGCTTCTTCATTTGCCCAAAGGTCGACTAGCTTGAAAATACTCGTACTTACTTCCCAGTGCCATTCGTTTCCTTGGCCCGATGGCTCGTTTTCCCTCTTATCAGGACAAAACGATATGTAGTTATTTCTAATAGCCATTGATTGATGCCTTTTCGTTTGCCTAAGGGTCCACGACGTTGACGATGGCCACAATCAAAGCTTGAAAATACTCAGCCTTTCCTTCATCCAATGGCTTGTCCGTCTACCAGGATCTGTAGTTTTAAATGAACCATTTTTTATTCTTTACCAGGTTGGCAAGCTACCTCAAACAAGAAACATCATTCCTTCCTCTCACGAACGGTCTTAAAGCGCTCGCCAAGATCGAGAACGTCCTCCGCCGCACGCCAGACTACGGCGCCTTCCAGAAGTACGTACGGCGACTCATCAGCGAAACGTACGTGAAGTCTGGCGGCATGGCAACTAAGCAGATCCTCAATGGAGACGATCTTCACAGCGTCAAGATGCAGGTGAGGCTAATAGACACACGAGTGGACAGTACGTGAGAATCCAAGTCTAAGTATATCAGTATAGCAAACTAACGCCACGTGATTATAGATAGATAGATAGATACTCTTTATTGCACACCACACAAAACATATTGCTGATCATGAGCAGAGTCCAAGACACAAATTATAGTTTCGTGTTGCAAGATTTACGCTCAAATCGTTATGCTGGGTGCATTTTATACCGCCGTTTTTTTTTTGAAGATGTTAGTTTTTAAATATCCACTTATCTAAATAAATTGAGTCTTATAGAAGCAAAGTCAGCAACATCCACTTCAACTAAAAACCCTACAGAAGATTTTTTTGATTTACGCGTCATGCAGTAGCTTTTAATCATTATGATGATTCTGTTTTTGCCACTAACCTGAGTTTGTAATGTCTGTTTTGTATAGGATATTGCTGGCTTAGATACGATTTTATTGTTTTATCGAAATATGTTGACGTTTTACTACAAGACTGCATTTAAAGTTGCTACAGTAATAAATTTTATTAAAAAAAAAACGACTTCAAAACACTAAAATGCTAAAAATAATCCTAACACTTAAGTACCTAATCCGTTACTTTTGGAGTCGGTGCAAACAAAAACATTTAATCTCTCATTGGCTGGCAATTTGGCAAATGTTAGGATTATTTTTAGCATTTTAGTGTTTTGAAGTCGGTTTCATTTTTTTAAATAAAATTTACTTAGTTCATCTATTTTTAGTGATAAATCCTAATCTAACTGCTGAACACCGATTTCATCCCCTATTTTCCTACCCTTAGGAGTGATTTTTATTTTGCAAACTTTTATCATAGCATCTTTGAAGTATAAGCTATTCAATAAAATAAAAATCATCAAAATCGGCTCATATTTGTCGAAGATAGGTAACAAGAACCACAACCAAAATATTATCTGGGTATATATTTGTTGATTTTCTCAAAAAGTTCTAAATCAATTTCGATAAAATTTATATGGGACCACCTCTGAAGTATGATCTACCAAACAAAAAAAGAATCATTAAAATCGATTCATAATTGGCGGAGTAATCGCGTAACATACATACAAAAAAAAACATACAGTCGAATTGAGAACCTCCTCCTTTTTTGAAGTCGGTTGAAAAAAGTGGATGTTGCTGACTTTGCTTCTATATGACTCAATTGACAATAAAACCAATAAAAACCAATAAAACCAATTTATTTCTGTAAATAGGCCTAAATTAAGCTCTTTTACACGTCCCAATATATTTTTTTACCCTACCACTGCTTCGGGACAATATTGTGGGCTAGTGCCGAGAAGAAGCAGCGCAAGAAACTCGGTCACTATTGTCAGCCTCTTTTTAAATAGTGTGTTTACATTACAAGATAAAATGAACCTGTGCGAGCACGGCAGTATTTAATTCCATACATTTTTATCATTTAAATAGTCATTTACAGTGTAATAACCTTTTTTCATTAAAATCATCTTGACATGCGATTTAAATTCATACATAGGCAGTTCAGCAATGGACTGTGGTAATTTGTTAAAAAAGCGAATACATTTTCCCATAAACGAATTATCCACTTTATGCAGTCTGAAATTTGGAACGGCAAGTTTATCTTTATTCCGGGTATTAATATTATGCATGTCACTCTTTTTAGGACAGGTTGTATAATAACCACAAATATCTGTATACTATGGCGACATCAAACAATGAAGTGTTAATTGACAGGTGTCGCTGAGTTCGTGGGCGTGCCGCATGAGCGTGCCGGGGTGCCAGGAGAACGCGATGGAGCTGTTCCGCGACTGGATGAACACGCCCAACCCGGATGAGGAGAACCCGTGAGTCACAACCGCTTTTTAGGCTTGAATTCTATAAGTTGCTTATGAACTAGTGGTTATTCTGTCTGCCTGTTTGCTAATATTCGCACGCAATATTTGGCAATACAGGGTTACATTTAAAGGTAGTGCCAAATTATTTTTTACATTTTGTAAGATTACCTTGAAATATCTTTCCATTATGCAAACTAATGCTGCAAATCCATCTTAAAACATTCACTTTATTAACATAAACACTATTTTAATGTATTTTTACTAAAACATTGATAAAACAAAACTAATTATCAACAACAACGCAAATGTCAGAATCATATGGTGAACTTTGAACGACAGGTTAGGAAACATGACAGCAAAGGTCCGAACAAACGGTTTTTTAAAAAAGCTACTTACCATTTTCGCCAAAAATCGTTTCAATGTATGTAAGTAGTTCTTAATACTACCTTAACAAACTTTTATTTGAGCTTGATTTCATATCTGACATGGCGTTTAGCAAATTTTTATTAGGTAGATAACATTGGAGACCAGACCCCCCAGACCACAGACCCCCGTGGTCTCTTTTGTAATTTCCATGGTCCGCAAATTTTCAAACTTTTTTTTAGCAAAAGTACAGATCCGCTACCTGTCGAATTTTATATGTTGTTTAAATTTGCATAATCTTTTAAATTGTATGTGTAAAATTCAGTTTAATTTATCGATTTAAAAAATGCCATGGAAATTACACGGAGAAGACCGAAGAACTACCCATCTACAAATTTCCAAAGAATTGCTTATTCGAAATCAGCTGCTTTTTATACTGGCTTATTTTTAAATGAAATGAAATTGTTTATTTCGGACACATATGATATCCATATAAGTTGTTAGTATGACTTAATAGCTATGTTAGTAATTATAATATACATATATTACATGTATATCCTATCCTATCTAAATATATATATATTTAAAACTTCAGACCAAGTATACATTATTGACCAATTATTGTCTCTTCCAGCATTCCCCTGGACCTGCGGCGCACGGTGTACTGCGACGCGATGGCGCGCGGCGGCGTGCGCGAGTGGCGGTTCGCGCTCGCGCGCACGCAGCGCGCCAACGTGGCCGCCGCGCGCGACGCCTTGCTGCGCGGCCTCGCCTGCACCAGGGAGACCTGGATCCTGGCGCAGTCAGTATACTTCTCTCTCTCTCTCTCTCTACGAGGCCGCGCGACATGCGTGTAAACTTATCTCACACTTCTTGGCAAACGCAGCGAAGGACGCTGATGGACCGACGACCTTAGAAAGATGGCTGGCAGTGGATGGATGAAAAAGGCGGAAGATCGTGCTCTTTGGCACTCTTTGGGTGATCCTTACGTCCAGTAGTGGACTGCAATAGGTGACATGATATCTCACTTTGGTTGATGGAAGAATATAATGAGTTACTTCTGTCCCCAGATACTTAGAGTGGGCCGTGACGGACGGGTCGGAGGTGCGGCGGCAGGACGCGGCGCTGGTCATCGCGTCCATCACGCGCTCCAGCGTCGGCTACTACGTCGCCAAGGAGTTCATATACACGAGGATACAGGACATGTACAAAGCGTGAGTGAACTCTACCATCTACGGGTGACTTTGAATAAGTATCCAAATTTTAATAAAATCTAAAACGGGAATTAACGCTATCATTAATAGGTACTTATCTTACCTTTTATTTGCTCGATGTTTCGACCGGGTTACACCGCCTGTGTTCCTATTCTGCAAACGTAGTGTTTAGTGTTCGTTAATGTAATTTGTGATGGTACTTGGCGTGAAAATAATATTATAAACAAAATAAAAAAATAAAAATAAGATAAAAATAAAATAAAATAAAATCAATTTATTTCAGACAGAGTCCATATAAGTGACATAAGAACCATTAATTAATTTAAGCCAATTCAATTCAATTCCAAATTTAAATCAATATAATATAACTTACTATCTAATACAATTCAGATTCAATTAATTCAACATAACTATCCAATACAATTTAATTCGATTCAATTCAATACAATAATAAAATAACTATCCAATTTATCTATCCAATTCAGCTTAATTCGATATTATAAAATTTACCATTCCATATAAATTAAATTATAAATTAAATCACACTAAATTTTAAAACTATAAACTAAATTAAATCAAATTCAATCTAAAATTATAAATTAAATCAATTCAATAATATTATGAGGGTGTGAAAGAATCTACCCCTCATACGAAGTGAAGACATCCCTGTTCATGCTTTGTTTGGAAATTCATCCTTCATGGGATTAAAGTTAAGGTGGAAAATTTGTAATAATACAAGTTGTTTTTCATGAAAAATTTAGTTAGAAAGTAGCCTAGTCTGTGTCAACTTTTTTATTTAAAGCGATATTATTATATTCCAGATTTAACAGCCAGAGCCGCCGGCTCGGTCTGATTATCAAGACTCTTCTAGAACAATTCACCACGCAAAAGGATCTTGATGAGGTATGTAGTCAAACTGATTAGATCTACGAGCCGAAAATTAACGTCGTGTCATGAATTATGCCCTGTTACACTCGTGGCAGGGCAGATTCAGATAAAATTTACACCGTATCTCTTTTGCACGAGCTAACAAGTTAAATCCATCACAGAAAAGAGTTGAGCGGTTGTCTAATTCTGTTTAACTTGCTTTCATCTTGCTTATGAGGCCGTGCTCAAAATTTCAGTGCAAAATTGAAGTGCAGTTATATATGCTTGTGTTCGTCTTTGATGCGGGATGAAGCGTCAACAATGTTGATCCTTTACAGGATAATATTGATTATGTATTTCATTGAGAATAGAAACAAAGATTTAAACAAACTACGCTTAAGAGAAACAAGTTACAACTTTTAACAATCCGAATGTCCCCAGTTCTCCGCGTGGTTCGAGAAGAACACAAAATACTTCGAGGAGTCGAAGCTGGCCGTGAAGCAGGCCGTCGAGAAGGCGAACGTAAACATCCACTGGCTCAACAAGAACAGAAGGGTGGTCGTCGACAAACTCAGGGAGTTCTCTACGTAAGCACGAGTTGAAAGTACCTACTAGTCGATTTTGTTTCGCTGGAATTGTAAACAAACTCGTGAAATAACTAGATTCACAAAAAAAAGAAAATATCTGATAGGCAAAGAGTAAGGTATTTAGTATTTACTAAATTTACAATAATTAGGATATACTATGAATATACAACTTAGAATAGGTATACACTTTAGCTACTTGCCTTAGTATCAGAGCAATGTATGTCATGTTGTTCAATATTTATTATTATTATTATTTTATTACTTATTATTAGCATGACACAAACGTCCATAATTGAAATCGGTTTATGCTGCTTCAATCATTGTCTCTTTCGATTTTGTAGAGCGCCGTCTCTTTCTTTCATTCATATTACATTACATCATTGGGTTAGCAGTCTGATTTAGGTAAACGACATGCTCTAGCTAGAAAATCAAAGCCTATGAGTTTTAAAAAACATTATTCCTTGAAGCTTTTGATTGTCGAGTGTCGACTGACACTAATATTTTAATCGTAACTATCTTTTTTCGTTCCATAAAACAATCCCTTAGCAAATCGATCAAAAAGTAAATAAAAATTAATGTTTACTGATCGATCAATTTATGCAAAGCGATTGTTGTGGAAATCACACTAACTTGGTATTCTGACAGAAGTTAGCAGCTGAAAGAAATAAGGCCGCGGCCACACTGCAAGATGACTTGCTAAGCGCCTGGCATGTAGCGAGGCCGCCAAGCGCGAAATCCGGCCGGTCCCGTAATAACCTGGACTGGCTGCTGAAAATGTAAATTCATGCCTATTTGATTACCGGTGCTGTAGGCCCCTAAAAGGACAGGTGCGAGCGTTTCAAGAAACTAAATTAATAATGGCCGCAATAACGGTCATAAGCAATTATGCAGTACCTAAACGTCAAATTAGTTCCATACAAATGGCACACAATATTAGCTGTGTCATTTGTATGGAACAGCCAGTCCAGGTATTTAAACAGTGTCTCTTGCCGTCTCACTTAGAAACCAGGCACTAAGCGAAGCTTCAACAGTGCGGCCGCGACCGTAAGGACAACGAATCAATTGAATATTATGAACAGTTATCGTGTTTGTTTACAGTTTAAGCAAAAAACAGTCGGTTTCGAGTAATTTAATTAAGTTTTTTTTGGCAATTCTATCCTAAAAATATCGAAATTATAATAAAGTAAAATACTACAGCCTCACAGTAAAGTAAAAATGTATCATTTTTTGAAACAAACTGTGTTAAAAAATTTTTTTTTACTTTTACAGCAGTTGGCATTAATCATTGTATTCCAAAAAGGACATTGAACATTCTTCATTCACTTACCCAAAAAATATTTATTGTTTAAACGCCAAAACGCTATTTATCACTACATACACACATCCATCTGTTCTTATTTTTCATCTATGGCTTTGTGTATTTTCTTTAATTATTTAATTGTTTTTATTTGAAACTGTGTGTGTTTTCAATAAAACTAGCTTGAAAACCAAAATAGCATTGAACACTACAAATCACTTTATTTTATAATTAGAACTGAATTCCGTAGCTGAGAATAGCTATCGTAACTATGCAATAGAAACTGGCCACTTTCTTATTTTACAATAATAATCTCTTTTTCTCCCTAGTGGATTAAAGATATTCTAAGAACAGGAGTATTTTAACATTCAGACGGGGCTTGTTTGACGAGCCATTCCGATAAGCCAAACCATTATTGGCTTTGTGTAATTAGAGACTTAGATCTTATTTATTATACTGTAGAGTTGTACGGGAATGTAACTGGCTTAACTTGTCTTACTGGAATGGCACGTCAATTGACTATGTTTAATGGCAAACTTATTTTATGAGTGTCCAATGTCCTTTTTTTAGTTTAGCAATTTTGTAAGCGCTAAATATGGATTACTAATTAAGTGTATGTAAATCAGATCATATTAAAACGCCAGTAGTTACCATATAATATATTGTCATTTTCACAAATAGCAACACAGATGCAGAAGCTTTTGTTTGTATAGATTATACGCACTGTACTTAGATTTTAGTTTAATGTAGAGCATTTTGAATTTTATCACATAGCAATTTTATACAAGTTATAAAGTTTTAAAAAGCTTGCTTTATTAAACCTCTAGTTTAGCTAGCTTGCAACCCGTTGGGATCGTCATTTACTTGCCACTACTGAGTGACGAGAGGGCAGCACCTCTTGATAACGCAGAAACGTAAAGAAACAATATAATAACATGCTTCAAGCTTTAATTATTTTTTTTACCTTGCAACAAAAAAAGCCCAGTATTATACTTAGCAACACTTTCGATAATGTTGCCAAATTATGTAGATTATCTTATTTTCAAGCAACAGTTCTTTGATTTAATATTATTTTTATATTATTTTCAACTATAGTTCCCAACCGCCTTCGCCTGTCGCAAGCTGGGAAGGGCAGCCCAACTTCATGTTATCAATTTACGCTATACATAACATATCTAGCGTTAGAATAAACGCATTTATGATGAAAAAAAAAGTTTTTTTATATATGTGATAAGATTCAAAATCGTTATAACTTATTTAATGTTTTTGGGTAATTATACAAGTATTTTTAACACAACTATAAACTGTGTTTTTAAAACGTAGCTGTTAAACTAATTATGCCTTTGCTCTTTTATTTTTTCTGTAAGTGAAAATCATGTACAAAATGATCTGTTGTGATTTAAATTAATTCGTAGTCAATATTAAATCAGTTAATCAAATTTTCTATGTAATTGTGTAATTTTATTGTGGTTATCAACAAATAATACCGTCCATTGTAGTGATGTAATTATGTTTTTATTTTTAAAGGATTTTGTATGTTTTTTAAAGAATGAACTATTTTCAGAGCACTTGTTACTAAATGACTGGAATAAATGTTTTTAATGGTTGAATTTATTTATTTTATTTTGTTCATACAGTGGTTACCTAAGGTTTAAAAGAGTTAACATAGACACGGCGAATTTTTATTGGTTTTGGTTTGGTTGGGTTTTGCAAAAGTAATACTTTTCTGCTCGAATTTCCTATGGGGCGGGACAAACATCAAAATAAAAAAAAAACGGTCAAGTGCGTGTCAGGCTCAGGGTTCCGTACAAACTTGTAGGTTTTTAATTTAAGGTAGTTACCTAAAACAGTGACCGAGTTTCTTGCGTATTGCAGCTTCTTCTCGGCGCTAGCCCACAATATTGTCCCAAAGCAGTGATAGGGTAAAAAAATATTAAATGATCAATCGGCTGTTAGGTACGCTTTGTATGGGGAACTAAACTTTTTTTTTGAGATTTTGATGTTGGTCTCATAATATTTTTCTATTTCATATATTTAAGCAAATGTGACTTTACTGACTTTTGCGGCTCCAAAACCAGAGGAAATTCACTGTTTATGGCGACAATTTTCGGTCGATAAGTCCTACTACTTATCAAGCTTTCAAAAATTAATATCACACCAACCAAATTTATAACTCGGTCTAATTTAATAAAAAAGTAACAAAAAGTTTACTTACCTGAAAAAGAAAGCATAATGTTAAGATCTCATGATAAAAAATGAATATAAAATAACAAACTTTGAAATATTGTTAACATACTATCAATAGATGGTCGCTAACTCTAGAAAAGTTAAAATATTTCAAATAAATACCGCTATACGAATAAACAACATACAGGGTTACATTGCAAAGAGGAGCTCAATCTTTAGGAGTGGCTCAGAATCAGTAACTTAAATCGAACTATGCATAGAACAATTTTTTTTTACTTTTAATTATTCCTACCTGCTGTTAACAATCGAACGCGTTGATAATTTAACTCATTCATAATAAAAATGTGCACTGCGTAGTCCTTGTTGGCTCGCCGTACCTACGCCTCTGATAAATGACCGCGCGGCTTTCGTAGTCTCTTTATTGACTTTATTTTCGGATGTTATATATTTTTTTTGTAACACGATTATTAAAAATAATAACGATTAAAACGTTTCTATTGTTCCCTAGATCTTATTCTTTAAATTTGGCACCCCTTTGCAATGTAACCCTGTATTTGGTCGCCCAAATCTATGGGGTACATAGCATATAGAGTAGAAATGTCATATGATTTGTTCGACAAAAATTACCGCTTTTTTATCTGTATGTACTTTTTGTATCGGCGAGAGTTGATAGGACTTGTCATTTCATACTTAATATAAAGTGAAAAATCACAAACTAGTTTCGGCGAAAGATGGCTCATATTGCTACTCTATATTCATATTCATATTCATTTATTCACTTTATAATGTAAACCAATAGCAGTACAGTTAATAGGCATAAAAAGATGGTAATAAAATAGTTACATTATAGGATATGTATTTGATGCCCAAAACACATTTGGTGTAAGGAACAGGGTGTTGTGTTTCCTCTTCCACCATTGAATAGGGAGAATCCTCCGACCAGACGGGTGTTGTGTTTGGTGGGCTACTGCCCGACGGTTGTTTGTCGGGTTCTTGTATATATGGTTCAATCGCTCCGATAACTTTAATATCGCGATGTAGGATACGTCAGTTTTATATGTAGCGTGATAGATGTTGCTACACACATTTAACCTTTTATTCCAGCAATTTCACCGAACCGGGTGACCCAGACTTCCCCGATGAAGCAGTGAAGTTATCGACCAGTTTTTTAGCGATATGTATATATTTCCTCATTATACTTATTGTATAGAATAGACTTTTCATTTGTAACAACGAATTACGTAAGAAATAATGCCCATGAAGTTAAAAATTTGAAAATCCAATTTAAAGTCCAAACGCATTAGCACAGAATACCTAATAGTACTACCGTACAGAAGATTCACTTCCTAATAAAAGTCAGGTTTAGGTATAAAAATATACCTAGACTCGCCAGAGCTACCCGCCTGCAAGCAAAATTAAAACTTTAACCGCACGCGAACCGTGAATTTTCTATGCGCGCCCGTTTTATTACCGAGCTGCGAACGTCGGCACGGGGTTGTCACTTGAGAAGTTTTTGTACTTTGTTGATTTAATAGTTTTAAGATAAAAATAAGTAAGTAATAAGTAAGTTTAAGCATTACAAACGTTGATTCTGTAAACATAAAAATTCCATCTGAATGTCGTGTGTTCGATTCCTACAGGTGTAGGTATTCCTTTATAAATATCTATTATCCTATCCTATTCTTAATATTGTTTCTGGGCAACTAATTAAGGATTTTTGTTTTAACTATTACTAATTATTATGAACTATAATTATAAGAAGAATAGATATTTCAATATCGTTTGAAATTTTTAAAAATGTTAGGTCTGATTCACTATTTGTTTTATTCAGACATCCGTAAACACAGCAATATCTTTTATACGGATTATTATACTGACGTTTAGGCTTTGAAGACATTGCGGATCAATTTGCAAAAGAAAAAAAATATATTTTCAAGTATGCACGAGCGCCACGTGACCGCGACTGTCGTGCAAGCAATGCGAGCCGAGCGACAGCCCACTGCCATACGCCGCTTCGGGCGGCGCGCTGGCCGATTATATATACATATATTATAAAACTTTGTCAATCAACCAAAAATTGGCAAAGTTAAAGCACGTCAAAGTTCGGAAGTGGGGGCTTGTAAACTGTAACCAATATCGATATGAATCGTCAGTATCGATTCATATACAATAATCGATAACATCTATTTTATTTGATTTTAGATACTATCGATAGTTTGGCTGTTTTAGATACAAAACCTTTAGTTGTTTGTGTTTTTCTGGATTTAATCGCAATCAGGACAAGATCAAGATTCATTTTCTGAACATACAAATCGGTAGGTAGTGTCCTCTAACACCAGGCGGCCGCTGGTACACTTACCTTGGGACACCCTGTACACGAGAGGCGCGCGCCTCGCCCGCGCCACGCCTACGCCTCGCCCGCGCCTAAGGGCCAGCGCAAACATGGCGACTGAGATAATAATAACTTAAAGTAACAGTAATAGCCATCTATTGATTATAATATGCTGTAATAAGTAGCCAGTTAGTGTTCTTACATCTCGAGTTGCTTGAGTGCCGGCTTGTTAGTCTGGCTTGCGCGTGCGACCTCTGGCGCCTACGCGGCTAAAACAAAATAGTCCGAAGAATAGCCCGGTCACGATTTATTAAATGGGATGGGGCATCTGTATAGTTCCAAATCAGTGGTAATAGCATTCTTTATTTGCGTAAGTAAATGGTTTAAAAGATGTTACAAAATAGTGTGGTGCACATGTCTTGCCAAATTGTCAGTATGCAATTATGCTAAGCCCTAAATAATATTATACGGTTGAAAATGGCACGTCTAAGCTAAACTATTAGGGAACTGCGACACAAGCTGACAAGGGCTGCCATTTTAAACCGTATGTTATATACGGTTAAGTTTAAATTGTTATCATCTCAGTCTCTTCGCTGCGCCTCGCCAGGTTTGCGCTGGCCCTAAGGGAGTGCGCTTACAAATTGAAATTGTTTAGTTGCCATTAAGTATTACTATAACGGCACGGCAAGAGACGAATAGTAATGTAAACTAGGGTTGAAATTGCAATAATATTGGTCATACCAAGCCGCGGTATGATTAGGTGATCTGAATTATTAATATCGACCTTAGTGCCATAAAATTATTTACTTAAATAACTCTTGCCGTGCCGTTCCGATAGTAAGCGCAGCCTAAGTCTCAAAATGTGAAATGAACTCTTTCCGCGATTCAGAACCGTTCGATAGCAAACGGTCATCCGATAAACCACGTGACATTAGATGATTTAGCATTAGTTTCACTTGTTGGTTGTCAATTCGTTGTCGAAAGGTTCTGGATCGGGGGGTTGGTCAAATCAAGTGTTTGTCGTTACTAGAACAAGACTTAATAAAACAATGAAGTCAAAATACAAATATTTATTTGATAATCAAAACTAATGGCTTATAACCTAAATAATACTTTACAGAGAAATGCTTAGCCAATTTTGATGCGGTTCGATCAAAAGCATTGGCACCGTCGGTAACTTTCAAATATCGTTTCTCAAGCTTTAATATAATTAACATCTTAATGCTCTATTAGTGCAAATTCTGAGTTCTAAATTTGACGGCAAAAATATTGTTGTCCTTCTCTAATTTCTTAAAAGCTCAAGTTAACTCTTTTTAGGGCAAAACATATGGAAATGTTTAATTGGTTTTCGTACTTATGACAAGTATAATAAGGTTTAAGTATGATCACTATAACGCGAACGAAATTCCGGGAATGGTTTAATCTCAAAAAATATTTTTGCTGTCAAGTTTAAGTAATTAGTGTCAGAATTTGCGCTTTGTAAATCTATGGTACTGTAAATAGGATGATTTGTAATTAGATAAATTCCTCAAGGACGTGATAGAGAAGCGAAAATGCAACAACTTTTCATAATAACCTATAATCGAATTCTTAGAAAACAACTCGTAACAACTCATCTTGTAGTTAGTGCTTTTGTGCTCCTCATGGGCCCGGAGTCCGTTGGAGGGATTTGGGATTCTCTGGTGGTCCGATGTGCCGCTGCGTCACTCGCTGCACGTTCCAGCGTCGGAGGTTCCCGCCGAAAATCAGCGTCGTGATAAGTCCGTGGCTGTCACGACAAATGCTGACCTTTTCGACACATCTGATTTATATTGTTTTGTGTTTTTTTTTTCTCGTGTGTCGAATAAACGTTTCTTTTTTTCTTTATTTTCTTTCTTAGTATTGTTTTTAAAAAAAAAAACCTAAATAAATACTCAAATTTGCTTCTCTATCTTCTCCTGCCCCCCTAGCATGTCTACCAAAACACGATATGATATGATATAACGATATATTGACACCAACTTAAAAAATATGATAGATTTAGCCGCCATTTAGATTTTTATCAAAACAGCGATCTTGATATGTGACGACGATTCAACATGGCGGCTATATCTATCATATTTTTACAGTTGGTGTCGATATTTCGCTATATATCATATCATATCGTATTTTAGTGCTCATGCTAGGCAGGCTGAAAGGAATATATCTAATTACATACCAAGCTGTTAAGGTCCTATAAAATTTGTTAATTTCCTTATTAAGGGTGATTCTACTACTAAAATACATCAACTTTATCAATGGGGCCATTATCAGAATGGTAATGAATACGTTTCACTCATGGAGCACATACAGAGAGTAGATGACGTTTATTTTGTTTTGCTAATACTCCACCATTAGTTAACCTCGTAAGTCCTGTGTTTTTAAGTAGGTGTATTTCTAACAACCTAATGTACTTCTACAAGTACATATTAAGAATAGTGCTTTAGACTGAAACTAAAAAATCCTATTTCTGTAATTTTTAAAGTTACGCTTGGATTTGCATATACTTTTTAGCATTTGTTACAACTACTGAAAACTATTAAAAAAATATATGTACTCAGAATATGTAAAAAACATTAAATTAAGTTTTTTATTAATTACCATAAAACAACCAAATAAGTGTTAAGTACAAGGTTAACAATTTGTACCTTATATAGCACATTAGATAGTATTTTTGGTTTAAAATTTAAATGTCAGGTCTAAACTACTATTAATTTGTACTTCATAAAGTACACTGGGACTTACGAGGTTAATGTATGATTTTACCGTTTTTTGTATGGACGAGAGTTGACAGGACTCGTTCGTAGTTGCTCTATAGGTTGATCTCGAGGTTACACTTATACCGATCACCTGTTATTTGGTTGGTGTATAGAAATAAACTTTTAGGCACTCTGCATCTCTTTCCCATCTCTATCCTATATTGTCCTCTGCCTGGAGGTAGGCATATAAACTATGGTAAAGTTTTTTTAAAATTTGATATCTTATATATCATATCATTTAAAAAGAAAATCCATACAAAACTTAATTACTTAGAAACTTTTTCTTTTAAAATGATTATTTAAAGTTTCTGACTTCATAGTATTTATATGCATATGTTTAATATGTTAGTACCTTTTTCGGCTTTGTAGGTAACAACCTGTATATGATATTTTATTTAAAATATTAATGCAACATGGCTCTACACTAAAAGTTAGTATTATAGCAGTAAAATCATTCTTAAAAAATAAATTACCTAATAAAATATGACCTTATATTAAAAATATTCATCGTATACATAAAAATAACAATATTTTTTTCTTATTTGTAACTAACATTCTCATAGAGTATTTCAGATCACGTAAAATATTTATTCCCTTACTTATATTTAAAATTAAGTCACATAGGTATTTATAAAAAATATTATGTAGTCATACTAATTGGGACTTGGTTTGAAATTATTTAAAAATATAGAAGTAATTAAAAAGTGTTGAATAATTTGAAAAACACTGACTTTTAACATCACTTATCATGCAGGTGAGATAGAAATTAAACGCTCTCGGGAGCCATCCATAAATTATTTACTAACACAACAATTTAGAACACATTTACCTAATTATTACAATTGTAAAATTAATTCATAAATAATGATTATTCTTTGTATATAAAATGGCAATTCGGAATTACAACGAATGGCAGTAATCAATTCCTGGCACATTTATGTATATACATTTTACAATATTATACTAATATAATTGACAATTGGGTATCTCATAATATCAAAAATAGTGTACAAGACCAACCTTCTCAGTCTTTCCATTGATATCCGGCGATTGCTCTTCCAACTGAGCTATGGAAGACATACGCCGACATAACTAATGGGGAATATGCAAAAACTAATATATTGTTTTTACTATATTTATAAAAGAGTGCTAATAGTAAAAACAAAATTGATTTCAGCTAAAAAAATAACCGTAAAGGAATTAGAAATTAAGATATGTACCTGTCTCTCTTAAACAACATTTACAATGAAAAATGTATGGCGGACGTTTATTGTGACGTCACGGGACATGTCGGATCTCCTTGTCTAGTGACTTTAATGGGTTGTAAGTCAGGTATTTATCAATATTTTTCGAAAATTCTTTTAGTCTTATTAATTTTAAGACCAAATAAAGATTATGCATATTCCCCGTTGCATAAATGCTCGTTGTCTTTTATTTTTATCAAAAACCTTAGCCAATTTTGACTTAAACAACAATTTCATATAACCAAATCCATTCAAAATCAACTTTGCAATACATTTTCTTAAATATACTCCCATTGCTTACAATAAAAAAAAAATACATTGTAAAATAGTTTGTATATAAAATTCTTATAATTTTTTTTTTATATAGAAATGCATGTGGATATGTTTGTTATTAATATTGTGCGTTTTTGTACGAATGTGTAAGATCTACAAAATTTTTATAACAAGTTTAAAAATACGTCAAATTGTGTATAATATATATCCTAAAGTTCGCTGTACTCGGGTATAAAGTAAAAATATCTTGATTGGTTTTCAACCTCATGACAATAGAGATAAGGTTTAAAATATGGTAGCAACTATTTGGCCACAGTATTGCTAGAGATATTGTCAAATTAAAACGTTATCAGTGCTTAAATTATAAAATAGGTACTTATTTTATTGTCTACTTGGCATTATGCAGGAATCCCGGTAATATGGAGTTTGCCTAGAACAAAACAAACTGGTTTATGATAATAAGTAAGCTTCTGCACTGTAGTTAGGAGAAATGCTAACCGGTTTGGACTCGCGTAGCGGTGGCGGTGGCGGTGGCGGTGGCGTTAGGCGTCAGATACGTTCCACGCTTTGTATATGTTGGCGTAGGATAGCGTAAACCATATTTTATTACACTAGATTCAATTCGCGTAAACAAAGCGACTGCTTTTACGGGATAATCGTTTTTTTGCGAAAAAATCGGTTTATGCCATTCTAAGACGACATATACACCCAGTAGCGGATCCAGGGGGGGGGGGGCTAAGGGAATAAGCCCCCCTTCCCTTAAATGCATCTAGCTTCAACTCTAGACAAAGCTAAATTACAGCCAGTACTACCCTGAAATCATTTTCTTTTTATGATCTGAGTATCACACACTGAGTACACTACCATCAACACGAATGAGCGTATGCTGAGACGCAGAGGCTCACCTCGCAGATTTTGTTATTTTGTAAAGCATACGCTGCGACGAAGGCAAATGTTTTTAGTGTTTTAACATTTGAAACGTTTTTTATCTTGATAATGCCTACCCTCCCAAAACAAAATTCTGGATCCGCCACTGTATACACCTATGTCCCATACAATGGCGGTGTATGGGATACTTTAGGCGGTTAGTCACCTGGTAATTTTAATGCAATCTCGTCATGATCTCGCCTATGTACACACCCTTTAAGCGTGCCACACACAGAAGGCGTGAGCGGGGCGTGGACGGGTCGGGTCGGGAGTATGGCGTGCGTATTTCATCAAAATCAGTTTAGTAGTTTTTGCGTGAAAGAGTAACAAACATATAAACATTCGCATTTATAATATTAGTAAGGATAATAAAAATTGATAGATTTTTTTTGTGAATAGGCTATTTGACTATTTTCTGGATTAGAGTTATTATGTTGGTAATATTTAAATAAAGCGTCAACAATTTTATTTTAATTTTTAAACCCTTGAAAATAATAAAAAATAGTATTTCATTCTTTATGTTTTTAAAAGCCAGCGAAAACGCCGTCGGTCGTCGATGTACTTGTTCGTGACGTCACGAGCCTTTACATACCCATTGAGTTATAAAGTACTAGAACAGGCATGTTAAAAACCTTCGTCGACGGTCACACTACTCATACAATGTGCGAGCGTAGCCCACAATCTAGCTTTGGGATGTCAGTTCTAGTACAAAGTTAGTCAATGGTGACGTGCCTGTCATTGTTGCTGGCGTTTTTGACAATGTAAAATACCGATAAAAATATAACATTCGAAAATGTTTACTTACAGTAATCATGTATTATTTTTAATAACTATGAATATGTTTCAGTTCCATATGGTGCAATCTATTAAACTAAATAATTAGTTAGGTAAATTTTGGTACAAGGCAAATAGCCTATTATGCGTGGATCTGTTCTCACTACCCTTAGATATATCACGATGCTATAAGTTAGCAAGCCAGCACCACCGCTAGCTATACTAACGAAATGAGCACAGACACACTCGTCAGGTGCCCGTAGGTCAGTGCCGGCAGCGCTTTGGTAGCGATTACTAAAGTTAGCCCACCTTCCAGATCCAATCCACAGATCTGGCTTGTGTAACGCAGGTGTAAAACCTAGATGTAGTTCTGTCTGTCTGAGACACCTGTCCTACAGAGATCTCGCATATCTAGGTGGATAACAAATCGTAAGTGACGGCAATCTACCAAGGTTTCGTCGTTTGTGACGCAATGCTTTCTTTGAAAAGTGATAAAATGTTGGTTCAGCCAGCCAGAATTTGACCTTTTCCGACTTTTCCACATATCGCGTCACCATCCTTTTGTTAAGAAACGGGGCCCTAAAACCCTTTAGAAACTGAAATCGAAAGTGTTGAAAAAGGTCAAATTCTGGCTGGCTGAACCAACATTTTATCACTTTTCAAAGAAAGCATTGCGTCACAAACGACGAAACCTTGGTAGATTGCCGTCACTTACGATTTGTTATCCACCTAGATATGCGAGATCTCTGTAGGACAGGTGTCTCAGACAGACAGAACTACATAAACCTAGCACAGAAGCCAGGGATACCTATATTGTTATGTACCTAGGGTTTTTATGGATTTTTTTATTTATTTATATATTAT
This sequence comes from Anania hortulata, assembly GCA_963576865.1. Taxonomy (NCBI): domain Eukaryota; kingdom Metazoa; phylum Arthropoda; class Insecta; order Lepidoptera; family Crambidae; genus Anania; species Anania hortulata. The sequence continues at coordinate 987,390 of OY756412.1, read as the reverse complement.
TATTACCTTCGCCGCGGCACAATCATCTTCATGCTTCGAAAGGCACAATAAAAGTTGTTCCCTGCTAATATCGCTTGATACTAGTCGTGAAGCCTAGCCAGAGGCCTTAGGGCGGCTTAATAACATCTGTCAGTAAGGTTAAGTCCCTGGCCTTACAACACCCCTCCACCGCCCCGCACTGGGCCCGCGTGCTGGAGATGGCCCAAACCTCATAGTTGAGGTGAGGCCTGTGCCCTGCACTGGGACGTGTATAAGCATCCTTTACGACCTCTGTAGCCGAGAAGCGAGCATACCGGACTTGGTGTCGCTATCTCTATGATCCCGGGTTCGATTCCCGGTCGGTCAATGTAGAAAAATAACTTTTCTATATTATCTCGGGTCTGGGTGTTGTGGTACTGTCGTTGTTTCTGATTTCTGTACCACAAGTGCTCAAGTCCTATTCTTTTGTACAACCTGTATGGAAAAGTTATTTTTTTGTTATTACAAGTGCTCAAGCTACTTATCATAGGATCAGAACAATGTATTTGATGTTGACCAATTTTTTATTATTCACTTTACCAGGTCGTCTGTCCACCTATGACGTCTTACGCTACGCTTGCCGGTACGCGGCCTCCATTCTAGAACCTCTCTGCCCCATCGGCCGTCAGTTCTACGTGCTATGGCTGAAATGATGATGATGATGATGATTAACGTTACTAACTCGTCAGAAGTCAGTGTAGTCCTGCCGCTGGAGGCCGCGCCGCTTGCGCAGGGTGCCGAGTATGGCCAGCATCTCCTTGACCGCCTCGGGCTGCTCGTCGCGGGGCCGCGGCTCCGGGTTCTGCTCCCGGGACTTGAGCTGGAACTTGCCGCCTTTGATCTGGTCCACTATGGCGTCTATGGCGCCACCTGGTGGACACGAAGATTTGATGTACCGTCTAACTCCCTCCATGGAATCCTAAGGGGCCGGCGTAATTAATGCCGGGGGTCCCCGACGAGCCTTCTTAAGGCGAGTGTAGCAGTGAGCAAGTATGTGGTTTCACAAGCCTTCTACTTAAACTCGAACTGTCAGAAAATAATTTGTAAAATATGATGAGATTTGTCAAAACCTTCGTAACATTTTGAGCACAGCGGTCGATTCTAACGCATACTTCAAAATAAAAAAATAGGGAAATGAATGTAGGAGTGAGTGAGTGAATGAGTGAGGCCTAATAACATAATGAGGTACCTACAAACCAAACTAATATTTAAAATAATAAATACTTTTAACAATCACAATAATTATCTAGCTCCAAACTGAGCAGATCGTTTACTATGGCGACTAAATAACGGATAGACATACTTAAATACGTTTATAAACATCCATGACTTAGGTACGAATGCTCGCGCTCATCACGCAAACGTTTGCCATGCAGGATTCGAACCCGCAACCGCCGGGCTTCCAAGTCCGGAGTCCAGAACGCGAACCACTAAACCAGACGGTCGTCGACTTTTAACTATGGAAATAATGTAACGCAAATTAAACTTACCACCATTCTGTTTCGTCTTCTTCAACGTGCCCTGCTTCCCGGCCAGCAGTTTGGCCATGTCTTCTTGTTCCCCGCTCACGTTAAACGCTACTGGCGGTGGGGGCGGCGGGGGGGGCGGGGGCGGCGGGGGCAGTGCGGCGGGGAGTGGGGGGGCACAGGGGGGAGGCGGCGCCGGCGCGGGGGGAGGCGGGGGCGCCACCGGCACGGGGGGAGGGGAGGGAGAACGCTCGGGTGGAGGTGCTGAAATAAAACAAAATAAAAGTTATGAACAAAATTAAATATTTGTTTTAGCAATCACAAGTTTGATTATTATTTGCTAAGATAAGATTGCAAAAGTTCGACTACTTCAGGTAGGAATCGAATCCACGATCTGAACGACTACTATTCCAACCTACCGAAGACAATCGCTTACACGTCGTAATTTTAAAGTGTTTTTCGCTGTTTAAGCGCAGCGTGGTATCATCAATTGTAATGTAAAGGGTGTCCTATAAAGAGCGGACCAAACGAAAACCATAGATAGATCAAAAGGGTCTCTTGTCCAAAATAAGACTTAGTAAACGCACCATTTTTGTACTAATTGAGTTTTGTTCCTTATATTTTTTTAGAATACCTCAATTTGCGCAAATACCTTGCAACATCAATTTAAACTATTTCTGTTTTTGTGTTGGCACGCTCTTTATGGGACACCTGTATATTGAAAGTCCAAACAATTAAGTCGTGAGTAAATCTTTAAACATTAAACTTAATCCTATGCAGTAGAACACCATAAAGTATGTGATGCTAGGACAGTCTTGAACGAATTTAGAAAACCTAAGGTCAATACGTATTTTCTATCAATAAGCCACTATGTTTTCAAATACCTATACAGTTACCATTACTAGATACAATCATGGTAAGGTGAGAAGCGTACATAATAATATTATTTCCGCATATCTTATGACAAGTCAATAAGGTTCAAACTATGATATTTAACAACTCTTCATTTTCAATTCAATTCAATTCAATATATTTATTGCATTGTATAATTTTACACAGGTGTTTATTTTATTATTGTATTTTACTTTTTCAATTGATTGTTTTAATCCACTTACCAACAACTTCAACTTCTTCCTCAACTTTCGCTTCGCCTCCATTTTCAAAATAACTAATTCGAGACATTAGTGTAGACTTCTTGGTCGGCTTCCGCTCCGCCTCCGCTAGCCTCCGCTCCAGGTCCGTCAGCCGCCGCTCCGCTCGCTCGGCTCGCTCGACTGCTTTTCGCGCATCTTCCTCGGCTAAGCGGATCTTCTCTTCCCAGAGAAGAATGTCCGTGTCTTCGTGTTTTTCTGCTAGTTTAAGCTATAAAAAAATATTACTTTAATTAGGTTAATTTTACGCATTTCTGTAAAACTTATGTAAAATTTACTTTGTACGGTTGTACAATTAGAAAACTAAAAAGCTAAAACTAATATTAACACATAAATACTAAATCGGTTACATTTGAATTTGGTGCCAGCCGATGACTGAATGTTTTCGTTTGCACCGACTCTAAAAGTAACTGATTAGGAACTTATGTGTTAATATTATTTTTAGCTTTATGAAGTCGTTTTTTTTTAAATAAAATTTACTTATATCATCTATTTTTAGTGATACATGTACAACAAAACGAATCATGGTCGTGCAAACAAAAGTTGACTGCTGAACACTAATTTCATCTCTTATTTTTCCGACCTTAGAGGTGAATTTTATTACAAAAATAAATTTTAAATATACCATCTTTGAAGTGTAAGCTATTTAATAAAGAATCATCTAAATCGGTTCACAAACAAACTTCAACAAACCAAACAAACAAACAAACAAACTTGACCAAAAAAAAGATCCCGAGGAATTGAGAACCTCCTCCTTTTTTAAAGTCGGTTAAAAAGTGTTTTTTTTATCGTAGACATAGGCAGTAGTAGGTGGCGTAGGCAGTAGTAATGTTTTCAAAGATTTTACTAAGTTGGTGATAAATGATTTACTAAGGCCCGATTCGACCAAACACAAAATTAAACCAGTTTAACTATAACAGGAATAACTTTACTTCTAGAATTTACTTTTTGATAACTTCATTTGCGTTTTTCCAACTTACTTCAGGAATACACTATACTCAGTTTTATTTTATTAAGAATGATGAACGAACGGATAAACCTAATAAAATCTATGTGATCTATTTCTTCTAGGTTGTCATCGATCGCCACAACAATTAAATCTTGTAGGATAACAGAATGCCAATGGTACACTGTACAACTCGACAGTTTCTAGGTGACAAGAGTGGATTTGACAAGTGACAACTTTGACATTTACTTATTCTCAGTTTAATTTGTACGCTGTAATTCTCAGTTTAATTTGTTTTTACACTAGGTCCTTGGGGTCCCAACGCACTCTCTTTATATAAAGAGATTGCCAAAAGATTAGTTGACACCAGTGGGGGCCCAAGGGCTGGCAGCTACCTCGCACAGCGACTAAGCATCGCAATCCAGCGAGGTAACGCTGCCAGCATCTTGGGACGAGGACCATTTTTGACGATCTTTCACGAGGACCATTTTTATAATTCTCTATTTTCGTAGTTTTTATTTGTATATAGTATTTCATAGTTGTATATAGTATTTCATAGATGTATATATTATTTAAAATTAGTATAATTATTTATAGAATTAATAAATCTGTTTTTTTATTTAACAATAAAAAAAAAATTAAAAAAAAATTGTAATCAGTGGTCGGTAGAATAAAACGTCAGTTTACTCTAGATTAAGCAGTGGTATACTTTATCTGGAAGTCACTGGGGCAGGCCTAAGTTCAGCAGTGGACGTCCTATGGCTGAAATGATGATACTCTCAAGTTAAAATTTAAACCGGCTCGGTCGAATCCTAAGGCTGGTGAAGTATACCTGCAGCTCCTCGAGCTGGTCGCGGTGGCGCAGCGCCTGGTGCTCGAGCGCGTCCTTGAGGCAGTCCACCTCGCCCAGCAGCCGCACGAGGCGCTCGTCCCCCACCAGCTCCCCCAGCAGAAGCGAGCTCTGGTGCGTCAGCAGCTTCACCCGCTTCTTGGCGTCGCGCGCTTCGCTTCTGTACCTGTTCCGACACGCTCACGATGAATAACGGTATTACCTAAATCGAAATAGGGAATATGCACGAAAATGATATTTGTTTTCACTATATTTATAAGAAACTAGCTGTCCCGGCGGTTGTAAATTGACGGTCACATGCTATAAGCGTCCGTCATTTATGATAAATGCTAGGTCACATTGGACATTTATTGTCACGATAATCACTTTTTTTGTATAAATTAAAAAAAGAAGAATTCCACTAAAGTAAGTCTTAAATGTTAAGTATTTGACAATAAAAACATACAATAAAACATGTAATTGGATCTGGATCGAACACAAAAAAAAACTCGCGCGTAACTATAAGACACTTTTTAGCTAGTTCGTGTCTTATACCGGCCCAGTTTGCCATTTTCACATCGTCCGCACTGGTCTGGAAAATTACGAAGAAAAGCGCCTTGAGGACCTAGATGCGAGACGCCAAGTACGGAAGACTCGGCCCAAGCCCTCTTACAAGTACACATACAACTTATCTGGCCAGCTATATTGTACGCCTTGCGATCGTGTCTTCGGGTCGAAGTTCGGCTTTGCAAGTCATATCAGGGCCTATCATATTGACCAGCTAAACATATAGGTCACCGAAAACAGTGTGAAGGACATGAGCTAGTTCGTGCAGAAAGATTTTAGAAATTTCATTTCTATATAGATCATCACTATTAAAGCCTGTCTCTCTTATAATAATGCACTTATTTGTGACCAAATGTTTTTTTTTTTCATAGTTCGTCAATAGAATTGAATGTGACGTTAATGACAATAAATGACCAAAATGTCCGGTCACATTGAGAAAATGTCCAATTTGCTCGGTCATATTGGTCAGACATTTATAACGTGACCGACACATTACAACTCTCGTCCCGGCGAACTTCGTACCGCCTTGTTTTACGATAGTAACGTCACTAAATTTTTTTGCCTTCCCGGAACCCCTCCACTGACACTTAAACTTTATGGTATGGTATTAAAATTCAAATTGACTTTTAAGTATTATTACGAATCTTTTGTATGGGAATATAGAAAAGTGTTGTTTTAAGACATTTTCTGGCAATTTTTAAATTTTTCTGTCCGTAAGAACCATCCTCGTACTTCAAAGAATATTATAACAAAAGAATTAGCGAAATCGGTTCAGCTGCTTTCGAGATTTGCGCTTAGCAACACATTCAGCGATTCATTTTTACATTATAGATATACTAGCTGTTTCCCGCGACTCCGTTCGCGTGGTCTTTTAATTTATTTAACCTTCTCCTGACAATAATTAACACAACAAAAAACGAATTAGAGAAATTGTTTCATCCGTTTACGCGTGATGCGATGATCGAGGGAGATAGTGATTCATTATATATACATAGGTTACATGAAATTATAGTGCTCATAGTGAAAACAAAATTGATTTTAGGTAAAAAATAACCGTAATACAATAATTAGAAATTGAGGTATACCTGTCTCTTTCTAAAACAACTTTTACTATGAAAAATGCATGGCGGCCGTGTACAGTGACGTCACGATAGATGTTGGATCTCCTTGTCAATCAATTGTCAATTGGACTTCAATGGGTTTTAAGTTAGGTATTATATATTTTTGAAAAAATCTTTAAGTTTTATTAATTATAATTAAGTACTATTTATTTTAAGACTAAATAAAAATATATGCATATTCCTCATTATTTAGCCCCAAACTAAGCAAAGCAAACCGGCCAATCTGGAAGTCACTGGGGGAGGCCTATGTTCAGCAGTGGACGTCCTATGGCTGAAATGGTGATGATGATGAAGCAAAGCTTGTACTATGACGACAAGATAACGGATCAACATACATAAATACGTTTCTAAACATCCATGATTTAGGTAAATGACAAATGCTCGTGCTCATCTCACAAACATTTGCCCTTTGCGGGATTCGAACAGCAAAAACAAGCAACCGCTCGGCACAAACCACTACACCAGACGGTCGTCTTGAGAAGTGAAAAAATGACGTACTTTTGATTGGCGATGTCATCATCCCTAGAAATGACACACGCCATCGTTCACTATATCCATCCTTGTCACACTTACGTCTCCGCCATCTCCCTGTCCTTGTCGGCATTGTTCTTCAGGGCGGACACCTCGTCCATCAGCAGTTTGGAGACGCGGTTGTGCCTCTCCAGCTGGCTACGCAGCTCTACCAGCTCCTTCTCTTGCGACGTGCATCTCTCTCGCTCGGTCTCTACTTCCTAGAGGGAGAAGGAGATACTTTTTGATGTGGAACGGAAGGTTTAATATTCAATCACGTAATTGATTAACGAAATGGGATCATAATGCTAATCTTCGGCCTATTGGTTATGCAAATAAAAAATCAAACGTGACTTCTATTAGAACAATCTTAAGATACCAAAATAAATACTTGGAACATGTTGAAATTTGGTAACAGATAGATAGATAAGACAGTCAAATTTTATTAGTAAACAAACTTGTTTTAAGGTAACCGTTTAGTTAAACAAAAAATATTGCGTTTTGGCTGCTTACAAAGTGTAAGTCATATCATATCGCACACCTATATAAAAAGTAGTTTATGGGTTTTGGTGGGGGGTAGTCGAACGCTTTGCATCGGTCGAAGTAATTTAAATTTTCATTTATCATTTAAAGAGCTTTAGAGTGCAAGTTTGGTGTAATTTGTGTTCTAATGTTTGGTGAAGTGATAAAGATCTAGAACTATTGAAATATCATTGTATTCAACGGGCATCGAGTGTCAAGTGACTTTGTCTCGTAGATAACTTGCTTTAGACCCGATGGCGTCATGAAACCTCTTTCTACGGGAAGAGTAGCCTTCACGGAATCCATGAACAGCAACAAACGTTAAAACACTAAACACACTATTTATTGTCACCACTATAACAAAGATTTTACTCGACATTAGCAGAAATAAACTTCGCTTAGGTTCGGTTACCAGTACGAAAAAAACACATTTATATAATTCTTACCTGCGCTAACGCTACGTTAACTTCGTGAGCTTCGAACTCCTGCAGCTTTGCTGTGTTGAGCTCGGTCTGCAGCTCAGCGAGCTGCTTGCTGAGCTCGCTCACCGTCTGCTTCAGAAACTCTACTTCTTCGTTGCTACTTGTGTCTGAGGCTGGAATAAACAAGCCGTTTGGTAATTTAATAATATCAAAGTCACCCCCCAGTCAAGCTTTCGTCTTCAGGCACTGAGGTATTTTGGACGAAGAGACATTGCGTGGTTTTCCGAACGCTGCCCAGTCGAGTTGGATTCGACGATTGACCTCCTTCTCAAAAAGGAAAGGGCTATGCTCGGTGTTTTTTTGCGAGATCGAATCACGAATGAGGAAATTCGTAAACGAACAAAAGTCGCTGACATAGCCCAACGGATTAGCAAGCTAAAGTGGCAGTGGGCGGGGCAGATATCACGTAGAACTGACGGCCGATGGGGCAGAAAGGTTCTGGAATGCAGGCCACGTACCGGCAAGCGCAGCGTAGGACGTTCACCTACAAGGTGGACAGACGACCTGGTAAAGGATGCAGGAAGCCGCTGGATGCGGCCCGCTTTCAACCGGCCAATTTGGAAATAACTGGGGAAGGCCTATGTTCAGCAGTGGACGTCCTATGGCTGAAATGATGATGATTATGTAGATGATTACCTGTGTCGGTGGAGTCAGTAAAGTCTATGTCCACCGCTTTAGCGGGCAGGGCTTGCAGTAGTGCTGTGCTCCGTCGCTTCAGCTGCTTATTCTGTTTGTACCACTCGCCCGCTTGTTGCATAACCCTGGAACGAACGTACGGTATGTTACAATCATCTAAACCAATATTATAAAGCTGACGAGTTTGTTCATTTGGTTGAACGCATCTTAAGAACTACTGGTTCGAATTTAATTTTTTTTTTTGAGTTAGATAGTGTATTTATCAAGGAGAGATATAGGCTGTATAAGATCACAACCAATAGGAGCGAAGCATCAAATTTTTTTTTAGAAAAAACGGGAAAAAGATATTCATACTAGCGGGCGATCGGGGCAGTGTCGAGTGCATAAGGCACCCTACCAAGCGGCGAACCCGCTAGTGGTGGCGCCGACGGGACAAAGACTACCAAAACTGGCCGAATCTGGGGGTGGGTCGGACTCGCGGTAGCCATGGTATGACATGTCTAAGGGTTGAGGAGGTCTAATGGCAATCGCTCCAAATGTAACTAACTAACTTACTAGCATCAAGGATCATGGTCAAGCGAACCTCGACTAGAAACAGAGCGCTTTGGTTCATGCTCGTTCATTATTTTATTTTATTTGGGATAAAAAACAATTGTAGGTACTATTCTTAGGCTAGACAATGTTCTTATAAAATAGTTTGCGTTATTTTACAAACAATATCATTATCTACGTTTTATAAATACAATTTAATTTATAACGTGCGACTCCACAGCCCAACCGCGGAAACCGAATGAAACAACGACGGTACCTCAACACCCAGACCCGAGACAATAAAGAAAAGTATTTTTTCTGCATTGACCGACCGGGAATCGAACCCGGGACCTCAGAAATAGCGACACTAAGTCCGATATGCTCGCCTCTCGGCTGCGGAGGTCGTCTTAAAAATAATACATTTAAATGTATGTTAATCCCTAAACATGCACATCTAAAAATAAAACTTACATCTTGTCCTTTTGTTTAACACAACTAGTATAAATAATTTCACTTCAAATGCACCTCATTGTTAAAAATAACTTTTTAATAAGTCACGCCAAGTCCATAGTCAGCAGTAAACTGCGATAGAAATGGCGGATAGGTGAAAATTGTTATAAAATCATTATTTTGCATATTATAATTTTGGCAAATAAATGACCCCTGGTATGCTTAGAAAGTGTGTGGCGACAGATGGTGATAAATGCTTGTTAAAGCGCGAATCAATGTTAATTTATGGTAAATCTGTTTGGTATTCGCGATGACATAATAGCAAAGTTATATTTAAAATAAACAGTGTTTCGGCCATATATTGGTATGCTGAACCAAGTAATAGACCATCCGAACTAGCATAATGCATATGCGTCGATGCGCGCTATAAATATTTGAAATGTTAATTTTCTTGCTGACTGTACATGTAAATACAAAAGGCATCGAACCTAATTGGCATACCTAAAGTTGCAAGTACCTAAAATTACGTTATTTTGGTGTATACCTACGAAACATATCCAATCGATAGAGATAGAGAAAATAATTAGAAACAGCAAATACTCTTTGACAAAATGTCGTAAATGATATTCGCTATGTGCAAAGTGGGTAGTGGGGGCCGTCAAATCGATCGCAGCACGCAATGTAGCAGAAATGTGAAAAAACTCTGGACTGTCATGTGTCAAATTGCTATATTTCCATAGATTCCATACTAACGTTATTTAGTATTTTTTAAGTGAAAACGGTAAAATTCGCGATATGGGTCATACGTGTTCTGTTATAAAGTGTAGAAACAATGGGAAAAACATTTCGTACATGTTTTATTCGGTTCCAACATCAAGATGGAAATTGGAGCAAAGAAATAAATGGATAGCTGCAGCTGTGAAAAGAAAAAAGTTTGTAGGGAATTTGTGTTACAGACGTTTGTCTTATGATCACAGCTCTTATTAAGTAGCTTTGTCCGTTGGTTCTGAGCTCTTCAAAATCTCTCACACGCTGGGCTAATACTATTTACTATATCTCGCCTGAAGCACAGGTTCTACCTAGTTCAGGCAAAGGTAACTCCTTGCACTGTATAGTTTTAAGTTGTACTGTTAAGAATGTATCTGCTTTTCTTGTATTATAATAAACGATTTATTTATAAACGATTTTCTTTTTTTTTCCTTTTTGCACATTTTGAGTTGTATTGATTAAAATCCCGTAGGTATTATAAAATTCGTATTTTAGTTCAAGTAAGAAAATCACTTATTAACTTACTTATATGCGCAAAATTTTTAGATATTTTCATCTTATGTCTAAGAAAAACAATCCCAAAATCATTCTCAAACCATCCAGTTGTCATAATTTGAGAGATTCAAGTCCACAATAATTGTGGTCACTAGGGGCGCTGTCATCGCGCACACAGCGAATAATTTGTTCAGAATTGCAGTTTGAACATGTAATATTTATTTTTATTTACATATTCAAATTGAAATTCTGAACAAAGTATATCATTTACGACATCTTGTCAAAGAGTATTTGTTGTTGGTAATTATTTTCTTTTTCGATTATCGGTGTTTCATAGGTGTACACCAAAATAACGATATTTTAGGTTACTTGCAATTTTAGATATGCCGGGCTGCATACAAAAAATTTTGAAGACTTTTTAAAATTATCAGTAAGACTATGATTTGACACCGAAGAACAGCGTTAACACAGTCGTAGACAAAATCATACCAATATAAAGCTATTCTGATTCAACGGGGAAGCACAGGCAAAGCTAACCATAGATGGCGCCACCGTGTTTGGTCCTGTCAACTTTGTCAACGAATGTCCACGTAAATGTCAAAGTTTTACCTACTACTACCTACCTACCATAAAATAACAACTTTTCTCAATGGATATGACGACCTCCGTAGCCGAGAGGCGAGCATATCGGACTTGGTATCGCTATCTCTGAGGTTCCGGGTTCGATTCTCGGTCGGTCAATGTAGAAAAATTAACTTTTCTATATTGTCCCGGGTCTGGGTGTTGTGATGCCGTCGTTGTTTCTGATTTCTGTAACACAAGTGCTTAAGCTACTTATCATAGGATCAGAGCAATGTATGTGATGTTGTCCAATATTTATTATTATTTATTTATTATATGTTCTCTACGTGTCGGACTTTAAGTTGAAAATCGGTTTAAAGACCTTTAACTTTTTGGGTTGACCTACTGTTGATTTTACTTACTGACAACATGAATGTGTATATTTTATTGGCTATGTGGGTACTTAATAGGGATTACTCTGTAAGCTCACTTGCAACTAACAAAAAGTAAAGTAAATAAACAGAACCTCGAAGTAAGTCTACAATATTGGCGGGGGGGGGGGGGGGGGGGGGGCTCCCGTAAAGAATACACTTCTCCACCACCAGCAGAAGGCGTGCCGTAAGAGGCGAATAATAATTCCTGTAGCACAAAGACGGGCAGCAGCATCTGCGTGAGAGATCTTATAACAAAACTGCGCTCGTCAACCCGCCTGCCAAGCATGGCGAGTATTGGCAATCTCCCCGATAATAGGTCATTAGGGGAGGCCTATGTTCAGCAGTGGACTTCTTATGGCTGAAATGATGATGATGATGATGATGACAACACAACACAACTTTAGGGACTCTTTATCAACTGACGATGAAAAGACCGTCGCAACAAACTCAGCCATTGTCAGCCTATTACAGGATATTACGACTCCATGTTATGAAGTCCATGGCCACAATAGGTTCCGTGGTCATTGACTGAATAATTGATTTTTAAAACGAAAATAACCTAGATAGATAAGATTAAAAACGCATTATAGCATTCCAACTAATGGCCAGATAACATCTGATATAGGGACAATAGGCATACACTAACCGTTGGTGTATGTAGGTAACATAGTTAAAAAATACATATTTGTTTATCGTTCTGATAACTAACAATAGAAAATCAATCTGTATATACAGGGTTACATTGCAATTGCCAAATCTTTAGTAGTGGCTCAGAATCAGTGACTTAATCAAAATATGCAAAGAACAAAACATTTTTTTTAACATTTTATTATTCTTATCCGCTGTTTAAAATCGTACGTAATTTATCTCATTTATGAAAAAATTTAACCGTATGTGCACTGCGTAAGGTCCTTGTTGGCTCGCCGTACAGACGTCTCTGATGAATGACCGCGCGGCTTTCGTAGTCTCTCTGTTGACTTTATTTTCGGATATTTTAAAGTAAATTTTTTTCGTAACATACGATTATTAAAAATAACAACGATTAAAAAGCTACTTTGAATTGTTCCCTAGATCTTATTTTTTACATTTGGCACCCCTTTGCAATGTTGTAACCCTGTATATAAAAATAAATCTCTATTTCCCTTGGTCATCGCATCACGCGTGAACGGATGGAACAATTTCGTTAGTTCTTTTTTTGTTGTGTTAATCAGTCAGGGGAAGATTCTTTTAAAGGAAAAAAATTAAGAAATTAAATTAAAATCTTTTATGACTAAACTATGCGAACAAAGTCGCGGGCAACAGCTAGTAACTAATAAAACTAATGTATTTTTATAAATTAAGCACTTTTACACGTCCCATATTTTTAATTCTACCACTGCAGGACAATTTTTTGAAGAAGCAGCGCAAGAAACTTGTCAGCTTCTTTTTAAATATGTATGGTATGTTTACAAGAAAATAAAACCGACTTCAAACAAAAACATTGAATCTCTCATCGGCTGGCACCGACTCCAAAAGTAACTGATTAGGTACTTAAGTGTTAGGATTATTTTTAGCTTTTTAGTGTTTTGAAGTCGGTTTTATTTTTTTAAATAAAATTTACTTATTTCATCTATTTTTAGTGATAAATCCTAATCTAACTGCTGAACCGATTTCATCCTCTTTTTTTTCATCCTTAGGGGTACAATTTTTTCCGAAATTTTTTACTATAGTAACTATCTTTAAAGAATTAGCTATTCAATAAAAAAAAAACATCAAAATCGGTTTACATTTGTCGAAGATATTGGTTAACATAGATCCATGAATCACGAACCAAAACATTATCTGGGTATATATTGTATTATTTTCTCGAAAAATGCTCAATCAATTACGATAAAATTTATATGGGACCACCTCTGAAGTATGATCTACCAAACAAAAAAAGAATCATCAAAATCAATTCATAATTGGCGGAGTAATCGCGTAACATATTTTTTTTTTTTTTTTTAAACAGTCGAATTGAGAACCTCCTCCTTTTTTGAAGTCGGTTGAAAATACAGCGCATAGGTCAGTTTCGGAAATTCTGAAGACTTTCATGAAGTAGTTGGTAAGACGTACGACTTTGGAAACACAACGAAAGGCGACCGACGACAAGTCGGAGCGATGATGTAGATAAATAATAATAAATGATAAATCGTTTTTACAATCACACCAAATATCTAGCCCCAAACTAAGCAAAGCTTGTACCATGGCGACTAGATAACAGATAAACATATCTAAATACTTTTATAAACATGCATGACTTAGGTACAAATTCTCGTGCTCATCGCACTAACATTTGCCCCTTAGGATTCGAACCGGTAACCGCTGGCTTTGTAGTCCGGAGCGCGAACTACTACACCAGACGGTAGTCCTAAGTCCTAATTAACCTACGCAAAGCTGCTGGCAGCCAGAGGCGTCTTTACCTATGGTGCAGGGTGTGCGTTGCACACGGGCGCAGCGGTCCTAGGGGGCGCCGAGGGCTGCTGGCTATTTAGACCATGCCCTTACTAGGGGGCGCGATGTTTGCACACGGACGCTACATGGGCTAGAGACGCCTCTGCTGGCAGCGGTAAGATTAGGCTCGTATTCGGCTGTGCGGTATGTATTAGAAGAGGCTTATGTCCAGCAGTGGGCTGACGTGGGCTGATTGTGAAGATTTTGTAGTGGATATCAAGGACCGAAAAACTGGGTTTAAGAGACGACTAACCCGACGTTCCGCTTAAGCCGTATTTAGGGTAACTCGTATACAGATCGGGTTAATCCGTATAATATTGCTGATTAATCAAGAAGAACGAGATAGAAATAGTAGTAGATTGTATGGAAGCTTGAAAAAAATAAAAGAAAGTAAACCCTAGGCCAGAACCGTATTTATGGATTAAACATCAGGTTTACAGCCGAAACGTTAAAATAAAACCGTTTAAACCCTCTCAACGGTTAACCTTTTTGGTCCTTAATAGATATCCACGTAGTATAATTAAATAAATATTGGACATCACATACATTGCTATGATCCTATGGTAAGTAGCCAAAGCACTTGTGTTACAGAAATCAGAAACAACGACGGTACCACAACACCCAGACCCGAGACGATATAGAAAATGTCTTTATAAACATTGGACGATCGGGAATCGAAACTTCGGGGTTGAACTCGCAAAAATTTATGTATCTTAGCAAGTTAGGCTTAAGTGTTTTTCAAGATGCATAAGGATTTCTTGTCACAATCCCGTGAAAGTTAAAAATGAAAAGGCTTACTTATGCATAACTCCCGCGTCGACCTCATGCTGGTTCTTGAGCTGCTGGTACTCTCGGAACAGCTTCTCGGAGACATTCTTCAGCTTGCTTAGCTCGCGCTCGCGCTCGCTCAGCTCGGCGTCCAAATGGTTCCGCTCCCCGACCACAATGTTGTACCGCCGTTGCAGGTCATCGTACTCGCGTCTAGCTGTTGGAGATAAAAGAAGATGACGAATGAATATCAATTAGCGAAGTCTCCAGTTATCATCAGATACGCCTATAATTGCCAATATTTGATACGCTTGGCAGGCGGGTATGCAAGCGCAGTTTTTTATAATATTTCGCGCGCAGACGCTGCTGCCCGTCTCCTGCTACAGGAACTTGTCACGTGGAAACGCCTCCTGTTGGCGATAGAGAAGTGTTTTCTTTACGGCTTTCCCCACACGGCACACGGTTTTGGAATGGAGGCCACGTACCGGCAAGCGCAGCGTAGGACGTCAACTCACAAGGTGGACAGACGATCTGGTAAAGGTTGCAGGAAGCCGCTGGATGCAGGCCACTTCCAACCGGTCAATCTGAAAGTCAATGGGGGACGCTATGTTTAGCAGTGGACGTCCTATGGCTGACATTAATGATGATGTTGAAGTCTGTCACACTAGTGGCAGCTACGAAACGAGATGACTTATTATTAAGTCAAGCCACAGACGCTGCCACCAGTCGCAACCAGCAGGTCTGGATGCGGACATCAATGGCTGCTACTAGGTCATTACGCTTAGTATTCAAGTGTGCGCGGAAGGCAAACAACAAAACGTTGCCACAAGTAGCGAGCGCAGCGATGACCACTTCTTAGCTTGTGACTTGGACCCGGCCACTGGTTATAATAGTGTATTTATGTACAGAGGGGTCTCTTGACCATGTAGCGCCCGAATGCAACCATCGCGCCCCCTAGTAAGCGTGTGGTCTAAATGGAATGGGTACTAAGTAGCGAGCGGCGCTCGGCGCCCCCTAGGACCGCTGCGCCCGTGTGCAACGCACACCCTATACCTGTAAAGACGCCTCTGTTTACGTATTACCAAAGTTATTGTATTTAAGTAAAGCCATCGCTTTTTAATTTAAATCAATTAATCACACGTTGCAAATTATAATAAATTATTTATTAATATTGACAGCGTGACTATCTTACCAGTCAACCGTGGCAGATGTAGGTACTTAGTACTTACTAATAAAATGCAACAACAATTAAACAAGGAAAACCAACCATGTAATTTTAGTTAATTATTTAGATACGATAAAGTTTACCTCAAAAATTACATACATACATATAAACTATATTGTATTATACAGGATGGCCAGAAAAGTGACGTCCAAATATTATTTTTAGGTGCCTCATCATCACCTAATTTTTCGTAGTTTTCAAGTTACGATTATTTTTATGAATTTTTGAAAACTTCTAAAAAAAAGCAGAAGGTTTCTTTGAATTTCTTTTCTCGCAGCAAAATCTCTATAACATTTATGCATAAAATAAACAGCCTCGTAACTTTAATGGAAGTTTCTACAAAATTGACCTAAAGTTGAGAATTTATGTAATGTGAGTTATCATTTAAAATTTCAACTTAAAATTAAAAATCTAAACTGATAATTTCTTAGTTTCTAAGCAGCTTCAGAGAATGCGCTAGATTCTAAGCTATAATAATAATAAAAAAGTTGTACTTCATAGGCTTCATAGGCCATTTTTTAAAAATCGTAGAACATACATAGGGGTGATTCACTTGTTCAGTCAATTTCTTCCATCTTACACCCAAACCTTTTTTTTAAATATCCCAAATGTTTTTGTTACATTCATGATTGCAATAAAACTGGTGAGTTGGTATGCGCACGCCGGGGAAGGTTTCTATATGATGTAAATATCACGCGAACGAACTCGCAGGCAACAGCTAGTTACGTAGAACGCCGAGTTCGTTTGTGAGTTTAATGTGATTGTAAGTACAAGTGTGTAATATTTAAATTCTTTCAAGCGCCTTCAAGATGGAAAGCATACAAAGTAGGTACTCTAAATATACAGGGTGTCCCGTAAATTGTCACCATCACCTATACTACTATACTATCACATATACTACATAATAATGTACAGACTTTTGTTGTATGACTTGAAAATTGCATATATATTTGACTCCCACACAAATCCCATTAGCAGTTTGATTAATTTTCAATCATCATCATTACTTCAGATACAGGACGTCCACTGCTGAACATAGGCCTCCCCCAATTACACATTGTGGGGGATTGCCAATACTCGCCACGCTTGGCAGGCGGGTAGGCGAGCGCAGTTTTTATAAGATTTCGCACGCAGATGCTGCTGCCCATCTCGTGCTACAGAAATTAGTCGCCTCTTGTTGGCGGTGGGGAAGTGTATTCTTTTTGGCCGTCCCCACACAATTTCAATGGAAATTCAAAACCTTTACATAGATAATTTTATTGAATTTTTTGTAAGTTGTTAAAATTTATTTTATGCGTGGTTACAAGGTTACGAAGTCTTTACGGAACCGGGAACACCCTGTATATTGCATGTCTGGGACTGTAGCAAGGTCATGTGTGGAATTGACCCAGACTGGCGCAGCGGCGTGGTGACTCGCTTCGAGCGCTTAAGCAATAATAATGGAGCCCAAATGGCTGCTTAGGGTTTGACAAAGCATAATAGGGATGTCGACTAACTTTTTTTTTCTTCGTCTATCAGGTAGATTATCAAAAAGTATTGGACACGTATTTTTTCTTTTTTCACATCATCAAAATATTCATCACTTCAGCCATAGAACGTCCACTGCTGAACACAGGCCTCCCCTAATGATTTTCATTGGGGGATTGCCTTTACTCGCCACGCTCGGCAGGCGGGTTGGCAAGCGCAGTTTTATATAACATTTCGCACGCAGACGCCGCTGCCCGTCTCGTGCTACAGGAATTAGTCGTCGTGCTACAGAAATCAAAATATTACAGAGATGTATTGATTTGAAATGTCACATGACGTCAAGGCTTGATACAATTTTTACTTAGAAATGACGTCACGAGCCCCCACTCCCGAACTTTGACGCGCTTTATCTTTGTAATTTTTTGGTTGATTGACAAAAGCAAAAAATACGTGGCCATTATTTTTTGATAATCTAACTGACGGACTAACGGGACTAAATAGAATTTCATTTTCTGTACCTAGTCGTCATCCCTATTATGAGAAGGGACAGTAAGATAAATTGTTATTTTATTATTTTTTGAAAATGTACAAAACAGATTACAGCTATTATACGAGTAAGTTGCAAAATTACAAGTGCGAGTTGAAATTTGTAAAAACGGTTTCATTCTTGTATATGTGGGTCAATAGTTTGTAACCGACTTCAAAAAAGGAGAAGGTTCTTAATTCGTCAGAATCTTTTTTTAAATGTATGTTCAGCGATCATTCGTTACTCCGTTGACCGATTTTGATAATTCTTTTTTTGTGCGAAAGGTAATACTTTTAGAATGGTCCCATATAAATTTGGTTAAATTCTGATGATGGGATCTATAAGAAAATCATCAAACATTGCTTGAACTCCATACCACGCCAACTGATTTTTGTATCTATGTTACCCAATGTATTTGTCAAATGTGAACCGATTTTGATAATAATTTTTTTATTGAATATCTTATACTTTAAAGATACCTACTATAATAAAAATTTGCAGAAAAAATTTCACCCCTAAGAGTGGAACCATGTTTTTGCAAATAAAGAATATTTCTTTTTCTATTTCTATTTCTTAATTAGTTAAAAACTGGCCAATAGCCAAAGTCACCTTTTCTAAAAAAAAATTCGTGATGTTAATGTCAAGTGGCAACACTGAGTGTTAAAAAAACTTCTAGTTCGGTTGGGCAATGAGCTTTACTTGCCCATGGAAAATCAATAAATTCATCTATGAATCACAATAATTACTAAGTGAAGCACCTCTGAGGCGACTACTTAACATATGTACGCACTGAAATACATTTTTAAACATCTATGAATCAAGTAACTACAAATAACTGCACATTATATGTAAAAATAAATAGCTGAATATCTCAGAAAGTTACAAAATTACTTGGAATATTGTTAAATAGACTTAATATTATCTTATCAAATTACTACTAACATGATGTCACTATAATTTCAACACTTGTGAACACAATGAGGAAAAGTTTTTGAAATATTATACATCATTTAACTAGAATTATGTCCTAAATGGAAATAACTGTTCTATAAATAATCCAGACCTAAAAACTACATTAAAACAGTTACATAAATTATATTGACTTATAAGGATAACAATTTTCCCTACTATTGTATGTATGTCAAAATAATAGTTATGCTCTTATTGAAATAAAATGTAAATAAATAGGTATGTTGTAGGTACAACAAGTGGTGCTTAGTATGGTTACAAATAATTAATTTTGAAAGTTAAAATATTTACAATGGTTCATCGTTTAGCAAAACAATAATAAAAATGTAGGTAGGTAAGCAATTTTGTTGATTTATTAAAGTACAGTTTATAAATGTTTGATTATTTAAATAGGTATATTAAATATTTATCAAAATTAAAGTGTTACGCATGGTTATGGGTTTTCTTTTCTGGCAAACTAAACAAGTTTTTTTTTTATAGAAAACAAAAATAACTTACTCGGTTGGTTGCAATTTAATTAATTAAAATCTACATGGACAATATTAAATACTTATTTAAAGTAATTAGACACAATGATCTACAAACCATCACTGTCACAAACTTTGACCATGTTTTAATCAAGTCAAGTATATAACAACACTGACTTCCCCAAATATTATTTTACTCTTTGCTGACTGCACTGTGTGTGGCTGACTGACTGTTTCCCCGCATATTAATTTCCTCTTTGCTGACTGACTAAACTGATTATTGAACTATTTGAACAATCATCAAGATTGTTAAAATTTTCCAATTTTTGCTCTTTGTTCAATGACAATGTTGATTGTTTGTTGTTGTTTAATTTTTTCTGACTGGCTGGCTGTCAATTTTGACATTCCACCAAATCAAAAATAAAAAATAGTGATGTAAGTAATCCTATAAAATAACGTCGTTTTTAATGTAACATTTATGTTTTATTAAGCCCCAGTGACTTAATCTCCAAGATTGATGCATCATAATAATACGTCACGTATTGCGCAGTTCAATAACTGGTTTTATGTCTGCCTTTCAAAGCAATGTATATATAAAGGAAAATGTTGTGATAAAGTTTACCAAGTTTCCTTTACAAACTTTGTAAACTTAGGATTCAGATAGGAGTAACCGAATTAATGTGTGAGCAACAGGTTACATCTGTCATAATCCGACAAATAAGCGAATAGGATTTCCATCCGCGTTTTCATTTGCATATGACCACAAGATGTTTTGGAGCATGCGCAAATACAACCGCAAAAGTAAAACAAAACAATCTATTCCAACGAAAGTAAATAAAGACTGACCTTTTTCCGATTTGAGAAGGTACGCTTTGTGCTTCCTTTCGGATTCTTCATATCTGTTTTTCCACTTTTCGACGTATGTGGAGAGCGCGATGTTCGCCTCCTTCGAGTGGTGTGGCGCGTCGGGCGGCGTCATCCTGGCCGCAGTGGCGCGCGGTATCCTCGTGGCCGCGCCGCCCGGGCCCGGGTAGAGCGAGACGGCACTCCGCGCGCCTTGACACTGATTGTTGCTCGACGCGATCGCAAACACATTATCACCGTTCCTTTTAATCATTTTTGCATTCGATTTTTATCACACGCGCGCGTCGAACGCTCGCATCATCTCGTTTTACGTATGTACAGTCCTGGACACGTGTCTCGATCAACAGGCTGGTGTGTCGGTCTCCAGAGTGTAAATTTGCAAATAAGAGCCTTTGTTCTCGCGAAGGACAATGTGATATTTTATGTATACGACACCTATAAGTGTGTCAGTTGCGCTCACTCGATAAATTATCTATTAATGAATCGACAATTAAAACAAGCTAATAATTAAAACAAACGCGAATTACACACGAGAATATCTGTTGAGTGCTAGATCGTAACTAACGTTAGTAATGTATGCGTGCTGTGATATGATAATGAAAACTTCGTCATCGTGAGTCATTGGGTTCGGTGTTTACGCTTTTTGTTTACGTTAGATGCTGGCTCAACCTTTCATGGCATCATTTATCATCAAGCATTCTTAGTATTTTATTAGTTTTAGTAAGAATTGTTGTTGCATGCTCTGTTAGATAAGATACCGTATCGATGTCATAATTATTGAATGTATAACAATATTATCATTAGCCTTAATGATGTCAGTTTTGGCTTTGTCTTTATGTAAAAGGGTAAATTAAATAATTTGTGACTATAAGTTTATTGATTTTCGGTCAATTAATATGCTCAACAACTTATATTACTACCATTTATAATCATTTACTTCTAGATGCTGAACTGTAGTGTAGCAGTATAGTTTCTTTTAGACCACAGTTAAATTTTTGGTGTAAATATATTGTGTTACGTAAGATGCTAAACAAAATTTTATTGCCTACCGAAAGAATATTCAACAACTAATAAATCAAACAAAGTTTAACAAGTTTATTAATATTTTTATTTTTGATTTTATGATGTAGATATGTAGTAAATGTTAATTAAATTAATTAACTAAGAAAAAGCAAATCCTTGGTATAATTATTGTTTTCGTTTAACGTCAAATATTATAAACATTTCTTTTATTGTATTCTATGCATATTTCAAGCAACCAATTACAAAACTAAAGGTTTTTCAAAAGTTCTCTGACTATAAATTATTGAAATTTGTTATAGTTGTGATAGTTTTAGTAGGTACTCAAACTTAAAAATTGATCAAGAGATCAAGTCACAGTGAATTTTATCAATGATTTAGTACTAATTAGTCTTATCTACTGGAGAATTATTTTTATAGTAATAAAAATTATCTGAATTCTATCCAATTTATTATAAAGAACTTACGACAATGATTGACATACGTTATTAGTTATACATGTATGTAATTGTAACAAATTTATTTTAATTTATTTTTGCATGATTGTTAAATTTATAAATGTGTGTTTTATAATTATTATCAGCTTTTATTTCCGACACAATGTGTTATTGTTCTTACTGGAATAAGAGTAAGGATTACTTACTTGACTACTAAATTACAATTCGATTATTTTTATTTAATGTCTATTACAAATAAATATTAAAATGAAAATAGATTTTCAATTCTCTAATCAGGCGAATAATAACTTAATCGTCAAATAACTTTTAATGTATTTATTTTGCAAAAACCAAATATATTTATTTATCTAACTGGCGATGGTGAAATAGGCCCTAAGTTACTCACGCACCTATATCAACCAATTATCACTAAAACAAAACACTGTTCACCCGACAACCGTTGGTACTCATGTCAAAGACCAAGTCGAAGACGCACTGAACACATTTCGTCCAAGTAGGGACGAACGGAAATTCTAAATTTAAACCGTTTCCACTGAAACGACCTACCAAATAGCGTCTTGTCTTTAGAATAAACGACAAGTCACAATACAAGCTGTGTGGGCAGCCGACTCGAATGGTGTGACTTGTAAAGTGATTTAATTGTCGGGACAGCAATGTGTCGCATTTAATCTTGCACTTGCTGAATGCCCAGAGTGGTTAAAACTCGTCTGGTTTGGTTATAATAGGTACTTATTAAAATTTCTAATATCTACAAAAGCTTGCTATTAAGATGATTATACAGCTTTACGCTGAATTTGAGTTAAGCGAATAAGAAAACGTTCATATTTGTTTGTGTATTATAATTATATTATGTTGTTTCTTAAAAATAAAGAAAGCAAAAGTAACAGTTTTTTTAATTGTTCGGCAAATATTCTACACTCCCAATTCTGAAATAGAGACAAACCTAAATAAAAATACTTTTATAACTTTAGTAATACATTTGCTAAAATTAATAATATCGGGCAAAATAAAACGAAACAAACAAATGTCAAGGTTTAGGAAACCATGTAAATACCTACTTACATTAAAAGAGTAATCGTTCGTCGAAAACAATTTATTTGAAGGCGACGTAGTGCTTAAACAGACCGGATAGCCTTACAAAACTTTTCCATATTTAGGAAATGGGGTCACACTGGGGCTTGTTGCCATTGTAACGAACTCTGCCAGCGGTAGCCCAGACAAGGTAATCCGATCGGACGATAAGCAGTCCGGTTCTACAATACATTCATTAAATACGATACTTTAGATGCCACGAATCAATGAATAGACGATTACAATGATTAAATCCATTGAGGAAAAGATATTCCCTCAAATTAATAACGGTTTCAAATAACTAATGACTTCTCTAGCAATGTGGTTTAAGTTAATCATAACGATGATGCGATGGATGACAACATTTTTGCTAAATCATAATCTTTTAATAATATAAATTATATTATGTGTAGGTATATACGTAGGTATTACGTAATTAAGATTATAATACACAAAATTTAGGTAAAAAATTGAACAATGTATATATTCACAAAAATCATCAAAAGTATTGTTACTCATTCCCACGTGCTTGTAGCATTTAATACTTCCTACAACATGTGAGTCACATGTTTAATTTAGTTTATTATTTTTTATGAGCGAATAATCATGTGTCCCAGGATCGTTTACCTCAAGACTGCAATCTATTTCTGTATTACTTTGTTATCCTGGGCAAGGGTTCTTCAAATAATTTATTTACGTTGGCATAAAATAAAAATGCACTTCTTGCGATTATAGATTCGTCTAGAAATTCTCGGTCATCTAAGAATCAGCAATTTTTTATGCCCTAAATATTTTAACGACACTTTTTAGTACTTGGAAGAGATAAATAAACTTAATATACAAAAATTGTTCTCCGCTACTTAGCAATAAAAAAATAAAATAAAGCTTACTAATTAAGCTAATTTACTTAAATTGTTAAGCTTATTAATTACAAAATCAACTGTAGGTAGTTCATTGGCCTAACAACAAACCTAAATTAATGACAATGGTCACAATTAAATTGGTTATTTTGTTCAGTGACATTTTTAATGGACTAGGCAATTCATCCAGTGACATTCCATGCTCCCACATTGGATGTATCAGCTTGACAGTGTAGGCGGCTACAGGATTGGCACAAGTTTATTGCAAAAGTTGTAGGAACCACGCAGACACTAGCTTGATGTAGTTCAATGTGTACTCAGTAAATATCATAGGTTATCAACCGCATTATATACTTGTGTATAATGTACAGCAAAGGTCTAGTAATCTTTTATATGTGGCATAGGTTTCACAAATAGAGGACGTAAAAGTTGATAAGCGTTCGTTTAAATATTAAGCTTCCTAAAGAAGGCTGATTTCTTAATAAGAACTTTTAACAAAGTTTAAAGAAAAAACTAAAAATCATAGATTGCGCTGGATTCATAATGAAGAAACAAATCAAATCAAATCATTTATTTGCAGAACAAATGTTATAGTAATACAGGTATTCAGTATTAAAGTCAGTTTCAATTTCATTCTATCGGGAATTGTGCAGGTGTGCAAATGTCTTTAATAATAACAAATCATTAAATAAAAAGAAAATAAAATTAAAATTAAAAAAAAACATAATAATACATAATGTCCAATTGTGGTATAGTAATATACAAAATACTTTTCATTCAAGTAATCATTAATAACATAATAACATTTGTCGAGAAGCCATCCATTAATTTTACTTCTAAAGATATTAAGAGGCAGGTCTTTAAAATATTTAGGCAGTTTATTAAAGATTTTTATCGCCTTTGGAAAAAAACTATTTGCATAAAATTTTGAGTTGCATTTAGGATAGTGCAATCTATTTTTATGTCTCGTATGCCTTTCTAAAGATTCTGCATGAGTTTTGAAGTAATCTGGATGTCACTTTACAAAAATACATATTTCTCGTATATACTTGCACGGCAAATGTAAAACATGTAGTACAACATTAAAATATAAAGCTTAAGCTCTCCAAGAGTAGTTATCAGCTTCGAATGAACCAAAGATTTAAATTCAAAATTAATATTACATACAACTATTAAAGACATCACTTTCACGAATTCAAAAGGTAGGTAATCTGTAGATTAAAGGAACCGCAAAAATAATGATAATCATTAATCTTGTTTTCTTTTTGGTATTAGGCACTTAATACCAGTATTTTGACAGAGCTTTCAAATGATAAATATTGGACTTACATACCTGTTATTAGTTGACCGTTAGGACTATTCCGATAGAATTCATTTGGCAAAACAAATTCGTATTTGAGACATCCGGTCGTTTCATGTTAGCTCGGAAATTAAGGACTATTAGATTCCTTGTACGTGCATGATAGTCGTCAACAACAATTTAGATTGTCGATAAGCATTTAAAGACTACTAGTTGATGTGTTTAAAGTCCGAATTGTAGTTTCTTTTGTACTTTTGAGTTTAAAATGGAATTATATGTTTCTATTTATTTTCTTCTATACCTTATACCTCAGTCAAACACTTTGAAACAATCACAGAAAAAAGAAGAGGAGGTGACGCAATCTTAAATAGAGTGTATAATTAGCAAAAACGTCCAATAATAGTAAAAAAATACGTAAAAATCTAACACAATATTCTAACGTAGATAATTATAATAATAAAGTATAAGATTGGGAAAAACGATTTCATTATCATCATCATTTCAACCACAAGGACGTCCACTGCTGAACATAATTCTCCTCCATTGCCTTCCACAGATTGGCCAGTTATAGATAAAACGATTTATGGATACGAAATATTTAAATATTTCTTTCGCAATGTCAAGCAATGGTTAAGAATAAGAAGGTTTAAAGTTAACATCTCGGTCCATTGGTCAGTAGTTCCATTCATTTCTAGTTTTAGAAATGCCGCGATCACTATCGCTTTGTTCCCAACGAAGCAGTGGTCTGACTGACGTTTAACAAGAAGGATTAGTCAAAGAATAATACACTTTTATTAGTTGTATTGACTCATATAACATTTATGACTATACCATAACTACTTTTCTTGAAACCATTTCCAGAATAATGACTAGTGTGCCTGTACCTATGTAAGTAAACTTGTTTTTAAAAATAATATCTATCTTAAATTTTACAGTTGCCCATTAAAGTAATGCCTTGCAACTTGCATGCATTTCCTTGCATCATAAATAACCGTTTTGATTATAATTCAGGCAAAGAACAATGGAAATTAATGATTAGTTCTCTATACTACTTACTTTATTATCTACAATCGATACGGTCTAAGTACAAGCATATAAGCGTGAAAGTAAATAATTGAATGTAAAGCAGTTTAGACCGTTTACGAAATAAACAACCTTTACTCATAGCTAATTGTGTAGGTATGTAAATCACAAAGATTCGCTTACATTATGCGTCAGACCATGAATCACAAGCGATGACCCCTCAGGCAAGTCTGTCTTAGTTCATGATAGCATAGCCACTTTTGTTGTTATTAAGTACTAATTAATGAATTATAATTCTAAAATACACAATTGATACTGTATCTAGGTTCACGAAAGAAATGACCCAGAACAAATCACGCGGGTAACATTACCAATACTATAAACACGTGTTTGCGCAACTTTATTTGGTATGAATTCTCAAAAAAACGTCCGAACCGGTGATAACTCTGAACGGTTAACGTAACGCAAAAGCTATTATTTTGGTAAAAATCAGTTCAAGAAAAACAATAATAATAACAGTAAGGAAGTAAAATCAATTTACTGTAATAAAATTGCAAAAATACCTACATTGTTCTGAGTACTACACAATCTTTGTTGTTAGACATTTTTATTTATTTCTGTTTTAACCACTGTCAAATTTAGTAGTGCCACATGTAATAAACGTTTTGAATTTGAATTTGATAGTTAAGCTAATTCCTATTAAAATGTGTGATATATAAATCAATTCGGCGATTTGAACGATATTACTTACCAACCTAACAGGTTTGATGGAAATTACTACTAACATTAACAAACAGTTATTTATTAATCAATAAACGGTGAACCGTAACGTAACGTCTTTTATTAATTAATAGTCGTGTTACGTCACTATTTTTTATTACTAGTCAGTCACGCCATCTATTAAATAATTTTGAAACTTGCAACAAAATGTGTGTGTTTGGCTCACTGCTCGACTGTGGCTTGACTTGAAAATCGGTTCCACTATATTTCGATAGATGGCATAATGAGTTATATTCACTCGAGTAAATTGCACGGTTGTATTTGTAAAATCAGTGTTTGTGTCTAGCTAAACATGGTGGCAATTCTAAAGCCACGGAGTGAAAATACTTTTAATACTGGAGATGGTATATTTTACCTCTAGTCAACATTTCTTTGTTTTAAATAAGTTAAACTGCACCCAAAAAATAACTCCATGTAGGCATTTTTATGGCACTAATAAAATTACGTCAAAGATAATTGTTTAATTAATTACTTAATCTAATTAAGTAATCCAACGGACCCTTAAGTAAAAGCGCTTTATCTTGTACCGTTGAATTTATAAAGTTAGATTTTTATGATTTTTCTTTTCATCATCATCATCATTTCAGCCATAGGACGTCCACTGCTGAACATGGGCCTCCCCCATTGACTTCCGGATTGGCCGGTTGGAAGCGGCCTGCATCCAGCATCTTCCTGCGACCCTTACCACGTCGTCTGACCACCTTGTGAGTGGACGTCCTACGCTGCGCTTGCCGGTACTACGGTTTTTCTTTTATTTAGTTTAAAAATTAATAATATTTTTATGGACTTTGATCACAGATTTAATAGGATTTAATCCTTATGATTGAACCCATCGATGGATGCCATAAAACTGCATTAAATACTTAATACAACAACTCTTTGCAGAACCAACATAGAATCGAAAAATATGTTTCCCAATACAAATCGGAACAGCTGATTGGACATTTACTCATACAAAAAGTTGTTGTATTTGAGCTCCAGAATCAGCCCCTAGGATATCCTCCAAGGGGCTGATTCTGGCCTTAATAAGGTTACACTTTGTATACAGGGTGACAAGGGAATGGCATTAACAAGATATTCTGCCCATTACTTGTTAACCATACTACCTTTTTCTTTATTTATATTTTATTGGTTTTTATATCAATCATAATTATGTAATTTAGTATTAATATTTGCCTACTTAGAAGTGATTATAGGCTGGTTGAACATCTGTTGTCGTAATCTTATATTATTTAATTTTCAAGCTGTTTTCTTTTCCAATAAAATAAAAAATAAAATAAAAATTATGCAACGTGTTCCTTTTGATTTCTCATAACTTTAATCAACGATGCTATAACGTAATAAAAGTGTTTGTCGAAAGAAAAAATGCCTCAGTCGCTCTGTGTTAGAGCCAATACTTACAAGTTATACAATCGTATGGAGTTTTTGCTAGTATGACAGATAGCGCCTTATATATTACGCAAATAGTCGCCTCGGTCATTATAAATGGTAAAAACCTTAGAATTTGCCACTTGTCATAAGACATCAAGTGTATGGGAATAGTTTTAATAAATCTAAAATAGTTTTAAGAATTTAGTTTGAAGAAATATGTATTTTTGTGTAAGTATACGTATGCCATAAAATTTTACACTTTATTTGCGCCAGGTATAAATTTAAGAATTATGAGAACTCTGCACCACCTTCCCCTTCCCTAATGGTTGTCCTCTACCTGAAGGTTGTCTGGAAGAGATCGCTATTAGCGATAAGACCGCCTAAATTGTACGTCTTTCTGTAAAAATCATGTGTAATTTAATTGTATGGTGTGCAATATAGAGTATCTATCTATCTATCAAATAAAAAGAAAAAAGTTTATTAGGTAGGTATTTCGAAAAAAATATTTTATCATGTTCTTTAACAGTTAAGGCGGTCTCACTTACATCCTTAATTTCTGGGAAATCAAAAGGAATACGTTGTATATAAACAAATAAATATATATTGGACAACATCACATACATTGCTCTGATCCTATGATAAGTAGCTTAGGCACTTGTGTTACAGAAATCAGAAACAACGACGGTACCACAACACCCAGACCCGGGACAATACATCAACCCGACTGGGAATTAAACCTGGGACGCCAATAGCGACGCCAAGACCAAAGTGATCACGTCTTGGCTATGGAGGTCGTCAATGATGGCAATAGAAAAGTTATTTTCCTACATTGACCGACCGGGAATCGAACCTGGAACCTCAGAGATAGTAACACCAAGTCCGGTATGCTCACCTCTCGGCTGCGGAGGTCGTCAATAAGTAAATAAATAAATTGATTTCGCAATCGCACCAATTATCTATACCAAATCAGTGCCCAAACTAAGCAAAGCTTGTACTATGGCAAAAAGATAACGGATAAACATACTTAAATACGTTTTAAACATCTATGACTTCAATACAAATACTCGTGCTCATCACACAAACATATGCCCCTTGCGGGATTCGAACCCCCAACCGCTGGCTTTGTAGTCCGGAGCGCTAACTACCGTGCAGATGGTCGTATAAATATCAACATTTGTGGCCCACAGCACAGCTATTTCCATTCACACATACAAACTTTACTAATTTTAGTACGCTTATTAAATAAGATAATGTGAATTCGATGATGTGGTTCATTAAAAAGTTAATCTGTCTATGGCAGCTTTCTTTGGATTCGTTAATTTAAGTTCCGTTAAAACTGCCCGCGCATAAACGGTGGGGAGGAAAACATCACTGTGTTCGCAACGATAACCCTCTGTGCGCGCATGCATGTAGAAAATGCGATGGAAACTCTTTTTTTATATGGAAAACCGGCCTAGTGCGAGACGGACTTGCGCTCCGAGGGTTTCGTACAAACTTGTAGAATTATGTAGGACTCACTGTGCTCGCGGCTTCGCCTGCGTAGAATACGGTACGGCACGGTCATTGAGTAAAAAGGGTTTGTGGTACGTTGACGAGCTGTGTCGGTACTGCTGTACAGTAATAAATTGGGACCTTAAAATATATGAAACAATAGGAGATTACCCAGATTACGGCACGCGTGCCTTATCCTGAATATATAAGGTGCTTCATAAATATCTGCAACGGCTGAAATGGGTAAAAGTATTGCATATATAGATGACGATAGTAAAGAAATTTTGTGTCCAGAACATCATTAATTTTTTCATTAAAAAAAATATATTAAATAAAGATTAGGCTTTATTCTGTCTCAAACCGTCCACATCTGTCCAAAAATGCTAACGTTTCACATTATACCGACCGGCGGCCCGCACTCGTCGCTACCCAGGTCGTGTGTTATGCAAATTGAAGCAAGTAACCATTTGTTTACTATCTTTTTGTATTTATAATACTTACCGATCCGGGGCACGTAATTCCTTCACTATCGTAATCTATATAAGCAATACTTTAACCCATTTCAGCCGTTGCAGATATTTATGAAGCACCTTATATAGGTTGGCTAGAAAAGTGACGTCTAAAATTTTTTTTAGGTGCCTCGTGTTGAGATTGAGAGGTATCTGAATCGCCCCTATGTATGTTATACGATTTTTCGTAATTTTCGAGTTACGATGTTTTTTATATTTTTTGCAAACGGATCAGTATGAAAAATTTCTAAAAAAAAAGGAAAAGGTTTCTTCGATTTTTTTTTCTTGCAGCTATATCTCTATGAACTGTGCATTTATGCATAAAATAAAGAGCCTCATAATAATGGAAGTTACTACAAAATTGACCTAAAGTTGAGAATTTATGTTAAGTGAGTTATCATTTAAATTTTTTAACTTAAAATTAAAAATCTAAACTGATAATTTCTTAGTTTCTAAGTAACTAAATAATAAAAAATAATAAGCAGCTTCAGAGAATGATATCAAAATGATAAAAAAGTAGTACTTCATAGGCTTCATAGGCTATTTAAAAAAAATCGTAACTCGAAAACTACGAAAAATCGTGGTACATACATTGGGGCGATTCAGATACCACACAACACGAGGCACCCTAAAAAAAATTTTGGACGTCACTTTTCTGGCCACCCTGTATATTTGACGACCTCAGTAACCGAGAGGCAAGCATACCGGACTTGATGTCGCTATCTTTGAGGTCTCGGGTTCGATTCCTGGTCACTTATTGTAGAAACATCACATTTCTATATTGTGTTGGGTCGGGTGTTGTGGTACCGCCGTTGCTTCTGATTTCTGTAACACTAGTGCTTTGGCTACTTAACATAGTATTAGAGCAATGTATGTGATTTTCAAATTCAAATTAAAATTCTTTATTTCAGACAACATGATCAATGGGTTAACTTGTAATAAACTCAGAATAAATATACTTAAATAATGATAATTTGTATTGTAACGTTAGTCTATAATTTGAAAATTTTAAGCGTTAATTTATTTGTCTGAAGAGATCGCTCCTAGCGACAAGTCCGCCAAAATTGTGTAGCTATAAATGTATTTCCAAAACCTACTGATAATATTATTACGCACAATAAACTCCAGCGAATGTCTGGAAACTCATCAATCTTTTAACCTATTATCATGATTTTGTCTAATATTCATTTATTTATTTTATTTATATTTGGAAGGTCTATTATTCTTCGTAGCTCCACGGAGGTAGCATGGGGTGAATCTTCCCCTATCATTAAAGGAGGTACCTAGCCGGTGCCATAGCGACGATTAAATTGTCGCAGCCCTCTTATGATTTATTAACAGTTTCCTAATAATGATAATACAACTCACAATCAGAAAATAAAAACATACAATAAAACATGTAATTGCATCTGGATCGAACTCAAAAAAAAACTCGCGCGTAACGATACGACACTTTTTAGCTTGTTCGTGCAGAAAGCCTGTCTCTTTTATAATAATGCACTTATTTGTGACATAATGTTTATTTTTCATAGTTTGTCAATAGAATTGAATGTGACGTTAGTGACAATAAATGTCCAAAATGTCCGGTCACATTGAGAAAATGACCAATTTGCTCGGTCGTATTGGTCAGACATTTATAACGTGACGGACACTTTACAACTCTACTCTCAACACGAGATACCTAAAAAATACGTATCATACATTTAAAATCGTTTATGCCTGCGTCACTTAATAAATACATAATTAAATTAACGCACGTCATTTCACTGTCGGACATGATAGGCCTCCCTAAAGTCCCAACGTACACGACTGAGCCCGATTCTCTTTTTCCACCCACTGACAGCGGCAGCGTATGTCTTCGCTTCACCTAGTCGGAGGGCGACCTTATACCTAGTCACGGTCTCCACTCAAGAACACGTAGAGTCTACTCCATCTGTTATCGGTTCCATGGGAAACTGGTACTTCAGCTTGCTTTTCCTTTGAGATATATCGATTACTTTTAACTTACATACTTGAAACTTTCAATATTCATGATTTTCTAACGTCAGTCATTTTTTATTCAAACCCCTATAAATAATACTATAAATCGCCCCACGTTGATCACTGCATCCCCATGCGTGGGGTTTCACCGATTAGTTTAATGCAAGTTAAATTGTCACTCGTCGCGGGAGGGATTATATTCTACTCGAGGGGAGGACTCAAAGTGGTGGTGATGTATGTCTGCCTGTGAAATCGGGATTAGCGATCGAGTATGCTTTTGCTGACGATTGTTTATGGGAATATATTTCTTTATCAGTAGTCATTTAGCTATATTTGTTTGTAAATCGCTTTTTATTACTTCCGTCCTATCTGCTGATGAGATATGGATAAGATTTTCATATATTTTAGGGAATATTTTAACTCTTTTAGGCGCATTTTCATTGGTCGATAGCTCGGTCGATATACTTATTCAGGGACTCGCATGCGGTATGCAGTATGCAATGA
This sequence comes from Anania hortulata, assembly GCA_963576865.1. Taxonomy (NCBI): domain Eukaryota; kingdom Metazoa; phylum Arthropoda; class Insecta; order Lepidoptera; family Crambidae; genus Anania; species Anania hortulata. Next base: position 954,778 of record OY756412.1, on the reverse strand, counting down.
AATAGTCCGGAAAAAACGTGCGAGGGTAGACTGCTTTTCAGTTCTGTGCTTCATTTTTTTTCCACTATTACTCTCAAATCAAACAGGTTTGTTCCACACAACTGTTATTATTAAATCATGAGTGATATATGCCTATAGCAACTGCCTAACTTACATTGCAGACTCTAACCTAATTGACAGAATACTAACGAATCGTACCATGGCATACAGGCTACTAGACTGTCCTAAAAAGTGCGTCTAATGTTACTGGGCCTCGAAAGCTAGCACCATGCGAAGCGTGCTATAGAAAAGGCTAAGTTCGGTGTTTCTTTGCGTGATCGAATTAGAAATGAGGAGATCCGTAAACAAACAAAAGTCGCTGACATAGCCCGACGGATAAGCAAGCTAAAGTGGCCGTGGGCGCGGCACATACTTCATACAAACTAACGCGTTACCAAACGATGATGACATCTTTTAAGCATCAGACGTGTTCTTGAGTGGAGACCGCGACTAGGCGGGCGCAGCACGGGGCGCCGACAAGATGGAGCGACGATATACTCAAGGCTGCTGGCAGTGGATGGAAAAGAGTAGCCGAGAATCGGGCGCAGGGGCGATCATTGGGAAAGGCCTATGTTTAGCAGTGGACTGACGTGGGTTTATGATGATAAAGCATCTTATTAATATTTTTCTGATACCTATCAGTGATACTTCATAATAATACCAGCAGCAGATAACGTGGTAGTAGGAGTAACCTACTCTTTTGTAGAATACCATTTATTTATTTCATCATTATCATATCACTGCTGAACATAGGCCTCCCCCAGTGACTAGATTGTCCGGTTGGAAGCGGCCCGCATCCAGCGGCTTCCTGCAACCTTTACCAGGTCGTCTGTCCACCTTGTAGGTGGACGTCCTACGCTGCGCTTGCCGGTACTTTATTTATTTAATAACTGTTAATTTAGGGAAATAGTAAAATCGAGAAAAAAGACAGCTCTTATTCTGTTTGACTCGATTAGCAAAATTTGTATCGATTAAATGATTAGATTATTTCTTTTCTTCTCAGAAAACCTTCTTATTATGAACAAACACGTTTTATCGTCGAAATAATACACTGATGCTGATTATACGATTCGAAATGTTGACTTAGACATCTCTCGATTGACTTACATGATAAATTTATTGAATAATCCATGTCTCGATCGACTAGTTGAATAATCTTTATATATACATTTTTATTGACGGGTTCCAGATCAAATAAAATTATTGTCTCTTCGACCAAGTATATAATATCTAGACGGACAGTCAAGGTGCAAACGCTGTAACAAAAATGGTTCCAGACCCTGGTCGTTAAATCTCTTCCCGGCATGTGTTCCATCACTGGAGATGTACATGCCGCTAGGCAAAATAGAGGTGTCGGAAATGGCGATTTTTTCTAATATAGTGTGTAGAAACTATAAAGAAAGACAAGACAAATAAAAAGTAAAATACTATACCTGAGTACCTATTTTCGACCAATGTTGACCTGTTTTTTAGTACGATTCAAGCATGCTCAATCATGCTCATCATTGGATTGTCTACAGACATTCTTGATTGTCTACATTCTGTAGAAGCGCGTATGAGGTCCTTCCAAGCTGATATTGTAAAAAACAAAAATGTAATTAATTCTATACGGCGTAGTAGGTACTGATACTACCTACATTCTGTCCCGTGTCGTAGTATAGCAGCCCTAGTACATAATAGGTGTGTTGTAGCCTCGTAGTCAGTAGCGGCGGGCGGAGCTACGCGCACGCGGTGTTGCCCACTGCCTGAGGGATAAGTATCCCACAATTCCCACGCGTACTACAAGTACTTAGTACTTGTAGTAATTGCAAGAACACAACGCCATATAAGGTAGTCGTTAAAATCTTGGTTGATGTATTTGTATTGTATTTTGTGCCAGTTAAAGTATGGAATTAACATTCTTGTGAATTGAAAAATTTAGTGAACTTTTCCAAGACATCTCCCAGACTCCCTGCTGTTCCAAACACCCAGACTGAGCTAATTTAGAATAAATCGTTTTCTATATCGAGCCCAACCGGGAATCGAACTACAATCAGGTCAAAATATAAATAGATATTCATGAAACATATAAAACAGGTTCAGTTCAGGTACTGACTGACTGATAATGCAAAGCCTATAAGGTTAGCGTAGTATTATGCTGGAAATTTTCATTCCTCGACTTCATCCCCTTAGCAGGTAAATAATGTTGGACGACGTATCACCTATTAAAAGGTGAACGATCAGGTGGGTGCATAGACTTAACCTGCTTAGCTCACACTTACTACATGTCTTGTAATTGTATTTCCTGTAAAAAAGGCTGACAAAGTTGACTGAGTTTGTTGCGCCGTTTCTTCTCATCACCAGCCGATATGTGGTCCCGAAGCGGTGGTAGGACTAAGCTATATTTTGGGACGTGTATAAGTGCCCGGAAGAAGGCCTATGTACAAAATAAATGAGTATTATTGGTGTATTGTGAAAGATTTTTAAAAAAGGTGTTGTATGAAATTGAGTAGGTATGTGGTGAAATCTGAGGATCAGTTGTTAAGGAATTCAAAGTGTAGGATATTTTCATAGTAATCGCTTACTTATTCGGTACCTTCTTAATAACTTTGAGCAGACAGCTTAATCCTATAACCTTTTGATTCCATAGACCCAATTTCATCAAAGTAAATGATACTGATCTAATTGATAAGATAATCGATTTTTGGTATTGAATTAAGATGAATTATGTAAGCTTGCAAGCTATATTTTATGGCTTTGAACATTTTTTTTTACTGTACCAGCTTTATTATCTACTTTGCTTGTTGCAAATATGTAAATTTGAATAAAGGTCATATGTTCAGGTCATGATTGAAACGATTTTATCATCTTGTCTATTTCTTTATAGGTGCTATTGTAGCAATTGGATGTAGGCATATCAAATTACAGCAACGTATGCACCCACTTCTTAGGGGAAATTGACGTTGGACCGTCATCATCAATATCAATTCATAAAAGTTAAAAGAGCATCTCTTGAGCTGAATCTTTTACTTGCCTAGGTATATCAACTCTCACTATGGAAATGTCGGAATCTCAAAATAATATTCCATCCGTGATCTTAGAGTTGATCTAGCAATTTTATGCGATATTTTGATTTCAATCGAACAGAAAGTTGTTGTATTTGAATTGCAAGAGACATCAAAGCACACGAGTTTGCTCTCATACTCGTATTACGAGCTGATGTACACTGTCAGTTTAACAACCGGTATAATTATCATCATCATGTCAGTCTATTGCAGTTTACTGCTGGACGTAAACCTCCTCAAAGAGCGCCAATAGGCACGATGTTCCCGCTTTTTTTATCCAGCCACTGCCAGCCATCTTCCTTAAGTCGTCGGTCCATCGAGCTGGGGGGCGTCCTACACTACGTTTGCCAAAGCGCGGTCTCCAGTCGAGAACCCGTTTACTCCAACTTATCAGTTCTGCGACAAATGTGGCCGACCCACTGCCATTTTACCATTATATGATGGCCTTAAACTAATGTCTGATTGCGACTTTAAAAATCCCTCAAATCACTCTGTTCCTACTTTCAAGGAACCTAATTCAATCAAATCATCAATATTCCCATCCCATCATAAGATTAACAGCCAACAATTGCTGCGTCAACCTTTACAGATTACCCGATTTCCCCGACATCGGGGGAAAACTCCCCTAAAGTACGATCTCCCTCCTTTTTGCCAGTGTAAACTCAGCCGCGCCGCGGCCCGCGCGTACCGCGCATCCACGAAAGATATACCTACACGAAATGTAAATTAACAATGAATTTCTTCATGAAAACCTTTTTAGCCAATAACCATTCTAATGAAAAATTAATTAAAAGTGTTTTCTAACTAAAGGCCAGTCGATGGAGGTCGAACGCCGAAATCGATTTTTTCAGATTTTCGGGTTATGCGATATTGCGGTTTCGCCCCGTTCGATGAAAATTCAGAAATGACCTTATTTTGTGTGTTGGTGTGTTTGTCCGTGAATATATTCTGTGGTGGACGTTATACCGGCAACTTTTTATTTCAAAACTTGGATCAATTTACTGTTTTGAAATTCTGATTTCTTTTTTAATTTATTTTCTTAGGACCTAAACGTTTCGAGAAGGTCTAACTTGTAATTGAAAATTTAAAGAAAACAAAAATTATTACGTCTGCATTCTTTCATTCATTAAAATGCGTTACGTACAACAACAAATACTTTCCATTTGAAACTCCACTATTACAGCAGCAATTTGATTTACAGCTGCAAAAACTATTGCTTCCAAGTTTATTTTTAATCTGTTTTTAATAATATTTATCCGATGCTTTTTACATAAAAATATATTTTGTCATTTTTGACGCATATTTATTTCATAGTTTACATATTTCTATATGCATTTATTATAATTTTGCAGTACGTTAGTTACAGCCGAGATTCATGAAAGCATTTGCTACGAAAACCAAAATGGCGGATGCGGGAAACGTTTCTTAGTTCCTGATTAAGCGCCGCTTCCGAAAACGTTTTGCCGCAAAAACATAAAAAGTCAACTTATTATTATTTTTCTAAATCTTCACCCAAATTCGTAAATGAAAAAGAGTTGAGTCTAAGTAGGTTTAATCAGTTTTACATTTAATTCGGTAACTAAAATGTAACGATCAATATTTAGATTGCATAGTATCTATGCAACTGTTGAAGTTTTCGTAATGAACACAGAGTGCGTTGATGTCAAACATAAAACATTAATACATACACGAGGTCAGACAAATAAAGTGCGATTTAATTTAAAAATTACATTGTTAATTGATTTTTAAAATAAGATCTGGATTCTTTTTATTTTTTGAAAGAAAGAACTAACGTATTTATTTATAAATATGAATAAACCAATACAATATTTTAGTTACAATTGTTTACTATACTATAGACTATTAGTATTAATACTAGTAGTAATTATCAATAAATCAAAATAACAGGCGTTTATTCATGGAAAGATTGCTCTAACTTTTCAGCCAAACAATATTTACACCAAACTGTGAAATATTATAATTTAAATAACTAATTATTTTATGTCCACAAAGTATCGGTTCAGTTTTGATTGCATCTCACTACATTAATTAAAGTTTGATCCTGTGTTGACAGTTTGTATAAAGTTGTTTGGATTAGTAGAGAATTTATTTATTTTATAACTTAAATCATTTTAAGTTATAGTTTAATAAATTTTCATATTTTCTTCCACGCTTTTGACTAAGTTTGGAACTCGTAAAAACCAATCTAGAAGCTTTTCTAGTAGCCATTGAAGTTTCACAGATCCTCCTCCAGGCTCCACATGGTATTACACAGGGTGTTAGGTAAATATTATATCAAGCCTAAACTAGCCTATGTTAACATATGCATATAAATGCTATGGTGAAGTCAGAAGTTTGATATCAATACTTTTTTTTTCATACAAAACTTAATTCTCAGAATCCGATTTGTATGTTTTTTTTTAAATGATGATATCAACATTCTGACTTCACCATAGCATTTATATGCATATGTTAAAATAGGCTAGTCTCAGCTTGATATAGGTACTATTTACCTAACAGCCTGTATATTGTATTTCACATGCTTACAAAGTTTGAAATCGATTTGAAAATTACTTAGGGAAAAGCTAAAATTGACTTCCAAGATTTAATTGTAGTTAGGTCCAAGATTTGACATACTAATTGACAAACAAATAAAGCGTAGTTTATATCACAGTTTTTAGATTATAAAGTGTGTCTATGTGCATTAAGTAACGTTTTCACGTGAATCCATAAGGAGTAATAAAGCGGGATTAAATGTTAGTATCAGGATTTCAATCTTTACGCGAAGTAGCGGTACCGTTATCAGTTAAAGTTGAAGTCGATGCAAGATGATATACTCAAAGGTATTTTAAGACTGACAATATCCTAGGATACCCACGCCAGCTTCATTGTTATTGAAAACTGTAAATGTCATCTCCCACGCAAAACTAATATACTATATTATACAGAATACTAACTGCTTAATAACTTTGACTAAGTCGTGGGTGGACGACACTATGATCTATTACCGAAAACATGTATTTTTAACCCCCGATTCAGAAACACCCCGATTCACAGATGCTTGTTTGTGGAAAAATGTCTGTAGAGCCCTTTGAATTGAGTGTTGTGAAAACACATCATCATCATCATTATCATTTCAGCCATGGGACGTCCACTGCTGAACATAAGTCTCCATTGACTTCCAGATTGGTCGGTTGGAAACGGCCTGCACATGATTTATTATTATTTTGACTCTACAATTTTTTTTGCTGTTAATTAAAAAAGTGGTATAAAAAATTGTTTTATGTGTCTCCCGAGGGTCTAGTGTTAGTTTTTATTAACACATTTGTATTAGCTTTGCTTGTAACTAACTAACAAACTAGCTAACTATGCAATCAAATCTTATAAGTAGGTTTTAACTTAACTGACGTATCAATTTGAAACTTTGTAAGCATCTGTCATTCGAATGACAATAGGTACAATAACACACCATCAAGCTGATCTGATGATGAAGCCAGGAGGTGGGTAGTGGAACTCTTCAATAACTACTACTAAAACCTTCGTGTTTGGGCTCATTTGAGTCGTTCTAACGAGTCCAATGCGTTTACAGTTTTTAGGGTTCCGTACCCAAAGGGTAAAAACGGGTTACTAAAACTCCACTGTCCGTCTGTCTGTCTGTCTGTCACCAGGCTGTGTCTTATGAACCATGATAGCTAGACAGTTGAAATTTTCAGAGTTGTTGTATTTCTGTTGCCGCTATAACAAAAAAATACTAAAAACCGAATTAATTAATTTAAAAGTGGTGATTTTTTTACGTGATTTTTTTGCTCGATGTTAATAACGGCACGGAACCCTCCGTGCGCGAGTCCGACACACTTGGCCGGTTCTTTAAACTCATAATTTTAACGTATAAATAAATTCTGGCCAACGACACTATGGTGTTTTCTTACAAACGCGTCTACGTTCCTATCACAAGATATCGAGTTAAATCTCACACTTTTTTTTGAAAACACACTGTTTTACATACGACTTTTTGGAACGACAGCGACCAAAACGGAAAGATAAATACCTACCAGTCTCCCTTCCATAATAATAAAGGCACTTTCCGAAGGTAGATTAAAATATTCTAGATATTTTCGCCCAACTTTTCCAAGGCGTTCTCAGATAAAGCGTTGTTCGGATTTCTAGTACATAAAACGTCGTCAAAAGCGTAATGAGGGAGCGAGTAGGTTTCTCAAGTTTAAATATGAAGAAGTTGGAAGATGCTTTAGAGGAAACGTTGGTTTTTAGGGGAATACAGGGTAGCCAAAAAAGTGACGTTTAAAAATTTTTTTTGGTGCCTCGTGTTGAGAGGTATCTGAATCACTTATGTATGTTCTAGGATTTTTCGTAGTTTTCGAGTTACGGTTTTTTTTAAAGAGTCTAGCGCATTCTCTGAAGCTACTTAGAAAGTAAGAAATTGTGTTTATATTTTTAATTTTAAGTTGAAAATTTAAATGATCACACTTAACATAAATTCTCAACTTAAATTAATTTAGCTGCAAGAAAAAAAAATCGAAGCAACTTTCTATTTTTTTTTTTAAAAATTCAAACTGGTCGCATTTTTGCAAAAAACCAAAAAAAAACTTAACAAAGAAAATTATTGTAAAATCAATAAATAAAAAACTTCAATATGTTCTCGCGCTCTATCTAGATATGACAGATCTAATATGACATATCACAGCACATATCCTTTTTAGTAGTCGTATTGTGCAACGTGCGATATATCGCGGGGGCCCAGCAATACATCCCGTGCTTGCTCATGTGGAAATCAAGGGTGAATTTTCTCTGTTGGATAGAGTATTGATTAGTGCAAGCGCTTTGAAAATGGGTCAAGTAGTTTTTTTAAAATATTTACAACTCACTGACTTCTTGATAGAAAACTTGGAATCTCTCATACATTTATACAGGGTGGCCAGAAATGTGATGTCCAAAAATTTTTTTTTAGGTGCCTCCTGCCTCGTGTTGAGAGGTATCTGAATCACCCGTATGTATGTTCTACGATATTTCGTAGTTTTCGAGTTACAATTTTTTTTAAATGGCCAATGAAGCCTATGAAGTACTACTTTTTATTATTATTATGAAAACTTAGCGTCTATAGCAGTCTTATTTATGCTTTAAACAATGTTCATTTTGATTGCAATCTGTATGTGCTATGAATAAATAAATAAAATATAAAACTAGCAGAAATATATTGGTTTTAATGGTTTTTTTAAGGTTTGCATCTTTCTGTAAACACAAATTGTAACTTCTTTGTATGGTGTACAATAAAGAGTATCTATCTATCTATCTAAAGGTTTTTTTATTTAAAAACATCTGTTCCAGCAGACGTTATCTTTTAAAAGTTTGTCAAACAACTACCTAGTAGCTAAATCCTATAATTTTTCGGAAAACATTTATTTTTTTTGTTTAAACTAAATTACTTTATTTGTGATCCATAGGAGATAATAAAGATTTGCAACATACTATAATTATTATAGTTGAAATTTAATCGTTTATTTGAATAGAATAGAAAACATTTATTTGACACACCCGAAACAGAAACAGTGAAGATTTTAAATAAATGTATTTGCTAGAAATATTTTGATAAATTAGAATTCTAATAACTAATGATAACAAGCCTTGTCTAATATACATTCTCAGGTTTGCGAAACTAACTCACGGCGAATGAATTTTAAGATACATATCGGAATTCCCAGCAACATTTTTACCTTTTGTGTTACCCTTATGAAGGACGATTTTCCTTATAAGTTATAAGAAGTAATATGATTGCATGCACACTCTTGTATTAAACGTTTGTCGAATGTGTTTAATGACATGAGACACTGCGTATAATAATATCTCACAAGTTGCACAGTCGTGTGCGCTACTTATTGCCAAACTTACATGTTGAACTAATTTCCTGTTGGTTCTTAGGCTTTAGTTTAGTGGCATAGTTTATGTAAGGACTAAGTTGGTACATACTTGTACCCATTTAAGCCATTTTTAGAGTTCTGTACCCTTATAGGACCACTATGTTATCCAGTATCTATCTGCCTGTCCGTCTATCAGTCCGTCTGTCTGTCAGGAAGATTTATCTCATGAACGCGTATAGATATCGAGTTGAGATTAAAACCATATACAAAAGTTGACAGTCCCTTGAAGCTGTTTTAAAATGAAACTTCTTAGTTAACTATAAAAAAATTAAAGGCCATTTATTTCGCAAAAAACCTAAGTGTATTTAGACACTTTCAAGGAAATCAAAAGTTATAGGGTACTTTCCGTTGAATGAGAACAATAAAATTTGGCAAGTAATATCGTCTTATAATACAAGTACATTAAAAAATCCTTTAACTATACATTTGTAATTGAATTTTGTAATTAAACTGCGAGACTCGATTCCTGAACTTTTTTAATTGACGCGCAATACGTGACGATATTTGCATTTGCAATATTTTATAATTCATGGTGACTGGTACTAATACTTATAACTTATGTTGTCCTATCATACCATATCCCATCACTACGATAGCACTCACAATCTATTAGTTAGAACTAAGTTTCCTCTACCCACAAGTTGTTTGACAATAGGGCCGCCTGATTACACATAACTGAGTCTTGTTTGTAACTTTTAATATTTGTTGCACATTAAAGTTTCTATCTCTATATGATGACAGGCAATCACGCTGGATTTGGCGTCACTTTGTTCAAGGTCCTTTATTTTGAACCCGCATATTTTGGTCTCGGGTTCAATTCCCAGTCGAGTCGATATAGAAAACGATCTTTTTTATATTGTCTCGGTTCTGGTGGTGTGGTGGTAACGTCGTTGCTTCTGATTTCTGTAACACAAGTGCTTAAGCTAGTTACCATAGGATCAGAGCAATGTATGTGATGTTGTCCAATATTTATTTATTTATCTATCTGTCATGGTTTAGTGTGTACAGCATGTTGTATGTAGATCACTACTAGTATGTAGAAAATGACATATTTTTTAAAGTAAGTCCATACGCATGACTATTACAGGTCAAGCTATACCATTTCCATTAAAAGTTTAACTTGTTATCATTATCATCACCATCATCAATCTTTGGAAGTCACTGCTGGTAATAGGCCTCCCCTATAGAACGCCACAGCGAACGCTTCTGGGCCGTTTGCTGTCAGCGGCTTCCCGCTACCTTGACTGGATCGTCAGTCCACCAAGTATGCCTGTATGACTCGCTGAATAGATTCTTGCAAATCACAAACAGCTTTTTTGTTTTGGGCTACAATTGAGGATTTAACTTTTGACACATTTAGCAATGTAACCCTGTATATTCATAATATAATACATTTTTGGATTTGTTTTTGATGACGACGACGCCGTAACAGAAAAACGATTCATTCAAGCTCTTGGCCTATTTGGTTCCATCCAACCATAGATTACACCCCCACACTATACTGACGATACTGACAACATCGACAGATTTATACTCGTCATGCATGTAGAGTCAATAAAAAAGGTTTTATTTACATCTAGGTATTAAAAATTTAAGTGATTTAGCACTCAGCAGAAGGATAAATGTATAATTTTTAGTTTATTAGTTATTTTACTACCGTAGACGAGGCGACACACCAACCACATTTGACAAATTAATGTTATTAAAACATTATTTTATTCTCAATTCAGTATTTTAAATAGTACTGTAAATAAATTGTAAGTTACCTACCTAATCCGTTTATATTCACAGAAAAAAAAAAACAAAAATCAATTAAAAAATACAAAAAAGCAGACTGGAGAAGAAACGACGACAATAATATTAGTAATAAGGTTAAAATAACGTGTTCCAATGAGAGCATTAAGTGAAAAAATCGGATGTAATGTAATATGACGCAAGATGGCAAAGTGAAAGTGATACGAAGCGCGAAGCAAACGCAGTCGGCCGCGAATGCCTGTGCACGACGCGTGTGAGAAAAGTAAAAATTAAAAAGTGAAATTAAAAAAGTAAACGGGCGAAGAGGTTGCGTGTCTAGCGTACCAAAGAGGTTTTGGGGGTTGAAGGTTGTATATTATTATATTGTGGAAGGGCGCCTGACTCTCGCCCAATGGGGTCGAAGGCAACGCCCCCTCGCGGCCCGCTTGCGAGAGTAGCGGTCGCGATCCTGGTTCTGCATGCCGGTAAGTCGATTTTTTCCTTTGGGATAGCGACGTATATTGGTAGACGAGGCTTTGACATAGACAACCGTCCACGGTGTAAATAAATCTATCACAACTACCGCAGTGCCGGAGAGTAAATGCTTACTTAAAGATTGCAATTGTTTAGCAAAAAACAAACATTATAATAGCTATGTAAAACAAACGATGTTCAGTGCAAAAATGATGGTTCAAAAGTAAAACATAATACCTATGGAAGACATCCTATTTGGATTTTCAGAGCCTCGTCTAACTCTATCAAGAGATACCTAGTAGTTAAATTATCAAAATCATTTATTAGAATTAACATAACATAGACATAGAATTACACATTAAACATTTGAAGCTTCCTTTATAGATTTCCCGTAGTCTGATTAATATTTTTCAATGATTTACTTGATTAAACTAAAGTTTTTGTAAGCCATAGTAACACCAAGTGAGATTGTAATCAAGAAAGTAGCCGCCGATTATTAAAAATACTAATTGTATTTTTCACTTCGGATATAATACTGATATATCTATTAGTTAGTAAATAACTTTATGTATTTGTTTTGTGAAAAACAATTTATAACTTTATTACATGATTTCAAGTTCAAGTAACTAGTCCAGACAAAATTTTATGTGATAATTCTTAAAAGCATTACACTAAGGCTAGTTTACATAGCGCATTAGTCAGAAGGCCCACATTACATAACTATACTTACAAAATACTAAAATAAGCACAAGAAAAGTAAAAAAATATTGAATCATAACAGAAATCGAACAGCAGAGTTCACCTAAAAATCAAAATAAGTAAATACTACTTACGCAAAAACGAAAACGAAATAAAAGACTGACATAATATTATTTCAAAACATTAAGAGACTTACACTTTAAAAAATGGGTGACTGTAAGAGATGATATTTATTCCTTAGGGTATATTTCGTAAAGGCTTTCGTGTTTGTTTTGTTTCAATACCTTAGCTCTTGGCTTATAAATTAAGGATGCGGACACATAAAGGTCGTGATAATGAATAACAAACATGACTACCTGCTTATAGCGAATGATGTAGGTTATAGTATCAAGGATATCTAGATCTGATCATTAAAATCTAGGCCACATCACTGATATTGTAGGTTATACAGTATTTTATATTATATTAACACACATCAGCTTCACTTGTAAGTCTTGTAACTAACTAACTATGTAATCATATCTTGGAAGTCGTTTTTAACCTATTTCTAACTGACGTATCGATTTAATTACTTTGTAAGTATTTGACATTTGAATGACAATACAATAATTTGACACCATCGTGCTGATCTGATGATGGAGTCAGGAGGTGGGTAGTGGAACTCTTCAACAACTGCTAGTAAAAACTAAAACCCTTGTGTTTAGGCTCATTTGATTTGTTCTGACAAGTTTAATACATTTATAGGTATGTTTTGTAGTTTTTTTAAACTGTGATATTAATTATTATTGGTTTATTTTTTATAAGGTGATTATACTGTTTGATTACAACAATTTTTATTGTTGAACCAACATCTAAATTTCGAATATAAGGCTGCATAAACTGAATACCTAATTCGGTCAAGGGGATTGTAAATGTACCTATTCGCGTTTTTAACATATCACCATAGTTTATAGCTGGACTGTATACATTTAAATCGAATGTCAAGATGATTTCAATAAAAAATAATAAACATATATTTTCTTGTAAGTATCCACACTATAATGAAATGAAATGAAATGAAATGAAATATGTATTCGTCATCATAGGTATAAAAGTCAGTTGTTACAATTAAAAGGGGCCCAATATGATCTAACTTAAAGGCATACGAATGTTTTATAAAATTCAAATAAAATTATTTAAAAAATATCAAATTAAAGTAATAATATTCAAATACAATGTCATCTAAATTAAATTATTGAGTACATTAAGCATACAGTCTAAACACAAAATAATTATGTCAATTAAATTTCCAGAAAAAAAAAACAGTTTTGATAATACATGTCAAAAATTAACCTAAAAAGTCATTTAAATAGTCGTCAATGCTATAGTATCCTTTCTCTTCTAGGAAAGTAATTAATGTTTTTTTGAACATTTTGTCTTCTACTTATTTAAAAAGAAGCTGACGACAGCAACAGAGAAAAATATCACACTGCTGCATTGGGAGAATTTGAGTAAATACAGCAATTATTTCTATTGGAACAACTTCCAAATCGTAAAAAAAAACTGATAAAATGTTATTTATTTTTCTTCCTATTTATATTTTTGAAAAAATCGTAACTTTTTTTCTGGTTCGTTAACATGAGACTTTTTTTGGCAATTAAAAGAGCATAAGTTGCTACAGTTTAAAAAAAAACATGAGTGCTTTGAACCGCTTTTTTAATTTTTAATTGGAGTTTACGAAAAATCTGTCGATTTCAAGGTAAGTAATTATTCTTGCATTGATATGAAATTAAATGCACTTCAAATTTGCAGATTAGTCTCATTTTTTTTTCTGAGAGAGTGCAATGTCTAAATAAGCTCCTAAAATAAAAAAATAAAAGAATTATTCATTTTAAAAGTAAATAAAAAAAGTGACATTTCTAAAATTCAAAGAAAAAACTTTTAAGCGGCTGACAAGCGATTTTTTTCCTGGCGGGAACAAATAGGTCACTAAGCCGACTACCTAAAAAAAATGTACATCTATCTGGCCTGGACCACCCTGCATATGTACCCTGAGACCCAGGGTAGTAGGTAGGTATACTAAATAGACCTACTACCCTGTAAAACACACTCAAAAATCACTGATAACTCAATAACACTCAATAGTACTCATTTATTCAGTACATATTAGGCTCTCTTTCGGGCAAATACACGTCCCAAAATATAGCTTAGTCCTACCACCGCTTCGGGACTACTGAAATAAATTAAATTAATGATGTAATTTACTATTTCTTGACATGTAATGAATATTATGAATAAAATCTTATCTTATCTTATCTTATCTTATCTACATATTGGCTGGCGATGAGAAGAAACGGCGCAACAAACTCAGTCACCTTTGTCAACCTTTTTTACAGGAAATTGCATACAACTGACGATAATTTGTGAACTGCCTCAGTTTCCCCTTAAGGAAGGAAAATGAAAACACAATAATTATTGTTTTTAGACTAAAGAAGTTTGGTCTCGACTCGACCTAGTGAAACATGTTTACGCAATTTGAAACAAAGTTCAAAAATAAGGTTACCCACTTATTAACGAATAAGTTTTCTTACCTACTTATTAATAAGGTAATTCTTTTAACAAATAAGTTAAAGTCGTCACCTGATAAAAATCCTTTCACAAACGAAACTTTTACTCATATTTGTCAGACAAAAGTTATCTGGCGATTGAAAAATCGGCCCTTAGTCTTATACTGTAAACATATACTTAGGTTTTAAAAAAATGATTACAGAAGAACAGTCTCATCCTAACATATTAGGTAAGTTTCGAAATCAAATCAAATCAAAGATCTTTATTTGCATTAAAACATGGTGTTACATGATGTTATTATTATTAAGCTCTAAGACATGTTTTGCCTAATTAGATTTAAGCATGCAAATTTAGAACACAATTACAAATTAATTAATTTACTACAGTTTTTGTGTTAAATAGTCCTTTATGTCATAAATGTTTTTATTGTGGAGCCATTGAAATAATTTAGTTTTAAATTCTACGTCATTTAATAGTTACGAAACTAGAAAGGACGAGACTTACACTGTAAGTTATTTAACTTGTACTATAAATAAATAATTTTAGATTTCTTGATAGTGTTCAGGATAGATGAAGAATGCAACAACAAAGTTTATTTTATTTCAAGCGATTAGATATCAATACACGGTGAATTTTTTGGAGCCGCATAAGTCACACTCTCTTGCTCAAATACCACAACTTTCTAAATAAGACCAAAATTCAAATCTTTAAAAAAAAGTTTACTTCTTCATACAAATTGTAGCTAACAATAAAAAAGTTAAAACTAACCAACAATAAAAAAGTTTTTTTCCGTGGACACACCCGGTACCGGTGGCAAGAAGCCGCTAGAGGCAGGCCGCATCCAACTAAAACCTTCCAACCTTCAAATCTGGAAGTCGTTGGGGGAGGTCGATGTTCAGCAGTGGACATCCTATGGCTGAAACTCCTACGGGTAAGTCATTTTGTATAGAGAAGTGTTTTTTGTTATATATTTTGATGTTGGTGCTATAGATAAAGTTGTTCTATTTGAGCAGCGAGTGTGACTATTGCAGCTCCAAACAAATGAAAATACTGTGTAAAGTGCAGTATACAGGGTTACATTTCAAGGTAGTGCCAAATTTAAAAAATAAGGTCTATAGAACAATATAAAAATACTAATTTATCGTAATTAATTTCAGTCGTCGTATTTATGGAGTAAAATATACTTTAAAAAATCCCGAAAAAAAACGCGAGATGCGACGTCATTCATCAGAGATCACAGGCGTACGCCGACGCCGCTCCAACAAGAACCTGATGCAACATACAGTGCAATTTAATCGAGTAATCGTAAATTTTGTACTTATCCTTTTTTTTCAAATGCAGAATGGAAAAATTAAAAATGAAAAAAAAAAAAGTTTTTACTTAAACTATTTAGTTACTGATTCTGAGTGGTCCCTGAAAATTGGCACTACCGTGAAATGTAACCCTGTAGTGATATAATGTTTGAGTAGGATTCTATTTGGATGATCTCAGCCACAGGCATCACAGCGAAGCATAGTGTGTCATAGTTCTGTGGGCATCACGGTCAACTGACTCTGTGACTTTCAGTTTGACTTTGCATGTCATTGCGTAATTTATAAACAAACATAAACATCCTCTTAATTTGGGAAACGGCGTATCCGGGTCAGTGCCCCTAGTCCAACAAAATTTTGTACAAAAATAATATAATTAAGAAATAATACTTACTGAAATGAGAGAAATAACTTCTCATTGTCCCAAAATATTGATCAGTCTAAGCAATGAATAAAAGAGAGGTCAAACCCTTTACTGAAAAAGGTTGAAGTTTATTAATACTGTTTCATGAGCTCCCAATTATTTTTATTTTTATTTTTTAATGTTATGGTAAGTACTGCAATAGAATTTAAATCACACCTCACACTGCAAAAATATACTTACTAATACTTCACACCGATTAACACTGAAGGCTGCAATGAATACATTAGCATAATGGTGACATTTTCAAATTATTTGACTAATCTTTAAAATATTCTAATAAAGCCGAATAATATAAATCAAAGGTTATCGCATCTAATAGAGCCACACATGTGTGGAGACTCCAGTAACTGTGATAAAGTAAAATAATTATACATTTGTACGAATTATTTTATTTTATTTATTTGGCACTAGCTGTTTTTTTCGTGAATTTTGTATGTGTTTTTTATAGTTATTCTGCTATTCGGGGCGGAGACAAATCCAAAAAATCATAAATCATAAAAATCGGCCCAGCAGTACTTGACTTATAAATGGTGTAACTAACCCGACTTTGTTTTATATCAAATATAAAATTCTCGTGTCACAATGTTCGTTCCCGTACTCCTCCGAAACGGCTTGACCGATTCTCATGAAATTTTGTGAGCATATTGAGTAGGTCTGAGAATCGGCCAACATCTAATTTTCATACCCCTAAAGACCACGCAGACGAAGTCGCGGGCAACAGCTAGTTTATATATATACGACAGTTGACAATCGATGGTTGGTAATACAACAAATGGTTAGTAATTTAGGACTAGATTGACAACCAAATTGTATACACACTTCATGATAATGTTTGGGTGTTACAGAGTATTAAGCAGCGCTAATAACTTGTATAACAAACATGGTTAATAAAGAAATTAAGAGACCGAGTTGTTGACCAATTTTTGTGAGAATTTGTGAGATAAGATAAGATTAAGTTTATTCCTGTTTAAAAAAACTTTGCATATATATATTTGAACTTAAGTTATTCCGTTTAATAAAAAGGAATAACAAACTTAGGATGGGGCCAAATGAGCGTAATTTGGCTTGCGTAATTTACGCTGCATTCGGTTCAATAGAAATGACAAGTTTAGTGTTCACATAATATTATTTACATTCTTCGAAATGTCCAGCTTAGCCTACAGTCCGTTTTATTTTTATTTTGCGACGAATATTATAAACAATCTTGTCCTTGACATTCCTTTTTAACGAAATTATTCGACCGATTAACCGACCGATCATAGACATACTTTTAGTTACTGTTTATCATTATTTTATTCTTTTTTGTCTTTTTTTTGTGTGTATGTCTGTTATACAAAATGAAATTTCTATCTCTACATTATTGACGACCTCCGTAGTCGAGAGGCGAGCATATAGCGGACTGGTTGTCGCTATCTCTGAGGTCCTGGGTTCGATTCCCGGTCGGTCAATGTAGAAAAATAACTTTTCTATATTGTCTTGAGTCTAAGTGTTGTGGTACCGTCGTTGTTTCTGATTTCTGTAATACTTTGCTTAAGCTACTTATCAGAGCAATGTACGTATGTTGTCCAATGTTTATTATTATTTATTGATTCATATTAAAATAGGAAAGACACAAAATAGTAACTTACTATCGTAATCAATCGTTTAACACAAACACCCTTTTTATCCTAACAGTTCGTTGATTTATACACTAAGTATTAAATAAATAAAAAGACAAGCCAAGATTGTTTTACATTAGCTATTCGATAAGCAAAGAAAAACGGGCTTTCCACGATGACGCGAAATGAGGTGTCTTGTCAATTTACATAATTAAGAATAAGAATAAGAATAAGAATAAAATAATTTATTCCAAAACCACACATAGTTGTAAACATAATTATCATCATTTCAGCCATAGGAAGTCCACTGCTGAACATAGGCCTCCCCCAATGTCCTTCATCGGGGGGATTGCCAATACTCGTCACGCTTGCGGCAGGCGGGTTGGCTAGCGTAGTTTTTTTATAAGATTTCGCACGCAGACGCTGCTGGCGGTCTTGTGCTACAGGAATTAGTCGCCTCTTACGGGATGCCTCCTGTTGCCTGTGGCGGTGGGGAAGTGTATTCTTTATAGCCGTCCCATCAACACGCAATTTACATTGCGCGACGTAAAAAACGCGACTCACTCGATCTCCACAACTCAACAAAATTACGCTCGTTTGGCCTCGGCCTTACAAGTTATTAGATTTAAATAGACCATATATTATTTATGTCTTCTATGGGTCAATTTCAACAAGTCCATTTTTTTTGTCATTACGGTGAACTTTTTTATTTATAACTTTTTTTGAAATAAAACCATGTAGTATTGTTATTTATGATATTGTTATGATTAATCTTTACTCGACATCAAATTGAGTTCATATACTTAGGAGAAATAGTACTTTAAAATTTTGGTGTCACCGAAATTAAAGAATAGTTCACCGAAATGAAACTTCTCATCACCGAAATGAAAAACGCGAGTCACCGCAATTAAATTACTTATGCAGTCACCGAAAAAAACTAAACTGTTACCATGCAACGCACCTAAAATGCTGCTATCCTAGTTCCATAATTACTTACCTACGTTTTGAAGAGTGCTATCACACAGTACAGGTTATCCTTTTCTGACTATACTATAATGGTATTGAAAGTATTAATTAAAATGTACCATACATGGATATTAACTTATTTAAACTTAAATTCATTTAGAAACGTGTGAGAATAAAACAACAAAAATAACAAATATATTGTAATAATCAACCATAAAAACTGAAAAGATAAAAATAATATCAACACATAAGTACCTAATCATTTACTTTTGGAGTCGGTGCTATCCGATGAGAGTTTGAATGTTTTCGTTTGCACCGACTCCAAAAGTAACTGATTAGGTACTTATGTGTTGATATTATTTTTATCTTTTCAGTTTTTTGAAGTCGGTTTACTTTTTTTTATAACATTTACTTATTTCATCTATTTTTAGTGATAATCCTCAACAATACGAATCTTTTCAGTGCAAACATAAGTTAACGGCTGAACACCGATTTCATCATCAGAACTTGATCAAATTTATATGGCACCATTCCGAAAGTATTCCCTTTCGAACAAAAAAAGAAGTATCGAAATCGGTTAACCTGGTAACGAATGATCGCTGAACATACATAAAATTTTTTTTAAAAAAAACAAAGATACTGACGAATTGAGAACCTCCTCCTTTTTTGAAGTCGGTTAAAAATATACAGGTTGCACCCTTTCCATGTTCAAAGGGTCCAAACTCTACAGCCTGCTGACTATCCGCGCAGGATTGCATTCTGCAGAATCATGTTAAATAAAATAAGGGAGGACCTGCAATTTTTCAATAAAATGTTGTGAACGGATGATTCCTCATGCCGGAAAGATGGATATCTCAACATCCACAATCTACATAGCTAGCAAGTAGAAAACCCACATTTGATGAGGGAAGATCGGTCCCAAGTTCAATTTAAAGTTAACTTGTGGACTGGGATTATTGGCGGACAGGTGATCGGGCTATATGAACATCCAGCTACACTGAATAGTGAAATTTACCTTAATTTTTTACAAAATGATTTACCCGGCATGCTAGGAGATATCAGTTTAGAAGTGAGGCGGAGAATGTGGCTTAAAAATGATGAGTGCCCAGCTCACTACGCAATAGTAGTAAGAAATTATTTGAATCAACACTACCCACAGAGGTGGATAGGCCGGCTCGGCCCTATTTTATGGCCACCCAGATCGCCGGATCTAAATCCCTTGTTTTTTTTTAATTGCGGATGTCTGAAAGACCTTGTCTACGCGAGACCAGTATCCTCAATAACAGAGTTGCGGACTCGCATACAAAATGCAGCTGCATACATAAAACCGTCTGGTTACGCGAGCCGCATCAAACATCTATATATATAAAAGAAGAAACTGACTAACTGACTGACATATCAACGCACAGCCCAAACTGCTGGTGCTAGAGATTCCAAATTTCGCATGTAGGTTTCTTATAAGGTCTAGGGGTGCACTAAGAAAGGGTTTTTCAAAATTCACCCTCTAAAGGGGTGAAATGGGGGCCCAAAGTTTGTATGGGGAAACAAGATTAGTCAGACTCTTTTATTCAAAACTTCACAGGAGTGAGTTCTCCTTACGATAAATGAGTAAACATTTTCAGATTTTTTGAAAAGTCAACTCCTAAAAAGGGGAAGGGGGCTGACAAAGTCTGAAAATCAACATGGGTATTGTTTCTATGGTTTATCGGGTCGCTGATTACGAAAACAACAACGATTTTAAAATGTAACGTTGCGGACGTGAAATTCCATCTCCCTTGTTGGGATGCGATGGGGTTGAAATGTCTATCAATATGGGTGTAGATTTTATGGTTTTTTGGAACTTTGATTTAAAAATGAATATTGTGAACATGAAAATTCTTGAAATTATTTGTGCCAAATTGCAATCCAATTGGGCCAGTAATTTCGGAGCTAATCGGTTGTAACAGACGGACTGACAGACAGCCATACGTGATCCCAACACAAAGGTTCTATTTTTGCATTTGATGTATACCCGCGTTATCCTAAAATTGATAAATCGCTATATTAAATCATATCATATCGTGTTTTGATAGTCATGCTAAAAATATTGTCTAGAAGTTTTGTTAGTTTTTTAAATTACTGAGTTTGACATTCATACTTCACTTAAAATCAAATCTAACGCGAGCGAAGCCGCGGGCAAAAGCTAGTTCTTTTATAAAAAGATGCCGGGCGTGTATCAGAGCGCAAGGACGCCAATTCGAACATTTATTGTAATTTTAATAAAAAAATAATAAAAACCAGACATAAAGTTTAAGAGATACAGAAAACATAAGCTTATTATACCTTTTCGGAAAATAGAATAACTAAGAATTTTTTTAAGTTAATGGGCACGATGAGCGCCATACATTTTTTTAACATGGTAGTTGACCAAACATGAGGAAAAATAATTTTATGTTTTTTTTGGAACATTGTTTTTTTGAAGCACTTCGTGATTAGCTAGCTCAATTTTAACCATTGTTATTGATAGCTAAACTATCCTTTTAGAAATAAAAAGAAACTGAATTAGAAAAAGTCCGTATTTGTAAAAATGGCACATTAAAAACTAACCGAAAGTGGCATTTAAAAAAAAAACTAACTCAATTATCTTGAAAACCGAGATATTTTTACTAAAGTCAAAATTTGAGATTAGAGAGGTCTTGACGAAACCTATCGACAGTTAAAGGTTCATCCATTGTTTCTGGGACAAGCTGTATATCTTTACAACTTTTTCAGATTCTTATTTTAAAAGATTTTAATTATTAGTTTTGATAACACAAAGATACTGTAATATACAGGGTGTAACGAAAAGGTGAAATAAAACTCTAAGGGGTTATTCTACGGCTAAATTACATCAACTTTTTCTATGGGACCAACATCGAAATCGCAAAAAAAATCACTTTCCCATACTAAAACGCCACCAGCTGGCATCAGTTTGTATGAAAACGTCAATTTTTTTTTTGAGATTTTGATGTTGGTCCCATAGAAAAAGTTGATGTAATTTAGCCGTGGAATAACCCCTTAAAGTTTTATTTCACCTTTTCGTTACACACTGTATAATGTAAAATAAAACAAACGTAGTCTCTTGTTATTTGTCTTCACAAAATCTTATTGTGTATTAGTCATTAATAAATCAGGTAGCACAAAAATCTATCTTTTGGATGGGGACACGACTCTAGCAAAAATATTTCGGAATTTAAACAACAAAGGTTAATATTTCGGAAACCGATCACTGAATCGAAAAATGGTCTTTACAACCTCGCAATATATTTGAAAGACCCATCTAACGATACCCCAAACGATGGGGTAGACTAAAAATAAATAATTCATCCCTTCTTTACGTGTAGGGGAGATACCCTAGAATTTTTGTTTTCAAGATATTATTGTACCATTCTGTCGGCGTGTTTAATGTTTATACTCGTGCAAAATTACAGCTTCCTAGTACAAACAGTATTTGTGCTAGGCCGTGGACTGACAGACGGACATGGCGAAAGTATAAGGGTTCCTTTTGTACCATTTTGGTACGGAACCTAAAAAAGTACGTGTTCAATATTTTTGAATTACGTTTAAAGTGGACTAATTATCATAATTTAGTCAAATAGCCTATTGCCCACGCGAGCAACAACTGAGATTATTCTTTTAACTAGTTGCTACATTTTAGTCCCCAAAACAAATATATTCCTTGTGCAACTAAAATGTAACAAAAGAAATTATGGTCTGTTTTTCACCGAAGTGAAATAATTTGTCACCGGAATGAAAAAAAAAAACACCGAGATGAAGATAAAAATCATCGAAATGAACAACTTCTCACCGAAATGAAAAAAAATCACCGAAATGATATTTTTTCTCATTTCGGTGTCAATTTAGGTCACCGAATTCACCGGAATGAGATCACCGTCATGAAAAACAGCCAATAGAAGTTAACACTACAAGCACAGTATTTATGATAGAAATAAATTGATACTACCTACTTGATCGGGCGACATTAAGTAAAAGTACATATATTTAATAAACATATCGGATCATTGGATCACAACTTTTATCCACTCACGTGAATGAAAAAAAAAGCGGTCCCAAGTCACCGGAACCCACTACTTACGTTTTTGGTGGGAACACCAGACAAGCAACACGCGTCCTCTCACATCAAGCGCTTAGGCGTCCCTGGTGCGCAAGTTTACTGCGCAGTAGCGAGAAGCTAGTGTTGTTGGATGCCTAGATATTCGCGTACAACGAAAATTCACCGCGGTGAAAAATCAAATTTGGACACGTGAATTTGTACTTACCATTCATTAAATACAACAGATTTTGTAATGAAGTTTCCGCAATAAAGTACTGCCACTATTTAGGATTTAAATTTAAAAAAGAAAATCCCTAAAAAATCAACTGTTTTTATTATATGATTAAAAGTATACTGAAAAACAAATTGTGCCGCTTCACCGGTATGAAAAACTTAGGTGTTTATATATTTTTTTTCCTTATTAGCAACAATCATAATGGAAAAATATTTGTAGGCTGCTGTAGGAGACAACATTTTTCATCTAAAAAAAAATATTACAAGTTAAAAGTGCCATCCTGCACTAGCAGTTTCAGCCATGCCGTTTACGATTTGGTGCTGGGAAAATCACCCCTATGGTTAATTAAGTTTAATGTTAATCTTACTGAGCTTAAGGTAAGATTGTCTTGTGTTTCTCAAGGTTAAATTCAAGTTAAAAACTAATCATTGCCAGTCATACGCATGATGTGACTTGAGACAAAAACAACAAGATCCGGGTTTGGTTCTAACATGGTTCCAAATTGTGAAGTTGATGTGTATGCGACTTTTTAAGAAGAAGAATTATCATCTTTTTTGCTTGTTTTTACAATGATTTAAATATTTATTTTCTCCTGAAGTATACGTACTACAAACAAATCAATAGATACTATGCTCAAAATGTTGTGTTGGTTTTAACAAATAGCATATTTTTCAAATGTTTCTCTGTCAATTTAAGCTTTCACGGAGAATTCGAATAGAATAGAATAGAAATGTTTTTATTTGGCACAAAATTAGCAGTTACATCAAACATAGAACATGCAAAAAATACTATGCATTTGTGCCAAACAGGTCCCCCGCTCAGTATTAGTCGTGACAGCTAAAGGCTTTGGCGACTACACGCGCCTTAAACATAAATAGTCGAAAGCTACGAAAGGCTAACTATTATGGCTAAACTAGTTTAATCTATTTCCATTCAAATCACAGATAAGAAGTCATGATAAAAGAAATACCGAAACGCGCAGGTGTCTACGGTCACAAACCGGTTCGTTAGGAAACACTCAGATTCCAACTTATAGTTAGTATATATATATCTTAGCCGTGGTTAGTGGCTCACTCGAGTCAACATGGAGTCACGTTTGGACTGGTACAGTTAGAATACAAATAAATAAAATATGCCTCTCACTTTCAAGAAAGCCTTTAAAAAGTCTTACACTTGTATTTTACGTTCGGAATGATGTTCTAGTTGTTTTTGTTAATTAGCACAGTTTCGTGCAAAATTAAAAACATTTAAATAATATTATGATAATGTCGTATCATCAATTCCTAGTTTTTTTCATATAAAACACCACTAATGAAGTTGTTTTTCTAGATGACACCTTTTTTATAATAGCTCGCAGAGGTCAATAAAACACGGGGTCAATGACCTCTAATAGGAAGTTTTTCTGTCAGTTAGAACAACACAATATATTGTTTCGTGGTTAATTGTGGCAGATTTTAGTTTAAATAGTAAAAAAACAAGATTGTTAAAAAAAACAGATCCTTTATCAAATAGACCTCAATTTTTGTGAGGTCGTTATTGCATCGTACAATAATTAAAACTCTTAATTGTTTGTATTGTAGTATTGTGTTTTCTATGTATAATCAGAATGTGAGAGATCAAGATTGATTTATTTGTGAGAATATTGTGCACGTATAAAGTAATAACTTCGAAAGACTTTTTGTGGTTTTTCCTTAACTACCTACTTACTTAGAGAGGCTTAGAGAGGTAAGTACTTAAAAATCTGTGTTTTGCGCTCGGTACCGGTTGTTAGCTCGCTGGCATCAAGAAGATCATTTACGGAGCATTCTTTGAACTCAGTACGTGACGTACTTGACGGCTGACTCGTCTGCCTACGGCTCTACCTGGGCCCGATTTAGGGCAGGGCAACATGGGCTCTAGCCCCGGGGCCCCTACAAAGAAGCCCCCCCCCAAAACTACAAATGTTTTTTTTAGATAAGATAAATTATATTCTTTGTGTGTCCATCAAAGATTGAAAACTGTGAAAAACGTTTTTTCATCTGTTTCATTGCAAAAAAAATGGAGGCCCTGCCTCCACTTCTTGCTCCAACGCTTTCACACTTTATAATCCGGCCCTGGGCTCTATGCATGTGGATTTGTTGCGAGTAGCATTGTTATATTCATACAGTTAGAGCAAAGTCGAATTAAAGAGTTTTTCATCATAATTTACCATAGGATCAGAGCAATGTATGTGATGTTGTCAAATATTTATTTATTTAATTGTAAAGAAGTTTGAATGAAAATTAAAAATTCCCAGATTTCCAATTCGAAAAATGTTGCTACTACGGGCAAACACGTCATTGGACAGCCGACGGCCTTGTCTTTAGACAAGACAACGTCTATCAGATTCATATACTTAACGCTACGCTCAGTCGGGAGTCGGGACAGATAGTTAATTACAAATTAAATAACTACTTCGCATGAAGCTGTGTCAACAAAAAGACAAAAGACGGATATTTATTGGATTGTTGAGAAATGAAAGACACTAGACACTTAATCAGAATCTTTTGCGAAAACAATGTAGTGTGAGAATCGTGTTGACTTCCTGAGGCGCATGGGAACGGGCACAGACAGACAGACATACAGTGGTACATCTCGTAACGTGTTTTTAGATCGGTACCACATAATAAGACACCAACAACACTGCAACCTATAGGTACGAATCCCGTGAAAGAGCTACCGGCAAAATGGTTCAGTCTTCCACCGAATTCCACAACCATTTTCAGCTGTCTTGCGCTTTGCACTAAGTCAGCTAGATGGAAGCCTGTCGGTAGGTGACTTAATAAGACTCCCATATATGCTCAGTCGATAGAACTCGGGGCATTATGGTTCGGCCCACCTACTGTCCGACGATTAAATGAATCAATTTTGGATAATATTTAATCCCAGGTTAACGAAACCTAATCCAATTCAATTCAATATATTTATTTCATTCTATAATGTTACACAGGCGTTATAAATAGGTACATAAAACAGATCATTATAGACCCTTTTGGGCACAACAATAAGATAGGTATTGTGGGCAGAAAGGACGATGCCATGCATAGTTTGTTTTGATAATAGACATAAGATCAATTTGTTTATTTTAAGAATACAAAATACAAAATGTTTATTTCATTAACTTAGTGTCTAATACAATATTAGTGAATAGAGCTACCTTTTAAGCAAAATATGCTTGTGTTAGGTAACACCGTAAGAAGTTGTAAAGAATTAAAATACAATAAGAAATCATATGATAATTATTGAATAATATAATCAAATAAATAGTATTTCTTTAAAATTTCTGCGACATCGACTTTTTCACAAGCTCTCATGCTACCTTTACAAAAAATATTTGTGATGTTATTCGTACCTTGGGGTGCGAATAGTTTTGTAAATCCTTAAAACTTAATTTAGTTAGCGATGCTCCACCGTTTAATTTTGTTAATCTTATCTGTGGACAACGGTGCTGGTTACATTAAAGTAATTTGTTTAGTATAATTATAGATTAAGCCATTAATGTAACTGTTTGCAGTCCCAAATAAAGAAAAAAAAAACTACTTATTCTATACATCATAATAAACAAATTCTAACCGGCCTATCTGGAAGTCCCTGGGGGAGGCCTAACGTTCAGCAGTGACAGCAGTGGACGTCCTATGGCTGAAATGGTGATGTTAAGTGAACAACTTTTATTTATTTAGTTATCCCTGAGTTGCGGGACAACCTGTATATTTCTATTAGAACCATTGGGTTGATTGGGTAGTATTGACTTAAATGGGTAGAGTGAGATAAGAAAAAGAATAAGAATGTATTTATTTGTCTCTAAGCAGATTACAGATACAACAGAATAGTATGAAGCTTAATATTGTAAGACAAAATGGTCTATGACTCAGTGGATGCAGGAGACCCGCAAACTCTGTTATTCTGCCATAGCCTTTTTTAAAGTTGGTGGCTTTATAAGATGGTGGCAAACTGGTAACGGTTGGTCAAATCTCGATCAGTATTGTTTGACCCATAATCGTATTAAGAACTACAGAGCTCACAAAATATTATTAAACGTTATTTCTAGGCGACATGAAATATAAAATCTGTATTATTTGGCTAGAGTTTAGTTAGTCTCCTAGCTACATCCTGGAAGCACGTACGAAATGTTATTGATTGAATTGGGACTGCAAATCCTAAAAATACGGATGACATAGCTAAACAATCACTTTGATTACTAGCCTACAATATTGTCCCGAAGCAGTGGTAAGGTAAAAATAAAATTGGGACGTGTCATCATCATCAATTCAGCCATTGGACGTCCACTGCTGAACATAGCCCAGCCTTCGTTACTTGAAAAGTACGAAAAATCGTAGAACATGCATAGGGGTGATTCAGATACCTCTCAACACGAGGAACCAAAAAAAAAATTTTAGGACGTCACTTTTCTGGCCAACCTGTATAAGTTTGCGAAAAACTGGTCAGGTAGATAGTTATTTAACACTATTATACAAGGTTATTTGTAAAACATCAACAACCTCCTAGGGGTTGATCTGGTGCTAAAATACAACAACTTTTTCTATGGGACCAAAGTGAAATCTAAAACAAAAAATACACTTCTCCATACAAACTGAAGTCAGCTGGTGGCGGCTTAGTATGGGGAAGTGTTTTTTTTTGTTGTTTTACTTAACAGTATGCTGAATAGTTTAACTAGTGGACCTTTCAAATGCTCTACTAGTCTACCCGGCCATGACCTACAGTGGCCAACCTAAATGGCTAACAACGGAACAAAAGTGATCCTTGGTCGAAGAAAGGTCATAACCTGCCCACTGCATTTTAGTAACAACTAATTGGCCACTTAACACCCAGACATCACAGATTGTACCAGTTGTACATTATTTAAGATGTAATTAGGTGTTAAAATTCTTAACTCACTCTACTGAACACAGCAAACCAAAAAACTAAGGAAATTGACAATAAATTCAGACAATCGAGGTACCAGAGTACCATATACGTAACACAAAGATTTTGTTTTAATTTCAAGTTAGTACTTCGCGATAGTTTCGAATTAGCCCATAAGCAAATTAAGCAGAAAAAAATCGTCTACTTATAGATAGGGGGATTGCTTAGGGCATCATTCAAGACAATGACAATAGACTAGTTTCCTAAAAAAATCAAATTAGTCCGTCAGTTGGATTAACAGAAAATATTGGACACGTATTTTTTCTTTTCTCAATCAAACAAAAAATTATGAAGATATTGCCCGTTAAAGTTCCGCGTAACGTCACACCGTCACGTGCTCTCATTCCCAAACTTTGATACGCTATCTTCGTAATTTTTTGTTTGATTGACAAAAGACAAAATAGGGATCCAATATTTTTTGATTATCAAATTGACGGACTAAATAGAACAATTTTTTTTTGACCCAGAAAACCCTATTGGTGTGTTGTCAGACATTATGTTATTTATTTATTTCAAAGTGCATACTATAAATTGGTTTTGACGTTTTGGACTGGTTGAACACATTTGGACCACCGTAAAAAATACTTTTCCCCACCGCCAACAGGAGGCGTGTCGTAAGAGAGGACTAATTCCTGTAGCAAGAGACGGGCAGCCGTCTGCAAGCGATATCTTATAAAAAACTGCGCTCGCTTGCCAAGCGTGGCGAGTAATGGCAATCCCCTCGATGATAAGTCATTGGGGGAGGCCTTTGTTCAGCAGTGGATGTCCTGTGGCTAAAATGATGATGATGATGAAGACATTATTAAAAGTAGGTACTTATTAAACTTCCATTTGGATTCTCCCTTCCTCGATATCTCAACTCGTCAGTCAAACACGTACCACGAGCAGTTAAAGCTAACCTCACCGAATATCTCTAGTTTATGGGCGGTAAAAAACTAACTGTTGCAATAAAATCCTTTTTTATGAAGGTAGGGGCGAGTCCATTATTTTGGCTTGTCTGTCGGCGGTACCGTTAGGGATAAGATAACTGTATACTATACTTACTTTAGTGATTAAATTGACATTTCCTAGTTAGAAACAAACGCTCTTTGAGGGGAAGTTGCGTCCTCAAGAAATTGTCTAAATGATGGGAAAAACTAAATCCTACAGATGTATTGTTGTAGTCTCGTTATTGTTTTTGGAATACCAACCAATAAACTTTTTTATAATTTTCCTATCAGTTTACTATACTTCACGGACATGTCGTCGGCAGACATCAAGTCACGCTCCAATGGTTCACTCCATGAATTCAAGGTAAAATCGAAACCAGTCGACATTTTTTTTGCTATTTAAGTTCCAGTGACAAGATAACGGGTCAATGGTTACCTAACTGTTATCATTTCTGTCTAAATAAAGACAGCGGAAAAAAGTTAATATCGATTTGACTAAAATTTAGAAGTTTGATACTGCATTACACTTGACGACCTCAGCAAACCGGACTTGGTGTCGCTATCTCTGAGGTTCTGGGTTTAATTCCCGGTCAATGTAGAAAAAATACTTTTATATATTTTCGGGTCTGGGTGTTGTGGTACCGTTGTTGTTTCTGATTTCTATAATACAAGTGCTTTGGCTATTTCTTTGGCTACTTACCATAGGATCTGAGGGGACAGACGACTTGGTTTACGGAAACCTTTAGTGTGCCTTTAGGTTGCAGGACGCCGCTGGATGCAGGCCGCTTTTAATCAGACAATCTGGAAGTCATTAGGCGGGCCTATGTTCAGCAATGGACGTCCAATGGCTGAAATGATGACGATGATGTGATGTTGTCTAATATTTATTTTTTAAAGCTGAAGTCTAAGTTACGACCCTCCCTGGCGATTAGTCCCGGATCCCATGGCAAAACCAAAAGTCCCAAGTCCCAACCTTTATCCCGCACCTCTTCTTAGTTTTTTAATATTTCAAAAGCCAAGCCGCTCCGCCCTAAGTACCCCAGCCTCCCTCATGTTTAGAGGGTATTGTGTTTATACAGCCCTCCGCACCCTTCGCGAAATCGAACGATTGTTGCTCGATGGATTTTCGGAGTGTACTGCAGTGTAGAGGGGAATAGTAGACCCGTTAGTTACCCACCTTCCTCGAACTCTTGGTTTATTTTGGAATCCCATTCATGACATCTTAGGGTTCAATCCGGCTTGAAAATGTAACCGATCTACTAACTCGCATCGCCCACTCTTCTTCTACTTAGCTTTTTGTACGTTTGATCATTATCCATATCATAGTTATTACATTTAAAGTGATTGCTTTGATAAATCTAAGGGGACCCAAACTTTTGAGCTGGACCATGGTTACATACTCCGGGTGTTATTCAAATGAATACGTAGCCATACTTGCTCAAGTCCAGAAATACCTACGTGATGAGCAATATGGTTTTCGTCAAAAATTATCAGTCAATAAGAACCTCCTGATTTTAGTAGACTTCATCTCAGCAAAGCCGCGACGCGGTAAGCGGGTGGATGTGCTATAGGTACTTTGATTTTTGTAAAGCATTCGATAAAGTTGACAATAATGTCTTTCTGCTATCTTCTGCTATCTATCTGATCTGGTTTAAATTTTGATTTAAAAACAAAATTTAAATCGTTTTAGCTGTTCTGATCTTATCTGATAGTTAAATATTTGCAACAATATTTCTATCGGGGGTTTGACGGTAGTATACTAATTAGGTATACGTAAAGCCGCAACATTGATCAGATAAAACGCTGGCTTCGACAGCGAGAAGCACTTGACAAAGTTCGACGGGTCAGGGTCTTCGGTAGCTTAGTTGGAAAAGCACTCGCCCGGAATGCGTAAGTGTTATATTACATAGATATGGTCTGGTTTATTGGTTATAGGGATCTAAGGTCTGATGGCAATCAACTTAGACTTGTCGCATCTCGATTATGGTCAAGCGTACTCCGACGGCGACGACAAAGCGCTAAGAGAAAAGGGAGAGGGTTAGAGAGTGGGGTACTAAGGCCCTAGTGTGCTGTCATTTTCCCACTGTCCCTTCTGCCCTTCTCTTGTTCACATTACCACCTATTCGCTTACCCTTCTGTGCCTAAGAAGGGGGTCAGAAAGTGGGGCACTGGAGCCCCAGCGTGCAGGTATTTTCTCACTGTCTCTTGCGTCTTCTCTTGGTCACTTACCACCTATCTGCTTACCCTTCTGTGCCTTTTTACATTATGTTAACGACCGGGACTTTGATTCGATGCGGTTGCGTGGAAAGACGTTGAGAACTTGAGTTTTATCCGGCCGTTATTATCAACTAGTAAATGTCTGCGGATTTATTTGCGTGAATTTAACTCTTTTACATTCACCACGGGTTAATAGAGATTCATTTAAATGTATAGTTACATAGATTTAGATGTTGAACCTGTAGAAAAAGTAGTTTTTTAGAGCATAGTGATGGATTGATTCGTAAATTGTCAATTTAACATTTTGTTGACGATAACAGACCTTTAACTTTGAATCTCGCTTAAGTATAAAATTTCTGCCTCACAACCTGTGAACCTGCTAAGATTCATGGGGCTTATCTCGCCTTGTTTTCTCCAAAACACTTAACTAAAAATGCGTTCAGGGAAGTGATTTCCTCCCTTTAGAATTAACAGGGTGCCTTAAACCCGTGGCATTATGGTAATGGATGGGGTGACCAGGCCAAGATGGATGGGAGGGTGCATATAATTTGGGAAATTCACAGATTTCATAGAGAGATCTTGAGTAGATTTGGGCGATTGATTTTCTTCAATAGTTTTTTTCTTTTCGTTCGATGTTTGCAAGATTATGGACCAATAAATGATATTTTTTATCTACAATCACCAATTATCCAGCCCCAAAATAAGTAAAGCTTGTAAGTATTTTGGAGACTAGATAACGGATAAACATACCTAAATACGAGGTAATTGCAGCTCAGTGGCAGCACTTTGGTAGTGATTACCAAAGTTAAGCCACCTACGCCGCAGTTGTGAGTTGATGGGTGACCATTCCAACCATATTTAGTGACATTTATCACAAGCATCTCCGTGCTTCGAAAGGCACATTACAAGTTGGACCCGGCTAATATCGCTACAACACTCCTCCACCAGAAGGCCACGTACCGGCAAGTGCAGCGTACGACGTCCACCTAAAAGGTGCACAGATGACCTGGTAAAGGTTGCAGAACGCCGCTGGATGCAGCCCGCTTTCAACCTGCTAATCTAAGTCACTGGGGGAGGTCCAATGTTTAGCAGTGGACGTCCTGTGGCTGAAATGATGATGATGATGACTCCTCCACCAATCCGCACTGGGCCTGCGTAGTGTAGTATGACCCAAACCACCTCAAAGTTGAGTTGAGGCCTTGCTGTGGGACGTATCTGCCCACAATACCTATCTTATTGTTGTGCCCTACAGGGTCTATAATGATCTATTTTATGTATCTAATTATAACACCTGTGTAACATTATAGAATGCAATAAATGTATTGAATTGAATTGTATAGGCATACTTTATTTTACTTTAAACCTAAATACGTAATAAGCACCCATGACTTAGATACAAATGCTGTTGCTCATCACACAAACATTTGCCTCTTGCGGGATTCGAACCCGCAACTCGGCTAGTAGGCTGAGCGCTAAACACTACACCATACGGTTGTTAACATAACAATGTTTCTTTATTTAACACACGATATTAATTAACATGGTTTTATTAGCGGCTTTTGTTTATCTAACTAATTAAATCTTCGAAATCGATTTAACCCACTTCTGACGGTCCTATCAATTTGAAACTTTGTAACAATAAAATATTACAATTTTATTTATAGCAATTACATGCTAGTTATTTCTAAGGTAAAATAACACTTGAAAACAATCGACCGCCTCAGGTGGGAATCGAACCTACGTGTCATCGCATGTATAACTTTTAACTAGCATGTAATTGCTAAAAAATATTTTTTTTCAATATTCACATTATTTATTTTTCACGTCTATTACAGAATAGTTGTCCTCCGCCATGATTTACCACAAAAACAAAGCAACATCAGCGCCTCTACCGGTGGATAATGTAACGATTTCACGAAATGATGTAGATACCTTATTATCATAAAGTAGTCGTGCGTTTAGCGGTTCATAAATACCTATTGGACAACTTCACATACATTGTCCTAATCTTATGATAAGTAGCTTAAAAAAGTGTTACAGATATCAGAAACACCGACGGTACCACAACACTAAGACCCGAGAAAATATATAAAAGCTATTTTTCTACATTGACCGACCGGGAATCGAACCCGGGACCTCAGAGATAGCGACACTAAGTCCGGTATGCTCGCCTCTCGGCTAAGGAGGTCGTATCGTCAAACGCCGAGTATTCATTGGTCTGGCTAGATCACATTATGATGTGGGCAGCGGGTTTTGTCCTAAGTATAATAATATATTGTAATACGTACCACTATTTTATGAAATGATTGCACACATTATGAAGTGATGAATCTTCGATCTGGCCACGACGTAGGTACTCGTATACATTAGTTGCGTTGCGAATACATTTAATGTTACTTTGTCTAGGCTCCGTAATGTCATAACGATAATAGAAACAGGAAAATCTATTTAGTGTCGTTCCAAAAATTTGCTAGGACCTTCGAAACGTTCTCTTGTTACACCGCTCTTGAATACTAAACGGGAGAGCGTTCGGAATGAAATTGTCCTCATTTTTATTAGTAGAAGCGTTGCGCGTTGGGAGTCGAACTGATGGCTTAGCGTGAATGTCACAAAATAACAGCTTCGCACAAATCGATCGAAAAGGACAAACTATACATACTTACATACAAGTTCACGTTTACTTTTCGATCGATTTGTGCAAAGCGGTAATTTTGTGAATCTCACTACTTAAACGGTCAAAGGTACAATCTTTTATTTGTGTGTCCATAAATTGTTTAATAGAAGGAATAGAAGCATTCCCGTAGAAGTCAATAATTTACAACATACTTTTTTTAGTTTGTTACACTTGAATCTCACACTATTATTATTTATTTATTTAATATAATTACAGCACTGTTAAAAAAATACATTTAAATTTAAGCCTCGCAAACCACTTTCGTGGTTGACTGCGAGTGCGATCTTTGGCTTATTTTATTATTTACAAACTGTTAAAAGTTAACTAGGCTCTCTGATATCTGTCTTTAGAAGCGTTTACACCCCGACTGGGTTTGCGACCTGCTAAGCGTAGTCGAATCGCGGGTTCGACTCCCGATTCGGGTCAATTCAGAAAACAAGCTTTTTAAATTCGCTCGTCTTTGGGTGTGCGGGGAGACGTACCAGGCAAACTTTATTATCAAGTACTTAGCAACACTGGAAATTATTTACTTACCATGAGGTGTGTTGTCTGGCGCACATTTATAAAAAGTGTGAGTCGGACTCGCGCACCGAGGGTTCCGTACAAACTTGTGGGTAGATATGTAAATAGTTCGTCCATAGGGGGAATCGAGTCTTAAAGATTTTGTCTGTGTTAACCATTTTTCTTTTGCTATGTATCTACAAATATCGTCTACGACGGTCTATGCCACAAATTTTGCTATCCTATTTGAAACAGGTAAATTTAAGAATTATAAGAACTCTGAACCACCTTCCCCTTTCTCTAATGGTCTGGAGAGATCGCTATTAGCGATAAGACAGCCTAAATTGTACGTTTTTCTGAAAAATCATATGTAATTTGCTTATAAAGAATAATATCTATCTATCTGTATACAAATTTACGGTATGAGGACTTTTCCTTCACTTGTGCTGTAAGACAAAGCTTATTGTCAAATTTCGTGATTCTAGGTCAACTGGAAGTACCATATAGGTTTTTATTCCCTTGCAAGTATCAAAACGTCGTAAAAGGCGGCTAATTCCTGTAGTACGAGACGGGCAGCAGCGTCTTCGTGCGAAATCTTATAAAAAACTGCGCTCGCCAACCCGCCTGCCGAGCGTGGCGAGTATCGGCAATCCCCCAGATGAACAGTCACTGGGGGAGGCCTTTGTTCAGCAGTGGATCTCCTATGGCTGAAATGATGATGATGATGAAGTATCAAAAATGTGGCATCAACCAACATCAGCACCGACCAAAATAGCATTTGTTATAGCGAGAAGTTAATAGCGTCTCACGCAATAGCCTCCGCCAAGCTCTATTTATTTACAGTAATTTGTTTGAGCTGTCATCTGTCAGTTAATTAACAAATCATTCATCACAACAGTTACTATCTGCCGGTGCGGGGTGCGGGGGCGAGGGGTGTATTTATCTAATATCCTAAGCGGAACTCTGCGCCCCATTAAGGGATATTTTGATTGACGGACTCGCCCCCGAGATTTTGAAGACAGGGGGAGATAGGGTTGGTGATTTTTCTGATTGGGAAA
This sequence comes from Anania hortulata, assembly GCA_963576865.1. NCBI lineage: Eukaryota > Metazoa > Arthropoda > Insecta > Lepidoptera > Crambidae > Anania > Anania hortulata. The sequence continues at coordinate 919,383 of OY756412.1, read as the reverse complement.
ATATAAAATTATAAAATTGTGCAAGCTTCAATATCAGAATTCGTTAGTCGTACATTCAATTTTTTGGCTGCTTATAATATACGCTAGATTCTTAAGAGATCCTTTGCGTATCTTTAAGGTAAAATTAAAGTTCTGTTTAAAATAAAATACCTGAGTATTACTTTTAACTTTTAAATTAAATTAACTAAACATGCGTTTTTTAGATGTATAATGTATATTTATACCTTACAATTTCATATCGCCTACCGAAAACCTACCACTAGAACCATGGTACGAACACCAACCAAGCCTCGTGACAAATCCTTCAACATCGAATTGACAATCGATAAATCACGTGGTTTGTCGTTTGACAATTTGCTATCATGGCGTGACACAATCGCTAAATCACGTAGTTTGTCGATTGACAACTTGCTATCTAAAGGTTCTGAATCTCCAGCCTGGAGGTGCTAAATTTCTTCGTCATAGACAGATGTACAGAGATAGGCCGCCAAAAATGACCAAGTGACTATGTGAGTTAATATCGTTATCAATCTGTTGTGCCATGTAGTTATATGGCTTTATTTATTATGTGATTATAGTTCTTTGTAGTACTGTTAATATTTTTGGGATAATTCTCTAGGTTACGCGACAACAAGGCTCCGTTTCTACTAGAGCTGTGAGAGGAAAATTGTTTTTTTTTAAATATATATTTAAAATGTGATTTCAACAAATGACACGAGATTAATGAATAACAAATAAATAATAAATAAATAAATCGTTTATTTGCACAAAACACGGTATAAATGGTAACATTAAACAATAAAAAGAGCTCATGTTTCGCTAATAAAAAATAGCATGCAAATTGTATGTTATTACCTACATGAATTGCAATAATTAAAAATGTCTGGAATCAAAATTCTGAAATCAAATTATAGTAAATATATGTCAGTAAAATCGAGTTAGTTGTCAATAAATTCCTTAACACTATAGAAAATTTTGTCATTAAGCCATTCAGTTAATCTTTTTTTAAATAAGAAATTATTTAGCACTTTAAATTCATTTGGGATCTTATTATATATTCTTACGCACATCGCAAGGCAACTTTTATTATATTTCCATGTTTTGGGAACATTTCGTGAGACAAGTTTATATTTTCTCTGCGCACTCTAACAACCCGAATATTCCTCTTTTGCTATCAAAGCTCAGTGGAGCACTAGCCTAAACATTGCCACTGGCAGCCCTACGCCCTTACCGCCCCCACCGCCCCCTCCGTATCACACGTACACTTTAATACAGTTTTGTCCCGACATTTCGACGCTCGTTTGTCTAACGCGCTTCCACTTGGGGTGTGCGCGATCGATTCTCTCTCATTAATCTGAAAACAGCGTCTTGATGGCTTACTGCGTCTTAACAAAACCTCTTTTATTAGTTTCAATTCAATTCAATTCTTTATTGCATAACCATGTTAAGTTACAGTAACAGGTGACATATGGATACTTTCGGATAGCACTTTGAAGTAGGTAGTTATTAACAATTTTGAAATAAAATAATTACAATAATAAAGATACTAAGATATAATTTTTTCGTTTTTTAAAAGACTTAATTACTTACTCAAACGATTACATAACTGATTAGTCTATCTAATCTATATATATATATATATATATATATATATATATATATATAAAACAAAGTCGGGTTAGTTACACCATTTATAACTTGAGAACGGCTGGACCAATTTTTATGATATTTGATTTGTTGAATTTGTCTCCGCTCCGAATAGCAGAATAAATATAAAAAACTGAAAAATTCACGAAAAAAAGCTATGAAGGGGCGGAACGAAGTTCGCCGGGACAGCTAGTAAATTCATTAATTAGGTATCTGTCAATCTCAAACCACATGTGGTAACAATAAAATTGTTCCACTGTTTCTCGTTTCCGTGGCCCGTGTTAGCTCTACATAATACATTACCTCATCGACATAGCTCTTTGAATTGCACAGCTACAAAGCGGGCAGGCCACATCCCTCGCGAATCTGACCAACCGTTTTGGTTAGTTACAAGTACTTAGAGCTAAAAAGCGTGTTAGTTTTCACCTCCGATTGTCACACTTACTTACGTCACTACATGTTTGCTACATTAATTACATCACCTATGTTTAATAAGAGGAAAGTAACAACTTTGACACTATTCTAGTGATTTCCCATGCATTATCGAAATGACTTATCGGAGGAATAAACGTCAAGTTAATGGTATCGTAGTACCATAGTGGGACACCCTTTCAAATGATGTCATCACCCATCCCCTAACTGACTCAGCGAAACAAAATCGATTTGAACCGAACGAATTTTAACAATTTTGCGTTTTTATCTGATCGATCACGATATGGCTAAATGCCCGAACGTAAGTACAAAGAAAAAACGATTTTACTTAAGCCACATAAGGTTTTAAATTGTGGAGGGTAGTTGTGGAGTTACGTCATTTCGGCCGCGATCGCAACGCCCCTGTCGGAAATTATTGTCACATCGCATTAATGTTGTGCCGCGATTGTCTATTCGTTTTAATGCCGAAGTTTCTTTGAGACTTTTATGTTGGACGTTTATAACATTAACGATGTGAAGTATTGGCATATTTTTATCTATGTTTTGAGTTTTTAAACTTAGCAGTACTAGCTCATCATCATCCATGTCAGCCTATAGCAGTCCACGGCTTGACATAAGCCTAAAGAGCGCCAAACACACACACATCTCCCGCTTTTTTCATCCAGCCACTGCTAGCTATCTGCCTAAGGTCGTCGGTCCATCGAGTTAAGGGGCAGCCTACACTACATTTTCCGAGGTCTCCACTCGAGCGTCTCATTTTATCGGTTCTGCGACAGATGTGGCTGCCATTTTAGCTTGCTACAGTTTTGGACTATGTCCTCAGTAGTAGCTTAGTGGTGGGAAATAATTATACCTCATAGTGATGAAAGGACTCGAGTCTTTTAAGTCCTTTAAGTTAGGAATAGACTCGATTTTTAAGACTCGATTCCAAAAATACGACTTGAGACTTTTTACTAATCTGAAGGGACTCTAGTCATTATAATACGACTTCAAAATAAAACGACTCAAGGTATTTATTAAAAGACTCGCGACTAAGTCGTGTCAAGTCGTTTAGCAAAATATAAGCTGTTTAAAATTAGATTATAATAAAGTAAACTTCAGTGTAAGATCAAAGCATATTTATTAAGGTTTTCAAAATTTGCTTCATTAAACATAACTTGCGCTAAACTATTTTGTTCAAATTTAGATAAATAAAGTAGTCTGAACTGAAATATTTAAACGTCTCTTAAGATTCTATGTATAAAATAAAGATAATTTATATTACATCAAGGGCTAGGCTTCAGGTAACAACTCTAAATCCAAATCAATTCATAATTAAAATTAACTGATGAAACCCAACATGTTATTATAACATATGTATACATTTATCAAATAAACTGTATAATATGTACCTATGTCCCTGTAACAATTATTAAGGGTGTACCTACTATATAGAAACAGTATATAATTTGACTACATTGATTCTTATAGTTTACAACAGCTTAGGAGCGCGCCTCACGACTTGCGACTCCCGCGACTCGAGTCGTTTAATAAGGTTTCTTCGTGACTGAGTCGCTTAAAAATCTGGATTTTTTTATAATGACTCAGTCTAAAATAAAACTCGAGTCGTAGTCGAAGACTCCTAAAAGACTCAAGGCTCAGTGTTTAAGGACTCGATTGAGTTGTAAACCATCATTACCGAACTGAGTTTCTTTTAAAAGACTTAAAAGACTCAAGTCCTTTCATCAACATCTGTAAGTCGTGGACTCGTTTTTTTTTAAAAGACACAATCCCGCTCTTTATACAGAGCAGTGATTTTGCCAATCTAAAGCGTATTCTTGATATAGTTCACTATAATGAACGGGTGTTTAGTTTTTATTGCTTTTCTTGGATTCAGTGGAGGCTATTCTTCCCGTAGAAGCAGGTTTCAAGACGCTATCGGGTCTAAAGCAAGTTGTCTTGAGACGAGTCACTTGACACTCGATGCGGCGTTGAATGCAATAATATTTCAATAGTTTCAGATCTTTATCACTTCAATAAACATTAGAACACAAACTACACCACACTTGCACTCTAAAGCTCTTTAAATGATAAATAATAACCATTAAAATAGATCGACCATGCTTTTCGGTTGACTTCCCCCACCGAAATCCAGAGGTATTGTTTGTATAAAAAAATATTTAGTAATGAGTCACTTGTCTTGGAGACCGCGTGGTGGAGTAAGTATATACTGTGGGACGTATTTATGCTATTATATCTTTACACCCCGTATTTTTCACCTTCTATTCACCCTGTATACAGCAAATGAAGTTAAGGCAACACGTCACGATATCCTTATGTTGTAAAGGCGGTTTTAACGTTATTCTCTCCTAAGACCCTCGTTCCCTTAAGGACACCGTGGGAGTACATTTAAGTAGGTACTTTTAAACGTTACGGCGCAATTCGCAGCATCCCTTATCCAGGGTTGCTAGGCAACTGGACGAGGCTAGGGTGTCTAGAGTTGACCAAAGTCTGAAGTATTATGATGCAATTCTCTAACGCCCACTTGTTTCTTTAAGTATCTATATTTAGACTCAATCCTGCTTGAAATATTATACGTTATTTTTTCTTTAATCAAAACCTCTTCCCCTTTCTCTAATGGTTGTCCTATACCTAAAGGTTGTCTGGAAGAGATCGCTATTAGCAATAAGACCGCCTAAATTGTACATCTTTCTGTAAAAATCATGTGTATTTTACTTGTATGGTGTGCAATAAAGACTATCTATCTATCTATCTAACCTCTTAAAGATGGTTTTAGAGGTGAAATCTAAAAAAAAAATTGTAAGTCAAACATCTAATTCTTAAAAATAATATTATTTCAACAAATTGCAGCAGATCGTCACGAAAATAAGGCTTGCTTATTGTCCTTTCTTCGAAAATGTTAGGGTATGGTTTCTATCAGGCTTTGTATTAGCTTAACTTACCTGCTTAGTATGTAAACGATAATTTAACTATATAATTCTATGTTTACAGTCGATTTTACTTACCTTACGTATCGATTTAAAGCTATTTGACTCTAGATGAAACACAAAAGCCGAAACCATCGAGCTGATCTGTTCGAGCCTAGAGGTGGAAGTGGAACTCTTAATTCATCATCAATTCAGCCATAGGACGTCCACTGCTGAACATAGGCCTCCCCCAGTGACTTCCAGATTGGCCGGTTGGAAGCGGCCGCATCGAGCGGCTTCCTGCAACCTTTACCAGGTCGTCTGTCCACCTTGTGAGTCGACGTCTTACGCTGCGCTTGCCGGTACGTGGCGGCCTGCCCCATCGGCCGTCAGTTATGTGCCTGCCCACGCTGCGTCTTCCAGCTCGTAACTTTCCAGCCCACTCTCATCCTCAGCAATGCAGTGGGTGAGAGATATATTTAAATAGGTACCTTCCCAACGCCTTGTTCCATCTTACAGATATTTGCTACTGAGGTGGCCATGCCTAATCTGCCCAACGGATTGGTTGTCTTTTGTTTGGTGATTTATAAAATAAGAATCTTCAAGCGTGATAGTCTCTAATATACAGAATAATAACTTGTAATATTTATGTAAATCTTGTATTTCTACAGAAGTCCCATCTAGATTTTAAGTCATGCTGAAACAATAAAACTGCGTGGGATATCGTCTCCTCCTTTGTGCCGTCCGAATTCCTAATTAGGATGTGCTTGACCATGAATACCATGATCCTTGATGTGGCTTGTATCTAGTTAAAATTTGCAGGGTACTTTGTAACACCATTAGACCTCCGTCCCTTTAGATAAGAAACCAGAACATTTTGCACCATCATGATTTACACATCCAGTGTTATCTACGATTATATGTGCAGGTTTCCAGACGATGTTTTCCTTCATCGTCGAACAAGTGTTTTAAATTCGTAATCCAAGCATAGATTCCGAAAACATCTAGAATAATAAGAACTCTGCATTACCTTCTTCTTTTCCTATAGTTATCTCATCCTCATCTACCTGAAGGTTCTAGACAAAATCGCTATTAGCGCTGAAACTGCCTAAATTATACGTCTTTTTGTAAAAATATTGTGTAACTAATTTACTTTTTATTGTGTGCAATAAAGAGTATCATCTAGAGAAACGTGCTTCTTGTTAGAAGTTAAAATCCTAGCACGTTTCTTTCTTTATAGATCAGAGCCCTGATCACTGAGCTACTTCTGCACCCAAAAAAATGATAGGTAGATATATTTACTTAAAACAATTGATTTGCCAATTCTTCTTACCGTTCCCGATTTTCTTTAAAGAGTTTTTGGATACCCTACCATCAGAGCCCTTGCGAGTAAAATAATGAGATCCCACTTTACCGAAGCGGGGGGTTGTTATTGTTTCCTAACGCCGCCGATTTGCGCGTTATAGCATTAAATTGGAGATGGGGAACTTCTGCGTCTTACAAACTAATGGTAAGTTATAGCTCGTCTTTGTTAAAATCTAGATAAACAGGAATAAGGAATAAGAAAAGGAAGGATAATGCACCATCTCTATTAATATCACATGTACTGTACCCTACTTAATAGCAAATAAATATTTGAACTTGAATTTGAATTTGAATTTGAATAATCACGAATGTACAGTCACGAGTAAAAGTATAGCTTTAAATTTAATTGGACAATAAGTTATCAAGTGTAAGCATTGCATTATCTTTCGTGAGTGACTGTACGCCTGCATTGCCTTAGGTATTTTTATTTTGCAATTGATGAGAATCGGGCGATGTTATAATCATATATTCTACTCACAGTCAACTATAGTAGGTATTATTTGCTTGTAAGCTTACACAGTAGGTAACTAATGCACGCACATAGTCTAGCTAGATAGAAACGGTATGTAATATAACAGATGCCCGTTTATCTACTGATATTTAATATTAAAAAACAATTAGCAATGAACAGAAACAATATTTTTAAAAATATAAAAAACGAAACACCCTGTTTAGAACCAAAATCGTAATGCGGAATGTTAACAAGCGTATTTGCGCATCACAAACTGCCAACTTTGCTTTTCTGTCTCACTCCCACGGTGAGATACGATTTGGAAATTAATATTTTTATGATATTTTTAATTAAAAACCATTTTTTGTATTTATGGACAGTACAGTATTACCTATGGGTTAACAGGGATGTCTTCCGTCAATTAGGTAACAAACTATGGGACATATCATGCTTAGAAAATAACTGACTAATGTAAGGCCAAGTCTCTGTGAGAGGTTCAAACCTTGTAAAAAGGTCAGGCAATACTGAGACGAACAATAAGGTAATATCGGTCGAGTGACACAATCACACATCGCCGGCCATGCAAGCTGTGTAGGCGATTTCAGGTCACCTGAGAGCCTACTTACAGTAGAACGATCTGGAGAAGTAATTGGAAAACGTTGTTCATAGTTCATAGTGCAAGTAACTTGGTGTATGCTTGCGCTGCTATGATGTTAGCACTTGACACCTAGTTTTTAACCCTCGACAAAAAAAAAGATTGTTGTTATAAGTTTAACGTGTGTATCTGCGTATCTGTCTGTGGCATTGTAGCTCCCAAACGAATGGACCGATTTTGATGTAATTTTCCTTTTGTTTTAAAGCTGATATCATACAGAGATGGATCTTAGCTATGTTTGATAAAGATCTGTTCAGCCGTTTGAAGGTTATCAGCTCATTTCCTACTTGGCAAAAGGATTTTTGAGTTTATTGCAAACTTTCATAGGTCCAATTGATTTGAAATGATGCACTGGTACCTTAGTAGTATTCCCAAGACATGACAACCTTGAACTGATGCTGCAGCATCAAGGAATCTGTGGGATTCCCAACCCCTAAGCAAATTACTGCAGATACAGCGTGTTTGGGCTCATAATAATGGTCTCAATGAGTAGATAAATAATGATCGAGGGCTTGAGCTGATGCAGCATATTTATGTCGGGGGTCTTTTTAAAATTTTAAATGTAATTTATGTTATAGAGTGAATGGTTTAAACTAAATAGTTTAATCTAATTAACTGGTTAACAGAAGTGACTGAGTTTGTAGCGCCGTTTCTACTCATCACCAGCCTGTATGTAGTACCGAAGCGGGGTTAGGAGAGAAATATTTTTTTGGGAAGTGTATAAGTGCCGAGAAGAGGGCTTATATGTATACATAATGGGAGGAGCTCCTCCCAGCACACATAACCCTGATCCAATTTAGGAAAATATTTTTCTAAATTAACCGCCAACAGTAGGCGTGTCGTAAGAGGCGACTGATTCCTGTAGCAAGATTCGGGTAGCCGCGTCTGCGTGTGAAATCTTATAAAAAAACTGCCCCCGCCAACCCGCTTGCCAAGCGTGGCGATTATTGGCAATCTCCCTCAGTAAAAGTCACTGGGGAAGGCCTATGTTTAGCAGTGGACGTCGTATGGCTGAAATGATGATGATAAAATAGACCCCAGGAATCGAACCCCGCAGGCTCTTTGCGTTCCTGAAATAAATAAGTGGATATAAATAGTATATGATTACACAATCTCACCTGGTGACGAAAATGTAGAAGTGGCAAACTGATATGTCAGTTCTGCGTACATATATGTGCCCCGCCCACTGCCACTTCAGCTTGCTAATCCGTTGGACTATGTCAGCGACTTTTGTTCGTTTACGGATCTCCTCATTTCTGATTCGATCTCGCAAGGAAACACCGAGCATAGCCCTTTCCATAGCACGCTGTGCGACCTCGAGCTTTCGTATGAGGCTCATAGTGAGAGTTTGATGATATTGATGATGATTTATTTATTCCCTCAGGCTTCGTGGCATCCCGTCGCCCAGAGCCGTACTACGGGCGCATGATCGGGCGGCTTGCGCAGTACGCGCACGGCATCCGCGGCACCGTGTACGCGGTGGACGAGGGCACAGTCTTTGTACGCGGGTTCGCGTACGACGGCACCGGCCCCGACGCCTACTTCTGGGTCGGGGACACGCCGCAGCCCTCGCCGGAGGGCACGCTGGTGCCATACCCGGAGGACTACACTACTAGGTGAGTACCATTTGTTTCTTAAGATACTAGGTACCTAATTTTGGCTGTTTGGGTTTTGTAGGACTCCCCTCCACTCTTGTACTACACCTTGCTACACAATGTAGCAAGCACTCTTGAGTTCGGTTCTCGTGCAAATAAATATATATTGGACAGCTTCACATACATTGCAAGTAGCTAAAGCACTTGTGTAAAGAAAATCAGAAACAGAAATGACGTGATACTCTGTGCAGCGTCTTCTTCTTCTTTCGTGTCAATGGCATCAAATAGAACCCTACCAAAACTTGGCGACCTCGATTGCGTCATCTTCTTGTCGTTAAATTTTTTGATCCTTCTTCTGGGTACCAGAATTTTTTCCCGATAGTTCGGGTAAAAAATTGGGAATTTTAAAAGTGCCTTATTGGCTTATTTGCAATTAATTTAAATATACAAACATGGTTACTCTTTAAGGTTTTAAACCTAGGTATATTCTTCCACTTGTGGCGTTAAAGTATAAATCATGAGACGCATGATGTGTAAGAGCAAAGAAATGTATTATGGTATGGTATGATGAAAGTGACGGGTGTTTTGTTTATTGCAATTAAAATACTCGTTTTTTTGTCTAACATAGTTAATGTTTAACGATAACTTCCATTAAATCTTTTCAAATGTAACCCTTAACTTTCTCAGTAACGGATCAGTGATTAACGAAGTTAACTAAAAAGGTAATCAAATGATTACCGGTGCCCAGTTATGCTCTACTATAACTTTTTTGCTGTTATTTTTTGCTGAATACTGAGAAACACTGGCCTAGGCTACACGAATAAAAATAAACAATCCCACCACATTACAAAGTCAACACTGTTTAGACATGCGATTTTATCGATTCGGAAAATACAAGCCACTAAAGTAATTATAGCCACTGAGCTATAATATACATCACGGTCTTAGGTAGGTATAGTAAAAGTTGATCATAATCATATAATATGATCAACATCATCTTTAAAAATTACGATTTCACGATTAACCTACATATATTGCGTACTTAAACATATTGCGTAATTACGACTATCAAGTACTAAGAGTCTGAGCTTAACCTCGGAGCCGACAGTCAGACAGACAGACAGACAGACATGGAAAAACTATAAGGGTTCCGTGTTGACTACGGAACCTTATTAATGAATGTAAGTATGTTTGTCCTATAAGCTCCTAAACTATAAGCTAGTTTCCTGGGTCAAAATAATATTATTCTATTTAGTCCGTTAGTTAGATTATCAAAAAATATTGGACTCATATTTTTACTTTTGTCAATCAAACAAAAAATGAAGAAGATAAGGCGCATCAAAGTAAGCACGTGACGTCACGCCTTGCTAAAAAGTGTCGCAAGGCGTGACGTTACGCGGAACTTTAACGGGCTATATCTTCATCATTTTTTGTGTAATTAAGGAAAGAAAAAATACGTGTCTAATATTTTCTGTTAATCCAACTGACGGACTAATTAGATTTTCTTAGGAAGTTAGCCCATTGTTCCTTCGGTGATGAATATAGGTAGTTATTTAAATGAAAAGCGGACTGTAAGATAAAATAGAGGAATATACAGTAACCGCACACCTAGACGGTCATAAAGGGAGGGTTCGCTCGTGAACCGAATGTTGCTCGCTGTCATTCGCCGTCGTTCGCCGATCCTCGTTCATAAGCCCCTCCATCTGTACTATTCCCGTGCTTATTAAAACCATTCATCCGATTGGAATGAAATTTTTAATAAGTTGTGCGTACGACGGGAAGGTTTCTGATATGAATTAAAGACGACGCGGACGAAGTCGGGGGCAGCAACTAGAAATAAATAAAATATCATACATTCGAAAACTGTTTTAATAACATTTACCTATTTAAATGTATTTATAAAACACGTTTATGTGTATGGGACTCGTCAAATACTAAAAGCCTCGAAAGTTTTCCAGTATTCATTGATATATTGTATTGTCATCAGGAATAAATACACATATTTACAAAGTTTTAAAACGATGTGACAGTTAGAATTAGGTCAAACTCGACTTTCAAGATTTGATTATCTACTCGTACATAATAGGGATGACAACAAATTTTTTTTTCTTCGTCTATCAGTTAGATTATCAAAAAGCATTACGGCCAGTTTCACCACTGGCTGATAAGTTCCGGATAACCTAACTGGCACTTGTTTTGACAGATAACCCATACAATTAGCTGTCAAAAAAGTGCCAGATAGGATCTGGAACTTATCAGCAAGTGGTAAAACGCCCTTAGGCATGTATTTTTACTGTGTTGTCCAATATTTATTTATAACTTGACCCGGCGAACTTCGTACCGCTAATAAAAGTTGTCTTTCTTTATATTTTCTTACCTTTTAAACCTTCCCTAAACTTCCACAAACATTGCAAAAACAAAATTTTCCAACTCGGTCCAGCCATTCTTAAGTTTTAGCGAGACAAACGAACAGCAATTTATTTTTATTTATATAGATAGATGTAAGGAGCGTCTCAAGTTATTTCACGATTTCAATGTTAATCTTAAAATAAAAGTTATAAGTATATAAACTATTTATTTGTGATTTATTTTGTAAATATTTATTTGGTAAGTTTTAGTTTTAAGTTTTATTTTAGTTTTCTTTGTATATAACCTAGTACTAATTAATTAATTAAAATTTACTTAGTATATAAACTAATTCGCCTCCTTAAATATAGAGATTGACTAAATCTACACCCAGTATACTTAAGTCTGTTAATAAATTACTCTACATACGGACAACGAGTTTCACATAAGTTTCAGGGCCTTCAGGTGCGTACGCCTTTGACCTTATTTACAATTTAAAAAACATAATACATAACCATAACAAACGTTGTCCCCGCCACATCAAGCGGAAAGTTGCGCCGCACTGATCCCGCGAACTTTATAATTATAACGACGCGACGCGGTTTCAACGCGGACAAAAACTAATTAAACTGTAAAAAGTCGATTCCTGTACCTACATTGACTAGAAAAAATAAAAAACAATCCCCAGGCTTTCTCTATGATCAGCGGAGTCCAAAAAATGCGTCTTTCTACAAAAAATATCAGTTTATTAGAATAAAAAGGACTTTGTGTTGAAATGATTTATTACCATAGTAGGTTATTTTTTGTGTCTATTTAAATTTTTTAATGAATAATTTCGTTAAAAAGGAATGGCAAGATTGTTTACAATATTCGGCAGGCAAAGAAAAACGTACCTTGTAGTCACAAGGATACTTTTCAATTGGTAATTCGGTATCTCCTATCGGTTGCATAATCACCGGCTTTTAGGTACTTTATCGATAGATTAATTATGATAGATCAATGTAATTATGGAAATTGTAAATTTTGACGTACCAATGTTATGCAATGTAACGAAATGGTTAATAAAAAAATTTAATTTGAATTTGAATTTAGATTGCAATAACGCTTGCAAAGTGATGTATAGAGGTACCTATTTCTACTTTTTCATTACAGCCTAGCTAGATAGATAATAATATAGCAGTCAGTACCTACCTACTGCGTGTTATGAATTAAAAGCTTAGCCAAAAATTCATACCGTAACCTTCACAGAAGATAAATTCAAATATTATTGTTATGAACTTATGATGACACCAGATGGCGTTCGTAGCGTCCGCCTGCAGTTAAAACAAAAATAAGAGCGACAAAGGGCCGCCCCTCTTCAGTGGGCCATTACCAACCCCCCCTAATCATGTTTATCTAATTGCGAGGCAATTTGTTTGTATTATTCACGTTTCAGTAATGGACTCCCGATGTGACCCTCCGTTATACATTTACGTAAATTAACGGCAATAAAAATTATATTTCACTCAATTCATTTAACTAAATGCTTCAGGATTTGCATAGAGTTACAGTTTATGGATGTTAGATTTAAATGTTGAATGCTCAAAATAAGCTGTTTTCTTAAAAAGCAAAAATATTCAAACACATTTTGAAATGAAATGCATTTTGAAATTCCGACAGTCGTGAAGTAATAATTAATCAGAGACTTAAGCAGGTTGATAGCAAATTATGACAGTCAAGTTAAGGGCCACTTCCACCACTTGCTGATAAGTTCCGGATAACCTATCTGGCACTTGTTTACTGACAGAAAACCCATACAATTAGCTATCAAAAAAGTGCCAGATAGGTTATCTGGAACTTATCAGCAAGTGGTGAAAGAGGCCCTTATTCACCAGTCTTACAACACCCCTCCACCGATCCACACTAGGCCCACGTGGTGGAGTATGGCCTAATAACCCAAACCACCTCCTAGTTGAGGTAAGGCCTGTGCCCTGCAGGCTCGCTTTACTAAAACCATGGGCGACATTCAAAAGAAATATTTTAATTACTGCCGTCTGCCACAGCAATACACCTACGCAAAATATGCATTTAAATACAATATTGCTGTGGTTGATTTCTTTCGTGGTCTAAATATAGGCATTTTATCGCTGTTGGAGCGTGATCTACTTTTAACTTTCGAATATGTAATTGTATGTACCTACATGACTACATACTTTTATGCAGAGTGTTGCGTTGACAGTTTGACTTATGCTGGGTGTTACGTTATAGGTTCGATATCATACTTATACAGGTACATGTTTAACATGTTGTTTTTCCAATGAATCTTCACTAACTGTGAAAAAACTATGGGACCTTTGGTGAAATCGAGAAAAAAAGTTGCGGTTCCACCATACTCATGTCCATGTGTGACCAAGGTATGTCGAACAGTGTATCCAGCAGACCCACGTGTAAATCTGTTTGTAAAGGACACAGTAATAAAACTTAACAGTGTAGGCTCTTCGTTACATTCATACTCGTACGTCTTCGTTCTTTAAATCCCTTTTACAGAACTATCTCTGCAGTCTCTGATTAGACATTTGTGTTGTTAACCAAGATTTAAATATATCTTACTTGCTTACTTGGCTTGATTTAAATAACTTTGATTGCTTGTTACAGAGATCCTCCGATCCTGTCAGCGCACAGCAACTCAGACATCCTTTTGAGGTTGCCGGGCGGCAAACGACTAAGAGACATCAAATGGATCAGCGTGTGGTGCCGGAGGTTCACTGTAAGTATAAAGTCATAATCATCATCATCGTCATCATCATTTAAGCCATAGGAAGTCTACTGCTGAACATAGACCTCCCCCAATGATATATCATCGGGGGGATTGCCAATACTCGCCAGGCTTGGTAGGCGGGTTGGCGAACACTGTTTCGCACGCAATCGCTGCTACCCGTCTTGTGCTATAGGAATTGGTCGCCTCTTACGACAAGCCACCTGTTGGCGGTGGGGGAAGTGTATTCTTTACACTTACTTTAGTCATCATCAATCAATCACCCACAAGGTGGACAGACGACCTGGTAAAGGTCGCAGGAAGCCGCTGGATGCAGGCCGCTTTCAACCGGCCAATCTGAAAGTAATTGGGGGAGGCCCATTTCTGCATACACCTGTCCACAGCTGGACAGTAGGTTCCTAGGCCATTCACGCATCGGAAAGCCACAGATCTCGGCTATACTTTTCACAAGTTTTTTTTTACGAGATTTAGGGCCTCTTTTACCACTTCCTGATAAGTTCCGGATAGCCTATCTGGCACTTATTTTGACAGATACCCCATGCAATTAGCTGTCAAAAAAGTGCCAGATAGGTTATCTGGAACTTATCAGCAAGTGGTGAAAGAGGCCCTGAGTGTGATTGATGCTGTCAAGGTTAGACATATCCTAAATTCCTAACGAAACAGCCAGTTTTAACTGGATGTAATTTTAATGAAAATATTTTTAATAAAAACCCCAATTTAATTTAAAAAACAACTACAAAGCGTGGTTATAATTGAAAAAATACGTCGAATAGTAAATCTTTATTTTAAGGTCAGATGAAAATGAAAACATGTGTAAAAATAAACGTAGAGACCGGCTCTAAGACAGCTAGACCATTGCAATCTTAATTCTTGGAATGTGAACAATATTTCCTGCTATTTCTCAAAGGTTCGTGTTAAAGTTTGGGACCTGGCTATAGCTTTCCGGGAATTGTTTCCACATTCCCGTATTTTACTTACTCTAATTTTATGAAAGACGTCCACAGACGGCTACAGCAATCTCCAGTTAAAGCTGAACTTTCACTAAACGAACCGCTTGTACGATGACAGTTCAACATAAAACGGAAGCTTTACTTGTGTAGCCATGTGTACGAATTTTTCTGATAAAACAGGCATTACGCCTCTGAAATATAAATAAATAAATAAATAAATAATATGTTCATACGTTAAAAACAAGACCGCGAAATACTATAAAAGTAAATAATCAACGATCACTGAAAACACGCAATTAACTTGAAAAAGAAGATTACGTGTGAGCAGTCGATCGATAGTAAGTATACCTACATAAAATTAATGTATCGTGCCCAAATCTTGCTTGCCTGACAGCTTGTAATATTGATTCCTTCGGCGCGCATGCCCGGCTCTTTCCCGCCAAAATCTGACGTTTAGACGATTCGGCGGTTTGCCGGCCAGTTACAATAGGAATGTAAGAGTAATAATCAGGCAACGATGGAGATTTTATAAGGATAAATATGAATAATTGTTATTAGAATATTAATAATGCCCTCATCTTTATGTTGCTGTGCCAGACAGGGCCCAAAATGTCTGAATTACTACTAATAAAAGGCCTTTATGTAAATTTTTGGGAAAGCATTAAAGAATTTTGAATTGAATTAATGTTTTATGAAAATAAGTATTATCTCTGTGTAATTATTAAGGTCAAAACACTTTCTATGGTCATCCCCTTATCATCATACACTCAATTACATTTTAATATGTCTTTGACAACTTACGAGACCAAATAATACAAAGGATGTAATGATTTATTGTCATGCTCTTAATTTAAAAATTTAACGCCAAATGAGAATAAACACTTATTCATTTGATGGTTTTGGTGAGACCGTGAACGCGTGTAGGTAAACGAAACCAAATTGTTCTATGAATATCCGTGTTTCTTAAAAGCTAACGCGTCCAACTCGAAATACTTAGGCCAGACTTAGGCAGTCTCTTCGAGATCTGTCAAACTTATTCATTTAATCTTTTTGAAGGTTTAAGCCAACAAGGCGCCACAAGACATGCTTCTGTGACAATAGACTTGTAGAGTGCCTCATGTCATATCAGTCCACTTCCAATTTTGGTTTGAGCTAACAAATCCTCATTTATCTCTTCAGGTAAACTTCGGCGATGTGTTTATACCACCAGGCCTGGACCCCCCCAGGCCTCGAGTCCTCCCTGAGTTCAAGAGGCTAGCGCACGGACTGCGATCAGGGAACATCAGCGTGCTGGACGCGAAGACTTTTTACATCCCCAACCTGCACTACGACGGCGCAGGGCCTGATGCGTATTTCTGGGTCGGAAATGGTACCGAGCCTAATCCTTTTGGGACTAAAGTAAGTCGATTTCTTTTATTCTTCATCTTTTGCTACTATGTCATTTATAGCACTGATCACGTTACTGGCCGCAGACTGCCGACAATCACCTTTTTTCTGCGGCCAAACGTTGAGTATCGTAAACTGTACTTATGTTTCAATTGCTATTCTAAATAAACCTTGACCAGGAGTTGGTATCTTCTACGGCATTTTGTGTTTCTCTGTTTAGTCTGGTAATACCATCGAAGTTTAGGGCAGTATAATTTGTGGATCCACACCAAACCACAGTCACGTCTATTCGCTGCTCGGTCTGTCCTTATCCCACACTTGACCAAAGAATAAGAATAAGAATAAGAATGTATTTATTTGTCTCAAAGCAGATTACAGATACACCAGAATAGTATGAAGCTTAAAATTATAAAGTTTGTCATCAGCTGTCAACCTCTGTAGAAGACGCGTTCATAATTCATAATTCATTTATTCACTTTCATACAGTAACATTTATTCATTTCTAGGTTGGTAAATACTTGCATCGTAAAATATTGTAGTAAGGGTTCGGGCTGACCGTCTTGTTATAATAGAATAGAGTATAATTTATCTGCTAAAAAAGTTAGCTCTAAGCTGCTGGCCCTAGCTCTCATCTCTTCGACTTTGTCCATTATTACGAAGTTTTTTTGCTACATTTGGCTGAATTGCATCTACGTAGACAACAGGAAAGTACTGTTTGGATAATAATAAGAAACCTTCTCACGATGACCTTCGTCCGTAGCCGAGAGGTGAGCATATCGGACTTGGTGTCGCAATATCTGAGGTCCCGGGTTAGTTCGGTTCCCGGTTGGTCAATGTAGAAAAATGACTTGGGTCTGGGTGTTGTGGTACCGTCGTTGTTTATGATTTCTGTAACACAAGTGCTTTGACGCCTTACCATAGTATTAGAGCAATGTATGTGATGTGGTCCAATATTATTATTACAGGTTCCCAACGAGATGGGTTCCCTTCACCCGTTACGAGGATACCAAGGGGAGGACATTGAGATCCAACTCCCTGGCAAGCTCACAGCCTACGACGTGGACTGGCTCGCGGTGTGGTGCGTGGAGTACCGCCACAACTTCGGCCACGTTTACATCCCGAAGGACCTGGATGTCCCGCCAGCGCTGGGACAGACGAAGATCACTGTGAGTTGTTGGAGGTTTGATTGTGTGGCAAGGGACCATTTACTTGGACCTAGAGTTAGGGAGTATTTCACACCAACAGCAGCGAATAATAAATCACACAATTTTAATTGGACCTGTGGTCAGGACTGACACTGGCCTGCTGAATGTTACGAAATAGTTAAATAAAGAGAAAAATTTTAAGCAAGAGCCTGTTGGGTTCGTGCGCGATACTCATTATTGACAGGCGTTGGCTGGGTATCTGGTATCGACAAACGTAACGTAAAGATGGTATTATCATCATCATCGTGTCAGCCTATCGCAGTCCATTGCTGGACGTAGGTAAGCTTAAAAAGTGTCAAAGAGCACAATCTCCCGGTTTTTTCATCCAGCCATTGCCAAGCCATCTTCCTAAGGTCGTGAGCCAATGCGTGGTCTCCACTCGAGAACCCGTTTTCCCCACCTTTCATCGGTTCTGCGACAGATGTGGCCGGCCCACTGCCACTTTAGCTTGCTACATTTTAGAACTATGTATATTACTTTGGTCTTCTGCCCGATAACCTCGTTTCGGATTTTGTTCCATAACGAAATTCCAGAATCGACTTTTTCATAGCTCGCTGAGTGACGTGAAGTCGGTGGGCCAGCTTTACTATCATACACGATGCGGCTCCAAAGGTCATCTCTGGTAGGAGGTTTTATCAAGGTATTTGTAAGTGGGAAAATGCTTTGTCATTTCAGCTATAGGACGTCCACTGCTGAACATAGGCCTCCCCCAAAGATATTCATTGGGGGGATTGCCAACACTCGCCACGTTTTTAATTCGATTTATAAGATTTCGCACGCAGACGCTACTGCTCGTCTCGTGCTACAGGAATTAGTCGCTTACGACACGCCTCCTGTTTGCGGTGAGGAATTGTATTCTTTACGGCCGTCCCCATACGGCACTTATGTACGGCAAGGCCACACGGAAAGTGCTTAACTTGCTCAATTCCCCTGCACCGCCTGCCGCTGGTGGCTCCTAACGGACCTCGTCCTCGTCAGAGTCGGTCGCCCCACTGAGTATCTCGCGTGAACTTGACCGGCTTTTAATAAGATACTTTCTAGAGAGTCTTTCTCTAATTAATTTTATTACATGCTTTAAAAATCACTAACGATTATTCTATTAAATACCTATTTGTACGTTTACTGCTTACAAAATAATTTGCCTTAGTACTAGGACTAACATGTTACTTTCATATTGTTACTACAGCCAGCATGGATTTCTTGTACTCTGTTTCTAATCAACTTCTTTCAGCGCTGCCTCGGTAATCACTATTGTTTCCGCTTTGCAGGGCAACAGGAAAAAGACGCCAAAAAACCTGCCTACTAACAAATCTCAAAGACTAACAGCCTCTAAGAATAACCATCAGCCCGTGTGGTTGAATGACTGGTTGCAGCGATTTTACTTTTAATTTTTAGCTTCTGCCAAGAAATAATACTCTCACACGTTAGGTAGAGCCTCCGGTTTATTCGGCTCGCAATTGGCTAGTTTTTTTTTAAATAACGTTCCATTGCAATACCGGGTATTGGGTATTAAATAATTAGTGATAGATATTTTTAACAAAGCGATGACTTTACAAAAAGTCGTCCGATCGCCTTATCCTACTGCAGACTGTGCTCATTATCAAGCCAAATATTTTCGATACAATATCGTGTATTATTTCTTGAATGATGGGCATTGTTTTAAACACGAGCGAGATATTTTTTTTATAAAAACTTTCTGGAATATACTAACCAGACAATGTTACTTCTCGACTAAACCTCAACCTATTGTAATCTTTGTCGAACAGATTAATAGGTACCTACTTACTTACTCAACTCGTTTATGCGAGGGTATTGTAACGTTCTATCCATTAAAATGTTGAAGTAAAGTAAAGTATGCCTATATACAGGGTTATTTGTAAAATATTATCAACCTCTTAGGGACTGATTCTGGTGCTCAAATACAACAACTTTTTCTATGAGACCGACCATTGAAATCAAAAAAGCAGGGCACAGGCCTCACCTCAACTATGAGGTGGTGTGGGTCATACTCCCACGCGGGCCTAGTGCGGTGGTGGAGAGGTGTTGTAAGGCCAGGGACTTAACCATACTGTTAAGTATTATTAAGCAGAAGCTTCCCGACTAATTAAGTATTCACAATAAGTTTTATTTTTTTAATAAAATTTATTGTGAACTCAAAACTTATTGCTAACTCGGGTTTAAAACAAATCATGCTCTCTTAAGTTAAACTAAATACACTTGCACATCTTTCTTACTTGGACTTAATCTAAACCTAGATTAAAACATCATGTTATTTGGCAACTTCAAACAAAGTATTAAGACAGAAAGAAAAATATTTTATTTGGCTCACAACACATTATCACAAAATATTAAAATAAATACCAAATGGTTGTCAAATAAATACAAAAATTCAACTTTTCAATTTCATAAAATGTATCTTTCATGAATAAATTCATTACTACTTTAAAAAAAAAATTAAAAAAATACATATTTTTTTAAATAGAACCAATGTTATTTTAATGCCATTTTAAACTAGGTTTAGGTTCAATCTCGATTTAAGAAGGTTTTGCAATTGTGCATTACTTAACTATAATTCAAAAACTTATTTTTAAAGACTGAACTTACAAATTGTTTTCGTTAATAAATCATTTCGTTACTAATCCATGCGTTTTATGTTTCCTTTCTCTCTGCCTCCCTGGGAATATGGATTTTATTTACACAGCCTGCTTGGTGGTATAACCCTGTGAGTATTTTATTATATTTCTTATGACTTAACACTTACATTATCTTAAAATAATATTCTTAAAAAAATATACTGTCTTAGTTGTGAATCGAACCCTGTAGGCCTACTACGAAAATGTTTCGTTCGTTCGGACGTATAAACCTAATAATTGAAATAACCATTCACTTGTGTCAATCCTTTAAAAAAATATAAACATCTGTAACTAGCCGATAAAAAACGTGACCGTTTGCAATTGTTTATAAATTGTCAAAGGTTTGACACAAGTAGATGGTATTTCAGTTTATTTGTTAAGTTTATACCAATGATCATCGTCTATAATATCAAATTCAGTTATAAAATATTTATTTGCTACTATGTAGGGTTTGTTGGTTAATATGTACGAAACGAACGTAGGCTTGTAGGCAAGCCTCGTCTCTTCGGGCGACTGGCACTGATTTTTCAACTGAGCTCTAAGGAGTCCGAGGACATTAGTTACAGCTGATGAATTCTGTCAAGTTTTTCGATGTTGAATACAACCAGTGTTGTCGGCGGCGGCACAAGGCGGCTTTTTTTAAATTTAAGTTAAAGTAATTATTATCTTAGGAATAAATAAGTAGCATTTATCTGAAAAAACATTTACATCATTATAATTTTAATTGTTCAGAGTAAGAAAACTTAATTATGTTTATTACATCTAAGTAATCATTTATTTTGGAGTGGGTGGAGTATGTGCCTTCTTTTGTTTATTTCTCACGTTCATGGATTTAACTGGGTAAGAGTGTAATGGTGCATTTCCCTGAGTCACTAACTGACGCTAGATCGGATTAGGCAATTGAACGTTAGTCGAGTGGCAAGAATAGCTACCTGTGTACATTTAAAAAAAATGACAATTAAGTAGTTTAAGTTTTCCAATCAAGCTAATTTAGTAGATTACAGAACTCCGCACTCGACCACTGAATATACAGGGTGGTCCAGGCCAGATGGATAAAAATTTTTTTTAGGTAGTCGGCTAAGGGACCTATTTGTACCAGGAAAAAAATCGCTTGTCAGCCGCTTACAAGATATGTTTTTATTTTATTTTAGAAGTGATATTTCTTTTAGTGTTTTCATATTTTTTTATTTACTTTTAAAATGAAAAATTAAAATTCTATTATTTTTTTATTTTAGGTGCTTATTTAGACATTGCACTCTCTCAGAAAAAAAATTCAGACATCTGCAAATTTGAAGTGCATTTAATTTCATATCAATGCAAGAATAATTACTTTCCTTGAAATCGACAGATTTTTCGTAAACACCAATTAAAAATTAAAAAAGCGGTTCAAAGCACTCATGTTTTTTTTTAAACTGTAGCAACTTATGCCCTTTCAATTGCCAAAAAAAAAGTTTCATGTTAACAAACCAGAAAAAATGTTACGATTTTTTTCAAAAATCTAACTAGGAAGAAAAACTAACTAACCTACAAATAGGTCACTAAGCCGACTAACTAAAAAATTTTTTATATCCATGTGGCCTGGACCACCCTGTATATCATTAGATAAATCACTCGACTAAATTACTAATACTACTAAATATGCTAGAACTACGGTTCAGGACATATTTTTATTTATTATACATCCTGTAACTTAAGAAAAACACACATTATATACATCATAGTAAACAACATTTGTTGTATGACTTTAAAATATGTATTTTTTGTCTTTTACAAATTTAATCGGCTGTTTGGTAATTTTGTATCGGATGTCTATAAATTTTCATGTAAACTTGCAAAAGTTACAAAAAGTTGGTCACCATAACGTATAGAATACAGGGTTACATTGCAAAGGGGTGATAAATTTAAAAAATAAGACCTAGAGAACAATATAAAGAAGCGTCTTAATCGTTATTATTTTTAATAATCGTATGTTACGAAAAAAAAATACTTTAACATATCCGAAAATAAAGTTAATAGAGAGTCTACGAAGCAGCGCGGTCATTCATCAGAGGCGTAGGTACGGCGAGCCAACAAGGACTTTACGCAGTGTACATACGGTGCAATTTTTTCATGAATGAGTCAAATTATCCACGCATACGATTTTCAACAGCGTAGACAACAATTAAATTTAAATTTAAAAAATATCTGGTTTTTTGCATAGTTTGATTAGGTTACTGATTATGAGCCACTCCTAAAAATTTGGCACCCCTTTGCAATGTAACCCTGTATATGGTTACAAGGTTATCCTTGAGCTACTCATAGCTCGTAGCGTACACCTCCTGTTTAATGGTGCAGTTAGCAAATAAGAAGTACATAGACTTAATTGAGGTTTTATACACACGTGCAACTTTTTAAATCTATGTAAATAATTACAGACGAGTTCAACGACCTCTCAGACCCCTTACAGCGCCACCAACAACTGTAAGGAGATCCTGGACAAAAGACTACAGGTGCGGTGGGAGATACAGGTTAGTATCATTTTTTTTTACACATTCAAACTCGTCGATTCAGGAAGGCCTACTATGACAAGAGTGCATGGAACCTGCTTAACTCGCACTTACTACATGTGTTGTAACTGTATTTCCTGTAAAAAAGGTGACTAAGTTTGTTGCGCCGTTTCTCCAGCCGATATGCAGTCCCTAAGCTATATTTTGGAACGTGTATAAATGCCCGGAAGATGGCCTATACACTGAATAAATTTTGATCTGGGGCGTTTCCTACAGGACTCCAAGTCGCGAGCAAATTTATTTATTTATGTAAAAAATACAGGATGATTTTTTATTAGTGTAAACTACTAAAGGGTTTGTTCATACTCATGAAAAAAAACAACTTTTTCCAGCAAACTACTTACTTACCTATCTACATTTAATTTAGTTAGCGTACGAAACTATTTCTTAACAAGAACGCGGACGGCAAAAATAGACTAATAAATTATGTCTTGGTAGGCACCAAGTTTCTTTTTTTAATTTTGCTATCATGAGTAAGTAGATAGCTACGAGTATTAACAAACCCTGAAGTATTTTACACTAATAAAAATTCACCCTGTATACATATTGTAGTATATTATGTAAAGCATGAGCATATTAAAAATAAGAGTGTTTGTAGTATGTAGTACCGAATCAATGGTTTTTGGGGTTCCGTACCCAAAGGGTAAAAACGGGGCCCTATTATTGAGAATCCACTGTCCGTCTGTCTGTCTGTCTGTCACCAAGCTGTATCTCATGAACCATGATAGCTAGACAGTTGAAAATTTCACAGATGATGTATTTCTGTTGCCGCCTTAACAACACTTACTAAAGACAATAAAACAAATATTTAAGTGGGGCATGGGGGGTATGGGAATACAACAAACGTGATTTTTTGCCGTTTTTTGCTCGATATTAGCAACAGCAACAGGTAGACGCTTGAAATATTAACAGAATATTATAGATTATGGTACGGAATCCTCCGTGCGCGAGTCCGACTCGCACTTGACCGGTTTATATGGCCACTTTTTCTTAAATAAGGTGATTTTGCTCTATCTCTGTTTTCTGTTTTGGTTTCTAATGTTCATCACATAATTTTGTGCTAAATACAAAATAATAACAATAACTCCCTTCATGTTTCCATTCAAGCCTGTAGCCCGAGAATTAAGAAGGTAAAGATATGACGATTAATGTTTATTTACGAGTACAAGGTCCTACCATTTCCAATTTAAATATAATATTTGAAAAATACTCGTAGCGAGAATAAGGAGGTGCTTGTAGCTTAGTGGCTGCAGCGTATTGGTAGTGATCACCAAAGTTAAGCCACAAACGCCGGGGTTGTGATTGGATGAGTGACCATTCCAATCATATTTAGTGACATTTATCACAAGAATCTCCGTGCTTTGGAAGGCACGTTAAACGTTGGTCCCGGCTAATATCACTTGATATTAGTCGTGAAGCCTAGTCAGCCAAAATTATCATCTGACAGCCAAGTTAAGTCACTGGCCTTACAACGCCCCTCCACCAATCCACACTGGACGCGCGTGGTGGAGTACCAAACTACCTCATAGTTGAGGTGAGGCCTGTGCCCTGCAGAGGGACGTAGGGAGGCATACTTTACTTTACTCATACCGATGCTACTTTATAAAATCTAGGTAAAAACTAAACCATAAAAAACCAAACCCAACCAAGTACTTACCAATACTGTTTGTTTAAAAGATACGAAGTGTTGAGAACCTCTTTTTTTGAAGTCGGTTAATTTGTAGCTATACCATAATTACGATAATTTGGTTGAGCATGGTATAGCTTCAGTTCCAGAGCTGTTAAGTAAAGCTTGTTTTCCACAAGGACACAATACATATTATAATTTTCTTCAATCCAACAATATTCAAACGACCTTATAGATCACGAATTAATCAACTTGCCGACCTTCTTTTATTTTTTTACGACATCTAAAACACAACCTCCTTACAGGGCGACAAGATCCAGATAACTTTGGCAGCCAGACTCCGCAAGGACCAGTACATGGCCTTCGGCATCTCCGGAGCTGAAGGTAGACCGGTCATGCTGGGGGCCGACGTCGTTGTTGCGTTTTGGGACTCCAAGTAAGTTGGCACGTTCTTTAATTCCTATCATCGGCCACTGATCTTGAGTGTTGCATCGAGGACATACGAGTATCTCACATATTATTATTATGTGCAACGGAACACATTTTCTTAAATCATATTTATTTGAAAAAGGCCTGATAATAGGGTCCTAGTTTCTTACCATTACCTACATACAGTTCCATACTGTTGAGGAATTATCTTAACAAGTCATCGTTGACCATTGTTACTCATCACAGCCTTTAAATGTTACTGGACACAGGCCTCCTCCATAGATGATAGACCGCACAGCAAGCGGCTTTTGGCCGTTTGCATTCAGCGGCTTCCTGCAGCCTTGACTATGTTGTCAGTCCACCGGGTAAAGCAAAATGAAGGTAACAAATAGCAGCGCTCTATCCGTTACTAAGTCTTACCTTTAAAAACTCTATAAACCCATCGAAACCACATCAAAATGATACCTATATTTTTTCAATGACAAAACCACTGTCGGCCTCAGCACTGACCTAAACCTTAGCTCCATAATCATGCAATCAAGGCAACTGGTAACGTATCGCTTTTTTATTTGTATGTACTCTATTACTAATAACATTGATAAATCACAAAATAGATTATTACTAATAACATTAATAAACCACGAAATAGATGAAAATGGCTTCAATGGCTCATACCATCTGCTCTTTGAAATTAAAAATGTTTTCTACAGATCACAAAAACTACAATAACATTTTTAAACAGACTAAAACGCTGACGATATCAAAACCGTGATAACATTTTGTGGATCATCAATCGTAATAACTCTTTAATCATTTACAAAAATTGTATTACAGAGCTAACCAGCCCAGAGCAGTGGACTACACAATATCTCATCTAGCGCAATGCGATGGCAACAAGGGAGTCTGCCCCGACGCCAGGGTTGGAGGGTCCAACGATGCTGTCTTAGGTATACCCATAACCTACGTCTTTCCACACTTAGGTAGATCCTCTTTCCACAATTTGACGACCTCCGTAGCCGAGAGGCGAACGTACCGGACTTGGTGTCGCTATCTCTGAGGTCTCGGGTTCGATTCCCAGTCGGTCAATGTAGAAATGTATGTGAGGTTGTCCAATATTTATTTATTTATTGATTGACAATTGAAACCAGGTAGAGTAAAAAATTAGGACGTGTAAAAGCACAGATGGTAAAGTGATAAGAGCTACACGCGTTAGTAGGATTCAGTCACTATGCCATCTAGAAGTTAACAGATAAGTGGTAGACTTTTCAATTCAGTTTAAATAAACACGATTTCCTACGATATTACGGATATCAACGTACAAATGAGTTTAGCCTTTTTATCCCAATGTATATGAGCCGTCAGAGTTATCATCAAATGACGGAAGGTTACAAATTACTATGCTCTTATGTTAAAGACCGACAATGTCATGGAGCAACTTACTACGCTTCTGTTGCCGACAGCGGATGGAAAAGAATAGCCGAGGATCGGGCTCAGTGGCGAGCATTAGGAGAGGCCTACGTCTCGCTGTCTGTCGTGGGTTGATTACGTTACGTAGACAAGATCAAATATTTCATCAAGACTACTTGCTCTGAGCATGATCAACGAATTGTCTTCGGTTTATTTACAGTATCAGGCAACCAGAAAAATGGAGTCACAACCATTACCTACCGCCGGCCGCTCGCAGCCAAAGACGCAATCAAAGACAAGGAGGTGATGACCACAAGATCGCAGTCCGTGATAGCTGCGTTTGGACCTCTCAACTCCAGGTCCGAAGCGAACGCACACTCCTTCATGGATACAACAAGAACTGACGTGCAGATCGACTTTGGGGCTACGGTAAGTATCTGTAGGACGCACTTATCCAGGATTTCATGCAACCGCCTCTGCATTGTGGTGTGTGCTTTGAGGAACCAACGTGTACGAGCTCCATAGCCGAGAGGCGAGCATATCGGACTCGGTGTCGCTATCTCTGAGGTCCCGGGTTCGATTCCCGGTCGGTTAATGTAGTTAATGTAGTAAAAATGGCTTTTCTATATTGACTAGAGTTTAAATGTTGTGGTAACGTCGTTATTTCTGATTTCTGTAACACAAGTGCTCTGCATACTTAAAAAACCGGCTAAGTGCGAGTCGAACTCGCGCACCGAGGGTTCCGTACCAACTTATAGCTATGTAAATAATTCGTCTATAACGGAAATCGAGTCTCGAAGATATTTACCGATACCGTTACAAATTTACATCGACAAGACAGACAGACGGACGGACGGACAACAGAGTGATCCTATAAGGGTAACGTTTTTTTCCTTTTGAGGTACGGAACCCTATTAAAAACAAATGTGTAACTTGAATGATCACTAGAACGACGCCACGTGCATCGGGCTGGCGGAGCTGGCGCCGGAGGGCCCGCCGGCCTGGGCCGCGCGCGCCGTGGCCGGCGTCGCCAACTTCAGCGCGCGCATCGGGCCCGCGGGCGGCGCCAGGGGATATACTCCTATCACTGGTCAGTGCATGCATTTTACGGTCGCTGTCTTTGAGGTTCTGGGTTAGATTCTCGGTCGGTCGATGTAGAGAAACAAATTTTCTAAATTGTCCCAGGTCTAGGTGCTGTGGTACCGTCGTTGTTTCTGATCTCTGTAACACGAGTGCTGTAGCTACTTATCATAGGATCAGAGCTATGTATGTTGATGTTGTCCAGTATTTATTTATTTATTTTATTTTGAGGGGTTGCTAGAGCGTTCTAGAGCTAATTACTGGTCAGTTTATGCATTTCACGGGCTCACTAGACCTACTAGAGCTGTAGATCTAGAGATTTAAGGGATACTTTATTAGGCTAATGTAATACTTAATTGCCGTGTGGGGACGGCCGTAAAGAATACACTTCCCCACCGCCAACACGAGGCGTATTGTAGGAGGCGACTAATTCCTGTAGCACGAGACGGGCAGCAGCGTCTGCGTGCGAAATCTTATAAACTGCGCTCGCCCACCCGCCTGCCGAGCGTGGCGAGTATTGGCAATCGCCCCCGATTGAAGTCATTTGGAGAGGCCTATTTTCAGCTGTGAACGTCCTATGGCTGAAATGATGATGATGATGAATATTTAAATAATTATTTTTAAAAGTTCATTCATGTTGTTTGTTTCCTTAATAAATAAAATAAATAATGGATAACAAGTCTATGGATAGATAGAATAAGTACTTACTGTCTATCTATACCCAATTGACATTGATAAAACTAATTTGATCTATAATTCTAAATGGAAGATCCAGAAACATCCAATAAAAATCTTTTTTTTTCCGTTTAGAAATGTTTGGCAAGGCTATAAAACTTGTTTTTTTTTATAATTTCAAGCAGGCAATGACATATCAAATGGATTCCTCACTTATGGTAATATACTATTTTTTGTTTACTAAATGTTGTGATGTGTCTTCTGCATGTCCATGTCCGTACCAATACCGATAGTTGATAGTAGTAAGTAGTAAATGATAGCTTCATTTGCGTTTGTCGCATTCGACTAATATTTTGTTGTCTGTTCTTCTAGGTCACCCATCTTGGGGCATAGCGTGGTACATCAACGACCAACTGATCCCAGAAATCTACGTGGAGAGAGGCAAGACTTACACATTCCTCGTGGAGGGAGGGGACGACAGGACCAACCCTGCCAAGTGAGCTTGCTTTGCGTGCAAATGAGAAAACATTTGCCTGCCCCCCTAGCACGACTACTAAAACACAATAGGATATAGCGATTTATCGACACCGACTGTAAAAATATGAAAGACTAGATTTTGCCCGCGACTTCGTCTGCGTTGACCTTACCCGAATAAAAAGTATCATATGTGTTAATCCAGACCATGGTCTATCTGTATGCCAAATTTCATCAAAATCTGTTTAGTAGTTGTTGCGTGAATTAGTAACAAAGATCCATCCATCCTCACAAACTTTCGCATTTATAATATTAGTAGTATATAGCCGCCATGTTGGTTGAGTCGCTGTGCCGGTGACATAAGTTTTATGATCGATGTTTCGTTTAAAATTCAACATTCAATCTATCATATTAAAAAATATATATAGGTACCGTTGGTGTCGATAAATCGCTATATCATATAGTGTTTTAGTGGTCATGCTAAGGGGGCAGGCTTTGGAATAGCATAGAGATAACAAGCAACATTTTATTTTAGGCGAAGACAGTGTATTAATCAGTATTAACGAATTAGCCATAGAGAATAGGAATAGTTTAAAAAATCCGATATTAAAAATACTTCATCATCATCATCATCATTTCAGCCATAGGACGTCCACTGCTGAACATAGGCCTCCCCTATTGACTTCCAGATTGGTCGGTTGGAAGCGGCCTGCATCCGCCATCCAGCGTCTTCCTGCGACCTTTACCAGGTCGTCTGACCACCTTGTGAGTGGACGTCCTACGCTGCGCTTGCCGGTACGCGGCCTCCATTCTAGAACCTTTCTGCCCCATCGGCCATCAGTTCTACGTGCTATGTGCCCCGCCCACTGCCACTTCAGCTTGCTAATCCGTTGGGCTATGTCAGCGACTTTTGTTCGTTTACGGATCTCTTCATTTCTGATTAAAAATACTTAAATTCGAAGAAAGGTTAACTAAATATTATTACTTACTGAATTATACACTAGAGTGTTTGCTGCCTATTAAAAGTTTACCGTCTTATTGTTTATCCAATACTAGAGGAAAGTACAAAAACAGATTCATATTAGGTAGATATTTTTGGATTTTTATAATTTTTTTTTTTTTCATTTATTTTGGCATCAAACAGTCATGTACAGAAACAGATGTAGTTGAAAATTGTGTTACATTAATTGACCTAGTAGTGCCTAAAAAGTATACATAACAAAAATATGGACTTTAATAAAGCTAAGATGGTCGGACGTGACCAACCAAATACAAGGTAATTTGTTAAATTAGTTAATTATTATATCAAAAATCTTTCGTCTCTTACGTTTTTAAGGACTCTTTTCATCTTAAACTTTCAAATATTCTTTCCTTTTCTAGATTTCACCCGTTCTACATTAGCGACTCATCCGAAGGCGGCTTTGGGCAGAAGAAGGAAGAAGATCGCAGGAAGCAACGGGTGTTTGCCGGGGTCGCCTACGATAACGAGGGGTACCCTTACCCTACTGCAGGTTAGTGGGACATCACAGGTAGGGTAACCTGATGACCAGTCAGGGTAACATAGGGACATTTATCTCTATTGACAATAAGTAATTTATATTGTTTCTTCTTTGGATGTGCTGAGGTGGTAGAGGAAGGAGCATCGCTACTACAATAGTATTGAACATACTCGTATTATTTTCACACAATCAATCCATTGACGACAAGATTGGCGTAGTGGCGCGGCGATTCACCTTTAACGCGAAGGGTCCTGGGTTCGATTACTTACCAGTTCGGGTCCATCCAGAAAACGAACTTTTCAACATGTTTTAAATTTGGGTGTCTGTGTGTGGGACCGTGAGTCGCCCCTGGCCACCCCTGGCTCTTGAAAAATGTATTTTCCAGTATAACTTCCAGTATAATTTCCAGTAAAATCAAGAGTAATTATGTTCTGAGAAAGAGAGAATAACATGCGGAATGGAAAGTCGCGTCATTGTTATTGAATCGCGATTACTTCGATTCAATTCTTTTGGATCTTTGCGACAATTCTTTACCATTGAAATCCGTTTTTTCTTGAACTCGAATAACTAAATTAATAAAGAATTTAAATACCGAATTTTAACTTTTCAGTGGGCAGATACTGCGAATGGACGCACAAGACAATCGACCAGTCGGCAATGTCCGAGACCTTTGAAGACTACATGAAGACTCTCCAACTGGAGTGTAACGAGGGAGAACCAGCTGTCTTGAACTGGACTGTAGCCCACGAGACCCCGGATTTGGTCTACTATCAGGTAAAGTTATTGTTCTTTATGTCAAATCAAAGATTGTAGGTACACAACATTGACGAAGACAAAATAATACCTACTTAGATATACCTAAATTAGAGCTTGTAATGTGTTGGAACTGTTAGATGTAATCTGCCAAGAACCGCTCGCAGTGGCGTATCGTGGAAAGGATATACAGGGTTACATTTCACGGTAGTGCCAATTATTCAGGGATCACTCAGAATCAGTAGGTAACTACCTAAATCGATCTACGTAAAAAACACTCATTTATTTTTCATTTTAAATTGTTTCATTCTGCATTTGAAAAATAGAATACGTAGAAAATTTACGATTACTCAATTAAATTGCACCGTATGTGCACTGCATGAGGTTCTTGTTGGAGCAGCGTCGGCGTACGCCTGCGATATCTGATAATTGACGGCGCATTTCGGGTTTTCTTGTTTTTAATAATTTTATTCCAGAAATACGACGACTGAAATTAATTACGATAAATTATTATTTTTATATTGTTCTATTGACATTATTTTTAAAATTTGGCACTACCTTGAAATATAACCCTGTATAATGGTCCAGCAATATAGTTCTAGAAGTTATAACTGCAACTTTCATTTATTTGGTTAACAACAACACTCACAATCACAGTATTAATCGAAGTTCTCATAGACTTATTCCTATATCAATAAAAACGGAATATTATAAAATAATAACAAATCCTTATTCCAGTGCTACACTCACAACAATCTAGGCTGGAAGATCCACGTAGTCGATCCAGGCACCAAAGTTCCTTTCCCGGGCGATCAGCGGGCGCAAATCAACAAAGCAGATCGTTTCGCGCCAATTCCATTGACAGCTGTCACATCTGTCATTGTCATCGGAATAATCAACATGGCCGCCAGATAAGGCAAAGACATTCACGCGAGCTCTAGGCCTTGAGTACTGAGTTACTGGCTCGATTGGGACGGCGTGTTTGATTTTATTTATGTTATAATAAGAAATAAAAGGAACACTTACTTAGCATAAATTGATTTATTAATGATCATGGTAACTAATTTAGAAGACAACTTGTTATGCGCCGTTCTAAAAGATAAATCTGAACTGTTAAAGTACAGTCATATCCAGAAGTTTAGGCGATATTTTTAACAAACTACAAAGAAAAAGATGGTTCTCATTCTTTTAAAAGATCAATGGCTTATGTACACCATGATGATATTTAAAAATAGTATTTTTGAAATAAATAACAAGCTGCTGTCTTTGATAAAATTCATTAAAGTCCTATACTTACGATTTATGTGCAAACTCATTTAGCAAAAAGAGAAGGTACATAAATATGCAGAATGGTAAATGACGTAAGAGTGTAAAATTACAATAATCATGAAAATCGTGTTTTAAAGACAAAAAAGTACTTCTAAAACAATGATGACTATAATAATAACTACAATAAGTACAAAATAAACTCACAACACGTCGTCTCAACCAAGTAAAGATTGTGATAATAATGTTGGAATAAAGTTTTAGCTCCCTGAGCTCGCGCCTCCTTGTACAGGTCTAAGAAATTGGGTAAATTATGTCAATCTACGTACATATTATCAATTTCATATCAGTCATTATAAAGTGCATTTTGTGCATTAACTTTACAATTTAGGCTTTGGATACCTACTTGAGAGTATGTAGTAAATATACTGTGACTATTAACATTTTATACATTACCCCCTTTCTTATTAAAATATATGGCCTCTTGTAATGGAATAATGAAAAAAATACAAATAAATATACAATTATGTACACTTAAATGTTATACAAATTTAATTTATATAAATATTTATAATATTTTTACAATATACTTAATAATTGAAGCATATAGCTGTAGGTGTGTACTGTTTTAGGCAATAATAATGATTTACAATAATTTGATGACAAGAGCTTATTTAAAAAAAAAACAAAGGAAAATAACACTAGAAACTGAACTTAAAATAATTGCTTTTATCATTGTAAAAAAATAGTTTGCCGAACATTAATTGTAAATACTACTTGACTACAACAATAAGACCCATGACAGTTACTCATATTTAGTTTAAATAACTCGCGCTTCTGGCTCGCGGCAGTGATATTATTTCTATATCGCTTCCTAAGTGCCTAATTTAAATAGTTAGTAATCTCCTCTCTTGTTTCAATAATGTCTTGCAGCATGACAACCTAATTGTTGTGGTCGCGTAGTAGGTTTGTTTTTAAATATAGAATTTTATAGAAATCGAGCGATAAAAAAAACTCACGTGAAAAATAACTATTTCTGTCAACAAAAGTTTATGTTGACCTGAGTTCTGCCAGAAAAAATATCGTTATTACATTTCAATCCTTATTACTTACTAAGTGTATTTTCATAGTAAGGGGGTAATAATTATTAGGTATTTATGGAATTGATTCCGTGAGTTTGGCTTGACGGGTTTAAAAATTTTACTATATAAATAAATTCAAATAGGCCACAATAAAAAACATTGACAATAATATTGGCGTAACAATTGTATTGATATGTATTTTTTAGATCATTACTTTGTAAGTATGTATACATTTTTATACCATGTGCTTGACAATAATTTAATAAACTGTGGTATAATTTTGTAAAACAATTTAAAACATGAATAATACTTAATAATTGTATTATGGAGTCGAATTAATAACAGTTAAGTATTTTATTATTTTAGTTTTTAAAGATTTTAATATTTGGTGGGAGAATTTATTCCTTATATTAAGATAATCTAGTGGTAGACAATAATCTACTTTCTTTTAGAGATTAAAACTGTTTAAAAATTTGCATAAATCACATGCTTTATAAATGGAATTTAAAATTTAAGAAAATAAACAAGTATTATTGGAATTTTTGGACTGTTTAAATAAGATTCTGACTAAGCGACACGTAGTGTTAATGTTCGAGTGTGATTAGGTAATGGACAATAATTTGAAGAGAAGGTAAAATATGGCATTACATACCCATTTTAAATTATAACGTTGATTGATTTAGAATCGGTTGTTAGATTGGTAAAAATAATTCAAACTAAAGCTTAAACCATTCTTAGAAAGGCTTTAAAAAGATGTTTCCGATGCGAAAAAACTGATTCTACTATCATAATCTCAACAAGACTTCACTTTTACGAGCAATTGTTAAAAAAAATTACCTAAAGCTACCATCAACCATCATTGACACAATAATCAAATAATATTAAAAATGTAATCTGAAGTTGTAGTGTGCAACAGAATTAATTCCTTTCAGGTAGTATACGGTAATTTTTAAAATGCTCTCATTCAAAAGTTATTGTTAAGTAATTTAAGTTTTGCTTTTCAATAACATCTGGGACGTTATTATAATTATGTTGCTTTAATAACAAAATAATGAGATGTAATAATTATTTGTATTAACAAAAACGGGATATTTTTGGAAAGATTCTGTTGTCGACTGTCGCCTATTTCAAACATCGAAAATAATGTTACCAGAGAAAAAAAACGATAGTAGTTTTTTAATATTCCACTGGCACACAAAAATAATAATAAAAAATAATTAATGTATGTTATAATTCGAAATGCAGTAAGTAATTAAAAAAAGCAAAAAATAACATGGCTCACAAACGACATACATACCATGCGATAAAGAGTTTTACATAGTTGGTGATCAAACACAAGTTTTAAAAAACTTAATAATAGTTATTATATTCCAGACAATACTGCATTTGAGGTGGAATGAATAATATAATAAGTAGGCATATATTTTGTTTTTACGTATTAACAAGGTTATAAAATATTGGCGATAATAAAAAAGTTGACAATAACGTATTTGGGACTTTAAAAATGTTATTTATGCGTAATTTATATGACTCCAAAATAATTTATCAATAATATTAGGAAAAATTTGTTTCTGAAAACTTTACCTATTACTTATATTTATATGTAATTATAGTTAAACATAGAGTAATTTAACATCATTTTACACTTCGTAGTGGTAGATGTTGATGCACAAATTTATGTTTATTTATAAGAATTTTATCAGTAGTTAATTATTGTAAATTTATAGTTAACTGTATACAGTATTATAAGCATCCTCATACTGTGCAATTACAGGAAGATGGCAAAGCCATTATGCTAATAATTTATGTGATTTCAAATACCAATTTAAAGGGGAGTACAATCGCAGCAATATTATTAAAACTACTGTAAAACAATTCATTATTATACAGGTTAATATGATAAAAGGTAACAATTTAACTTATATTGTATTTATATAAGCTCAAAAGTCAAAATATTGTTTCTGAAAACTCAATAGAAACGTAAATCGAAGTAATGTTCCTCATCTTAATAAATTGTTATCACTTTAGGTAATAATTTGAATATCGTGCATGTGTGAAGCGGCCGTCCAAATTAAAACATTGAATTCACAATTCCTATCACGGCCGCAATTTCGATGATATTCCTATCTATCAGCTGTCTTATAAATACAATAATCATATCACCAATTTTGTGCTTGACCAATATTCTTGAGAGGGCATAACAATAATTTGAGTAACAAAACCGTATTTACTTTTAAAAAAACTAGATAAGTTTTTCTTGACTGACTTGTTCGCTAACACCTATGTTATTATGTTTATAGTATAGAAACTCTTTTCTCAAGAAAAAAATACATTTTACATAATAACAAATCCAATTACGTTTTATTAACTCAATGTCCGTGAACGTTGTCAGTTTACTAAAACGAATATTCGTTTTTTTGTGGTGTGATGCCTTGAGAAAAGTGAATAACTTATAAACAGACAATCGATTGCACACTCCATATCAAACGTACCTACGTAGCTTTTTCCCCATAAGTAATTTAGTACAAAATTAGTTAGTTTACACAAATGCAACTGTATTTATGAACTAAATAGGTAATACTATACTATTAATTCGTTAGCTAATATTAATAAATTGATCATCATTACTTACTCTATATTTTTACGTCAATATTTAGTGGATTTTTGTTTGTTGTATCCATTTATATGGTTTGTTGTAGCTTTTTACAGTCAAATGTTTGTGTAATTTTAAAAATACTAACTTATTGCATAAATTTTCCATTTTATAGTAATTAAATTATACATTAAAATACAAATAGCATACTAACGCTTTTTTATAAATACCTAACTACATGTATATATTTACGTGTTAGTTAACACGATTTTGTAAAAAAAAAACAATACCTAATGACAAGTTTAACGATAAATTGCTGTTACTTTTGTGTAATTTATTAAACTTTGACAATAAATACCTTTCCTTGAAAATATAGTTGTTTCAGTAATTTTGTGATAAGGAAATGAGACCCACTTGGTTAGGGCGTTTGTGTTTTTTACTCTCCCGGGTTCGGGCTTAACAAAGAACCTACTTTTTGTACGGCTCAAGATGATAAATCGTGCGACAAGGATAAAGGCTGTGAACGTAAAAGGCCGGCTATACTTAGCAACGTGGACGATTACACGTTTTGAATAACTGAAATCGTAAGGAATTGAAACAGAATGGAAAATTTGAAACATCCAGATTTCCAAAAAGCACTGCCGCCCCATTATTGGGACATATTGGATCAAACTTTCAAAGTACTGCACAACACTGTACCTACATGAGATTGAATTAAGCTTTCAAATTGGGCACAACACCATGTACCTATTATAAGAGATTGGATTTAGCTTTTGAAGAGAGCACAACTCGTTACCTGCCATTACCACAGTTTGGATCGAGCTTCTAATGCGAGAGTTTTTGTCATTCCTGTATAGTGGAAGAGAACAGGGATCGCCGACGGTCTGTAGCGACCCTGCACATCTCAGTAGCCTTTCTGGCACTGAAGTCTCGCCAGCCTACGAGCTGTCATCCTGAAGCTCATCAGACGGACTTGCCAGGGATCTCCACTCCAAGATTGCCTGTCACGAAGACTGCGAAGCTTACTTACTTGGCAGGATAATAAGTGCCTTCGCCTCTTCAACGTCCTCCTCCCTTCTCCATTTTCCCTTTTCCTCCTGACTTCCGGAGCTATATTCGTGAATGCGCAGCGCAATACGTTGATTTTTTAAAATAAAATAATTGACTGTTTGTTTTAATTAATCTTGGAAGTTAATTTTACCTGTAATAAAATAATTGTTCCTTTTTATATAATCATCCATAAATACACTTGGCAGTTTCTAAATTTATAAGAACAGCATTCAGTAACATTACACAGGAATTTTAAAGAAAACGCTGTATTTGCCTATAAAGACATATCTTGTACACATTGCAACCTACTCATAAGTAGGTATTACTCTGAATTGTAATGTTTACTGATATGTTGCTGGTGAATCTTTTCCAATAAATAAATAAATTAGAAATTATTAGCACTAAAACATGGTGTTACAGGTATTATAATTTATTTTATACAAAATAGAGATCTATGACATGTTTTGCCAAATATAATCAAAGCATGCAAATGTGTTGAAAACCAGCAGTCATTCTAGTCTACTTGTTAAACTCAAACAAACATTTTAGTCATTAAAATTAGAAATTGAATTACATAATTATTGTGCCTAAAAATCCTGTAATTAACTGACAAAAAATCTGTCGGTGGTTCTGGACAATTTAGTAGAAAATAGTAGAAAATTTTGGCATTTTATAGTCGTTCGTACTTTATTCGTAAACCTAGTTTAAAAAAGGGTTCCCAACTTAGGGGTTTTCCCCCTAAATTTAGAGGGAGATCATGTGGATTAGGATTTTTTGAATAATAAAAAGTTATTAAAAACAATTAGTCACTAAAAAAAATGAAAACTAAAAACACAGCCGCAGACCGGCAGCGCCGCAGCATGTGATAGAGACAGACTCGTACTACAGACCCAGAAATCCACCCAACACACGTCGTTATAGTCTTATTGCTTACGGCGATATTTACGTCGGAAGCTGCATTTTAGGTAGAAAGCAAGCCGCTTTACACAGTGGTACTAGGGACCAATACAAATAATTTCATTCGTGGAAACGGAAATTTCATCCACTGGAATTCAAGATGGCGGACATTTTCTAAAATGGCGGCTGCATATTTTAAAAAAAATATAGAATCAGAACCGCTGCTCCGATTTTAGTGATTGAGGTGTCAATCAATTCGTATTGACACCTGTAATCAAAATAAAAAAATGCCATTTAATAAATTAATGATGGCGGCTAAATATTTTTAAAAATGTGTAATTTTAGAATTATTTTTTTCATTCTAGTTGAAATAACAACTAAACATTAGGATATTACCATAACATAGGTGATATTGGTCTCTAACCTACGGATCAGTTGTATGGTGGCCCACATAACACCAGACTACCGCAAAAGCAAAACTTCAGAGTCTACAACGCTTAGCGTTTGTAGCAAACACTGGATGCATAAGAATCACCCCATCAACTGCGCTCGAGCTCAGCTTCTTTCGCATGCGTTCCTATTGTTTTTCCAGAAATCACAAAGCAAGTGTAGTTTGAGGAAGTCAATTGATTAGCAAGATTTGTCATCACATTAGCAGCTTCAAAGTCACATGGAAGGCTTGCCCCAGAAACTGAAAAAGCTCTCATTAATTTTTTTCTAGCCAATTGGAAGGTAAGTTAATGAATAAAGAAGGTAAAAAGGAATACGAATAAGCGACAAAACAATTATTTTTAAAATAATAATAAACATATTTCTGTAGCCCCCTAAAGAAGTTTGCCTCTGGATACTCCGAATGGGAATAGTTCCGTGAAGATAATGAAATGGTTGCCATCAAAGTTGTCTTTTTATTACGGGGGCCTATCTCAAAAACTAAAGCAGGTCTAAATTTGAGATTTCTATAAAATAAAATCCACATAATGTATACAAATACTGAAAACGTTGATTCAAAATGTCATTTTAGTAAGTTGTGACCAAAACAAGTAAACAGTTGCTTGTCGGTACACCCTGTAAGTGCGAGTCCAACTCGCACTTTGCCTGTTTTCACCGACGTCATGTCATGACAAATCATCTGTTACAATTGCAAGCACGAACTTCTATCGAAATCGAATCGACTGTCGAGATCGAGAAAATTTGTATGAAATCTTGATCAGCGCCATTGCGGCCAGTAGCAGGAACTATTTTTCTAAGCACAAACCACTTTGACGTCTCGAGACTCGCGGATTCGTATCGAATTCGAATCGAGAAGCGGCAGTTTGTATTAGAATTGGTAGCACGAAACAACATTTGACACACAGATTCGAAAAAATCGAAGGCTGGCTATCGAATTGTCTCTCACTGCAAATTTATCAGTGAGAACTTTCGTAAGTCTTAAAATTTGTGATTTAAAGTGAAAATAATTATGTGGAGAGTGTCTCGTGGTCCCTTACCAAGCTATTTTAGGGCTTGGTCGATGTTGAACACAGAAAGAAATGAAGAGGAACAAATTAAAAGGTATACTTATTAAGGTTATTTATTTGTTGTTAAACAATGCATAATATTTGTTTAGTGCAATATTACCTTAATATCTTTGTTTTAGAGACCTACGTATTAGAAGTGTGTTAAGAAAATCGTTTAACCCAGCAAGTATCAACAGTAGAGAGTTCGTGAAAAGGTATCGGCTTACCAAAAAAGCGTTTACTTTTCTATGTAGAATCCTGAGAGAAAAAACTGCGTTGAAGGCCAGCAAAAGGGTATCGTTCGAACATAAGGTTTGCATCTGGTGGTCTATGCTTTATTTAAAATCAATAAACTTCCTATTTCTTCTTTATTGTTGTCAGTTTTTTCAGGTTTTATGTGCATTGTCTTTTTACGCCACCGGATCTTATCAAAGAATTGTTGGTATGGCGAAATACTTGGGGCAAACTACAGTCAGCAAGTATGTGAGAGAAGTAACAGGTGCTCTCAATACTCCTGCTATATTGAAAACATTTATTAAATTCCCTACAACAGTTGCTGAAAGAGAAATAGCAAGGCAAAAGTAAGTTTAATGAAACCTCATCTATTCAATTTGTTATCATATTTTATATAAAATCTAAAATTAATCATTTGTTACTTCTCAGATTCTATACTAAATATGGTTTCCCTGGAGTAATTGGATGCATTGATGGATCACATTTTCATATATTTACTCCAGGAAAAGACATTGAACATTTGTTTTTCTGTCGCAAGCACTATCACTCACTGAATGTTCAAATGGTAAGTTAAGTGTAAAAGGATTTAAAGTGAATTATAATTAAAAACTAACTTGACTAACTGTATGGTATGAGAAAAATATCTATACCTGCTTTATTGTTAACAGATTTGTGACAGTGATGGAAGGATAACTAATTTAAACCCTAAGTATGGTGGAGCAACACATGATGCATTCATCTGGGAAAATAGTGAAGTAAATAACTTCATGCAGCGATTGCATCAAAACAATGAGCACACGTGGTTATTAGGTAAGTGCACCATTTCTAAAAATAGCTTCCTTTGCGCCATAGAGCATTCCAGTCCCAGGCAAGTTAAGCAAAAACTAGTTGTAAAAAATTGGGTCATTGGGGTCTAAATCCACTTGAGTTATTTCATTAGTTCAGTTTAGTAGAGTGCCAACGATTTACTCAGTGCAAGATTAAAAAAGATTTATTGACATTTATCATTTTCCTGGTAATTATAATTAATTGAATAGTTTAAAAAAAAATTTTGAATATTTAAATTATTTTCACTATATGTATACATTAAACAACAACCATGACACTATTATTAAGAGTTGGCTTGTCTCAGTATTAATTTATTATAATGTGTTTAAGGTGATTCAGGATACCCCCTACGACCATGGTTGATGACACCTATAACCGATGCTGCTGAAGGGACTCCAGAAGCTAAATATACATTTATTCACGGACAAACTCGTGTAATTATAGAGAACACTTTTGGCAGGCTGAAAAATCGATGGCAGTGCCTTAGTAAAGACCGTACACTACACTACAAGCCAGAAAAATGTGCAAAGATAATAATCGCATGCAGTGTTTTGCACAATATAGCCATAGATTTTTCGGTCCCTGATTTAGATGACTATAATCATACGAGTCAATCTGATAGTCAATTTCAAGAAAACTTGCGAGGTATCGAGGGAACAGGGAGGGATGATCTTCTAATTAGAGGGCGCGCTACGCGTGCCCAGTTAGTTGATAGGATAAATAGGTTACACTAAAATAAATGTAGTACTTTAGCTTTCATTAAATTGTTATATTTTTTCGTTTAAATTGATATGTAGTTCGATTTAAAAAAACTTAAACTTTATTAAAATTATTTGCCTTTTTTTATTAATATTGAATTTATTCGTTGTGTATTCTTAGATTTTGTAATTTTTGATAATTTGGATTTTGTAATGAGCAGGTATAATTAAATTTAAAATAATGCTTGTTTTACCCAGACGAAATGTGTTGGGCATTAAAATTATTTTAGTCATTTTATATGTATTCTGTACCATGTTTTAAACCAAAATATATTTACCTTATTTCATTAAAACAAATATTAATCGTAATATATTTTTTATTTATAAGTAACTGACTTAATTTCTATTTGATACATAACATTTGAAACATACCTAAATATTACTTAGAGCTACTTTTACTTAAATAATCTTCTATAAGTTTTAACGTTTCTTTAAATATTTCTATCCACTGAGCTTGCAATTGAAGCTCAGTGTCCCTCTGGCGAATCCTCTCTCTCTCCAAAGAAAAATATTTTTCGTCGCGTTCCTTCTCACACTCCAAAAAAGCCATAGCGGACGCATCGGCTTTTGTGGATTTTTTGAGTTTTTTTGGTGGAGGTGGTGTCCAGTGAGGTTCTGGAGTTGTGGCGTGTGGACTCGGTGTCGGGAGAATATCTTCTCGGGGTAAACTGTGAGTACTCGTTCCCGGTATGTTCCACTCCTCGTCACCTGCAAATGTACAGGAAAGTGTAAATTATTTCAATTATCTATATACATTCTATAAAACAAAGTCGGGTTAGTTACACCATTTATAAGTTAAGAAGGGCTGGACCGATTTTTATGATCTTTAATCTTTTGAATTTATTCCCGCCTCGAATAGCAGAATAATTATTAATACATCAGAAAATTCACAAAAAACAGCTAGTGTAAAAAAAAAAAACTTTCTTTCTTTGATTCTGTATTTAACGTAATAAAAAACGATTTTATTTATATTAGTTAAAAAGGAAAGATAGATAAATAAGAAATACTTACCTACAACAAGAATACTTATGTCTTCAGACTGCTGTGTAAGTGGTGGCTGCTCTACAGGATCATCCTGTTTAAAAAAATGGTTTTACATAATGACGCCTATTTTAAATTTAACTTATTCTACATAAGTAGTCAGTTGAAATTCCAAGAAGGCCAATTCTACAATCATTCGAGTAAGTAATAAGGTAAAGAATGTCTTGTTCAAGTGGGTCTCATTTTTTGTAATAAAAAAAAACTATGTTCGGGGTAATCTTAATAGTTAGATCTCATACTAAAATTGCATTTTGAATTCTTAAAAACATACCTGAGTAAAACCTACTTCAGGTACAGCTTGCATTCCTGTAGCAGCTTGCTCACCAATGATGGTCAAAACCCGCAACTCTAAATCGGTCAGACATATCTTTAGAGCAGGACCTCCACCAGTACCACGCATTGAATTCTTCAATTTGGCAGCCTTTTTTTTTGTTCCATTTTTAAAGTCACTCCACACCTAAAATATTTGCAATAAGAACTTTTAAAGTAGGTCTAAATAGGTCATAATTAAGAAACTTAATTATTTGTAAATATAATACATAAATTCGGAACAATTTAACATACAACTTATATTTTATTTCTTTAAAAATGCTTACCTTTCGCCATTTTTCTTCATTGCGTGAATCTCCTGACCCTTCACTGTTCAATTTACTAGTAAGTTCCTTCCACTTAGCTATGTTGTATTGGCGTCCGTGAGGGCCACCAGAGGGTTTAGATAAATCTCCAAATCTAAAAAAGCAGAAAGTTTTATAGGGAAACTAAAAACAAACATCAATAGGCGATTATGGTATAATATATAAGTATAAAGCGTATTTACATACCTTTCCATGAACTCTACCATAATAGTAAATTGGATGTGACTAGTTCTCACCATTTTAAACTCACAACAATAAACAATACCCAGAATAAATAAATAATTATTTCAGTGTTCGCGCGTTCTCATTCAAGTGGCGTCACTTACTCGAATTACAAACTTTTTTGACAGAATACGTTCTACACTACTAAGTGAAACGTTTTGTCGGCACAATGTTACTTAAACACTTAAAATACAGTAAAAGCTCCTTATTCGCGGGGTATACGGTCCGTAAATATGCCGCGAATACAGAAACCGCGAATATGGAATGGTAATTAGTATGGAATTATAGGGGATACGTTCCAAGGTACCAAAATGAAACCAATATGTATGAAAATAATATAAATTTATTGCTAAATTCTAAATTAAAATAAATCATTTTCGTCAGATTTAGGCAAGGGTTTAAAGAATTTAGTAATTTTTTCTTGCTTTGCTGCTTTTAAGAGGTCATTAAATTCTGATTGGTATTGAGCTGTAGCATCAATAATTTGCCGTTTAAAAATAAGGCTCCTTTCCATAGATGGATCAATATTCACGAAGAAATCACAAAGATCATTTGCCCTACGTAAACCTTCACTCAGATTTTTTAAGTTAAAAGTCACCTTTTCAGTGGTTGCTGAAGGCTCTTCTTCAGTGGAATGTGGAGTTAACATTTCCTCTAAGTCGGTTTCGGTCAACTCATCCTGCGAATCAAACAACTCTTGGATGTCACTTGGTTCTATCTGTTCGAAGCCATCTCGTCCTATTCCATTTGCAACGTGAACAACATTTTCAGTTAAAGATTGAATTTGCTCAGATTCATCATCATTTCCGGCAATTAAAGTAGGCCACAGTTTTTTCCAGCATGATTTCAATGTGCTTGGCTTCAGTTCATCCAACGATTCTTTTATGTTAACAATACATTTTGCTATGTCAAAAAATTTCCAGCACTGTATGACATTCATATCGGGATTAGATTCCATGGTGTCCATTATGATTTTAAATGTTCGTCTGATGTAATAAAGCTTAAAGGCTTGGATTATTCCTTGGTCCATGGGTTGGAGTAAAGCTGTCGTGTTAGGGGGCAAAAATATCACCTTTATATTTGGATGCATAGTTTCAAGCTCACGAGGGTGACCAGGAGCATTGTCCAAAGCGAGAACGGCCTTAAAGTCCAAATTACTTTTTTTCAAATAATTTTCAACTTCAGGAACAAAACAATTACGGAACCAGTCACAGAAAACTGCACTTGTAACCCACGCTTTTTTATTCGCACGCCAAAACACTGGCAGGAGGTCCTTGTTTTGGTTTTTTAAAGCACGAGGATTTAAAGATCTGTAAAGCATCAGTGGCTTTATAAGACAATCTCCAGATGCGTTAGAACAGAGCAGCAGTGTTATCCTATCTTTTGCTGCCTTAAAGCCGGGGGCGGATTTCTCACTTTTGGAAATGAAAGTTTTGCTTGGCATTCTTTTCCAAAATAAGGCTGTCTCATCTGCATTAAAGACTTGTTCAGGTTTGTATCCACCATCATTAATTAACTTTAAAAATTCATCTGGATATTTTTCTGCTGCGGCGGTGTCTGCGGATGCAGCTTCTCCAACAATTTTAATGTTATGCAATGACTGTCGCATCTTGAATTTATTGAACCATCCCTCCGAAGCTTGAAAC
This sequence comes from Anania hortulata, assembly GCA_963576865.1. Classification (NCBI taxonomy): domain Eukaryota; kingdom Metazoa; phylum Arthropoda; class Insecta; order Lepidoptera; family Crambidae; genus Anania; species Anania hortulata. Next base: position 874,819 of record OY756412.1, on the reverse strand, counting down.
CGTCCCTCTGTGTGTTCCTCACCAGGTTCTTTAAAATGTGCGTAAAGACGCATTGCTTTGTCGCGGATCAAAGGGCCATTTAATGGCACTCTTTTCTGGTTACGGTCTTCAATCCACAATGACAAGGCAGCTTCCATTTTTTCAATTGCTGGATCACGAACAATTTTGGCTGATAGTGAGGTGGAGGCTATGGAATTCCTTATTTTTTCTTCGGACTTCTTGATTGATCGTACAGTTGATTCATTAACATCGAAAAAGCGTGCTACGGATGCAAATGACTCGCCAAGGCGTAAACGGTCAAGCATTTGTTTTTTTACTTTAAGTGGCAACACTACCTTCTTCCTCTTCGGAACTGTTTTTTCTTTCTTTTTCGTCGGAGCCATTTTTTCTTTTTCCACTCGAAATTTTAAATTAATTACAAAGAAGAAGTCGCGTGTTACTCATTGAAAATATTTGCATCAAATGACGAGTTGAAACTACATATACAACACCAATCGTGCCAAAGGCGGCGTTTATCAAAAGACAAAGCAAAATAGTGACGGTGGCATTCAAGAATGGCTTTTATTTAGTCGCAGTAAGGCACTCGGTTACGTCCTTTGTAAACGCCGATGCGGCGCGTGCCGGCAGTACTCAAAGAACGCCGACACTTTAAACGAAACCGAATCCGTTTCTGTTTAGGTACCGATTGCATCCGCGAATAGTGAAATTTTTAGCCGCGAATACAGAAACTGGGTTGCAATTTTTTTACCCGCGAATAATGAAAACGCGAATAAAGAAACCGTGAATAAGGAACTTTTACTGTACTCTTTTTTATTTGAAAAATGCTAAAATACTAATAAATTACTTATTTTTACTATAGATACGACTTAATTTTAATTATTTACTAATTTATTTATTAAATTTTTAACTCTCTGAAATATTTCTATCATTCACTTTGGTTTCAGAACGCACACTTCATACAACATCATTTTTTGTCTGTGCGCTTCTATCGAGAAACTCGATAGTTCCCTAGCGAGTACGCGTTAGCGAGTCGATTTAAGTTCGTGCTGCCAAAATTTCGACGGATCGAAATCGAATAGTTTCGTCAAACTTTTCTACTCGATTTCGATACTAGTTTCGTGCTTCGCCTAGTGCACTCGTTTTGATTGTACGATGCATCACATCACGTATAATGAAGGCTTTTAAAACCACGCGCTTCGTTTGTAATACCTACTAAACTAAAACTACTTGATGGATTGTCAAGCATTTTTTTAAAATTCTGGATCATATTATCAGGTTTTATTTAAATAAAAAATATGTGACATGTCATAGGATACTTAGTTGTTATTTTTACTAGAATGAGAAAAATAATTGAATTTTTTTTTTATAACCACTACGACAATTTCAAACACGTTTTCTTGGATTGTTTGGACTCGTATTTTTTTTATTGATCGGTTTTTCAGGGGGTTTTCAATGAAATTTGGCGATTTTAGGGGTATTTGACGTGTGCTTAGGGGGAAAACATTATCAGGAGTTGGCAACCCTGTTTAAAAACGTCAAACATTGCGGTCACTGACTGACTCACCGTCACAATCTTGTATTTTTATTTTTGTTTCGTAACATTTTAATGTTTTTAGAATATTCATTATAAGCGTACAGTGTCATCGTTTTTATTCTTGCAATGTTTGTTCTATAATTTACAGCCGTGATTTTAAACATCAGGAAGTGTTTTAGTGTTGTGTTTGTTTTTCATTTATTTTGTGCTGTAATCCGGTATAATGGCTGAAAAAGTACGTGCTAATTATTGTATTCTTGATTTTAATACCTTAGTTAATTTCTCTTTCTTGAAACCTTTGTTTGAGAGAGTTTGAAACCTACAAAATGACAAAAAAAAAACGACAAGACAAACACCTGTCAACTTGGGAAGCTTGAACCACTTTTGGCATTTTGTGAAAATTCGTAGTGCTTTTTACTTTTTACTTACATAACTACCAAGTTAAGTTTATATTAAATTTGTTGTGAAAGGCTTTGGGAAATTATTGTGCAACTGAATGTGTAATATAGGTTATGTGTTTGCTGTGGTATTTTGCCTATAATTTAGAAAAGGTAACAATGGTAGTTATTTATCCATTATCTATATTATCTCAGTTTTGGTCATTGACTTATATATTACTTTTTGGTGCTATGTGTATATGGTAGTCCATATTTTGGCCACATGAGTAAAGTCAAAGTCAAAAATCATTTATTCAATTTAGGACAGAAAACTGCCACTTATAAGTAAAGAAAGGAACTTATACAATTGCAGTAGGTACACTACTACAAGCACACAGGGTCTGTGTGTGCAAGCACTGGCTGCCAGGGACTGTATATCGGTATAAAATATCTGTATAAAACCAGTAAAAATATCAGTGCTAATAATACTCATTTATTTTGTACATAGGCATCTTCCTGGCACATGAGAAGAAATGGCGCAACAAACTCAGTCAAATGAAATTTTATACTGGAAGAGTTTCTGAACCGATAATATCCGTCTCTACAGTTATTTAACCCATATTTTATTTCTGTACTGGAATGATTGAAAAAAATGAAAATGAAAAATATTTTTTGCCCAAAACATAGTGATACGTATAGATGTTAGTACTATTGAAGACCTCATGTTTAACTATATAGTCATGCAAATATTTACACTATAAATTTTATTTGTTTTAATTTTAAACATTGATTACTAATTTACTATCTGATACAGAAATTTTAATAAGAGGGTACAAACTTCACAATTCTAGTCCTGGTTACATACATTGTCATAAAAATTAAAAACGAATTACATGTCAAAAAATCAATTAATTAATGTCACCAAATTAAATGTATAAAATTTTATCAATAATTATTTATCATCAAAGTATTCCTGAATTTAGTAAAAACATTTAGTCTGTAGCCAAATATGTATATGCAGTTTAAACATTGGCAGGGGCTGATTTTTAAGCGTATCGGGCAACTTATTATAATTTTTTATTGCCATGCAATGCACTGTTTTGAAATAGTTTTAGTTTCGTATTGGATAGTCTTCCTTGATGTCTCGTTGGCTTATTTTTGTGTTCACCTCTTGTGACAAAATAGTGAGGGTATTGTCAGACAAAAATGCATCTGTTTTATGTATAAACATGGCAATGGTATAATTTGAAGCCTTTTAAATAATGGTTTACAAGATTCAAGGAAATGTGCACGGCAGATTGCCCTAATACACTTCTTTTGCACTACAAAAGCCCTTTTTGCATCAACCGAGTTACCCCACAACACAGTACCATAGCCAAGTAATGACGATACATAGCCATGATATGCAGATATGGCAGTTTCGATAGAAGATATATTATTTTGTCGTCTTAATGCGTAAATTCAATGTGTGCTTTCCATTTGCAGTGTTTGTTTAGAGTGAATCCTAAAAAAATTGTCTCATCTACTATATCAATAACAACATTATTGTACATTACTGAAACATCCACTGGTCTTGCATTGGGAGTAGAAAAGTGGATACATTTTGTTGTATTTATATTTACTTTAAGGTTATTCAAATTAAGCCATTCTATGAAACTCTTCAGTGCTTTGTTAATTTCACCATTGAAATTATTTAAATTATTTCATTTATTTACTACTGTAGTGTCGTCTGCAAATGGGAAACACTTATGTTGTATAATATTTGGCAAATCATTGATAAATAACAAAAACAATAGAGACCCTAGAACACTTCCTTGTGGTATTCCACAAGGATTTATACGTTATTTAGATCGGAAAGTGCATTTTTTAGATTCAATGACTTTCGTTATTTCAGTACATTGTTGTCTATTTCATAGATAACTTCTTAACCAGCTTTGGGCATTACCTCTTATCCCATATCTGTCCAATTTTTTATTTTGATTTGATTTTTGACTTTTGACTTTGACTTTGACTTCTAAAAATAGAGCTATGAGTGGTATTATCATTAAAATTTTCCGTTTTTAAATGCATCAGATTATAGCAAGCCACAGTAGTGGAACTGCCTGTTCGAAAACCGTATTGTACATCTTTTAGTAACTTGTTTGAGGTAACAAATTTGTAGATACGTTTGTAAATTACTTTCTCATATATTTTAGAAAATATTGAGAAGTGTTATAGGTCTATAATTATCCATTTTTACTTTGTCATCCTTTTTGAATAGTGGCTTTACAATACAGAATTTGAGAACATCAAATTTTATTTCAGTATTTTTTTTTTTTTTTTTGGTATATCTTGCGATCAGTCATCATGTAGACTATAAGCAGATGTGATGTAAGGTAGTGTCAGGTTAGGGTGCCACTCCTAGCGGAGCCAGCCCTTTCTTTTGAGTAGTCAGTGTCTCTGCTGACCATTATTAGTCAAAGATATCGCGTCGCTTATTCAAACGACGCATGACTTCAGGGATCGTTAGCTGTGCTGCGAGCTGATTTGGGTGCTTTTGTAGACGCTATTTGTATTTAGCGCCATGTGCATTTATCTCATCTTTGACCATTGGTATGTCAAAGATTTCATGGAACTTGGATGTTCTGATAAACCATGGTGCATTTGATATTTGTTTCAGGATGTTGTTTTGCACTCTTTGCATAATCAATCATTATATTGGAATTACTCGCAGAACCCCACAGTTGTATTGCATATGTCCAAATTGGCTTGAGGATTGTTTTGTAGATGAGAAGCTTGCTATCAACAGCACAGTTTTGAGTTTCTACCAAGAAGCCAATAGAGACTCTTGTACCTTGTATTAATTTTGTCCCTTTTCATTTGTACAATACTTTCGCCAGGTAAGTCTGCGTTCCAAATGTATTCCCAGGTATTTTACACTGTCTTGGTGTGGGAGTTGAGTGACATTTGGGGAGACTGGTGTGCAGTTATCTTTGCAAAGGTTAACCCATCCTTCCATTATCTTCCATCAGTACTTTAATAAATAAAGGTTTCAATAATATCTGTACAAAAATTTTACATTACCAAAATATAAATGTACAGACACCATACAGAAATATGTATTTGAAAATTTCTAGCTAAATATCTAGGTATGACGTAAAAAAGGTAATACCCATGTTTGTACCCAGTAAACAGTCTCCGCCAGCTGCCATAATAATAATAATATAATAATAATAATATAAGCCTTTATTGCTACTTTCTTATGACTATTATAGTTTTCAATAAACCTATATACATTTAAACTTAATTACATTATTTTATTTTAACAGACTAGGTGTATTCTCGTAGCTTGTCCTTCGACATAGACTTCCTCCAACCCTGGCTGGCTGCCATACAAATATGTAAATTAATTTACAACCTTTCCAACCCTGGCTGGCTGCCATACAAATATGTAAATTAATTTACAACCTTACTTAAATGGCTGTCAATATCGAACACTTTAAATCAAAAAATCAAATCAAATTTATTTCTTAGAAAGTGGTACATACAAGATCTTAAAAAATATAGTAAGTTCAGCACATTCTGCCACTAGTGGCGTAGAAATATTTACATTATTTTATTTTAACGGCTTTGCCTCTGTTCCTTTTGCAATGTGCAAAATTTGTGTAGTTGCAACTTAATCAGAGTCAAGTAATTAGGCTAGCAACCGAAATGCTTACGCTTCTACAAAAAAATATTTTAAAGAAGATTTTAGTGGTATTTCTCAAATCAAAATTTACTATGGTTTTATTTCATAGAAAATCCAAGAAAACCCTCTACCCGAGGAGCAACCAGAGCCAGCTGACAAACCAAGAGACTCCGTCCCAGACAAGCCGATGACTGTCCCGATGCCGCTGCCAGTAGAGCCGGTTCTCGTACGGCCGTCAGTGCCTTCGTTCACGAAGACTCCACCCAATGATTTATACAGGCGGCTGCTCCCGGCTGTGCTGTTTGTACTGACTTTCGTTACTGTGATGACGATGCTGCTTATTTATATGGACACTGTTGGTGAGTAATTGATTTTAATTGAGAATTGTTTAACTTTCTGTGTATAAAGTTCTAGGTTTAACGACTTTTTTTTGTGTAAATTACGATGCAAATGTTCTTGAAATTTTAGGCTATTTATTTAACAGTAATCGCAATCCACTTTAACCGGCCAATCTTTAAGTCAATGTTCAGTAGTAGACGTCCTATGGCTGAAATGAGTGCTCCCAGTATAATAATAATTTAATAATAATAATAATTTAAAATTTATTTACTCTTCACATAGGTTTACACAGTACATTCAGTGCGTAGCTAAGTATGCATACAGATAATACCTATAATGTGAGAGTCTGGTGCCTGACATAGGTATAAAAATACCTGTATTACAGGTCACCAGGCCCCACTCATCGGATTACAGTGACAAAAATTACAGTGCTAGTACAGACTTGATGAAGTAGAATTTATAAGATAACAATGTAATAATATAAACAACAATACGAGTGTGGTTATGATGCGATTCCAGAAGTGTGTGTGTGTGAGTGTGTGTGTATGTATGACAGTAAGTGCGTGAATTTTTTTTTTTTTTTTTTTTTTTTTTTTTAGCTATCTAAGTAATATTAATAGATTTTCTGTTTCTTGGTAATCAAGGGATTTTAGCCATTTAGAAACAGTTAGTTTAACACTATGTTTATTCAACGGGTAAATTGAGAGAATTTTGTTAAACTTATTATATAAGTATGGCCCAAGGAAACAGTAGAATTTATGTGAGGAGGCAGATTTGAGAGGATCTATATTGCAGATTTTGTCCTTTCTACGCCTGTCTTTCAGTAGGTTTGGATTGTATTCTAATTCGGTGTGTTTTTTAAGCACGATAAGTAATAAAAATGTCTGTCTCACCGTAAGAACATCCCATTCCTTATATAGCAAGTTGGTAGGGTAACGATAAGGGAGAGCAGCCGCTGTTTTTAGGATTGCTCTTTGAGCTCTCTCAGCCTCAAGTAGGTATGTTTTGGCAGAACCTCCCCATGTCGTAATGCAGTAGCTGACTATGGACTGACACAAAGCGAAATATACCATCCTGATTGTGCTTTTATCAGCAATATGTCTTAAAATTTTAAATATATATATGAGTTTACGCAGCCTAGCTACAAGCACGTCAATATGAGGTTTAAATGTAAGGGTTTCGTCGAGAGTGATGCCAAGATATTTGATGCACTCCGTTCTAAGTATCAGAGGGCAATTACATTGAGAAAGAGCATGTTGTAGACAAGAAGGAGTATGGGCCGAGATAAGTAGATGGGTTGGAGGAAGGAGATTTTTTTTATATGCAAAAGCAATATACATAGTCTTGCTAATATTGAGTGAGAGCAGATTGGACTGTAGCCAGGCAGACACTTTGTCAAATCCCAATTGTGCACTGAAGAATACATCCTCCCACTTCTCTCCGCTGAAAAAGAGTGCTGTGTCATCCGCAAAAGTAAACATCCTGCCGTGCGAGAGCTGTATTCGGCACAAGTCATTTATAAAGACCAGAAACAGTGATGGGCCAAGTATGCTTCCCTGGGGGACACCATGGGTCACCTCCAACTCATCACTCGTGCAACTGTCAATATTCACTCTTTGCGTCCTATTGCTAAGGTAGTCGTGGAACAGTTTTAAGGGAATGCCTCTAACACCTATCCTCTCCAGTTTTGACAACAAGATGGGGACAGAGACCACGTCAAATGCCTTAGCTAAGTCCAGGAATACAGTGATGCACTTCATCTTTCCCTCTAGACTAGTAACAATAGCGTTCGTCAGCTCGTGCACTGCGTCGTCAGTGGATCTGCCTGACCGAAAACCAAACTGGGACGCTGAAAGAAGGTTGTTGGATTCGAGGAAGTTCATCAGTCGCTTATTCATCAGACGTTCGAGAATCTTGGACATCGAGGGAAGAATAGAGATAGGCCGATAATTATTCACGCTGTCTCTGGCCCCACCCTTGTAAATGGGTTTGATGATTGCTACCTTAAACGCACGTGGAAAGACACCCGATTCAAGAGAGAGATTGCAAATATGAGCTATAGGGGGTGCTAATATTTTTGCGTATCTCTTAATGATTTTTCCCGAGATTTGGTCTGATCCTACCGCACAGCTTTCTCTTAGCTCCAAAATAAGCAATTCTACTTCCCTTTCATCTGTCGGAAGGACAACAATCGATTCCTTCGCAGAGGGGCCATCGAGCACATCACTGCTTGGATTAAGGAGAACACAGGAGGCAGCAATCTGCTCAGAAAGCTTACCTCCTATACTTGCAAAGTACCTGTTAACTTCGTTAATACTATCAAAGGGGTTGTTTGAGTCAATAAGATCAGAAGCATGGTTGACAGTCTTTTTAGCTCCACTTACATTAATAATGGTCTCCCAGAGTTTCTTTTTATTATTCCTTGCATTATTCAACTCTTGTCTTTCGTGAGCTCTTTTAGCTTTCTTTAAAACAGAATTACAGAAGTTTCTATACCTTTTATAGGTAATTTTGAGGACTTCGTTATCAGGATCTTTTTTTAGTTTTTTGTGGAGACTGTCTCTATTTTTCATACAGCGCAACAAACCGCTAGTGATCCAAGGCTTATTAGTGATTTTTCTTTTTGATATTTTGGTTATTTTAGTATTTTCCTGGATCGCTGTGGCTAAACTTGAAACAAGGGTGTCAGTCGCAACATTAACATCTGTGTAGTAGGAAACCCGTTTAAAGTCGATATTGATCATGGCCTTATCCAGACCCTTAAAGTCTATGATTTTAAGGGTTTTATTGGAGTAATCAAGTTTCGTGTTAAGATTAATATCCAGAGCAACACTATCATGATCCGTTACAGTCGATTGCACCACAACACAAATAGCATCCTGTTTCGTTTTTAGCATGATGTGGTCTAGGCAAGTAGCACCATGAGTGGGTATAGTATGACCAGGGAGCACGCAATGGCTAGCCAAGATATTTAGATATTCGTGAGAGCGCTTATCTGAAGTTTGGTCCATTATGTCGATGTTTATATCACCGCAGATTATGATGTTCTTAAAGTTGCTTAACTTAGTGAGCAGTGCGTTAAGAGAACCAACGAAATTATCAGAGTTATGGAACCCAGAAGGGCGATAAATACCAATTATGCAGGTATCGGAGCTAATTTTCAGTAATAAACAATTAGCATCCCTGACAAATGGCTCCTCAGACTGAACTTTAAGTCGATTACTAACGTAAATGACAACACCTTCATTTTGCGTTTCGTGAAACGTCGTAGTAAAATAATTATAGTTAGTCAAGTTCGGTATGTATCTATTAGATTTAAGCCAGCACTCGGTTAACACTATAACATCCCAGTTAGTCCGTGATCTGGCCAAGAGGGTACAAAAACTTGGCATGTTACAGTTAATGCTTCTAATATTTTGTGACAGGAGCCTTAAACCTCGAGTATAGTTGGGTAGCACTGTTTTGACGTCATCAATATCGCATTTAGTACATTTGGCCACCGAAAGTGAGTCCAAACCCATGTTAATAGGTTCAATGTTTTGCATTTTGTATTTAATTAGAATAGGTACCTATTTAACCATACACAGACCATTTATTGCACATGTGACGTTAGTGTATAAAGAGAAAAATAATAATAAAAAATATAAATAAAAATAAATTGTAAAATAGGTTGGTACTCAATAGGCACGCACTAGTGTAGGCACAGTTATCAATATTAACTAGTCTATAGGCAGATATTTATATAAAGTTTCTTCTTCTTTCTCTTTTTTCTCTTTTTCTTTTCTTTGTATTACTTAATTTAATATACAAGATTAAGTAAGTTAATAATAATATATTTATAGGATTAATGTGGATATAAATGAGTGCGTGTATGAATGAATGTGAGTGAATGTAAGATGTGGGTAAAAGTATAATAGGTGGTAAAGTGGTAATGGAATCTATCAACACGGTAAAATAATAGGAAAACTACTAAAATAATAGGTACACCATATACATGCAGATGTTTTATCGAATATAGGTACTTAATTAAGAGACAAAATAATACTACAAATCCTTAACTGGCGTAATCAGTTGTTGGAGATCGCAATCGCTGTTTATCCGAATAGGCGGTTTGCCCTCTTCCTTCCTTACATAAACTTTCCCGTAGGAGGTCCACGCTGCAATAATATTTTTATTTTTGACCTGCTCCCTTGCCAAGTAAAAAATGTGCCGAGTTTTGGTGGTGAGGTGGTCTGATATAAATATGGGTCTTTCCGCTCCAGGTAAACTGAGGTTTTGCGTATTAAGTTGCGCCTCCTTGTTGTCTCTTTTAGACTTATTATATACCTTGTACTTAGAGATAAGACTTTCCTTCCTGGCTACGGTGGTAAAATCCACCAAGACCGAGCCAGACTTGGTTCTGTATATGTCACGGACTTCGAGGTCAAGGAGTGAGGGAGTCGAGCCAATAAATGTGGATATGTTTTTAACAGAGGAAGTCAATACTTGTTTAGTTTCGTTTTCAATTACTGGAATATTCCTAATTTCGATTGAGGTAGATCTAGTACCTTTTTCTAGCACTTCCAACTTGCTTTCGAGTGACTGAATTTGAGTTTTATAGCGTAAGTTGTCTTTTTCTAGTGAGTCTACTTTGGTCACTAGGCTGTCGTATTGCGAGGTCATTAAATCAACGGATTTTTTTATCTCGCTATTTTGTTCGATCAAAGTAGAAAGAGCGTTGGTTAGTATTTCGAACTTGCTTTCTTGGTATTCTCGTAAATTATCAATTTTGGTTCCGACCTGTGAGCCGGAGCTACCGGGTGTATCAGCACACCTACGCTTCAGTCTTTTCGTGATGTTTATTAGGCTGTCCTGGTCGTCATTGTCTAAATGATCTTTATATAAAGCCGAGTCAGACGCGTAGTGGGTCGGGCTTGTATTTTTCTGTGAGTTAAGTGGCGAGGTGCAGTGAGACCGATGCATAGTAACGAGGGATGACAATCTCAGTACTTTTAGGCCTAAATGACGCTCGATTGCCGACGGCAAGTGCACGAAGTTTAGGGGCGTGATGTGCGTAAGCGCATGCCCCTAAGGTGAAAGGGGCGGGGATAAGCTATGCGTTCAGCTAATTGTTACTAAGCGGTCGCGCTTAAAGTATAGCTATCTCGGTCGCTCCGTGGGTTGTCGCACTCACACATTCAGAAGCAGGTCCTGCCGTTTCTGCGCTCCTGGTATCACTCGCGAACTTATTTTGAAATTAATTAATTATTTATTTATTAGAAAATGACAAGGATTACAGTTGAACACGTCTGTACTCCACAGCGGTCCACGAGGGAGGAGTATCCAAAAAATGCAATTATAGTTCATTATGCGACTGAAAATGGAAGAAACCCAAATAAGATTTTATTATGTTTTATTTTCAGTCATATTGGGAGGTATTTTTGATAATTTTACGTTAAAATAAAAGTTTAAGGGTCACTTTCACCACTTGCTGATAAGTTCCGGATAACCTATCTGGCACTTGCTTTGACAGATAACCCATATAATTAGCTGTCAAAAAAGTGCTAGATAGGTTATCTGGAACTTATCAGCAAGTGGTGAAAGAGGCCCTTACTGTTTTTAATACAAAGTGTACGAGAATACAGTTTTAGATAGTAATTTTGCTGGGAGCGGATCGACACTGGATTGCGACTACTGTTAAATTACGGGAAGGCCTCTGTTTGCTTGTGCACAGCGTCATACTCCTCATGAGTCATACTCACTCGTGTAAATATAGTGCACAATAGATAATAGAAATGCCCTAGTTAGTTAAGTTAATACCGCATACACACAAGTGTGACTGTTTATTGAGGTTTGGCAAGCGCCAAACCTCAATAAACAGTCACAAATTCAAACGTGGGGATACAGTGTTTGCCTTGGTTTGCGTAGGTTCGCAAGAGCGATCCAACAAGTGTCGGTTTTTGACAAATCAAAGGGGATTTGCCGCAAGCGCTTGCAAAGCCTCCACTTATAAACTAGGCTTGCCCACGCTACGTCTTCCAATTCGTAATCGCCACTCGGAGATTCTTTCTTCTCGTTGTGACGTTCTAAAAGGCGTCTAGGAGCCTCTAGGAGGCTTATGTCCAGAAGTTGACTCTATAGAGTGATAGAGTGAAAATGTCATATGATTTGTTCAACAAAATTGGCTGCCTTTGTTAATCGGTATCTGTACTGTTTTTGTATGGGCGAGAGATGACAGGACTTCTCATTTCGTACTAAATGTAAATGAGATATCAGAAACTATTTTCAGAGAAAGATGGTTTGTATTGCTGCTCTATATGTTATGTGCTCGATGTCTAGGCACTAGTTCCCGACTGGTAGAAAAGAAGATACTCTTTTATTTTTTGCCAGCATCTGAATCACTTTGTCCCCAGCTCTCGGCGCTCAGCAGTTCCGCCTGAACATGTCGCGCGACTACGAGCTGGCGCGCATATCGCAGGAGTCCGCGGCGCTGGTGGCGTACGTGCGCCAGCTGCACCTCCAGCCGCGCCCCCCCCGCGCCCCACCCGCCGCGCCGCCCGCCGAGCCGCGCGCCGAGCTGCTCGACCGGCTCTGCGGGGACATAGTGAGTACACGGCACACTACACTACCTACGCGCCGCCCGCCGAGCCGCGCACCGAGCTGCTCGACCGGCTCTTAGTAAAGAATACACTTTCCCACCGCCAACAAGGGCGGTCGTAAGAGGCGACTATTTCCTGTAGCACGAGACGGCACGAGCAGCGTCTGAAATATTTGAAAAAAAAACTGTGTTCGCCAACCCACCTGCCAGGCGTGGCGAGTATTGGCAATTTCCCCCTTTCGGGAAGGCCTATGTTCAGCAGTCAGAGCAGAGCAGAGCAGGACGTCTCCTACGGCTGAAATAATGATGATGATGATTGTAGGGATAATAATAATAAATTTTATTTGTACCATAACTGAGAAAGTTTGTTTGAAAAACTGTTAGTTTATTGTTAGTCTTCAGAGATATGGTCCCCTTCTAGGGCAAAAGCCTCCTTCAATCCTTTCAATCTGTCTCGAAGTTTTCCAGTCACCATATTATTGTCGTTCCCTGCAATCTCTGTCTAGCCATCGACCCATCTTTTTCTCGGTCTGCCGATCTTTCTTTTTCCTTCCATTCTGTTACTCGTAGATTATCTCTTCATCTTTATCACATCTCGTCCTCGAACCTTGCAGTGCGGCCTGCCTAAGTCGTACTCCTAAAATTTCCTTCTGTGTCCAGTGTTTGTTCCGATTGGCAATTCTTCTGTTTATGTCATCTTCATCGATCGATCGATCGACGACCTGGTAAAAGTCAGCTGCTGACCGCGGGTCGATTCCAACGGGCCGATCTGAAAGTCAACGGGGGAGGCCTCCGTTCAGCAGTGGACGACCTATGCCTGAAACGATGACGATCGATCGATTCACGAGACAGGAGGGATGCAGAGCTACATGTCCGTGTGTGTGTCCGCAGCACAACGGCACGTTCGTGGAGTTCCTGCCGTGGGGCGCGCGCGCCGGCGCGACGCTGCACCTGGAGGCGCGCGGCTGGGAGGGCGTGGCCGTGCGCGCCGCCGCCCGCGACTACCTCGCCCTCCGCGGGGCCGCGCGCGCGCTGCACGCCTGCCTCAGCCCCACGCCGCACCCCAGGGAGGTGCGTCGTACACACTGCACACTGCACACTGCACGCTGCACACTGCACACTACACACTAGGCGCCGGCGCGCCGCCGCCCGCGACTACCTCGCCCTCCGCGGGGCCGCGCGCGCGCTGCACGCCTGCCTCAGCCCCACGCCGCACCCCAGGGAGGTGCGTCGTACACACTGCACACTGCACACTGCACGCTGCACACTGCACACTACACACTAGGCGCCGGCGCGCCGCCGCCCGCGACTACCTCGCCCTCCGCGGGGCCGCGCGCGCGCTGCACGCCTGCCTCAGCCCCACGCCGCACCCCAGGGAGGTGCGTCGTACACACTGCACACTGCACACTGCACGCTGCACACTGCACACTACACACTAGGCGCCGGCGCGCCGCCGCCCGCGACTACCTCGCCCTCCGCGGGGCCGCGCGCGCGCTGCACGCCTTCCTCAGCCCCACGCCGCACCCCAGGGAGGTGCGTCGTACACACTGCACACTGCACACTGCACGCTGCACACTGCACACTACACACTAGGCGCCGGCGCGCCGCCGCCCGCGACTACCTCGCCCTCCGCGGGGCCGCGCGCGCGCTGCACGCCTGCCTCAGCCCCACGCCGCACCCCAGGGAGGTTCGTCGTACACACTGCACACTGCACACTGCACGCTGCACACTGCACACTACACACTAGGCGCCGGCGCGCCGCCGCCCGCGACTACCTCGCCCTCCGCGGGGCCGCGCGCGCGCTGCACGCCTGCCTCAGCCCCACGCCGCACCCCAGGGAGGTGCGTCGTACACACTGCACACTGCACACTGCACGCTGCACACTGCACACTACACACTAGGCGCCGGCGCGCCGCCGCCCGCGACTACCTCGCCCTCCGCGGGGCCGCGCGCGCGCTGCACGCCTGCCTCAGCCCCACGCCGCACCCCAGGGAGGTGCGTCGTACACACTGCACACTGCACACTGCACGCTGCACACTGCACACTACACACTAGGCGCCGGCGCGCCGCCGCCCGCGACTACCTCGCCCTCCGCGGGGCCGCGCGCGCGCTGCACGCCTGCCTCAGCCCCACGCCGCACCCCAGGGAGGTGCGTCGTACACACTGCACACTGCACACTGCACGCTGCACACTGCACACTACACACTAGGCGCCGGCGCGCCGCCGCCCGCGACTACCTCGCCCTCCGCGGGGCCGCGCGCGCGCTGCACGCCTGCCTCAGCCCCACGCCGCACCCCAGGGAGGTGCGTCGTACACACTGCACACTTCACACTGCACGCTGCACACTGCACACTACACACTAGGCGCCGGCGCGCCGCCGCCCGCGACTACCTCGCCCTCCGCGGGGCCGCGCGCGCGCTGCACGCCTGCCTCAGCCCCACGCCGCACCCCAGGGAGGTGCGTCGTACACACTGCACACTGCACACTGCACGCTGCACACTGCACACTACACACTAGGCGCCGGCGCGCCGCCGCCTGCGACTACCTCGCCCTCCGCGGGGCCGCGCGCGCGCTGCACGCCTGCCTCAGCCCCACGCCGCACCCCAGGGAGGTGCGTCGTACACACTGCACACTGCACACTGCACGCTGCACACTGCACACTACACACTAGGCGCCGGCGCGCCGCCGCCCGCGACTACCTCGCCCTCCGCGGGGCCGCGCGCGCGCTGCACGCCTGCCTCAGCCCCACGCCGCACCCCAGGGAGGTGCGTCGTACACACTGCACACTGCACACTGCACGCTGCACACTGCACACTACACACTAGGCGCCGGCGCGCCGCCGCCCGCGACTACCTCGCCCTCCGCGGGGCCGCGCGCGCGCTGCACGCCTGCCTCAGCCCCACGCCGCACCCCAGGGAGGTGCGTCGTACACACTGCACACTGCACACTGCACGCTGCACACTGCACACTACACACTAGGCGCCGGCGCGCCGCCGCCCGCGACTACCTCGCCCTCCGCGGGGCCGCGCGCGCGCTGCACGCCTGCCTCAGCCCCACGCCGCACCCCAGGGAGGTGCGTCGTACACACTGCACACTGCACACTGCACGCTGCACACTGCACACTACACACTAGGCGCCGGCGCGCCGCCGCCCGCGACTACCTCGCCCTCCGCGGGGCCGCGCGCGCGCTGCACGCCTTCCTCAGCCCCACGCCGCACCCCAGGGAGGTGCGTCGTACACACTGCACACTGCACACTGCACGCTGCACACTGCACACTACACACTAGGCGCCGGCGCGCCGCCGCCCGCGACTACCTCGCCCTCCGCGGGGCCGCGCGCGCGCTGCACGCCTGCCTCAGCCCCACGCCGCACCCCAGGGAGGTGCGTCGTACACACTGCACACTGCACACTGCACACTACACACTAGGCGCCGGCGCGACGCTGCACCTGGAGACGCGCGGCTGGGAGGGCGTGGCCGTGCGCGCACTGCACACTGCACACTATACGGGGTTACGTTTCAAGATTTCATGAAAAATGGTTTTTGCACCGTTAGTGATGAATGATTTAAAACTGCTTAGCCCGCACCGAAACTTGTAAAATATTAATTTTAAAAGAAGCAGACGACGGTGACCGAGTTTCTTGCGCTGCTTTTTCTCGGCACTCGCCCACGAATTGTCCCGAAGCAGTGGTAGGGCAAAAAATATATATTGAGACGTGTAAAAGTGCTTTTAATAGCCTATTCGCAAAAAAATAAGATTTTTATTCTGAAGGCCGTGCCAATTTTTCAGGGACCACTCAGAATCAGAAACTGAATCGATCTACGTAAAAACGAACTATTTTTTTTTAAATATTTATTTATTACTATCCGCTGTTAAAGGATCGTACGCGTGGATAATCTTGTCTCATTCATAAAAAATACGCACGCACTATCTCTTTGCAACCTAGTACTGCAAAGTTTAATGCGTTAATAGTCACAATGGCGCGCGAAAACAAACCTTAGCCTTTACGTCGTAAGGTTCGCGTCAATTGCCAACTAGGACCTTAAACAGCACCGTATGTGCACCGCAAAGGGTCGTTGTTGGCTCGGCGTAGGCGCTGCGGTGTACGCCTGTTATTATGAATGACCGAGCAGGTCACATTGTCATTTTTCCCGGATATTTTAAAGTTAATGTTATTAAAATAATAGTTAAAAAAAACAATGAAGACGCACTTTTATATTATTTTCTAGATCTTATTTTTAAAATTTAACACTACCTTGCAATGTAAGTTTAACCCTGTATACACTCACCATAGATTAATGACCAGTAATCGGAGTAGGTAGATTGATTTGGGGTCGATGATCTCAAACATTGATGTTAATGTGGACATGCCTTCGGTATTCCGGAATTTCTTGGTATCAGTTTTTTTAAAATAGGCATATCCATATTATGCTAGCACTACCAAAGTACATCAAATCAATCTACCTACTCCGATCACTGCTAATGACACATAGATACCTAATCCGCGCGCAAAATTTGAAGCAAGAAAATTGGAGCCACGGAGGACTCCCTACCCAGTACAGCTCCGAAAGTTTAGTGACGATCCACTTCGAACGCATGACAATTTGTTTTAGATGCAGGCATTGCTTTTATCGATTTTTTCCTGGTTTTGGGGAAAAAGACTATTTTATTTTTAGTGGTGTGCGTGTGTCTGTGTGTAAAAAGTGTGCACACAAAACTGCTTTGTTGCTTTAATTTTGTAATTACCATAGGTACCGAACTATCATTCTATGTGTCATTATTCTAAGATTCTAAGGATTCTACACACTCGACTGCTTGCATAGGCCGCGGCGGCTTGATAATGCTGCTAAACGTAACCGTTAAGAACGTAAGCCGTTTGGCAGAAACCTAGTGGCTTTGCCGCCGAGATAGTGTAGGAGCTTTTATACTTTACATGCTTACACTTTACCTATTCACTTTATATGGTATCTCTTTACTTTAACTTTTATACTTACACTTTACCTACATAGCTTTGTCAACTTTTCGACCCACTTTGGATGGTTACACTTTACCAACTTTTACTTATTTCGCCAACTTTCCGACCCACTTTCGAAGCTTACTACCTACATACCACCACCACCACCTACCTACTGTGCCTACTCACTTTACATATTTACATTTTACTCTTTACCTTCTCATTTTACATACTTACACCTTAATTGCTTAATTTTCATGCCTACACTTTATTTACTTACTTCTTTCACTTTAAATATACTTTTACCTACACTTTGCGATACATATTCCGCCGCCGACTGCATTTTTAGTTCTTATGTTGTTCCTATGGTGTAGTCGTTGTAGCCTTCGATCAAGAATACACTTGATAACGCCTCGCTTATTAATACAGTACTCATATATGGCACCGTCTTACTATATTATTGAGTAGACATTCTTTTCAATAATTTAGCTCTAAAGTATGCCTTAACTGCAAACGAGGTGCAGTTTTGTTTGTAGCTATATTCACACGCGTTCGTAAAAATTCGGTCTCATTTTATTTTGACATCTGCAGCAACTACTCATTACCAGTGATCGGAAATAGGTAGATTGATTTGGGGTTAACGATCTCAAATATTGATGTTAATATGGACAATCCTCCCGGATTTCGGAATTTCTTTGTATCAGTTTTTAAAAAAGGACGTATCCATATTATGCTAGCACTACCAAAGTACATCAAATCAATCTACCTATTCCGATCACTGCTCATTACAAATACAACTCTTAAGGTTTAAGAAATGAAGTACAGAACAACTTATACAAAATAAGACCCCACTTTGAAGTGAGGCTTTTTTATTTACTCGGCTGTTTTTGAGTAGCTGACCGGGTATCTAGTGTATTCTTGATCGAAGATTGTAGCGTACAATTCAATATTATGCGTAAACAGCGTCTACTAACTACTTTAAAACATATATTGTAAGGCGCAGCTTGCCGGAGATAGACTTTAGACTACATATTTATAGAATCTTCTGGAAAATGCACACTTCGCGGTATACGTTCCGTATTACCCCCTTGACAGTTGGGCACTAAGTACTGCATGCAGGCAATCAAAGCTAACTCTTCCAGAGGTCACGCCCAGAATGACTCGACGTATACTCAGCCTCGAAAGACAAAACCTGCGAATAATCGTAAGCACAGTGACCGGTCACTGTCTCCTAAATAAACACCTCTACACCATAGGTAACACAGACAGCCCTCTCATGTCTCACTACAGACGAAACTGCCAACCACGTAGTCCTGGAATGTGAGGCGGTTGCATCACAACGTAATGAAATCCTTGACAACCCAAGGTCGCTCCGCGAAGCCTGTGAAAAACCCAGGAAACTTCTGCGCTTCTGGGCGGAGCTAGGCTGGTTATATCCGTAACCATCATACCCCTACGCACAAAGGACCGAATTTGAGTCTAAGTGCGCAAAAGGGAGTCTATTCTCATACTCATACCCCCTGGACAAGTACCAGGAGGCGCACAGCCTCGAGGCTCTGTTCCGCTCGCGCGTGCTGTGCCTGCCGCATGATAGAATTTAGATAAGACTACATTTTAATAGAATCGTCTGGCAAACGCACACTTCGCAGTACACGTTCCGTATTACCCCCCGTCAGGTGACGTACCACGAGGCGGACAGCCACGAGGCCCTGTTCCGCTCGCGCGTGCTGTGCCTGCCGCTGTACACGGTGCTGCTGGCGGCGGAGGCCACGCGGGCGCAGTACGTGCTGCTGGCGGGCGAGGCCGTGCCGCCCGCGCTGCGGCACGTGCCCTTCGACCAGGGGAAGGTGCATCTGCAGGTGAGACACTACCCACTCGGTTTAATTTAAGATTTTTTTGCCAATGTTTTATTTTTTTATTTTCGTGTTTTAGTTGTTGTTAATCTATATTTCATTATTTTCTGTCTTGGTTTTGTGTGTATTTGTCTGTTTTACGAAATAAATTTTCTATCTATCTACCTATCTAAGAGGGCACACATACAGGGCTACTTCGCAAGATAGTCACACATTTTAAATTAAGGTCTAGTGAACAATATAATTCCGTGTGGGGACGGCCGTAAAGAATACACTTCCCCACTGCCGACAGGAGGCGTGGCGTAAGAAGCGACTAATTCCTGTAGAGATGGGCAGCGGCGTCTGCGTGCGAAATATTGTAAAAAACTGCGCTCGCCAACCTGCCTGCCAAGCGTGGCGAGTATTGGCAATCCCCCCCCCCCCCCCCCCCGATGAAAGTCATTGGAGGAGGCCTGTGTTCAGCAGTGGACGTCCGTGGCTAAAATGATGATGATGAACAATATAAAGGCGACAGTCGGTGGTTTCGTAAACGAAGAAAAGTCCCTGACATAGCTCGATGGATTAGTAAGCTGAAGTGGCAGCGCGCGGGGCACATAGCACGTAGAACTGACGGCCGGTGGGGCAGAAAGGTTCTAAATGGAGGCCGCGTACGGACAAGCGCAGCTTAGGTAGGATGTGCACCCACAAGGTGGGTTGCACGTCAATATCGTTAATATCGCAGGAAGACACTAGACGCAGGCCGCTTCCAACCGGCCAATCTGAAAGTCAATAGGGGAGGCCTATGTTTAGCAGTGGACGTCCTATGGCTAAAATGATGATGATGTACAATATAAAACGATTTTATCATTGTTGTAAACTTAATTACAAGTAGAAAACCGTGTAAAGCGCCATCTATACAAAGTACACATAATTAAGTAGGTAAACCGAAATATCCAAAGCAGCTTTTAGACTGCCTTGGTTAACGAGGTTGTACGACATCAATATAGATGGCGCTATAGTCTGTGCAACAGCATTGTATCCTAATAATAGACAAAACAGTTCTACAAAATCTCTCTTCTTCCACTGCACTCGAACAATAAACATCGTTTGAAATATCTCCTGTGGTTTCATTCTCGACAATCATAATAAATTAGCTTCCGCCCGCAGCTTCGCCTGCGTGAAGTTCGACCTGTCAATTAAAAGTTGTCAACGACCAAATAATAAGTTAATTTATAAAAAATAAAGATTATGTGATAATTGTACTTTATACCTTCCACAGGTGATCGAATACCGCTCGACGGACTATCTCTTGCGCAACTTGACGGCCCAATTCCTTGCCACCAAGAACTACACCATCGCCGCCAACTACGACGACGCCGTCATGTTCGTGCTAAAGGACGCGAACCCGCTGTAGGGGGGGGAGCGAGGGGCGAGAGTATGGGCGGTAGGTACTGCTTGATTTTGAGTGGTACCGACCGATTTTGAGTGGTACTGCTTCAGTTTCAGTAGTACTGCTCCAGTTTGACTGGTACTGCTCGATTTTAGGTAGTACTGCTCCAGTTTGGGTGGTAAGTACTGCTCGATTTCGGGTAGTTCTCCTTGAGTCTTGGTGGTACTGCTCGATTTTGGGCAGTTCTGATCCAGTTTAGGTGGTTCTAGAGATGTATTTTTTAAGCATTGGAATTTCAATATTTGCTAACGAAAATCGCAAGAATCGTAAAAAATATCCTATCAATTCTTATACGATTCTGGCAATTATATAACTATGCGGATTGTAATTCTAATGCTTCAAAAATACGTCTCCTGCTCGAGTTTGAATATTTTTCAGTCTGAAGCAAATTAATTCAATTGAAAATTTAATCTAGCTTTAAGCTTACAGGTTAATCCGAATATCGTGACAATCCGTAACATTATCTCAATATTAGTCACATAATTAGTTTTTGGTCAAGCCTGAACTAATTTACTCAGATCTTTAATTTCATACAATTTAGGTTAAAACTCACCATAAAACTCACTGTACTCTATAATTCTGCTCAAACTCGAGCCAAATTGCTCAGCCACGTTGCCCTTTGTCTCATGTTGAGTCGTATTGCTCAATCGAGCCACATTGCTTAAGATACACAACGTTGCCTTTACTATTTCAGCTATTAACACGACAATGTTAACTCATTGACGATGCTCAGAATTGAGCCGCGTTGCTCAAATCGAGTTATTGCACCGTTTATTAATGTGAGTCATTTTGCTCATTGTTAGGTCGCCTTGCTCAGTTTCGAGGCATTTAGTCAATCACAATTTCTAAATAATCACAATGTTAAATTTAATATTTATTAAAAAATTATACACGCTATTTAAGCTAATGAGTGTCTAATAATGTCAACTCCTTTACAACTAATAAATTTGTTACAATTTGTACTGTTTCGACTATATTCAAGATCTTAGTTTATTCGTCTTTTTAGAGGGTAATTCTACTGCTTCAATAAAGTTTATTTCACTATGAAACCTTAATCGAAATAAAATATATATACTCATACAATCTATAACCGCTGATTTAACAGGGACTGTACCTCGGTATAAAATATCTTTAAGACTTTGACTGCCACAAACTAGACACAATAGAAAATCTATTGTTCGCGGCTCACCGGTGGGCCGCGTGGCATTCAACGTGTTAAGTACAGACGACGACCGGTCAACATACCAAAAAAGCTAAATGTCATTAAATTGGTTTTCATCTTTATGTCCAACACTAAGAGAGAGAAAATTTGACGATTTGTGGTAGGTTGACGTGCCGTTGTCTGTACCAGTATAAATATAAATACTGAAATTTTGCGATACCAAAATATAAATGTATACAGAAATATGTGTACTTGACAAATTACCTAAATATAAAAAAAAATATTGTACCCGTCGCCGTCTTAACATATCCCGGGGCCCTGGGGCACACAAGAATTCGCATTTATATTGCATAGTAAAAATAAAATACCGACTATTGGTATGAATTCATGACTTTCAAAAAATAATTTTATGTCTCCGTTAAAAGTATAGTTATAAATGTTCACTTCTTTTTTCTAGGCTTTACTAAGAAACACTGTTAACTAAAAAGAAAGAATTTCTTTCTTTTTAGTTAACAGTGTTACAAGTGTACAGTTTTTTCTAGTGCTTTGAGGCCCCCGAGAGGCCGGGGCCCTGGGCACAGGCCCCGTGTGCCCTTATGGTCAAGACGGAACTGGTTATACCCATATTCATACTCGGTATATAGTCCCTGGATTTGTCTAAATATAGCTGTTGCGATTTCACATGTTCCATAAAGTAACTGGTTGTATTTAAACAGAAGAAATACACTCTTTAAATAAGACAAATATGGTTATCTTATTTTGTGCAGCTAAATGCTTTAAATTTTGTTCACATAATATAAGTAATGAAATATGCAGCTTCATGAACACACTGTGGAAATGAAATATGTATATGACATTCTAAATAATTGTCCTACATTATATGGCTGATTGTTATAACAAATCTCAAATAATTATGTTGGTAATATACAGGGTTACATTTCACAGTAGTGCCAATTTTTCAGGGACCACTGAGAATCAGAGAATCAGTAACTAAATCGATCTAGGTAAAAAACAATCTTTTTTTTTTCATTTTTAATTCTTTTTTCATTTGGAAAATAGAATATGTACTTAGAAAATTTACGATTACTCGATTAAATTGCACCGTATGTGCACTGCACGCCCGTGATATTTGATGAATGACGGCGCACCTCGCGTTTTTTTTTTTGAAAATTTTTAAGTATATTTTCCTCCAGAAATACGACGACTGAAATTAATTACGATAAATTACTATTTTTATATTGTTCTATAGACCTTATTTTTAAAATTTGTCACTACCTAGAAATGTAACCCTGTATGTAATTGGATACATATAAAATGAACGTCGACCTATATGTAAAATAACGTAATATGAATATCGTCTGAATAAATTTTAATCAATTATTTCGTACATTTACGTGATTTCGCATATAAGTAAACGGATTACCGTTTATAGAAATCTGAACAAGGTTTACGTATAAGTCACTAAGCGAAAGCGCAAAAGTGGACACTTTAGTATCCTGTGTCAGACACAAGCTACCGATGAATATTTGATTCTGCGCATACGTAAACATTACTTGTGTCCAGTTGCTTCCACTTAACACATACTCATGACGATCAAAAAGTGTTTGGTGTCGGCAACTGGAAACTAAAAGTGTCCACGTTTGCGCAGCGCCTAAACTGTTGGTAAATAAACAACAAACAGTCAGTTGCTTGTCAGTTTGACGTGAGTAATAAGAGTGACAGAGACGTCGCTAGCCGATTCGAGTCTTCTAATTTAAGTATGAACTAATCAAATCAAATCAAGAATGAGCAATCACTGTCACGTAGGTGTTATTTATTAGGTATTATTTTTACAGTGATCTGACATATTGTGTTGTTGTTGATTGAAAATAGTTCCGTGAATGTACTTATACAGGGTTATTTGTAAATAATCAACAACCTCCTAGGGGCTGATTCTGGTGCTCAAATACTACAACTTTTTCTATGGGACCAACATTGAAATCGAGAAAAAAAAAACAATTTCCGCTGACATCATTTTGTATGGAGTGATTTTTTTTTTCAATTTCAATGTTGTTCCCATGAAAAAGTTAAGTTAAGCACCAGAATTAGCACCGAGGAGGTTGTTGATGTTTAACAAATAACCCTGTATAGTATTCCTTCGACACACAGTAGTTGTGTTGTTGACACAATGTCTTTAAAATAACACCTTAACTGAGACATCCTTCATTTACCTTCCAATTATTTGTAAAAAAAATTTTTTATGATCGTTTCAAAATCAATAATTATTTTGTCATTTCCGACTAAGTTTTCCCATACAAAATGTTCGAAGATATCGCAATGTTACTTAGGAAAGTCAATCGCTTCGGTTTCGCTTAGCGTCGTCTCTTTCAAACGGTTTTGTCTGACTTGTTGTGTGGTTTCTACCATTAATATCTTTAAGTAAAATTTCTACCATAACTAATGTTAATAAAAGACTTTAACTGGCAACATAGTCAAGAACGCCGTTCTTAGCTTAAACGGTACGAAGTATAATGATTATTATTAAGTTGTTTTAGAAAAATACATTTATCTTTAAGTTCAGATAAAACAAAAGTAGTTATAGGTACGCCTGCCAACAAAACACGATATGATACGATATGATATAGCGATATATCGACACCAACTGTAAAAATATGATAGATATAGCCGCCATTTTGAATTTTTATCGAAACACCGATCATAATATGTGACGTCACCGGCACGGCGATTCAAAATGGCGGCTATATCTATCATATTTTTACAGTTGGTGTCGATATACCGCTGTATCATATCATATCATATCGTGTTTTGGTGCTCATGCTAGGGAGGCTGTATGAACTTTTATATAAAAAAACTTACATTCTTATTAATCATAATCATAATATTTTCTTTGCGTACACGATCTAGTTTTCGATTTCTCGCGTAAGGACGGCGTTCTTAGGATTTTAATAGAGTATTATAGTATTATTTACATATTAAATACAGGGCTACATTGCAATGTAGTGCCATTTTTTTTTAAAAAGGTCGAGATCAAATATAAAAAACGACTATCGTATTTCTTTTTTATCTTTATATTTGATTTAATATTTCCAAAAAAAAGAAGAAAACGCGATATGCGCGTTCATCAGAGATCACAGGCGTACGCCGCCGCCGCGCCAAAAAGGACCTTACGCAGTGCACATACGGTTCAATTTAATCGACCAATCGTAAATTATCTACAAGTTCTTGTTTTTAAAGCAGATATCGAAATCGATAAAAAAAACAAGCTCCATACAAACTAACGCGCTACCGCGACGATAATTAATCCTAGAATAAATGAAAAAATTTAATAATGTATGGAGCTTAAGAAAAAAAACACGATTTCGATGTTACTTCTTGTAAAAGTTGTATAAAAGCCGCTGATCACGTGGATTAAGGGATTGTCCTTTTCTTCGGTAGACCCTCTATATTAAGGTTAATGAAAGAGTCGCTCCTGAAAATTTGGCATTAATTTGCAATGTAACTCTGTATAGCGTACTTCGTCCGGAGAAAAGTGTCTTGTGATTTTGAACACTTTCAACAATACCGCCCTTAATACAAAAAAAAACGACTAGATTTTATTTTTTATTAGGACTTAAGACAGAGGTTCTCAAACTTATTCCGTATTTTTTGAAGTCTTGAAGGGTTTTATCGCTTCATTTGAAAATCATAATCATAAAATCTTTATTGTGTAACACAGGTACAAGAAATGGTCTTACAAAAGGTAATCTTAGATGAGAACTGCCGTGTTCTACCTCATGAGGCGTACAATTAGTTCTGAATTGAATAATAATAATTAAGGATGTTGTAGTTAATATACTACAACACCCCCAATTTTGTCTGGGCCCATTACCGCCTCCCTCTAGGCTTTCAGCGCCCACTAGTGGGCAATACCCACTGAGAAATGCTGACTTAAGACTTTCAAACGTTGACACATTAGACATGTCTCTACAATAATGACATACATTATAAATTGATTGGGTAATCTATTAAGTCGTAGTTTAAAAATCTAGTCTATTTTTTATTATTGTGGGGGCTTACTTTATATGACCTCGCATCATGAGGAGTCTCTCTCTAGATCTCTTTAACGTTTTATTTTCTAATTAATAATGTCAATATAAGTTTAATTTTAAAACTATCCTTTTAATATTTTCATCTACAAATTTTGAATCGTGATAATTTAAGAATAAAGATATTTAGTTAATTGGATTTAATGGTAATTTAATTTATTAAGTTTTTAGTAATGTAGCAACGTTTTAATTTTACATTTTAATTAGGTATTGGCCATAGGAACAGTGAATTTCTCATAGTTATTCACAGGATTATTTCAAAAAAAGTCTTATTAAAATAATGGCCGTAATATGATTGCTTTTAATTTGAACTAACAAGTGCCTTAATTCGGTTTTGATTGTAATAGATCTGTACTCAAAATACTGTGTAGTTTTGATTATAAGATGTTAGTGTAGGTTAATTTCCGGCCGCCGGCCTTGTCTTGACATTCTGCAATCCCCAGTGTTATCCATCCACCAATCAAATTGATCTGTCAAATTACTTACTTTATAGCAACATTGTGTGAACCGACCACATGTGTATCGTTTGCCCGATCCGATCATCGTATCGTGTTAATCCGTGTCTAACTGTGGACGTTCTTGTTTTCTCAGTATTAATAATATTAAATGTCATGATCGCGTATCAAATTGCAGAATGTTCTTTGTCATCAGCTCTCCGATTGAAACATCGTTGTTTGAATTGTAAGGTCGCATCCACACGGCGTAAATGTCCGAGAAAACTTGTGCTAAGCTGTGATTGAATCCCGTTTAAAGCGCAACATTTCCGTGTGGTTACGCCCTAAGAGTATTTAGTAATTGTCATTCACGTTTGGTAACATACAACTTTATTTAGAAACATGTTTGGAGGAACAGCTTTGATGAAAGGCCTAAAATGTTTAACATTGAAGTGGCAAATCATTATCATCATCATTTCAGTCACTTTGATACCAGCAAGGTAGAAGCCTCTTCCTTAGAGCACCATGTACTACGGTCCTGTGCTAATCCCATTCAGCCAATTCCCACCGTTCTCGTGATATTCGCCCATCTAGCAGGCGGACGACCCCGACTTCTTTTTCCATTCGCGTCCACCATTCCGTCAAGGTCTTGCTCCGCCTGCCATCACCACTTCTAGCTAACTGTTCCGCTCACTGTCATTTTAGTGTCGTTAAACATAATATGTGATTCACGGCATTACTACGGAGACGGAGATGACACGTCCACTTGCAATGCGACTCGTCCCACTGAAGCGGTGAAAGACACACTAAGAACTTGCATGCACTTTTCGCATCTGTGATCGGCGATTTTGCGACTGCGTCGATACTGCATCGCCTGCACTCGATTGCTGGCATCCGCGACTTGGCGACTGCATCGCGTTTTCGCGACTTTTAAGATTGAGTTCCAGTCGCAGTTTTAATTTGCAATCAATAAAAGTTAAGCCGCGTGCGGAGGCTGTAATGTTATTTCATTAGTGTTAGTTTTTGGGACAGTCAGTTTGATTGGTGAGTGAGAGTTGGACATTATAATGCACAAATCAGCACTGTTAACTCGTCACCTTTACGGAGTTTGATTTGGGAAACATTAATTAATAGATTTATTATGTACAAACAACGGCAGGTCAACCTACTCAAAACGTTAAGGTCATTCAACCGATTTTCAACTTTATGTCCGAGACGTAGAGATCAATATCAATTGAGAAAATTTTTTGTTTTGTGGTAGGTTGACGAGCTGCTGTCTGTACGTGCTATTACTTCATTTTTTTATATTAATTTAATACAAATATCGGTGTTCGTTCAGTAAAAATGTTTAAGTATGAACTTTAAAAAAATGATTCTCAAATCAAGTTCGTAAATTATTTTTTTAATGTCACTAGCCATTTCTAAACTGCAAGATAAGTAGTATTTAGACCTACTTGCATAACTTCCTTAATTATAGACTTAGCTTAAATCTGAATTAAAATATAATTTATCAACTTCAAAATGTCTAATACAGCATGACATTTAAAGCCAGGTTTAAGGTAAATCTTGATTTAAGGTTGTTTAAGTGGGCCTTAGTCTTTAGTTTTACTGCCATTCAAGTTTTATTATTAATTTAAATTGTGGTATGTAAGGAACAGGATTGTCTTAGATGATAACATGTTAATTGTTAAATTTATCGAATAAAATGGCAACAGTATTCTAATTTTTAATAATAATTTCAATATGCGTATTATTTGAAATGGATTCCATCCATATTTATACACAGATTCATTCCCAGTGGTTATTTCGAATCCTCGAATAGATTTAATTACAAGGTTGTATACGTTTTTTTAAACAAATCTTATGATTTATGCATCGATATTTTACAACTCGAATAGTTTTATTATTATTTTGTATTATACAATAATTATTATTCCCTTTTTTATCGTTTGTTTCGTCATTCCAATTTTGTTAAGAATTCCAATAGTTTTGTGATAAGACTGAATTTCGAATAATTTTGTCATGGAATCGCTGACGTATGTGGAACAAATTCAACTGTTTTCTTACGAATAATTATTACAGTATTAATTGTATTTGTTTTGTCTATGAATTAGCAGGTGATGTAAGTGACAGTGAATGAACAAATAATAAGTTTTAGTTTAGCTGTTAGTAAATTTAAGAGCTTCAGTTAGATCTAGTTTTTTATGCGCTCAATTTTTCACGAATAAATTAAATGCTTAAATTGAAATGTTGTTTATTTAACATCATCCTCGCCCGCAATTTTTGGCTACTTTCAAACATTCATACACGTTGCCCTTCAAAAAGATTGCTAATATCCGGAAGTAAGTTTGGTATTGTACAGCGACGTCTATTTCTTATTGGCACTAATAAAATGATATTATACAAATTATGGAAGAAACGATAATCTACAAAACTAAAAAAAATCACGTTAGCAGTCTCTTTCAACGTCTAACCACCACCAGACGCAAGTCATAAAACAATATTTGTTCACTGTTATTTTATTTTTGTTTTATTTTGTTTATTTTTTTAGAATTTTACAAATCACGATTTTAGTTAGAATCTATATAGATTACAATGGGAGAACAATTCTTAAAAACAACGGTAAAGGAACTAATGAAAAAATAATAGTTGCACTAGGATGTATGAGTGGTGTGTATCAGTTTAAATGTGTGGGAAATATAAATGTGTGTGTGTGTGCTCGTGTGTGTTTGTCCTACCCACTCAATAAATCACAAACCTCCCTCAAGCCTGCCTAGCATGAGCACTAAAAACACGATATGATATATATGATAAAGCGAAATATCGACACCAACTGTAAAAATATAATAGATATAGCCGCCATGTTGAATCGCCGTCACATATTAAGATCGCTGTTTCGATAAAAAATTAAAAAAGCGGCTAAATCTGTCATATTTTTAAAGTTTGTGTCGATATTTTGCTGTATCATATCGTGTTTTTAGTGCTCATGCTAGGCAGGCTGAAAGATTGTTTGGAGGTGCTAAACAAGTCTAATGAGGTTATGTTTTTATTATAAGTGCGGTGCATCCTACTCACTATTGAATTTTGGGCTTAGTTAGTATGAGTTAACGAGCTGCAGAAAAGCTTAGTGTGTCTGGTTCGTGTGCGAGGTGCTCCGAACGTTAGCGTCTATGTTATGTATAGATTAAGTGGTTACTAGGTTATCCTTGACTTAGGACACCCTGAATAGACGGTATTGAATAATAAAAATAAGAATAAATTTATTTAATTTGCACAAAAGTGGTTAATGTTACATTAGCAGGTACTTAAAATTAAAAATGTGCCAAAAGGGTCCCCCGCTCAGCATTAGTCGTGGCAGCTAAAAATAGCTGCCGCGACACTATAATAGCTTTCTGCGTATTAACGACCTTTGACGATTGATTTGGTCTAGTGGTTACCGCTTTAGATTACGAAGTCAAGCAGTTGCGGGTTCGAATCCCGCACGGGGCAATTGTGTGATGTGTACGAGCACTTGTGCCACTCAGGCTCGGAGACTAGATATCGGATAAACATACCTACTAAGTACAAGCTTTGCTTAGTTTGGGACTAGATAATTGGTGTGATTGTTGCAAGAATTGATTATTATTTATTAGTCACGCGTTACTAATACTGTCCGGGAACTGTCACGATAAAATGACACATGCGGATCCCGTTACCTTAAAATGTAAGTCCTGACTCTAGCATCCTCTAGCATGACTACCAAAACACGATATGAAATGAAATTTATTTATTTGTCCTTGAAGAAGGTACATTTTAGTTGTTAGTTAGATACATAGAGTTACGATCCTCTTCTTCAGCTAACCAGTGTTGCATACAAATATTATTATGTTCAATTTAACTACAATACATAATTACTTATTAAATTCAATTTTTAAAAACATGCATTATTTATATTAGATTCATTATTAGATTCTGTATGTAAATAAATGTCAATTTTATAAAATCAATCAATCTATAGATAGATAGATATGATATGATATAGCGATTTATCGACACCAACGGCCAATTTTTTTTTTAAATATGATAGATATAGACGCCTTGTTGTATTTCTATTGAACTAGCGATCATAACATGTGACGTCACCGGCACGGCGATTCAACATGGCGGCTATATCTATCATATTTTTGCAGTTGGTGTCGATAAATCGCTTCATCATATCATCATCATAGATCATAGAATTAAATAAAAAAACCAGTCGGTCGGCTTATGCTTTGTATAGATTCTCTCTTACAGTTAATATTGACGCACTTTTTTTTATTTTATTTATTTATTTATAAAATTAACAATATTAATAAGTATATACAATTTACACGATATGACATAAGCTTTAGGGCTTTACCGCATACCGGTGCCGTTGCAGATAGATTAAAAAATAATGATAGATGAACACAACATATGACATAATAAAAACATTGAAAAATAAAAATGCCAATACACAGAACAATGTAATATTTTGCACGATCACGCCTCCCATGCGCAGCCGAGCCGCTCGCCGAGCCGCTCGCCGAGCCCGCGCCGACCAGTCCCAGCACATAGATACAGGGCGCTGCCAAATTATGTGCTTCTTTAGTTTTGTATTTATAGTATTTATATTTGTATGAATATTTAAATGCTTTCTAAAAAGTGTTTTTTTAGTTTATACTTAATATTATTTAGAGTTATGTTAGCTTTTAGGATATTAGGTAATTGGTTAATATATTGTGGGATCATGAATTCCAAAGTACGTTTGCCATAGAGGTTTGTATAAGAAGGTAAGGTCAGTTTCGGATTTATTGCTCTGCGGGAATTAAAGTAATGGATGACTGGAGATTGGACTTCTAACAGCCTATTATGGAATAGTCGAATCAGTTCTTAGATATGGAATATTTTTTTGGGGTAACTCAACTGACAAAGAAGTTGCGTTTAAAAATCAGAAACGATGTATCCGCGCCATGTTCGGTCTTCAGACCACCGATAGTTGCATGCCATATTTTATCAAGCACAGAATTCTCACACTTCCGTCCTTATATATAATGGAGGTGGCTCTCTTTGTCAGAGCTAATCCTAACCTATTTCCTCGGTTATCTGATAAGGTTATACGCAACCGTCGAGACGGAAGCAAACTGTGCTTGCAACCATCAAAAACGGCTCTGCTAAGAAAGAGTGTAGTATGCATGGCTCCTAAAATTTATAATAAAATTCCTCAGGTATATAAAAATTTAAACAACAATCTTTTTAAAAATAAATTTAAAAACCTAATTGAAAAATGCTACTACACTGTAACTGACTTTCTTAATGACAAATTTTAACATGAAAATAATGTAATAATTAATAATAATTTCCTTATATAATATATTTCAATTGTTGATTGTTTGAGTAATAATTTTATAGACTGTATATTGATGGACATTGCTAATGTTAACTGAGTGCTAACGAACTAACGCTATAAATTTTACACACTGTATATCGGTAAGACATGTTGATACTAATGACACTAACACCAATTAAATATGTCGGCCAATGCTTTGTATATCTCACACATGTTTACGTAAATAAAAATTATCTTATCTTATCTTATATCGTGTTTTGGTGGTCATGCTATGAAGGCTGACAAAAGGTTGTGCTATCTTAATTAAACTGAAATGAAACAAATAAATTAATATTTATTAAGTTTATTCATCATGTCCTTGACGTAAACAATCATCATTCTTGATCCGATACCTTGTTTCGAAAACTTACATCTATCTGAAATCATCATCTATCTCTAACAATTTCGAATGTCTCAGCCGACACCGGCCATCTATTGCAGAAAACGATTACATATTTTGCTTTAACTCAAATTAAAATCTAAATATTGTGCGAATACATTCGACTCTGACCTAACACTGGATATACATTTGAATGACAAAACTAAATAAAATAATCTTCATAATCAACTAGAAATAAATTTAAATTATTATTGCTTTTAAATCTCCGAATCAAAGTAATGGAAGAGCTATGAAAACTAATAATATTTACATGTGATCCAATAGTCTTAATGATGTATTTAAAACAATATATTCCTAACTATATTTTAACTCATTGTAAAGAATATTTCAACTGCAAGTCTAAGAGTTACATAACAAAAATGTATGATCCGTTTGCATGTTACATAACTCGTAAACATTTTTGTTGATTCCAATGGTTATACTTTAAGTAGGCTGTTAACTAACAACTTTAATAGAAATCTACAACTCAATATTAGACCTATTACACATTTCATACGAGTCAATGATTTGGGCACCAATTTAAAATAAAGCACGCTAAATAAAATTCTAATGAAATGTATCGCGTTCGACACTTTCCTCCGTCAGCCAGAAAAATAATTTTGACATCTCTGAGCATTGGTCCCAATCTACTTTTTCGTTTAACCGAACCCGATACAATTCATACATTATTTACAATATAAATTATTTTAATACAACTAAATAAACTTCCATTTATTACATAAACAGTAACTTGTGTAGTAAAGAGCTATATAAACTACTGACCGACTATACAAGGTCTTAATTTATTGTTAACTTTATGATAGAAGCTTATTTTTAACCGATTTCAAAAAAGGCGAAAGCCTCCTTTTTATGTATGTTCAGCGAACATTCCATACTACGTTGACCGATTTCGATGATTCTCTTTTTGTTCGAAAGGGAATGCTTTTGATAAGGTCCCATATACATTAATTAATGTCCCATGTTCTGATGATGGGATCTATGTGAAAATGTTTCTGCTTAAATACGGGCAATACATATAATGAGTTTATAATTAACAATGGGACCAAAATATAAATAAAATCCCATACAACTTACCCATAACAGCTGATAGGCTATTTAGTAGGTTTTTTTGCGATTTTGAGGTTAGTATTGTAGAAAAGGTTGTTGTATTTAAGCAATTAAATAGAATCATCATCTAAAAACAAGTTAATTAATAAAATATGACCTTATATTCTCAGCCATAAAGTATAGCGTTTTAATAGGATTAATTAATACTATTAATCCTTCTTATCAGTCAGATATGTCTTAACATGTTTACTGTAACAAATGGAAACATCTAAACATAGCTGCCGTATACACAACATTTGTTTACAATAATACACGGGAATGGCGTAAATGCATATTGTTGAAGAAATTAAGCAGTATTTTTATATTTTTTTCGAAAGGAATGAAACAAAGTTCTTAAAGCTTTTGAAGAAGTATCACTATTGCAGCTTAGCTAATGACTTTGTTACCATACGGGGGCCCGCAGTATCGGCATAGCGATTACTCTGCGATCGAACTCGGTCGATAAATTTTGTTAATAAGCATAAATAAATAAATATCGACATCACATACATAACATTGCTCTGATCATATGATAAGTAGCTTAAGCACTTGTGTTACAGAAACCAGAAACAACGACGATACCACAACACCCAGACTCAAGACAATACAGAAAAAATAGTTTTTTACATTGACCGACCGGAAATCAAGATTGGGACCTCAGAGATTTGCCAATTGCTATTGACAGGTAGCGTGTTAACACATTAAAATCTCTATTTTAAGGTATCGAGTTTTGTCGTTAGGTTAACGACAAAATTAACAAAGCAGTTTTGACGTAATGAAATGTCATTTATCGACTAATATCGCATCGCAGTGATCGTATCTATGTACCGTTGGGCCAGCGTTTAGTGAATTTCTATAATGTCATATTTCTGATAACCAAGCAACAGTAATTTTAAATCAATAAAATAAAATGTTTAAAGCGTGATTCAGAACCGAGTTGTGGCGTCATCTAGTGGCGAACATGTAGGAAAATGTCGCGATGCTTTTTATTTTTGAATAATGCTTTTATCATATGCTTAATTTAAGATATATATTATATTTCACAGTGTTTTAATAAATTATAATTTACATACGTTATGTAAAACGAAGAAAAATAATACTTCTAAAATGCTTCGAGGACGCAAGAAAACAGGATTTATTATACAATAACGTTTATAAATACTGAGCCACGAACTATATTGATTTCATATTGTCCATTTTACACCGTTCTTATTTATGTTTACATCAATTTGACATCTAAAATCGATTCATTTAGAAATTTCCATAAATTCAAAGAGATTGTAGTCTATTGAATAGACGATCGCCGGTGCTGAAACATGTTTGGGTTGTTTGAACAATAATATAAGGAACTATTGTTTAGGGTGATTCTCCTGCTCAAATAAAAAAACGTATAATGGGACCAACATAGAAATTGTACAAAAAAAAACTTCATCATCATCATTTCAGCCATAGGACGTCCACTGCTGAACCTATGCCTCCTCCAATGGTTTCTAGGCTGGCCGGTTGGAAGCGGCCTGCATCGATCTGCTTCCTGCGACCTTTGCCAGGTCTTCTGTCTTGTTGGTGGACGTCCTACGCTGCGCCTGCCGGTACGTGACCTCTATTCCAAAACCTGTCTGCTTTATCGGCCGTCAGTTCTACGTGCTATGTACGCCGCTCACTGACACTTTAGCTTGCTAATCGGTCCTATCTCAGTGACTTTTGTTCGTTTATGGATCTCATTTCTGATTCGATCTCGCAAAGAATCACCGAGCATAGCCCTTTCCATAGCACGCTGCGCAAGCTTGAGCTTTCTTATGAGGTCCATAGTTTTAGTTCCATTAAAGAATTAAACGATAATAAAATACTTTCCATTAGCTTTTATATGTTGTATGGCAACATTGACCTTTTTAGACTCCGATGTTGCTCCCATAGTTAGTTTCTCTTTTTAAGCAAAAGAATCACCCACTATTATAATAGGAGCTCTAAAATAATATCAACTTGATATTATTTCGGCGGAGA
Source organism: Anania hortulata (assembly GCA_963576865.1). Taxonomy (NCBI): domain Eukaryota; kingdom Metazoa; phylum Arthropoda; class Insecta; order Lepidoptera; family Crambidae; genus Anania; species Anania hortulata. The sequence goes on along the minus strand of OY756412.1, from coordinate 839,536 downwards.
CCTCGCAATGGCTAAGCGTATTTTTGTTAGACTTTGTCAATTTCTAAATGCTTCGGGTGTATAAACATTTATATAATAAAGTGTACATAAGTTCGATACTTTAAGTACACAATTCGATTTACCTACCAGTATACAAAATTCCTTCACGTCCCATTCTTTATTATTTACAGTCCGCCATTTTCTATTTTCTTAACACTTAGATTAACGTATTATTTCAATTTTTGACACTACTACTTAGGTAAATTAGAGTTATTTAAAATTAGACACATTTTTATTAAATAAATAACCTATCCTGTGAGATGGGTAATGCCCAATTGGTTGGCGCTTTTTTCATATATATTTATTTTGTTTTCTAAATTAGTGGTGGTCATCGATCGATAGTATCGTATCGATAGTCAATCAATGGTAATCAGTCTGTGACAGAACATTACATTTTTTGACAGGTCAATCTCGACTGCAGCGCTACCATTTGACACCATTGACAGTTCGGTAACACAAAATTAAGTAAGTATTAGTCATAAAACCTTAATTTTCATCCTAAAATTAATGACATTTTGAGCCACTTATAGAGAATTAACTACTAGGATAAAAAAAAATGTGAATAATACCAAATAACTCTTGACGATTACATTTATAGAAGCGGGTATAAAAAATACTCTATCAACTCTAAATATTCAACAACTAGGTAGGTACTAAACGGTGCTACAACCAGTCCGAAAAAGGTACTCCGGTTCTGACTTTGACAAACAGACGAACGGCGGTATTATTATTACTAAACATACAGACTGTTACGCGATTAATATTTTAGTTCCGTAATATTTTGGCGAGTACAGATGTCAACAATTCATATGATAATTAAATGAATTTCAAGAAGAAATTTAAGAGGATAAAGGCTGAGACTAATAAAACCTGAAAATAAAAATTACTTCTACATACTAGCTGCAAGTTCAGTTGTTAAGATTTGTACGGGAAGTTTTTTTACATTTCGATGTTAATTTATTTAAAAAAGTTGTTGCAATTTTGCTCCTTTATCACCTCCTTAGAGGAATATATCGTGTTATCAATCACCCTGTATTTACCAAAAAAAAAACTTGAAGCACGGGTTTTTACAGAACTAACGTCAGAATGAACGTTCATTTTTGCCAAATGTCACTTTGACAGTTCCTGTTGGTTAAAAAAAAGCAGATAAGGCAAGTTGTATGCTTCAACTCCATAATACTTATATATTACATTAAAAGTGAACATTAATTGTTGACTGCTGTATTCACCATAATCGTATTTTTTATTTCTTCTTATTTATTTTATTCAACACATAAGAAGGGTATCTACAAATAGTAAAAAATATGTTTATTGCAATATAATTTCTTAAAATTTGATAAAGTCATATTGTAAACTTAATGATGTTTAAATTAGGAGAATAATAATGAACCTAAAAATGGATAAACCAAATTTTAATGGCAACAGGAAAAAAACTGGCGTTTCTATAAAATTGGCTTTGCGCCGGAAGTTATTTACACAAGATATAAAATACATTAAATAAAGATACAAAAGGAATGTTTTATTAGTGTGAAATACATATTATGTAAAATCAAAATAAATACCAATGATAAATAACTAAATAATCAACGTTTTGTTTACTAAAAAAAAATTACACATGATATATAAAATTGTAAATGCCGAAACTGTAAATGAAATAGAACAACTTGATTAGCTGTCTATTTGAGCTCCAAAGGATACATGAAGAAATACCGATATTTAACGGTATTACGTCGGCTATACATAGATACATACTATAACCCAAAAACAGTAATATCATGTGATAATTATACCTTGATATGCACCACTAAACACTATCCTTTACAACCGCGGGTCGCGTAAACTGCAAACGCATGTATTAATATCAAAACCTTAAAAAACGTTCATCCATAACGCGACATCCACTTTGAATAACTACATAGGTACACTTCTTTCAAATCGTTTAGATTTAGGGCGATAACAATTTGTTAACTAATTAAAAATAATTGAAACACTTTTCGTCGCGTCTTCACTCGTGTACAGTGGCCAAGAAATTGGTTTACAAACTTTCATAGAATACTCTATTCATTGAAAAGAATCGTTAAAATAAAACTTGAAATTGATATAATCGAAATAGTTAATCAGCGATTTACATCTTTGGGTAGTAAACCAATTATTTGGCCAACTGTACGAATAAAAGAATCATACAACTACGAACGGAACTTAACTCAAGCTGCCCCAAAATGGATTCAACCGTGGCAAACGTCTGCCAGGTACCAATATCATTGGAGGAACGAGTCGTTCGCGAACTGCGGCCGGTTGTTGTTCAATCCCGCCCCCACAAAGTTGTTATTCTGGAAGGGGAAGCCCATATTCGTCGGCATGCCCATATTGCTACTCGGCATGCCAAAGTTGTTACCTAGCATTCCAATAGTGTTACCGGGCATTCCAATATTGTTACTTGGCATTCCGATGTTGTTACTCGGCATTCCAATATTGTTACTAGTCATTCCAATATTGTTACTAGTCATTCCAATATTGTTACTAGTCATTCCAATATTGGTACCGGTCATGCCAATATTAGGTACCCTGGCGGGGCTGTTGGGTGTGGATTTGAGCTGGTTGATGGTGGGGGCGGGGCCGGCCTTGGGGGAGCGCGGGGCGAGGAGGTTGTCCACGTCGATGTTGATGGCGCTGGTGTCGGCCCACGTGGGGGGCAGCCGCGCGGGGGCGGCGGGGGGCGCGGGGGGGGCCGGGGCGGGGGGCGCGGCGCCCGGGGGGCCTGCGGGGGGCGACAGTGAGCAGAGATGGGCCGGCTGACTTATACTTGAATATTCTGACTCGAGTATACGACTATTGAAAGTCAAAAAACTTAAGAACTGACATAACGTCGCTAAAATCGACATGTAACCTTTATATTTAAGCAGGCATTTATTGTATTATTTACCACTTCTTATCTTTAAAGTATTCATGAAACGAGTGCATGATTTGAAATAAGCCATCATTATTTTTTGTTCGTCTCTAACGAAAGTTAGTACACTTTACTTGAAACATTTACGGCGTTATTTGGTGATCAGTCACTAAGACTTGGTGCTTTAGCAGCTTCGTTTACCTGAGATCAACTTTGAACGGTATTACACCAAAATACAAAAGGTTTTGTCGATGATTACCAAATCAAAGATATTTTAGTATACTCACGGTTAAAATCGAGTCGATATTCGAGTCAGGCGGTATCCGGCACATCACTAGCTTCCAGACTACGTTAGAGCCAGCACACTGCGACTTTTAGCATCAGCGATCGAAAATTAAAACTGCCATTGAAACTTAATCTCAATCGATAAGTCGCGAAATCGCGATGCAGCGTCTATGCATTCGTATTACATATCGCGGATGGTAAAGTCTCAGTGTGCGCAAGCTCCTAGAGCAAATACATGTGACTGTTACTGGTTTTACTTACCTTGGGGTGCAGGGTAGAAATAAGTGGACGACCAATCGTTGAAAGGGTACTCAAACAGGAATATAATAGTGTCATGGTTCTTTAATTCGTTTGAATATTAACTACATACTAAGTTTAACTTACAACAATAGCTCTTAAATAAATTAATACAATAAAAAAAACTTTGATAAAGATTTGAATTCGATATTTATTTCTATAAATGACTCAATTCCTCATCAAAGAGATATATTTTTTTTAATTTGTTTAATTACATAAAATACCTAATTTTAATCAAATAAATATAAAATTTGAGTATCCTTCCGAAAATCAGCCTTACGAGCTGAAATCGATAGAAACTTTATTAATAACGGTGGGTAATTTCATTACATTGCCAATTATCACTTTCACTTGCATCACAATTTAAAATTTACACTTAATCTTCAGACATAGCTTTCTCTATCATATAAAGAACTTGTCCCGCGAAAATAGCCGATTCAGATTTCGCGCCACCGAATCTCATTGTCAGATCTATATTGGTCAAGCAATCGCTCAACCATGACCGAAATTCCATCATTACATTCAAAAATTCCGTCTTCAAAATCGATGCTGGCAACACCAACACCACAGAGGCTAATAAAGAAATTACAGCCATCTGGATTTTCGGGTCGGGAGTGTGTCTCATGTATGTGATTATTTGGAGGATCTCCCAGCAGTAGCTCGAACATTTCGGACAGTTTTTTGAAGCGAGAATTATATTTCCAACCACTGATAGATACTTTAAGAGCAATACACTATCGACGTCTTGCTTTAGATTGTGGTAGCTCAAGCTTAGCTGTTTATATCCAAAGCCAGATACGAGAGGATAGAAGAAGTAATCGGATACTGCTGCGAATTCGTTTCTCTTTGCTTTAGAGAACGGGTGAGGTCTTATCGAGTGGAAATATCTAGTTTTGTTTATCAGACGTCTACGAATGATTTCCTCTGCGGGTATATTGTCATCTTCATTCACTACAATCTCAGTTTTTTTCACTTCAGTGTGAGGGTTTACGTCGGCAATCCGGTTGGCTGCCTCCGACAGCGCGTCTAGCATAAATATTTTTGTAGCTATCGAGTATCGGCCGACGTCTGTGTGTATTTCTTTGCACAGATACTCGGCACACACTTTCGGTTGACTGCAGACAATTGCCACTACAGTATTAAATTTAATCGTATCAAAATTATCAACGTGGTATTTCTCCTCTAAATGTACGAATAGATTCAGCAAATCTTCGGCTAATTTCTTATCTTCAGTCTTTAGTTGTTTGTTGACTAGTTCCTCAGCTACTTCGAGGCTCGCTTCGAATGTCTCTACATCTTTAGCTTCTACGACTACTTCTAGCAGATCTCTCAAATAATTAGGCCTTTTTCTAGCCGTAACCGAAATATCATTACTCATATCGTATGGTTGAAGATCGTCATCAGAGTCGAGCTGTTCTGTTTCTTCCTTCCCACTTCTTTCCAACGCATCTAGTTTGATTGAAATAATAGATTTCACTATTTCTTTAGTCTGCTCGGGGGTTTTGACAGCACATGTGACTATAGTATTCTCAGCGGGTTTGTAGTCGTCGTCCACAACTTTAGTTGCGACTAAATCTAGGAGACCTTTTAGATCAATCGGCTTCACTTTGTGACTCCGAGGTATATTCCTTTGAGGATCAATGAGGCATTTATTGACAATATTCCTAAGTATACTTTGTATTTCTAGACACGCGCCTTCCATACCGCTGAAATCGAAATTCAAATTAGCAGAAGCATCCCTTTCAGTTTCATTTTTGGCTATAGTTTTAAAAACCGTTTCTATAGTGGCCATGCCAATGCATCTGAATTCATTTAGCAAAATTCTCAGATGTCTAGAGACCCCTTTATATAGAATGCACTTAGTTTCGACTAAGTCCCACTCAATATTATCCCTGTCAGAGATTATACTGCGGTATTTGACAGCTAGGAGCATCAACTGGGATATATACATATGTTGTGCGATGTTTGACACGTTGCTAAGTTTTACATCTGACCAAACACTAGCTAATTTTAGCACGAAACTGCTCAGTGATTCGGCTACGTCTTTTTTGGCAGTCGAGAGGTAGTAAATGAGATTCTCAGGAATAGTGGTATCTTTGTAATCTGTAGGCCTGTAGTAGAAAGGTATTCGGTACGTGAGGATGTCGCTCCAATCTTTGCTGGAATTAATATTGTCGCCTAGAATATTTTGTATGGCCTGCTCTTCGCTTCTGTAGTCTATGGGACACTTTTTAAGAAGGATCAAAGCTATACAATCGATTGCTTGTCTATTCAGGTGGCTGAATAATGTTTGGGTCAGTCTTCGCCGAACGAATTTGCTCAAGGATTTGTCATTCGCACTCCAACCAACTAGTATGTCGACGAAATTTAAGATGGCATCTGTCATGTTGTAATTTATAATGACTTTGGACAAGAAATGCGCCAAATACGATATATCATACACAATTTGTTGGTGGAAACAGCTCTCACTCATGTAATCCACGCTTCTAATCACGTGAAATATCAATTTATACGCAAAATTTTCGTGGGAGAATTCTTTAGGAGTTTCCGTCTGCAGTCTATTGGCAACCCTTTCGGGCAGTGTTGCCAGGAGTTGCACGAAATTCTCCCATTCCATCCTGTGTTTGTAATTTTCGATTTTATCTGTGGTTTCCACGCAACTGCAGTCTAAAATAGCCGCCAGGACAGCGTCACTCCGGACATATTTTAGAAGGATATCAGCTAGAGATTTGAGCACGACACTATCGGTTTCATTCTTGAGAAAACCGCACAAAACTGAAAGTACTTCATGGCTTAGAAAAAAGCTTTCTTCTATTAAAAATAGTGGGACTATCTCCTCTTTTAGTAGAGGCCACTGTGGTAGAATTACTTTGATGATCACGCCTAGTAGCTGCGAGTATGAATCCAGCACTTCTCCGGAGATGATATTGTCATCTAATCTGCACAATTTCTGGACCGTGATCGGTCCTGGGAGATACGATTTTAAAGAACGTACACATTCTTTAATTTTCATCGCTTCTAAATCCGATTTGATTCTCTCAATGGCTTGTAAAGTGTCAATTAACTTTCTGACGGCTCGGTGGGCACTCTCCCGGATTGTGGGCCTCTTCGTTTCGATTCCTGTAAATAAAAAATACCTGAATGTGCCCAAAACTGATTGATACACTACACATGACATGGAGCATGCACCAACTGAACGGACGGACAAAATAAATAAATGGGAAATCAACTGAGGGAACGAGAAACAGTCACATGTATTTGGAAGTATAGATAGCTTATTTCCTAAGTAATCATTTGTTGATTTTTTTACATAATTTTTAAGAATTATTTAAAGAAATCGAGTATTACATAACTTTAAATCATGTATAGTGAGTACCTTCATTTTCAATAAACATTATTTCGTATCTATGGAACTCATTATACACTTATTAGTTGAGAAATAAAATAAAAGTAACTTCAAAAATAACAAAATTAATAAGATAAGACATCAATAGTCCATTTTGGACTTGTTACATTATGTATTTAGATGTTTTATTTTTAAAAATCTCTCGTACATGGCTGCCACGAATGGATTCATTTATAATTTACTACAATAACTTGATTTTAATAAATCCATTTGCGCAGTTTTGGCACACTGTCGGACACATAACCTGCATCAAAATTATAAATTAATTTTTATGTGAACGCGTCGAGCTATCGGGTTGAAATTAAAACCATAAACTCAGGTTTACAGTCCTTCGAAGCTGTGAAAATATTAAACTTTTAAGTTATCGCAAAATAAAAAAACGTCCGTTCATGCCGCAGTAAAACGTATATTTCCCCACTCCAGGGATCGGAAACCGGTTATTTTACTATGGAACCTTAACCAGAGTAATAAAGGTTTTTGCTAAATTAACTATAACATACTCCGACTACAGATTTAAAACCTATGGCAAATTTAGTTTTATGGTCAAATCTTTATAACTACTATCAAATATAAGAAATGGGTCTTATACATTCTGAAATAAATATTAACCGGTTTTGATCCTGGGGCAAGGATCTCTCAAGGGACTCAAAATTTATAGGGTACTTTCAGTTGCCCTAGAACTATGAAATTTGGCAAGTAATATCGTCTCATACTACAAGTACAGGAAAAAATCTGAAAACTAGATATTTATGATTAAAATTTGTCATTAAACTGTGAGACTTGATTCTTGAACGATTTGTAATATGTACCAACAATTTTGTACGGAACCCTCCCTCAGTAGGCAAGTCCAATTCGCATTTGTCCGGTTTTTTCTCTATGTCCTAGCCATATCCAGTATCCATCTTACTGTATACTTATTTTTTTAAATTAAAATTCGGATGCAGTTTTTGTGTCCGCTAGTGTATCGACTAGGGTTGTGTATACTGAATACTGTAGTATACTGACCGGGGGTGAGCGTGGGGGTGAGCGTGGCCGCGCCCAGCTGCCCCGCGAGCGAGTCCAGGGCGCCGAAGCCCGCCGCCCCCGGCCCCCCCGCCGCCCCCACCGGGCCCGCCGCCGACAGCGAGCTCAGCAGGTCCAGGTTCGATGCTGGGAGTGCTGGAGGGAAATGGCTTTCAGTAGGCGGGCATAATAATATAAATTGTTTCCACTATAACACCAATTATCTAGCCCCAAACTAAGCAAAGCTTGTACTATGGCGACTAGATAACGTCAAAAGTCAAAAATCATTTATTCAGTTTAGGACAGAAAACTGCCACTTATGAACGGCAATAATAACATTATTGGCCCATATGGGGCAGAACATGTCTCCTTATTTTTTGGGCCCTACTAGCGGATAGCGGATAAACATCATTTGCCTTTGCGGGATTCGAACCCGCAACCGCTGGCTTTGTAGTCCGGAACCAGGTATAGTTTGTTACCGTAGGAAACGATTAAAAACTGTCCGACTCGTATATACATACCTATGATTTATTGTAACCCTACCATACTTATTTAAAAAGAGGCTGACAACAGCGACTGAACTTCTTGGGCTGCTTCTTCTCGGCCCTAGCCCACTATATCAAAGCATTATATTCCATTTCTTGTAACATTATGGTGTGCAAATGAATAAATGATTACTGATTGACTTGATTTTGTAATTCTTAAATGTCACCCAAAATCAAACACGTGGGCCACGCAACCCTCAGCTCGTGCACTGGCTGAGCCGGCGCAAACCGGTTATTAGCCATCGCGGCGCGTACGTGACGCAAGCCAGTGCTCACGCACACAGCCCCACGCGCTCGTACTTGTGTATTTAATACATCGCGATTGTATGAAGCTTTGTCTCACTAACATATTGGCGAGACAAGACAAACAAACAGTTACCTCTTGCGGGATTTGAACCCACAATCGCCTGGGTTTGTAGTCTGGAAACAGTTATTGGCAGAATTACGATTATCGAACCTATAAATAGTTTTGACTCCAAAGACTAAATCAAATAATTTTGTAATTTTTGAATTAACGACCTCCGTAGCCGAGAGGCGAGTATGACTTGGTGTCGCTATTTCTGAGGTCCCGGGTTCGATTCCCGGTCGGTCAATGTAGAAAAATATCTTTTCTATATTGTCTCGGGTCTGGGTGTTGTGGTGCCGTCGTTGTTTCTGATTTCTGTAACACAAGTACTTCAGCTACTACCTACCATAGGATCAGAGCAATGTATGTGATGTTGTCCAATATTTAAATCGTAACTCACCAGTTTGCATAGGTGGTAATGAGACTGCGTTCTGAGCCGGCAGCGACACCAGGCTGGGGGCGGGGGCGGCGGGGGCGGGCCCCGGGGGGGTGAAGGCGCTGCTAAAGTCAGCGAACCCGCCGGTGGCGGGGGCGGGGGCGGGGGCGGGAGGGGGCGGGGCAGGGGCGGTCCCGAACGCGTTCGCAAACTCTCCGAAGTCGTTCGATTCCTTCCGCACTGGCTTCGGTTCTCCCGCTCTGCGAATTGTATTTTATTTATCATTACCTGTCGCTTGCGACGAGCGAATCGTGTGATCTCTAGATCAACTGAAAAGCATCCATAATAGGAAATTGTATATATAATATAAGTTATATTCTACATAATTTGAGTTTTTATCGAAAATTTTAATACCTATTTAGTACTATTACATAATATTTTGCTGCAATTATCTGAAATTTTTAACTAGATTATAAACATATAATACGAGTGCTAATAATACTTATAGTGTATTTAAAGTTAGGTGTAACATTAAACATTAAACATTGGTTAAACATGACATACTCGTTGAAAGTCTACAGAACAGTGGTATTAGAGGATCGTTGTTGACATGGTGCACAGAATACCTTGTGAACAGGAAATATCATGTAAGGGTTTGCGACGCGGAAAGCAACCCAACTTTAATCAATATTGGTACGGCACAGGGCTCTGTGCTTGGCCCGTTACACTACATTACGTACGTGAACAACCTGGTAAACGCCATTAAAAACTGTGAAATATATCAATTTGCCGATGACACTTGCCTGGTTGCGGCTGGGAAAAATATCAATGATACATTACACCATCTACAACAAGATTTTGATACACTAACAAAATGGTCTCATGATGTTGGCTTGGTACTAAATGCCAGTAAAACAAAACTAATGTACATTAGCAGCAGTAAAAATAGGAGCAGCTACATACCAAAGCTGGTCGTACATGATCACGCATGCGCCCATAAAGATCAAGGTACCGGATGTGATTGCAACGCCATCGAGTTGGTGAAAAAGCAAACTTACCTGGGCCTTGTTATCGATAGTCGCCTTTGCTGGGATGATCATGTGAATCATGTATGTGACAGGCTAAGGGGTATGCTAGCTAAATTTACACTTATTAAGCATAAAATTCCATACAAAACTCGTCTTCTTCTGTATCAGTCGCTGGCGGAATCTAAGATATCATACGGACTATCCAGTTACGGCAGAACCTCCAAAACACACTTAGATCGCATTTTTAGTTTACAGCTTCGTATATTAAAAACAATAATACCTCAAAACAGATGCAATAAATTTGAAAATCCCGAGGACGTCTTTAGCTACTGTAAAATTGTACCAATACATAATAAAGTTAAGTATGCGCTTTTAGTAGAAGAATTTTTCAATGACCAGTTTCAATCTCCAGTCATCCATTACTTTAATTCCCGCAGAGCAATAAATCCGAAACTGACCTTACCTTCTTATACAAACCTCTATGGCAAACGTACTTTGGAATTCATGATCCCACAATATATTAACCAATTACCTAATATCCTAAAAGCTAACATAACTCTAAATAATATTAAGTATAAACTAAAAAAACACTTTTTAGAAAGCATTTAAATATTCATACAAATATAAATACTATAAATACAAAACTAAAGAAGCACATAATTTGGCAGCGCCCTGTATCTATGTGCTGGGACTGGTCGGCGCGGGCTCGGCGAGCGGCTCGGCGAGCGGCTCGGCTGCGCATGGGAGGCGTGATCGTGCAAAATATTACATTGTTCTGTGTATTGGCATTTTTATTTTTCAATGTTTTTTATTATGGCATATGTTGTGTACATCTTTCATTATTTTTTAATCTATCTACAACGGCACCGGTATGCGGTAAAGCCCTAAAGCTTATGTCATATCGTGTAAATTGTATATACTTATTAATATTGTTTGTTTTAAAATAAATTTTAAAAAAAACTGTTTATGAATTTTTAGATTCACCCCTAAAAATGTATCCCAAACATAATTTATAAAAAATCGCAAATTTCTAAATAAAATCTTTTTTTTTGTGGTAATGTATGGTTTTTATAGTTTATTCGTATTAAGATTGAATCGCTTAATCAATAACTCAATTTTAAACATCACTCGTCAGATGTTTACGTTCTGAGAAACGAACCCAATGACAGTTTTTGTTGACATAAGCGCCACGTGGCGGTAACGATTGGGTGACGTAATCGGTGCGCCCTTCAGTGATCCCAAGTATATTCGTTGGCGCTCAAGGTTCCCCTAAACCATTATGGATATTTTTTCAAAACGCCAGACCACTGTTATACTGCGAATAAAATTGTCGATTTGACACGTTCTCTATACGAAAGCTGTCAACATGTCAAACTAGTTCGTCATTTAAAAGTTATAATTGAAAAATAAGTAGCAGTTTCTCACTCACCTAGGGTCGAAGTCATCTTCGAGTACCAGCGAGTTGTGCCCACTGCTGGGCGCGGGCACAGAAGAGGGCACGGGCGCGCAGGTCTTGAACAGGTCGTCTATTAAGTCTGTAGAGTGCGCGGCCGGCGTGGGCGCGGGCGTGGGCGCGGACTTGCCGTACGAGGCCGCCGCGCCTACGAGGGGGGGGATAAATAAATAAATAAATTGTTTTCATCATCTTCATCATGTCAGCCATAGGACGTCCGCTGCTAAACAAAGGCCTCCCCCAGTGACTTATCATCGGGGGGATCATTATTATTTCAGCCATAGGACGTCCACTGCCGAACATAGGCCTCCCCCAGTGACTTCCAGATAGGCCGGTCGGAAGCGGCCCGCATCCAGCGGCCTCCTGCAACCTTTACCGGGTCGTCTATCTACCTCGTAGGTCGAGGAGGCACGTCCTCCGCTTCGCTTGCCGGTACGTGATGACACATGAAACTGAAACGTGGTCTCTCACTACGGGCCTCAAAAGAAAGCTCAAGGTCGCCCGGCGTGCTACGAAAAGGGCTACGCTCGATGGGGCCCTGCGAGATCGGATCAAAAATGAGGAGATCCGTAAACGAATAAAAGTCGCTGACCGAACGGATCAGCGAGCCGAAGTGGCCGAGGACGGGGCACACGGCACGGAGAACTGACGGCCGATGGGGCAGAGAGGTTCCGGAACGGAGGCCGCGTGGCACGCGGCGGAGGACGTCCACCCGCAAGGTGGACGTTTCCAACTGGCTAATCTGGAAATCACCGGCGGAGGCCTTCGTTCAGCAGGGGACGTCCTATGGCTGAAATGATGATAATGAACCCTGTATAACGGTAAAGAGGCTCACCCAGGTCGATCTTCTTGACGGGCGTGCTGGGCTTCCCCTTAGCGGGGCTCTTGAGGCTGATGCTGAGGCTCGTGATGGCGGCCGCCGACGCGGGGCGCGGGGGGGAGCTGGGGACTACGTCCGAGTCGCGGTACACGTTCTCTCTGGGGACCAAACCAATGGTTTTTAGGGTTACGTACCCAGGGGTAGTGATGCCGCTCGATATGTCAATATCGATTGTCTATCGATAGCCTATCGATAGTTGAAGGAAAAACGATACTATCGATAGTCTATAGATTCTATCGATAGTATCGATAGTATTGATATCTCTTTTACTGCAATAAATACTGTCCTATCGATCGTATAGATGAATTTGGAGTTCAACTATCGATTGCAAAACTATCGATTTTACTAAGCGAACTGAGGAGCCCACCAAGACCTCGACTCCTTCTTCAGGTACTCAGCCGGAGCAGGACCGTCCTCAATTGGTACCCTCCTATCCACCTGCGCCATCAGCCCCGGCCGGAGTGCTTGTGCTCTACAGGCTGCAGGGTGCACACTAGCGCCGTCGTGGGCCATAGTCGCCCCAGCGTACCACACAGATGTCGCAACCCATGACCCAGATTCCACAGGAAACTATCGCTCGAGCATTCCAGTGCACCGCGCAGACGCCCCAAAGCGAAAAGCAGGTCCCTAGACGCAACATGCATCCAAATGATACTAATGCACACCAGCGCGTTGTACAGGAACAACAGCGCCTCCTACAGGTATCTCAATCCAAACCTGCCCCTGAGCTAAGACTGCGTTCAAATGCGCACCAGAGCACCGTACGTCCAGATAGTGACAATATCTCACGGACAGAGATGCGTGCCATTCTGACGCACATCATGACCGAGATTTCGGCTGGTGCCGACCCAATAATGGCACTCGCCAGAGGACTGACCTGGCTCTCAGACGGTTACATTCAATAGCCGTCTGAGAGTGCTGTACTGGAATCCGGGCGGAATTTCAAGTCACTCCGCCTCCACTCCCAGATGCAGGATATACATTTAATCCGCCTGGGCGAGACCCACCTCAAACCAAACCAGACGCTTCACCTCCCCAATTAAACCGTACACCGCAGATGAGACCACTACACAAGGCCGTGGTTACCGCGGGACGGCAGCGCTAGTCCGTCTCGACGTGGTGCACGAGGAGCTGGAGCTGTTAGACTTCCCCACCACGCGTACAATAGGTGTGCGCGTAAATGCCACCGAAATAGAACTACAGATTTATGCTGCGTACCGCCCTCCCGGGAACCAGGTGGTAAAGGAGGACTTCGAGAAGGTGTTTTTCGGACCTACTCCCACTCTCTTGGCCGGCGATCTCAATGCGAAGCACCCAGACTGGGGGTCATGCGTATCCAACATCGCCGGCAGATCCCTCAATGACATCGATGAAAGGCTCGGTATTGATGTTATTGGACCGGACTCACCCACCCATATCCCAACCAACCCTAGACATAGACCCGACGTCCTGGACATCGTCTTGACCGAATACTTTCCAAGCCCAGTCGCAACAGAAGTGCTGTATGATCTAGACACGCAGCACCTTCCAAACCTCGTAACAACGGAATTGTCAACAGACACGACAGCATTAAGAAACCACCTAACAAAAATTGACTGGAAAGTGAACGCCACAGCCCTACAAGACCTGTCTAGCGGACCATTGACTACACCAGAAGAAGTAGAGATTGCTGCTAAATCTCTCGTCGCGCGCATTCAAGCAGCAAAGGAGGCCGCTACTACCACACGCCCTGCGGCCGCTGACCGCCGCGACGAGCTTCACCTTCACGCACTTCTACGCCAAAAGCGCGAGCTACGCCGCCTATGGGGTCTCTACCGCTGCCTTCGAGTAAAACGTGATCTCAATGCCCTCACCACTCGACTCTCTGAAAACGTGAATATAACGTGGAGCCACTTGGGAGGCACGCATCGACCGTGTCCGAAAACGCCGCTGACCTCTTTCGCTTGAACAGAGAGCTCACAAAATCCTCAACCCCTGTCTACCCCTACCCGCTACTGGACAGTGCGGGCAGGCGATGCTACGCCGCCACTGACCGGGCTACCATTTTGGCTGACCACCTCCAGGCCCAATTTACCGTAATTTTTATTTACAAAAATAAAAAACCGCGTGAATGAATTCCTGTCGGCCCAAACACCGACCCTCCGGGGAGACGACTTTATCTCTCCCGACGAGCTACGGAAGGCCGCCCTTCGCTTGCCCAAGCGAAAGGCGCCAGGACCAAACGGAATCCCAACACACGCCATCACACAACTACCCGAGAAGGGTCTGGTGGCACTTACCAGGCTATTCAATGGCGTTCTCCGCTCCATCGTCCTCCCGAAACCAGGGAAAGACAAACGTCTTCCATCAAGCTACCGGCTCATCACCTTACTTCCACACATTGCGAAGCTGTTCGAGCGTTTACTGCTGCGTCGAATCCGCCCGTGCGTCTCACTACGTGACGAACAATTCGGGTTCCGTGGCGGCCACTCTACCACGCTCCGGCTAGCACGCGTGATCCACCAGCTCACCGAAGCGAGAAATAGGGACCACTATACGGTCGGAGTTTTTCTCGATATTGAGAAGGCCTTTGACCGAGTCTGGCGTTATGGGCTCCTGTTCAAACTCATTAATACCAACATGTCACCTGCATTTGTAAAAGTAGTGGCATCATTCCTTCGGGACCGAAGCTTCCACGGTTCCGTCGAGGGCGCGACATCACAACCACATCGGATTGCCGCAGGAGTGCCCCAAGGTAGCCGCCTTTCACCCCTACTCTACGCCATCTACACGGACGATATCCCCACCCTGAGATCAAATCACAGAGGGTGTCAAAGACGTTGACCTCGCCCCGTTTGCAGATGACAGCGCTCACATTGCCTCATCACGCAATGCAACGTTTGCAGCGAAGAAGACGCAGAGGCTCCTCGATCTTTCACCTGATTGGCTGGACGAGTGGCGCACGGCCGTGAACGTGGGCAGGACGGCCGCACTGCCGACCGGGACGAAGCGCATCACGCCACCGCCGCTCAAACTCCGTGGATCGGATACAGAGTGGCGACCACAGGTGACACACCTCGGGTGTCGAATCGACCGGTCCTCGCGCACGGTACCGCAGGTCGACCGCTCGGCTGGCCAGGCCACAACGGCCAGAGCGCCGCTCGAACCGGTCCCGACATCCCGATCACCCTGAGAGCCGAGCTCGGCGTCTACGAGACGTACGTGCGATCGCGACTCACCCACCACCCACGCGGCACCCGCACGGTACTCGCCGTGCTCCCTAGCCCTGAGGACCGAACTGCAGATCCAGCGGAACATTTCGCTCCGCGTGTCGACAGGAGCGGGGCGATAAGTCCGGAACGACGTCATCGCTCGGGACGCGCGGATCCCATCAGGGGAAGAATTCGTTACCAGTTTAGCGCGTCGCACGTTCGATCGTGCCGACATCGGCCCCCACCGCCACCTGCACAACATCGGCCCACTGCATGCCTGCCCCGAGGCCTCCTGTCCGACCCCACCGAGACCGAAACAATGGAATCAGTGCCATTACCGCAACGTAGCGGTATCCCTCGACCGAGATTCCGTGTCATCCCAGCCCGGCCGTAGTCCGCTCCGAGCTCGAGGTCCGGGTGACGGAGGTGGGCACGACGGCACGACGGCACGACGGCACGACGGCACGACGGCACGACGGCACGACGGCACGACGGCACGACGGCACGGACCGGCAGAGACGGCCGATAGACCGGCCACACCGTCGCGAGACACCGTGCCGAGCATCGGTCGGGCCGTCAATTTTTTAACAACCGTGCTACAAACTAGCAGCCGCAATCGCGGCGACCGATCACAATTCAATTCAATTCAATTCAATATATTTATTGCATTCTATAATGTTACACAGGTGTTATTATTACATTATCACCAGTAATGTCAGTGGACACCCTGAGAAGACGCCCGGGTGAAGGGCGATCGCCCGTGTCCCGCACCAGCGAGGCTGAAGAGATCCGACGACGACTAAGACTCCACTGTCCGTCTATCTGTCGGTCTGTCTGTCGCTAGGCTATGGACCCTGATAGCTAGCCGTTTGAAATTCTTACAGATGATTTATTTCTGCTGCTATAACAGATACTAAAAACAAAATAAATTAATACTTAAGGCGGGCTCCCATACAACAGACGTGATTTTTTTGCCGTTTTTTGCTCGATATTAATAAAGGCGACCGGTAGACGCATGAAATATTCACAGAATAGTTAGTTGTAAGTTCACTTTAAAAATAAATAATTAAAATAAAATAAATTAAGGACTTACGACCAACGTGTTTTTGTGGCGATACAGAATTAATAATTTTATACATAAAAATGGTGCTATTTGCAAATGTGCTACATTAAAAGTCTAAACTAAAGATTGTACTACCTTTTGCATGTATTTAACATTCTTAAATTCTTAGCGATTTCGTATACAAATTGAAATCCGAATGATTCACTAATACTTCCTCTAGGCCATTAGCATCCAGCGACATTGACTAGATAGTCAGTCTACAGCGTTAATTAAACATTAAAATTCATTAATTGCTGTCCAAATTTTAATTCTATCGTACTAAAATCCAAGTGGTTCTTAACATAATGTTTGACAGAATAGGCTAGTTTCCTGGGTCAAAAAAAAAGATTATTCTATTTAATCCGGCAGTTAGATTATCAAAAAATATTGGACCCATATTTTGTCTTTTGTCAATGAAACAAAAAATAACGAAGATAAAGCGTATCAAAGTGAGAACGTGACGTCAAGCCTTGCTAAAGTGTCGCAAGGCGTGACGTTACGCGGAACTTTAACGGGCTATATCTTCATTATTTTTTGTTTGATTAAGAAAAGAAAAAATACGTGTCCAATATTTTCTGTTAATCCAACTGACGGACTAATTACATTTTTTTAGGAAACTAGCCCATTGTTTATTAGTCCCAAAGTAAAAGTTCTTAAAGTTTACTTCATAAGAACAACCTATTGAAGAATGTGACAGACATTCTTGACATGTAAGTACATGTAAAGACATGTAAAGTAAAGTCGATTAGTAAATAAAATAAACGACGTTATAACTTAACTAATTGTAACCATAGCTGACTGGTTCTTGTACTAGCAGTCAAATCAGTTTGAAAGTAACAGGGTTTCCTGTAACTGTTCTATACTTCATTGTGAACAACTTCTTTTATTGCAAATATGCATTTTTTGTATTTTTCTATGCAAATTCAATCAACTGTTTTATAAATTTTGTATAGGAATTCGAAAAAGATCTGGTCCCCTTTTTAATGGAGTTGGTTTTTCATTCCGAATTAATTTTAACTAGGAAGAATAGTTATTTATAAGTTACAAAAATATAACACATGAAATTACAGAAACATTATACAGAGTGTAACGAAAAGGTGAAATAAAACTTTAAGGGGTTATTCTACGGCTAAATTACATCAACTTTTTCTATGGGACCAACATCGAATTCGCAAAAAAAAAAACACTTTCCCATACTAAAACGCGACCAGCTGGTATCAGTTTGTATGGAAACGTCAATTTTTTTTTTTGAGATTTCGATGTTGGTCCCATAGAAAAAGTTGATGTAATTTAGCCGTAGAATAACCCCTTAAAGTTTTATTTCACCTTTTTGTTACACCCTGTATTTGACAACTCTGTTTCAGAAAAAAAAAGGTTTTTAAATGTTTGATAAGTTTATTGTCACCAAAAAAATACCTATCATGATTTATATGTAATATGTGGTTACAGGGTTACCCTTGAGTTATCGAATAAATAAGAATTATTGCTGCAAATACGCTGCACAAAGGTTTTAAATATAAAAAGTAACATACTTGTTAGGTTTCCTGTGACCGTACTCGCCGTCGGAATCTTCTCTCTCATATTCGTCTTCGTCCTCTCTCCTTTCTTTTGGTTCGTCTGTAAATAAATATTATTTTCGAAATGTTATTATTTAGACAATAGGGATGACGACTGTGTATAGAAAATAAAATTCTATTTAATCAGTCAGTTAGATTTTAAAAAATTATGGACTCTTATTTTTCCTTTTGTTAATCGGCCAAAAAATTACAAAGATAAAGCGCGTCAAAGTTCAGGAGTGGCTCGTGACGTCACTTCTAAGTAAAAATTATACTAAGACGTGACGTCATGCGACATTCCAAATCAATATATCTCTGTAATATTTTGATTATGTGAAAAAAGAAAAAATACGCGTCCAATACTTTTTGATCATCTACATGATAGACGAAAAAAAAGTCGTCTTTAGATCGTAATCTCTATTATAAGAATTGTTTGCTTTGCTTCTCAAATATTGTAAACAATTTCGACATTCCTTTTCACAACAAAATTATTTACTTAATCACATCATAATGCCACGGTGGAACTCGTATTCGGAAATACCGCGAATTTTCAATTTGTCCATAGTTGTTGTTATAGCAATGTTTAAGCTCAAACAAATGATGTGAAAACAAATGAAATACGAATTTTAAAACAATATTTTCAGGCTTTATTTCGAAATAAATTTGAATTTGGAATTTCTAATCAAACGCAAGATATTTAATGTTAAAGTTGCCAGTATTGAGTATCGGCAATTTCATATGTTAGGACCTAATAACACCACACTACTAAAAACAGTAAATGTCAATACAGAACACCCCTAGAGCTGTAGTAGCTCAGTGGTGGAAGACCTCGCTCAAGTCTTGCCTCACGAGGGTCGTGAGTTCGTATTTTCGTCGTCTGGATTTTTCGGAATCTATGTACGAATACTTTACGAGATAGAGCCAAATTTAAAAAATAAGTTATAGATCGATACAAAATAATAAAACTATCGGAATCAATTCAAATCTTCGTATTTTCGAAATAAAATATAAATTTAAATTTGTTTTTTTTTTGTTATCACATTTGGTCAAGCGTATCCCGCCTAAGAACGTTACAAAGCCCTAGGAGAAAGAAGTGAATCCATACCCCACGTGGTCCCCGAGCGGTCGCTGTACTCGCCCCAGCCCGCGCCCCCGCCGCCCCCGCCCCCTCCGCGCGTCCCCATCACGGCCGCTTCTGAAGACATACCTGAGGAAAACGTTCCCTACATCACACTTCCGTTCCATTTCCAATTTCAAGCCGGCCTGCCCCGCACTTCGCACTTTAGCTATAATGTTTGGAGACCGTCTGGTGTAGTGGTTCGCGTTCCGGACTACAAAGCCAGAAGTTGCAGGTTCGAATCCCGCAAGGGGGAAATGTTTTTGTAATGAGCACGAGCATTTGTACCTGTCATGGATGTTTATAAAAGTATTTAAGTAAATAAATAATATAATAATAAATATTGGACAACATCACATACATTGCTCTAATCCTATGGTAAGTAGCCAAAGCACTTGTGTTACAGAAATCAGAAACAACGACGGTACCACAACACCCAGACCCGAGACACTATAGAAAAGTTATTTTTCTACATCGACCGACCGGGAATCGAACCCGGGACCTCAGAGATAGCAAGATAAAAAAGTTAAAGATCATTGAATTGATTTTTAACTTTAAGACCTTCACATAGAGATCAATATTAATTGAGGAAATTTGACGTTATGTGGTAGATTGACGAGCTGTCTGTACATATGTGCATATTCCTGCTACTGTTAGTGGCCTATTTGCAAAAATAAATGATCTTGATATAATTTTACGAATGGATAGTGATCCGAGCCAGATTGCACTTTATTCCAGAGTAGCAAGTTTTATTTCTGTTTGAATGTATCGAAGGGATCGTTATCTGTTATAGTGAAGTCCTTACCGATATATTTGTCTTTGTTTTTCTTCGCTTTTTTCCTCTCCTCTCTCAGCTTTTCGTCGTCTTGTATAAAGTCGATGAGCTCGCGGACTTTGTGCCTTACATTTATACCCTGAAAAATTACAAATAAAAAATATATTGCCTGAATTACTTGAATGTTTTCTTATTTATCAGAAAAATAACTTCATGGACATGGATACTAAGTACATAATAAATAATATTTAAATTTATTGCTTTAAGTAATTTACAGAGTGTATCTTATATCTAGCGGCTTCTGCATGGAAGATATTCTAAAATAGTTATTTTTACGGTCTGTATATATTTTTTTAAGGATTTTAAGTTTTCTGCAACTATATTAATGATAGATGAATTAATTTTAGTTATTAAGACTTTTGACATTAAACTTAGGTACTGATTCTGGTGCTCAAATACATTTTTTTTTTTAAAACAAACATCGACAAAAAAAATTGACCTGACCACGAATCGAACCTTCGGCTAATGAGGTCATCTAAGGAGTTTTGGGTATCTGGCGTTAAACGTTGTATATGGTCCTTTAGTTATTATGACTATTTAAATGATAAAAATGTATGTATGATAACAAATAAATAAATAAATTTAGAATTTAATACTGCCGTGCTCGCACAGTTACATTTTATCTTGTAATTTAAACATACTACTTATTTAAAAAAAGGCTGACAATAGTGACAGAGTTTCTTACGCTGCTTCTTCTCGGCGCTAGCTCACAATAATGTCCCAAATCAGTGGTAATATAATAATTAGACGTCAAAAAGAGCTTAATTTAGGCTCAGTTGCAGTAATAAATTAGTTTTTTTTGTTTTTACAATCCGGCACGGAACTTGAGCGCTGGAGGAAGGAGTGGGGATTGCTTTGCGCATCTTACGAGACGATCATTGTATCAGTGACGCGTGTGCGCGGAGCAAGTAACCAATCCCGGGCGGCGGTGCGGGCGCGGAACGCGACTGGCCAATCACGTAATCGGAATGGTCGGCTGCGCATCTTTCGCCCAGGGCTCAAGATCCGTGCCGCTAATTGTATTATTGGTTAGATAAAAGCTTCATACAATAAGTTTCGAACAATACCTGATCCTTCCCGATGTCATCGACGTAGGTGTAGTTCTCGAGCGAGCGCAGGTCGTAGATGTGCTCGCGCGCCGACGTCACGACGCGCTCCGACCCGTTGCGCACCAGGTAGCTGAGCAGCAGCAGGCACTGGGGCAAACCAGTCATCATTATCATTATTTCAGCCATAGGACATCCACTGCTGAACATGAGCCTCCCCCATTGACTTCCAGATTGGTCGGTTGGAAGCGGCCTGCATCCAGTGGCTTTCTGCGACCTTTACCAAGTCGTCTGTCCACCCTGATGGACGTCCTACTCTGCACTTGCCGGTACGTGGCCTCCAAACTGAATACTTAGCTTAATTTTTGTTCTACAAAGTTTGTGTACGTTTGCCGTTCGCATTTTTGTTAAGAAAAATTAAATAGTTTTTTGGGCAAAGTTCTTAGTTATTATGAGTTTTAAACTCACTAACAATTAAAATGTGATGTCTCCTCAAGTGCGAGTCTCGAGTGATGTTGGTGGTACGTACCTTGTAGGTGCGGCGCCAGTGCGCGCGGTTGTCGTGCAGCATGCGGCGCCACAGCATGGACATGACCTCGGGGAAGTGCTCGTAGGTGAAGGTGGCCAGCGCCAGCTCCTGCATCTGCTGCCCCGTGGGGCCCCACGCCTCGTCCGACGTCGCCTCCCGCACCTTGCCCTCCACTTCTGTGTAATTCATCACTACGTTTGTGCTGGGGAGAAAAGTTGACAATCAACATATCATGTCATCCACTTATTGACGACGCCGCGGTAATTCGGTCCGAAAAAATAATAATTGAGAGGTGTAAATGTACTTAGGGGTCGTTCACATATTACGTCACGGTCATTAGGGGGGTGGGGGTCATGCCAAGCTTATACTATATAATTACTAATTAGGGTGAGGAACATTAACTTTTCCAAAATGTTCTTAGCGACTACAACTATT
Organism: Anania hortulata; assembly: GCA_963576865.1. Taxonomy (NCBI): domain Eukaryota; kingdom Metazoa; phylum Arthropoda; class Insecta; order Lepidoptera; family Crambidae; genus Anania; species Anania hortulata. Next base: position 817,181 of record OY756412.1, on the reverse strand, counting down.
TACGGCGACTTATTGATTGAGATCGAGTTTTAAAGATATTATAATTTTAAAAAAGCAGTAACATAAGGACTTGAGAAGGATTTATTTGAGGTCGATCCATTAAACTCAAATTCAAACCTTTTATTGCAATCACGTGGTGTTAAATGATGTATAAATTATTTTATTTTATTCGACATTGACATGATTATAATTTATTTAATTGTATTAATTATCTGTAATGTGACTCTTGACTGACAACCGTAATCATAAGTGCAAATCTACTTTATTCTGTTTGTAATTAGACAAAGATCTTTTTCTGACATCAATTTTAATTTAATTTAATATTGTAAATCAATTTAATCTTTTAAGCGTCTCGGATGAATTTCTGATAGCTTTTAAGATGGCTGTTAGATAAATAAAATAAAAATAAAATAAAGAGGGTTACAGTTTGGAAAGGGCACAGCAACGTTGTTACAAAAATGTGTAATATAAAGCTATTTTAGACTATGGTCCTGCCCGTGAAGTTAGTCATAGAAACATGAGTCGAAATACGAAAAATAATCAAGGTCCTCCTAAACAAACTACATGCCCAGTCAATTGACTATTTTATTTGGGTATGGAAGGGTAGATCTAAGAATATTTTCCATATTTCGGTCTAGCTCCCCTAGCATGACCACCAAAACAGGATATGATATAGCTATAAATCGACAACAACTAAAAATATGATAGATATAGCCGCCATGTTGAATCGCCGTGCCGGTGACGTCACATGCTATGATCGCTGTTTCGATAAAAAATTAAGAGTTGGTGTCGATAAATGCTATTAATAGGGGGGCAGGTATCTTTAGCAAATGTATTTAGTTTAATTCCATATTATTATCCTAAAACACGTTATAGCACGAGCTATGTCAGAGGGCAACATTTCAATAGTTGTAATGCCAAGGCAGCACCTTTTTGGCACAATAGGTTTTTGGTTTTAAATTATTTAGGTTTTTATACCAGGAAAAGGAAAACTTTGCTGTCACTCGTATGTTTGTCTGTTCATCCGTCCGTATGGCAGGGGTTTCTGGCTCGTAAATATAATGAGTCAGGTGAATCTTTAATTAGAATCACAATACAATAAATTCAGCAAATAAATAATGTGACATCGACATATTTTCTGACTCAACGGGAAAATTTAAGAGGAAAGTTCTGTATTCCTAAAGGAATGCCTCCTGCGGCAAATTGAATCTTTAAATCTTGTTTTCGTACTTTTAGTTGACCTTTTACTGTCTGTCTTTTTTGTAGTAAGGCCCTTATTATCTACTTAATAGGTATCACTAATGTAAATCGCTGATATGCAGAGGGGGGATTTCCTAACACAAGTATTTATTTACTTAAAAGGAAATCCTCAATCACTACAATAGATGTAAAAAAAAAATGGTACAGAATAAAGATTTTTTTTAATTTTTTTTATTTTACGCAGTCGGGTTTTTTGTTTTTTTTTATTATTTAATTATCTATTCTGTAGTGAATCCTTTAGCTACCAATATATGTATAATAGCAATTTAAATTAAGTGCAATAACGTCACTCGTTTTACATGCAGTATAACTTATATAGCAAATTGGGTTTTACGAAAGGCGATCGACCTTGGTGCATTCTTTATATGAGCGTTGCGTAATGTACTGCGCGAGTTTAGTCTCATTCATGACGATTTTGAGGTCACATACATACACATACTATATTTGCCCGTGGATTGGTTTGCGTGGGTTGAATGGGTTACGGCTTGTCAGTGCCTATACATAAATAATAGTAATACTCAATAAAACTCATTTAATCAGTATATAGGCCCTCTTCCGGGCACTTATGCACGTCCCAAAATATAGCTTTACCCTACCACCGCTGCGGGACTACATATCGGCTGGTGATGAGAAGAAACGGCGCAACCAACTCAGTCACCTTTGTCAGCCTATTTAACAGGAAATACAGTAACAACACATGTAGTAAGTGCGAGCTAAGCAGGTTAAGTCCATGCACTCTTGTCGTTCGTTGGCCTCTCACTATGGGCCTCATAAGAAAGCTCAAGGTCGCACAGCGTGCTATGGAAAGGGCTATGCTTGGTGTTTCCTTGCGAGATCGAATCAGAAATGAAGAGATCCGTAAACGAACAAAAGTCGCTGACATAGCCCAACGGATTAGCAAGCTGAAGTGGCAGTGGGCGGGGCACATAGAACGTAGAACTGATGGCCGATGGGGCAGAAAGGTTCTAGAATGGAGGCCGCGTACCGGTAAGCGCAGCGTAGGACGTCCACTCACAAGGTGGTCAGACGACCTGGTAAAGGTCGCAGGAAGACGCTGGATGCAGGCCGCTTCCAACCGGCCAATCTGGAAGTCAATGGAGGAGGCCTATGTTCAGCAGTGGACGTCCTATGGCTGAAATGATGAATGATGATGACTCTTGTCGTTTAAATAATCGTCTACTCTATAATATCCTTTTTTCATAGGGATTTTTTAATGTAATACATATTATTACTTCCTTAATGGTGAACTAGGTTCTAGGTTAGCCAGTTAATTAGTTTTTCAGGTATAGGCATATTAGGTCGAAACCGAATATAACGACCGATCGGTTATTACAACCGAATAGCAAGGTCCCGGCCGAATCCCTATGTAAACTATTAAAAATACCGCCTATAACAACATCGGATACAGCGACATTATCGCCTTAAACTTTATCGATATCATCGGCAATAACGACCAACCGTTTACTTGTTGCAGCAAAACAAAACAATACAAACAATTTTCAAACTTTTACTAATCTATGCTAATATTTTGACTTATTATTAGCTACGCACTTTCTTCTACCCCAAGTGTAGTCTTGCTGTACTGTAGGTACCTACTTAAAATATTTTCTTTTGTTTTTTATTTCATTTTTTGAGATTTCATTTGGAAAAGTTCATATGCATTACCTATATTCATACTACATACAAATGACAATTAGTATAACTAATGTACTTGTGTATATTGCTTATAACCAATGATCGGAATAGGTAGATTGATTTGATGTACTTTGGTATTGCTAGCATAATATGGATATGCCTTTTTTTTTAAAAACTGATACCAAGAAATGCCGGAATCCCGGTGGCATGTCCATATTTACATCAATGTTTGAGATTATTGACCCCAAATCAATCTACCTATTCCATTCACTGCTTATTATAACAACTATCGGATATACCGCCCAAAGTTATGGTCCCTTCAATGTCGTTATATCCGCTTTCGACTGTAATTAATAGTTATCCGTGAAAGTGTAACAGGCAGACATACTTTCTTACTTATTTCCTAGCTGTTTTGACCAATGATTATATTATGAATTAGGTTATTTTCCCGTAATAGTAGCTGTATGTATGATAACAAATAAATAAATAAATAAAAAATAAAATAAATGATCCGAAACCGGTTATTTTACTATGGAACCTTAACCGGAATAATAAAGGGTTTCCTATACTCCAACTACCGACTTAAAAGATATGGGAAATTTCTTTTTTTGGTCAAATCTTTACAACTATTATCAAATATTAGAAATTGGTCTTTTACATTCTGAAATAAATATTAACCGGTTTCGATCCTTGGTTTTGACAGACATTGTCTAGTCCAAAGACAATCAGCTGTCAGACGACATTTGCACGTAGTCGAAATTTTTAATTTGTATTTAATGTTCTCATATGAAAATTCTAAATATTCAATAATAAAATTGTCTTAAAAATCTAGAACCTGATTGCAGCTCAAACTTTGGAAGTTCATTTGTGAATCTAAACCATCCACCCACTCAAACAAAAAATAATTTAAATTGGTCCAGCCGTTTAGGAGGACGGACTTATATACGTCACGTACGTTATTATATACGTCATTTGCAAATAGCAGTGCACATGCAGGGTCATTTCAAATTGTTTATTTGCATTACATGTGTGGTTAAAAGGTGGCAAATAATTGTACAGTAGGTACATCACAAACAAGGGCATGGCAAGTTAATGGTACGGTACCACAACACCCAGACCCGACCCAACATAGAAAAGAACCTACATTGACCAGACCGAGAATCGAACCTGGGACCTCAGAGATGGCGACACCAAGTCCAAAATACTCGTCAATAACAATATTTTGATACTAATGTCTGAGCAACAGACTAAAATAGACAAGGAGAAATAGCTCTATCATTGTCAAATTTACACAATATATTATATAAATTATAATGCTTGATAAAATTATCAAGCAAAACTAAAACTCTTTGCATTTAATAATTATAAAATTATTAATCAAATCGAACACACGCAACTAATTAGCATTCATGGATTTGTCCTAGTATGTTGAGCCAAGGTACACAGATTAGATAAAGCCCTTACATAGTTGTGTTGTTATCAAATAGATATTTTTTTCTGTACCGCTAAAATGATTGTGAATAATAATGAAACAAACTTAACATGATTGCATATCAGGACATAAAAAGTTACTTGAATAGGTATCTATAAATATGAAACAAAGTCGGGTTAGTTACACCATTTATAAGTCGAGAACGGCTGGACCGATTTTTGAGATTTTTGTTTTGCTGAATTTGTCACCCCAATTAGCAAAATCAACTATAAAAATTACGAAAATTTTGCAAAAAAAAATTATGGTGGTACGAAGTACGACAGGACAGCTATATCTTATATATTTATATATATATTATTATTATTTAGAAGTTGGGTTAGTTACACCATTTATATGCCGAGAACGGCTAGACTGAAATTTATGATCTTTGGTTTGTTGGATTTGTCTCTGCTTCGAATAGCAGAATAAGTAAAAATAATAAAAAAAAATATTTAAAAAAGTGGCAGTATGAAGTTGTCGTATGATATCAGTAATAAACATAGTTTATTATTAGAAAAATAAGTATTAAAACATTTATTGCACCTGCAATCATTTGTCAAGTCATCTTACAAAAACATTATAAAACGACCATTTACTGATTATGATTTAACTTGCCTACATTTGTGATAAGAAGATAAAAAATTACCTAACTTATCAATACTGTCTAATGCACTGGAATCCAATTGGAATTTGTTAACTTTATATCATACATTCACTGAATAATTTAGTTACTGTTTGTTGATGCTAATTTTGCCGCCCAAAAACACTATTTTGCAAGAAACCGGCTGTTAATCTGTCATACCCTCATTAGGCTTTTAAAGTTATCGAATTCATGAATCTGACAAGACAAGCCTCCCTTTTAGTGCGACATAAGACTTCATCAGGTTGTCCGGATAAATGACAAGATAGCTCCACTTATACAGCTTTAAACTCATTTACATCGAATAATCTACGTTTATTAGGTACTACTGAAGTGGAAAAAAACCCACAAATGGGCAATTTAGTATCGCAGATGTTCACAATTTACATAAAAAAGGGGGCAAATAAGAATCAACTTACACCTTATCTGCCAGCTCCCGCACCTTCCACATACTGATAAAACGGTCCATTTTTTATAAAAGAACTAATGTAGATGAATCAAAAACCAAAATCACTGCAATTACACGTAGAATAACATAAAAATTAACATAGAACGCGAGCTGATGATTTGGCTGACATTCTTGCAAAATGGCGACAGAGTCTGTGTTACCATTTTTTATTTTATTTTCGTACTAGTAGTTTTTAATAAATACAGTTGAGTGACTTGAATTAATTTAATCATTACATATAAATACAATTTTATCTCTGATGCACTCACTGATGCAAGTCTTATTTTACTCTTTCTTTGCTCTAATGCATCATCACGTGATATTATATTACTATTTCACCAACAACATAAATACTATTAATGCGTCTGACAAAATTATTGACATTATTGACGAGACATGTACCGTAGCTCCGATTCTGTGGTTTGGACAGTTGGCGACACCAAACCGTACCCTAAAACCAGTGACAGATGGCGACGGACGCGGCTGCGGACTCGTCTTAACATTGTAAGGTCAAACGCTGCCATTGGTCTATCCTTCAGCCAACTTCCGGCAGCCCAAGGATCGACCAAGGTTTGACCTCACAATGTCAAGACGAGTCCGAAGCCGCGTCAGTCGTCGTTTTAACACCGTCGGAGTACAACAGGGTTCCGTCCTCAGTCCGTTTCTGTTTAGTGTGATATTAGACGTCGTGTCAGACAGCACCGGAGACTCACATGAGCAGCCACCATGGCTGCTGATGATTGCGTGGAAGCTGGCCTCCTCTTAAAATTGCTTGACCATCACAGAGCTTGACTCTTCGCTTCTTGTTCCGGATTAAGCATACATCGATTTTAGCTTACTGAAACTGGAGTAGTGTAGGCGGAATTTAACTCGGACCAAGTTTGAATACACTAATATCAATTATGACCAGTTTCGGAACAGGAAGGAGGCGGGTCTGGCTTGTGAGCTGACGGAAGTAGTCGGAAGAATCGACCAATGGCAGCGTTTGTCCTCACAATGTAAGAGGAAGGATCCCTCCTTCGTTTAACAAGGGCATAACTCCTATCACACTCCTCCATTGTTCCATCCAACATTTACCTCTTTAGAAGAGATGCAGTTTTCATAATATCTAGTCCGTTCATCTTTGGTTCATTTATTGGCTGGCAAACATTGTAAACAATCTTGGCAAGATTGTTTACAAAAATAACGTATTATGTTAACAAATTGTTAGGATAAAAATGATTTTGTATAAATTGATTACTTAATTATCATTGGTCTATCTTATTTTAGTAAAAAAATATTTCGTAAAAAAACAAACATCAAGATTGTTGATAGTCGCCATCGCCACGCTATAAAAAAATTAATTAAATTACTTTGGGGTATGTAAATTCAAAAGTGAAATGGGTAGGTAAATAAAATTGTATGTTATTTATTTGAATTATATGTATTAAATTGATTTAATCGCAATTACACTTAGTTATATGTAACCCGGCACCTAGCCAACACACAACACTACTACTTTATTATTAATTTTGACCTAGATGCACTATGCAATTTAAGCAATTTTACAAATAGTTACTTCTTACACAAGTTACACAGCAATAAATACTCTAATCCACAAATCCGTATTTTAATAATCACACAATTCACTGTATAATTTTGATACCATTTTAACCAAATAGTTTGCGTCCATTTTACTTCTAATGAGATAAACTCATTAGAAGGTCATACATCATTTCTTTGCCAGCTGATCACTTTGAGGTTGAGCGCCGTAATATTGCCACAGTTCAATAGCTTTATTTGCGATAACTTCTTCATACTGCTCTGGAATCTAAAACAAAAAAGTTACTTATAAAACTAAAAAACTGCAATTAAAATAATTCTAGCCAGCCAGATTACAAAACCAGGCAACATTTTGTACTTTTTAATTTGAAAACTACGATTGGCTTAGAATGACTGGAACCCAGAGCCGTAAAACACAGTATAAAAAATGCTTTTTTAATTTTAAGCCGGTGGCAGATGCCACCAGTTTAAAGGTATGGAGGGTAGAGGTGTACAATCTAATAAGGTCGGAAAGTTGAAAACATGTCCAGCTAAAACATTAAATATCAGTTCCATAACCCTCCAAATGGCGCTAGCATAGGCAAAGGATATAGTATGATTGTAGTTGTTGACGAATTGAAGTAAGCCGAGTAATGCCGAGTTAGAACATTTTAGTGACTTTTAAAAAACTTTTAAAAATATTACAACAATAAAATTCCGTCATTTCATTTCTGTACCTTTTTATATATAAATTAATCAGTTTATTTGTTTCTTATTAGGAAAAGTGCGCTAAAACGGAGCCACCTAATTTAACGGACACTTTTTCACAACGAAGATAGTACTCCTTACCTTTACCCTCCATATTTTTAGGAATTGACTACTGGATAATTAGCCATTTAATTTTTTTATTTACCTCGGAAACACATTTTAAGACTTCATCTGCAGTTTTAGCCCTCATAATGTTACGGCGCAATGTTACAACCAGCATGACAGCCGCAAAAGCTAAAATTTTTGGCGCACCACTGCATATTTTGTCCCAAATTCTGAAAAAACACAATATTATAAGAGAATTTCAAATGCCTCGGTTTTCTTTTACTTTGAAAGCGATGGCTTTATAGATAGGTCAACAATTAAGGTGCATAGTTAAAGGTTCGGTTAGTAAGAATCTTAGGGCCACTTCGCCACTTGCTGATAAGGTCCGGATAACCTATCTGGCACTTGTATTGACAGATACCCATACAATTAGCTGTCAAAAAAGTGCCAGATAGGTTAACTGGAACTTATCAGCAAGTGGTGAAAGAGGCCCTTAAACACGAGAATAATTATGTCATCATGTCAGCCTATTGCAGTCCACTGATGGGCGTAAGCCTCATGCTCCTCAGTGGTCATGCTAGGGGGCTGAGTTAGCTGGGACTTTACCGGTATTATGGATACAATTGATTTCTGTATAACGTCATACATTTATATTTTGATTCGATTGATGAAAACCAACTCATCATTTTACAAAAGATGCTAGGACATATTAGACATTAATACAAACTAAAACAATGGTTGAAAACATAAGGAAATATAAAAAATCGTATTTAGTTAAAATTTTGTAAAAGACAAAAAAAACTACAAAAAATAATTATCACTTAGGGTCAAATGGGCGAATTTGTTCTTAAAATAGTTTTACCTATACACCCAACATGTTTGGCTAACCCTATTCCGAACACCCTGTCATCATCATCATCATCATTTCAGCCATAAGAAGTCCACTGCTGAACACAGGAACCCCTAATGACCTATCATCGGGGGATCGCCAATACTCGCCACGCTCGGCAGGCGGGTTGGCGAGCGCAGTTTTTTATAACATTTTGCACGCAGACGCTGCTGCCCGTCTCGTTCTACAGGAATTAGTCGCCTCTTACGACACGCCTCCTGCTGGCAGTAGGAAATGTATCCTTTACGTCCGTCCCCACACGGCACGGAACACCCTTTAGACATATACAAATATTTTATACCAATATACAGGCCCTGCTTACGATGGATAAATAAGGGATAATTTACTTGGTAAGGGATGTGTCTTCCAGGATACCAGCGAAACAGCAGTTGAACCACTTCGTAAGCGGCAGAGCTTCCAACGCATCCACCTCCAAAAGGTGACTGAAAAATATTATGCAATTTTATTTTCCTACTAGCAGTGCTCCCGGCTTCGCTCGCGTGGAATATGGTTTATTTTTTTCACTCGCTTAGAAGATGAAATAAAAATCAAGGATCGTAAACCGGTTATTTTACTATGGAACCTTAACCGGAATAATAAAGGTTTTCGCTAAATTAATTACCATATACTCCAACTACCTACTTAAAAGCTATGTCAAATTTATTTTTATGGTCAAATCTTTACAACTATTATCAAATATTTGAAATGGGTCTTATACATTCTGAAATAAATATTAACCGGTTTCGATCCTTGATAAAAATAGTAGCCCATGTGTGCCCCTTCCCTTGGGTTTAAGCTTTTTCCGTACAAAATTTCATCAAAATCGGTTCAATAGTTTAGGCGTGAAAGCGTAACAGACAGAAATAAAGAGTTACTTTACTATTGGTGTAGTGGCGCGGTAAATCAAACGCAATGGGTCCTGGGTTCGATTCTCGATTCGGGTAAAAACTAGGATGTTATAATAAGAATAGGACATCACATACACTGCTATGATTCTAAGGTAAGTAGCTATTGCACTTACGTTACAGGAATCAGAAACAACGACGGTACCACTACACCCAGACCCGGCCCAATATAGAAAAGTTCGTTCTCCACATTGACACGACCGAGAATCGAACCCGGGACCTCAGAGATGACGATGCCGAGTCCGTCGTACTCGCCTCTGGGCTACGGAGGTCGTTATTTCTTATTTATTTATTTAATTTGAGTCATACTTATAAAGCTCCCCATCTTCTTTCTCTAGCATCGTCTGGAACGCCTCCTTGAGTTTGGGCAAGTCTTTCTGCATTTGCTTCACCACCTCCGTAAGGCTTTTGGCCAGCCAGTAAATGTCCACTTCATCATCATATAACTCTAGGAGTGTCTCTGCTATCGGTACAAACGTGTCACCTGACTAGAAACAAGTTGAAAATAAAAATCAAAATTTTATTCAATAACAATTAAAATTCTAATAACACAAAAATAAACTAACTACTAACTAAAACTACCTGCTCAAAAATGTGTTCATAAGGCAAAGAGGCAAGAATGCTTGCAGAGTTTCCTCGCTGAATGGCTAAACTAAGCCTTTGAGCGAGGAACGAGCGAGCATTTTTATTTTCTGAAATCGAAATTAATCTCGGTCCCCACAGTCCAAAAGCCTCAACGCCAAATGACAACATGTAATCACTTGCAAGTGACTCGTATTTGCGTCGCTTGGCATTTTCTGCGGACTCCGCTGCAGCTCCAGCTTTTACAACTGATTTCCTAAGATGAGAAGGGGTATCGATAAAGTCCGTCCCCGCTCGCAGGGAACGAGCGTAATATCATCCGGTCTCTTGCCATCATCACGCACCAATCCACGAGGTTCCAGCGTGGAGGGAGTGCAGATGCTGGTAAGAGCTCTCTTGATGGCGTCATTGAGCGCAGCATGCAAAATTTAAAGTATGAGCTGATAAAGGTATACCTAGTCCTAATTTTTACTAAGACCAAGCTGTGCCTTTTAACTAGACGACCGTCTGGTGTCACTGCTCAGGACTACAAAGCCCTGCAAATGTTTGTGTGATGAGTGCAAGCATTTGTACTTAAGTTATGAATGTTTATAAACGTGTTTAAGTATGTTAAGCCGATATCTAATCGCCATAGTACAAGCTTTGCTTAGTTTGGAGCTAAATATTTGGTGTGATTGTGGAATGATTTTTTAAATTTTAATTATAAATGTTTGAGTCGATGTTTTGTTATAATAATGAATGACTTTTCAAATTCTATAAATTTTCAACTCAAGCATAATATGAGCATGTGTAAATAAGTAAAATAGGAAGCTTATAAAATCACTTAGAAGCAAATAAAGATTTGAATTTGAAAAAAAAAAAAAAATTTGAAAATCTATAACATGCTTCTCTGAATACCTACTGAAAAGTTAGTTTCCCTAAAAATAGGAGGCTTCCGTTCCTCATTATCTAGCAACCACATTTCCAACAGTATCTTGCTCCGAGGTGCCTTCATGTCGGCCAACTCCAGCATCTCAACTGCATAGAGCAGGTCATTGTACTGGTCCGTGCGTTGCTCCATAACGAACTGGTGGGAATCAGCATACACAGGCAGAATGTCTGGGAAAAAATAGTAAATAGAATATTAATAAGCTCACTGATAAATTGAGATCCATTTTCTGAAAAAAAATTGCCCTTCGCGTACCACAAAAAATGTTCTCCATTGTTTTTCCGGTCTGCCACAGGTAAGCAGAATGCGAAGAATATTATGTTATGTCATGGAGCTCGTACCCTACGAGTAGAAATATCAGACACACAAAATTTTCTGCCATTTTTTTTCTGTATCTGTACTATCAAGGCAATCATTTTTCCTGCCCCTGGTGGAATTCAAACCCACAACCTTTCTCTATCTGAGCGATTACTTTACCAACGAGAATATAGCAATGTTGGCGAATTTCTTCAAGTGTTTATAGCTGTTACTGTACTGTTTTTGTACGGGCGAGATTTGACAGAACTTGTCATTTCATACTAAATGTAAGTAATTGAAAAATCACTAACTAGTTTCGGAGAAAGATGGTTTGTATTGCAGCTCTCTAGGTATGTGCTTGTTTTTCTTTGCTTGTCCAGTACATAACATACATACATACGTAAACAAAATTGAATATACTATTACTATACTATTTATTTGATTATGTTTTTCAATATATTATTCAATAATTATCATATAATTTCTTAATGTATTTTATTTCTTTAAAACTTCTTAAAATAAACAAATTGATCTAATTATGCATGGCGTCATCCTCTCTGCCCACAATACCTATCTTATTGTTGTGCCCTACAGGGTCTATAATGATCTGTTTTATGTACTTATTTATAACACCTGTGTAACATTATAGAATGCAATAAATATATTGAATTGAATTGAATTGAAATGTTTTAAAAAAAAAATTGAAGTGTATAATCAACCTTTTAGAATAAAAAGGATTTTGTGTTATGCAATTAACTACTTTTAGTTTATTATATTTGTGTCCTTATGTTTAAATAATTAATTTCTCATTGTTATTATTGTCCGTTTACATTTTTTTAAAATTACATATTTTCATGTTATTTTTAAGAATAAAGAATAGAATAAGAATAAAATAATTTATTCCAAAACCACACATAGTTGTAAACATGAAAGAAAAGTAAAAAATACAATTTTATCTTAAAATTTAAAAACTTAAAATTTTTGTTAGATAAACTGAAATAAACTCAGGTTTATTTGAGTGTTTTCATTCCGAACATGTTTATCAGTGTAAGATTATATTGCAAATGAAATTATAGCGCAACACAAACAATCTTTTTGAGTGGAGAAATAATCAATAATTTCCTCAATCTTCCAACCAATCTTAGCACAAAAAAAGCTTTAAAAATACGTAAAAAAATATCATAGGAGAATAATCTTTGTAAAATTAATTAAGCTATCAAAAAGTGTCTAGAAGTTTATAGTACGTTCGACAAAATATTTTTTCTTATTAGAAACTTGTAGGGTAGGGACAACATCTTACCTAAAAGTACCTTCCACACTACATTTCTGTAAGCAGCCGGCACTGTAAACCTAAGACAGAACTGTTTTAGCTTCATTTTGTCCCATGGCTTCTCCTTCATGAGAATTTCTAATGATTTCTTTTCTTCAACACCCCGGCATCCAACTTTTTCGTAATATGAGGAACGAAAGTTGCGCTCGTCCGTCATTTTTGTTTAGAGTTTTTAATTTTGTTGTTACCTACTAGTTACTAGGAAGCAAATGAATTACGATATTATTCGAAGGCTCGAACGAAGCCACAAAGCAATTAACTTATAAGAAGCACAACAACTTCTTCCACTGATCAAGTAATGCCGGCTCCACACGCTTGGCAAACAACGGTAAACAGCAAACAACAAACAGCAAACACAATCGTGTGGATAGCTGTTTGCCTGTTTGTGATGTGTCGGCTCCTTACGCTTGGCAAACAGCGGCAAACAGCAAACAACAAACAGCAAACACAATCGTGTGGATAGCTGTTTGCCTGTTTATGATGTGTTTGCCACTGTTCGGCGTCGGTGTCGGTTTTAGTGCACAAATCAAAGGTTGTTCGACAAACGTGTTTGCGATGCATCCACACGCTTGTTTAGCAATAAATCAGTAGTACGCGCGAGATAGCGGGTGGCGGACGTTGAAGAGATAGGACGGATTAGGAAAATAACATGTACACTCATGTTTTATTTCTGTTCTCGGTATATAAAATATATTATAAATATAAATTTTTTTTTCGTTCTTGTATATATGTATTTAATACATTAAGTACATACCCTACATATGTGCTCCATGGTATAATATTATGATTTTATTTACTTTATATTTATTGTTGTTCTTTGCGATCCCCGTAATATTTAGGATTAGGTAAGTATCGATTAGTATAAAAATACCTATTCCAAATACCTGATCGGATAAAATTTATACATGAAAATTTGTAAGGATGGATAAAAGTATGTTACTCTTTCACGCAAAAACGGCTGAACGGATGTAGATGAAATCCTAGATGGCGTTTGTTGCAACCTTTCCTGTTGCATTTAAATATTTCATTCATCATTTCATAGAATAGACTACACGTTCGCCAAGCATGTGGATGCCCTGTTAGTGTTGGGTGTTTGTGGTCGGTGTATAGACGTGTTTGGCGTTTGTGGCAAACACCAAGCATGTGGATACCCTGTTTGTGTTGGTTGTTTGTCATCGGTGTTTGGTGTTTGTGGCAAACACCGAGTGTGTGGAGGCACCAAAGTAATACAACGAACGACATGGATTTAGCACTCTTTCTAACCGGATTGAGTACTTCTAAAATGTTGTTAAAAGAACTTACACTTTAGGTTTCAGCAATAAAGTTTATTTTTCTGTGATGTAACCAACTTGAGGAACTGTGTTGAGTGAGACCCAAAGGCGAGGAGTGTGTCCCGCTTTCACAGTTGCCATTATGTAATAATATTACTAAAATATGGTAGTATACAATCTGTTGATCGATATCTCATTGAATCAATAATCAAACAATGACAAATTTGACAATTAATCAATTAAATGGTTTTCCAAAAAAAGCAAAACGCTTTAAAACTGTTAATTTCCTATCTAAAGCCGGTGACAGATGGCGACGGACTCGTCTTGACATTGTCAGGTCTAGCGCTGCCATTGGTCTATCTTTCAGTCAACTTCCGCCAGCCCAAGGATCGACCAATGGCAGCGTTTGACCTTACAATGTCAAGAAGAGTCTGGAGCCGCGTCCGTCGCCGTTTGTATGTGCTTTGAATTTCATCAAGTCATATACAATAGAATAGATGTATTGCTATCTCATTTCCTGTGGTTTGTTATGTTCAATTTACTCTATGGTTCGGTATGGTTCCTCACTTTGTGTTTGTAAAGGAAATGGGAAGCCCAGAAAAACCACAAAAACAATTAAAATACATTTATTTTCTACGGAACAAAGTTCGATGTTAGCATAGCGCAAATTTCAGATTTTGGTTCAATATTTTCAAATAGAAATACCTCTTTCCGGGCTAAATCATTAAACAACGAGTTCAGGGCTAGATCTAGTCTAGAACCAAAAGGTCTAAGGTGGCAACACTGCTTGGTGTTGCTCACTATATGAATGTTTCTCCATTCAAAGAATGAAGTCAAACTTGATTTATATTTTTTTAATTTAGTAATTTTTGTGGTTTATAAGTTTATTATTAAATTAGTGTGGCAGAAATTCTTATACACAAGACCATTTTTTTTTAAAACAGAGTGCTTATTCTGACCCAAAAGCGTTTAGGTTGTTTTGAACTTTTTTTTAAAATTATTTCTTGAGTTGTGCCTTTTCGTCATATAAATTAAGTCGCATTTTATCTTTTTCTCTCTGGAAGATTTTTTTTTTAATTTTTCCTATGACTGTTATAAATGTCTCATTCTTTTTTACTAGTCTTTTATTTCTAATTAACAGTTTTTTAATCTTTTTCAGTCTATTTGCGCAAACAAAATTCAAACGCTGGATCGTTTTTCTCATTTTATTATTTTCTGGCGATTCAATAATTTCTTCTATATCCTCATCAGTTTCTATGTCTGTAATCATAGTTTCATCTTCATGCTTAATTTTGTCAACTCCCTGAAAAAGAAATAAGCACTCGGTCAAAAACACTAAAAAGTAACTGTCAAGAACAGGCCAAGCGAAAGTTGGAATTGAGCACTAAGCCACAACGTTCCACCATACTTTTTACCACCACTTTTTAATTGAGTTCGGGATCCGACTCACACTTGACCAGTTTTTAGTATTTCATGTACGTTACTATGTTTTACCCCGTACCATTACAAAGGTAAAAAAAAAATATTGTTAAATTGTTTTGTGACAACTCATTAAATTTAGTTGGACAGTTCTGAAATATTTAGCCTTGTTTACTTTAATTTACTCAAAAGAGTAAGAGACAGGTATCTAATATCAAGGTTAATAATTTTAAACATAACACAACTGAATATTACAAACAACAATCATAGGAATTGCTTCATTGGACAATAATACTCGACCGCAGTCACTTCTTGGGCTAATTTTGTCTTGATCCCGAAAATGCTTTAAACAAATTGCTGAAGATTGTGTAGGTAACCAGTCCGTTTCTTTTCTCAGTAATCGTATGATTTCAATCCACTTCTTGCGGCGTATTATATCTTTAGGTACACTGTAAAAAAATATATTGGTATTGTTTAAAACTGAGGTTAAATTAAATAATTTTATCAACTTTGAAAATCTCCGAAAGAAGAGTGTTTTAATAATGGATAGGTCATATTTTGTGTTATTTGGACAGAAAAAACTAGAAACTTACGTGTGGAAAGTGATCCCGCTTGTTTTATTATGTGTTTGAGAGCTCGAATCGCAGTCTTTCACGACGCATTTACCCATTTTGAATTAATATAAATTAACATTCTAAGATTGTAAACAAACGTCTTTAGACATTATACACAGATTACACACAGTCTGCTCAATGCTCACTCAATTTGATGTCATCATAGATTATTAAAATTATACCAAAAAGAATGTCACGCACAGATGTCAACAGATTAATTTATTAATTGTATGTCTAAAACTGGATACAAGCGGGGACGGACACGTCTTGACATTGTAAGGTCAAACGCTGCCATTGGTCGATCCTTGGGCTGGCGGAAGTTGACTGAAGGATGAACCAATGGCAGCGCTTGACCTCACAATGTCAAGACGAGTCTGGTGCCGCGTCCGTCGCCATCTGTCACCGGCTCCTCTTTGCGTAAAACTACTTTTTATTTCCTAATAATCTGTGACTGTAACTACTTATCTCACTGACTTAAAATAGCCTGGACTGGCTTCTATCAAAATAAATGCTTTTGACTTAATATTGGTTGGTATCTCAAAAGCTTTGATTTTACAAAGGGAAATGTGATCGTACATACCATAAAACTAAATTAATAATGGCCGCAAGCTAAGCAGTGATATGCAGTATATTAAAAAAAATTGTTCATACTTTTACTCAAAGCTTGTGGCGTTTCATAAGGACACAGATTTGCTGTAATTTGTATAGGGCAGCCTGTCCAGGTATTCATACCTATAATACACGTCAGTGACTGATCTACTATAGAATTCAGGCGCCATTTTTGAATCTCTATTTCAAACTTCGATCGATCTAACAATGTCAAATAACTCGGTTTCCATAGAAATGTTATTATCGTGATTTAATAAGATTTTTACGTCAAATAAATAAATATTATTTGTTGTTACGTAAATTATTTTTATTGCCATGGATGTTCCGGATACCTCTAATCCTGTGGACCCTGCGTATATTGAGAAGAAGCGCGAGGAACTTAAGATATTCTTTCAAGATGCAAAATTCCCTAAGGATGTTATTGACAAAGTAATAGAAAACGAGCTGAAGCCTTTCAAGGACCACCAGAGTCGTCCCTACATAGCTGCATCTTGTCCTGGGGAGGTAAAATCTGAATATGAAGTAATGACTGGCCAGCCTTTTACTACCATTGAGGATTGTAATAAACCTTTAACTGTTAAAGAAATAAAAGAGAAGCTAAAAGGTAATCCTATCATAGCTGAGAAGGCTCGTCAGATTCAAATTGTTACCACTGGGTCTGAAGAAACTAAGAATATAACTATTCCTTTAGATCAGATAAATATAGCATCTTATGCAGATATGAGAAGCGAATTAGACTCGGCTGAGGGCGACACAGAAAAAGTAAATAAATTACATTACAAAAATATGTACGCTCTCATGAATTCCGTAGCAGATTACCAAACAAAACCAGCTCCAATCCTATTAGCAGCTGAAGAAGAAGAAAGTGAAGATAATGAAAGTGATGAAAAGGAGTTTGAAGCAATAGAGAAAGTAGTCAGCCAATACACTGAAAAGTCTTACGAAACTAGATTTCAAGAGACTAAGGACATGCTACTAAAGTTAGCTGATGAATATGACACTTCTGACAAGACGACAAAATCCAAATCCAATGTTGAAGTCCAGCCCGATCCTGTCTTAAAGGAATCGTCAGTACAGTTAATAAAGGGGCAAATTAGAAAGTCTGCCTTTGACGAAGTTAGAGAAAACTACGCTATTAACGAATCTATGAACATTTCATTAAAAGACAACCCTGTTACTCCTGATCTTAGTGGAAAATGCAAGCTAGAACCAAAAGCAGTCAAAAAGACGGAAGTAGAAATTGTTAATGTCGAAGAAGTTTTCCAAAAAAGCATGGAAGTCAAGCTTAAAGAAACGGAAAGAGCTTTGCGTGATATAAACTCTGTTCTCAATATTGCAAGTAATGAGCCTACTGCTACTAGTCCAGATGACCAAAAAATTATAAAAGAGAATAAAGGAGAATCAGCGGTAGAAGTAGTTGAGAACCCAAATACAACTCGCCAAAAGTTTGATGAAAGAATGGAACAGACGTTACAGAATGCCCTAGAAGACATTTTTGAGGTAAGTCGCAACGAAAATGAAGACAACAAAGAAATGGAATTTAAAGAGATGAAAAGTCTTGCACGTAACATTGTTGAAGGTGCTGAAAATTTAAGTACATTGATACGGGAAGATATAACGAATAAATTAAATAGCATGAACGAACTGCTGAACGATGTTAATATGGCTTTAGAAAACTCTAGAAAGTCAAATGTTGCATATCAGAAACTTAAGGAAGAAACAGATAATAGACGAAAAGAAAAAGCTATAGAAGATGAGGGAGAGGAAAAGATAAACAAAGTTACTGATGATGATATTGACAATATAAACTCAGCAATAAAACAGCTAAATGCTGAAATAAAATGCCACGAAGTAAGGGTTGATACCTGCAAAGCAAATTATGAATTAAGAAATAAGGAATGCTCAGTTTTTATTAAAGAAGTTGACGATGTTTTGCAGAAGTCACATAGCATCTTACATCCTATGAAAGAATCATGTGAAGAATTAAAGAACGTTACTTCAGATCCTAAAGAAACTGATTTGAATAAAACTGTTTCAAATGAAAAAGAAACAAAAGACAACCTAAAACAAGAACGTAAAGAGTTGTGGGATGTTGAGTTTAAATACAAAGATGATAGAAATAAAAGATTGGCAGAGTTCAAAAATCAAGAGTTAGAACGAAACAAGCGTATTAACGATCTTCTTTACGATATAAAAGATAAGATGAAGGATAACAAAGAGGTTTTGAGATTGGCAAATAATTTGCTAAGAAGAGAGGAGGGGAGAAAGAAGAATCTTCAAGATAATACCAAAAAAGCAACTGTAGTTGAAGTGGACGCAAAGGCTCAAGGTGATCATGTCAGAAATGATGAAGAGGATAAAGTTTCGAGTGAAGTTACGTCATCGGATGGTGATCAAAAAGGTTGGTGGCTTCGTTTCATGTTGCAAGTGATAAAATAAAAGACTGTTATTGTAATATTGCGATATTCTTTGCGAGATCGAATCAGAAATGAGGATCCGCTAACGAAAAAATTCGCTGACATAGCCCAACAGATTAGCAAGCTGAAGTGGCAGTGGGCGGGGCACATAGTACGTAGAACTGAAGGACGATAGGGCAGAAAGGTTCTAGAATGGAGGCCACATACCAGCAAGCGCAGCAGCGTAATATTTTCTTTACGTATTTTTAATAGAAACAAAAATAATGGTTAAGTTTTAGAACATTTTACAAGTAGAAGAGACAACATAAGATACACGTAACAAAACCATAGAAGGAATATAAAAAATATATTAACTTAATTTATTTACAGAATCTCCAATAGAGAGAAGGAGGAGAGAAGAACAGAAAGCAAAAGAGGAAGCCGCTGAAAAGGAAAAACAGAAACAGAAAGAGTTCCAGCTGCAACTGGAAAAAGACATTGAAGAGAGAAATAAATTACCTCGGATGACGAAGGAGTTCATCAAGAATCACTGCAGACAACACAAACTATACTGCACGCCGTATCTGAATGATATACTATACTTGCATTTCAAGGTATTCTGTAGTGTTTTGTTTTCAGGGTTCTGTACCTCAAAGCGGAAAAACAGAACGCATAAAGGACCTCTTTGTTGTCCGTCTGTCTATATGTCTGTCAATTAAGACCCTTTATCTCGGGAACGTGTGGAGATATCGAGGTAAAACTAAAACCCAAGTCTACTCAAGTATACAGTCCCTTGAAGCTGTGAATAAATCAAACTTCTAAGTTAACGTAAAAAAAAATAGCCGTTTACGCCGCAAAAAACGTAGGTAGGTATATTTCGACACTCTCTATGAAATTTGGCAACTAATATCGTCGTACTACAAGTACAGGGAAACATCTGTAAACTATATGCTAAGTTAAATAACTACTATATGTTTATAAGATCTTTTATGTGATAATAAAGAAAAGAAAAAAATACTGCCAGGCTCGATTTTTGAACTATTAAGTATTTATCTACAAATTTGTACGGAACCCTCGGTGGGCGAGTTCCAGTTGCACTTGTCCGTTTTTTTATATTTTTGGGAATTCTTCGAGTATTCGAAATCGAAATAACTATCTACCACTTTTCATTGGCAACAATTTCTTCATTTGTTTTTTATACCGGTGACAGATGGCGGCGGACGCGGCTCCGGACTCGTCTTGACATTGTAAGGTCAAACGCTGCCATTGGTCGATCCTTGGGCTGGCGGAAGTTGTCTGAAGGATAGACCAATGGCAGCGCTTGACTTCACAATGTCAAGACGAGTCCGGAGCTGCGTCCGCCGCAGTTTGTCACCAGCTTTAGTCTTTAGACAAGACTATCCTTAGATGGACTATGAAAATTCTCAATAAGTAGGTATTGAATTATTTATTGCTGTACCATATTAGCAGTTACATCTTTACAACTTTGTTAATTACATAATATGGACCAGTGTAGTTGCGCAGCAACTTTAGACGCAGGACGATATTTAAAACGAAACTTTATTAATTACTAGCTGTGCGCGTGGCTACCGGTTTGTCACACCCTATTTTAATTGGTTAGGAGGTAGATTAAGGAGGTAGGTTTCAAGCTTTTTCCGTACAAAATTTCATCAAAATCGGTTCAGTTTTCACGAAAAAAAAAAGTTGCCTTATGTCCTTTTCCAAGGTCCCATATATCTATACTAAAATTGGTTTAGCGGTTTAGGCGTAAAAAGGTGACAGGCAGAGTTACTTTAGCATTTAATTTATTATATAAGGTGCTTCATAAATATCTGCAACGGCTGAAATGGGTAAAAGTATTGTTTATATAGATTACGATAGTAAAGGAATTACGTGCCCCGGATCGGTAATTAATTATTTGCGAAAAGACAGTAAATAAATGGTTACTTGCATCAATTTGCATAACACACTTCGTCATCCGCCCTTGACACTGCGCGGGAGCGGTATAATGTGAAACGTTAGCATTTTCAACCGACTTTTTTTTTTTTTGTATGTTTGTTACGCGATTACACTGCCAATTATGAATCGATTTTAATGATTCTTTTTTTGTTTGGTAGATCATACTTCAGAGGTGGTCCCATATAAATTTTATCGAAATTGATTTAGAACTTTTTGAGAAAATCAACAAATATATACCCAGATAATATTTTGGTTGTGGTTCTTGTTACCTATCTTCGACAAATATGAGCCGATTTTGATGATTTTTGTTTTATTGAATAGCTTATACTTCAAAGATGCTATGATAAAAGTTTGCAAAATAAAAATCACCCCTAAGGGCCGGCCGATGAGAGATTCAATGTTTTTGTTTGCACCGACTCCAAAAGTAACTGATTAGGTACTTAAGTGTTAGGATTATTTTTAGCATTTTAGTGTTTTGAAGTCGGTTTTATTTTTTTTAATAAAATTTTTGGACAGATGTGGACGGTTTGAGACAGAATAAAGCCTAATCTTTATTTAATATAATTTTTTAAATGAAAAAATTAATGATGTTCTGGACATAAAATTTCATTACTATCGTAATCTATATAAGCAATACTTTTACCCATTTCAGCCGTTGCAGATATTTATGAAGCACCTTATATAGTACCTAAATATAGTAATATAGTATGGATTTATTCCTTCATAATAGTTTCGAAATTAATTGAATGCGATTTTTTTCAGGGTTTTGCCAAGATTGAGAACCTGGAAGAATACACTGGCCTCAAATGCATTTTCCTAGAAAACAATGGAATACAGCGGATCGAAGGCTTGGACACTTTGTCCCAGTTGAAGTGTCTGTACTTGCACTACAACGTCGTTCGGAAGATCGAGAATCTTCAAGGGTGTCCTCAGCTGGACACATTGAATTTAGACCACAATTTTGTTACGAAGATAGAAAATTTGGAAGTTGTTCCAGATCTGCATACTTTGAGTATTGCTCATAATATGCTGACAACATTCGGTGAGTCATCCTAAAGTTATAATCTTCTGTTAAGAAATAAAATCCCGCAGAAGACCACAGTAATGGACATGGTTCTAAAATGTAGCAAGCTAAAGTGGCAGTAGACTAACCACATCTGTCGCAGAACCGACGAAAGGTGGAGTAAACGGGTTCTCGAGTGGGACCACGTCATGGCAAACGTAGTGTAGGAGTTAGGACGCCCCTCAGCTCGACCAGACCGACGACCTTAGGATGAAAAAAGCAGGAGATCGTTCTCTTTGGCGCTCTTTGCTTATGTCCAGCAGTGGACTGCAATAGGCTGACAGGATAATGAAGACATAATGATAATCTTCAGGAACCACTTTAAAAGGTTAGATCTCATGGCCTTTTAAAGGCCTCAGCAGGGGCCAATGTCCGTCTTCCGATTTCCAGTTTATAGACACGTGATTATTTTGTGAAATAAGTACCTACTATAGCAATCAAGTTTAACACTTTGGAAGTCCAGTGGTACCATAAGTGGTACAGGGCAATTGTTACTTATTTGGTCTGCTTTGAGAACTGCTAAAGTGTTAATTACATAATGTAGGCTTTCTTTTATGTTTTTATGTCCATTTATGAACTCACTTAATTAAGTTCTATCTAACATTAGTTTGGTTTTTCAGATGACTTAGCACATCTAAAAATGTGCAGAAACTTGTCAGTTCTGGATCTATCCTACAACAGGCTGGAGGATCCTATCGTAATCGATGTGTTGGCTGATATGGTTATTTTAAAAGGTATGAAATGAAATGAGTTTATTTGTATAATAGTATGGTCAAGATGGGGTGGCACAAGTTTTAAGTTCAGCATGCTCACTCCGGGTCATACATTCAAATATTTTTTATTTAAAAAGTTATCCTTGACTTTCATCTCTTTTGTTGCTTTTATTTGTTGGTTAATATCCTTTTTATCAGAAACTCGATTGGCTACTAGAGCTTGTTTGCTAATTACCAACATGCCTGTGTTAAATAATTAAACTATGTTTGAACAGTTCTTGTCTTGACTGGTAATCCAGTAGTCCGCAACATCCCAGCGTACCGCAAAACTCTCACGCTGCGTCTAAAGGTACGTAGAACTCTTTACTTTGTTATTTACCGTCATTTTACGCACTAAAATATTTTTTTCTGTACAAAATAGGAGCTGTTAAATCTGGATAACCGTCCGGTGTTCCCTAGAGATCGCGCTTGTGCGGAAGCATGGCAACGCGGCGGTGTTCAAGAGGAGATTGCTGAGAGAAGACGGTTAGAAAACTAGTGTTACAAAAGTTTTTTTAGTTTCCTAAAATTCAAAGCAGTCTAGATTATGTACTCAAGATAATCCTATTTTTTAGATGGATTGCAAGAGACCAAGAAAAGGTTATGCAGAGCGTGCGGTACTTGATCAAGATGAGGGACGAGAACAAAGCTAAGAGAGAGGCCAGGGAAAAAGAGGAGAGGGAGAGATTGGGGCTTCCGCCAAAGGTAACGATAGTTAAATTCAAATAAATTGTTTTTACAATTACACAAATTATCTTGCTTCAAACTAAGCAAAGCTTGTAGGTACTACGGCGACTAGATAAAGGGTAAACATACTTAAATACTTTTACAAACATCCATGAATAAGGTACAAATGCTTGTACTCATCACACGAACATTTGCCCCTTGCGGGACTCGAACCAGCAACCGCTGTCTTTGTAGTCTGTTGTAGCGAACTACTACAACAGATTGTCTTTGAAGAAGAAGGTGATTCTAATATAGTCTCGAACGCTCAATCGTGTTACTTTACATGTCTACAGCATGCTTTTTCCAACATTTATGAGCAAATACCCAATAAAATAAAATAGACTTCTGCCTTTCAAGTGTTACGCATTATTATATCTAACCTTAAAATATAAGTACATAATAATGTTTACTATGAAACAAAAAAATGACATTTAATCTAAAGGAGGAGATAACCGAGGATGAGACAGCAGAAGAATCCTCAAATGCTAACCTAAGAGCAATAGAAGGACCATCTTTTGAAGAGAAGTACGGTCCTGAAGAAGTGAAGACCAAAGAAGGCGTAGCAGTAGATATGCTTGATGGCTCCGAGGCTGATGACTCTACTAGTGAAGACAGCAGTGATTCAGACAGTGACGTGGCAAAGAAAGAAGAAGGTGAGTAATATAGCAAAGTTGCTATTAATTTTCAATTTTAAACTAATATGTGAAAAATTATTTTAAATAAAATTAATAGATCATTCACAAAAATTAAGTGGCTGATTTCAGAGCCATCAACAAGCAAAATCGAATGGTCTCACTTAGATCCAGGAAAACGTTTGGTTCAAGAGATTAAAGAGGAAAAACCAGTACAAAGTCAACCGCATGTTAACGATTTCTGGTATGGGTACAGGGGTGATCTCAAGCCTAAGCCAGAGCCTGAGAGGTGAGAAGTTAATGTTGACAAATAAAACATTTGCACCACATTCTTAATACCAGCTTTATCCTATGCCTGGTTTTGTGTGTAATTCTGTGTTGTAGAGTTGATACAGATATAGTGACATTCAATCTAAATCTCGATTTAAGAAGGTTGTTATGGTAGGCAATATTAACATTGAATGCAATAGAGGTCGCAGAATTTCGATTGGGGTCCATAAGAGAAAAAAACTAACAGCATTATCTATATAACATTTCAGCAAGTTCGTCAGTGACTTCCAAGCTCTTAATAATTTGCTATTTAACCAACCACCACACACCGATAGAAAGAAGGTCTCTCAGATTTTGGAGGGTAAGTTAATATTGCGTCAGTCATTAACTTTTGAATTTAGGTATAGAATTTATTTTTATTACTCATTTATAGAATCTAGGAAATCAAACACGAAAGCTAAAATCACAGAAATAGTCGAAGAAAATGACCAAAAAATGCAAGAAGATGCTAAACCGAAACCAGTAATTGAAGTCGTTGAAACACAAGACAATAAACCTATGATAGAGGAAATTGAACCTAATTCTAAAGAAAATAAAGAACTCATTAGAAGCACTGGCATCGAAAAAGACGGTGATCTTATAATCGACCATGACAAAAAGCTAATTACTAATCAGCTTAAGAATCCAGAAGCTACAAACAGCGTTGATAAAAAACCAATAGACACTAAAGAAGAACTACATTCTAAAACAAACAAGAAACCGCTAAAGAAAATAACAATTAAAGAAATACCTTGTACCGAAACAGCAGTCCCTGTTACAGAGATTCCATTAAATAGTGATAAACAGAACAAAGAAGAAGTTAAAGATAGTGATAAAGAGAAGGAGCATTCAGAAGATAATAAAGAAGGAAAAGATGAATCAAGTAATGTTGACATAAATTATGAGGCTAGAAGGCGCAACGGTGAGTACCTAGTGATCTTGAAATAAATAAACATCAAACCCAATTGGTCTAAACGTATTTAATCATTAAAATCAAACAAAAGTTAATGCAATTATTTTTGCGAACAGTCCAAAATAGCGAAGGTGACGGGGTAGCTCTAATTAACTACATGCACCGCATGAACTCTGATGAATGTGACGATGAGGATTTGGAGCCGAGCGCTGAGGACTTGGAGATCTTCGCTGAGCTGGAAAAGGAGCAGGAGGAACGGCAGGCCAGGATCGACAGGGGTGAGCCGGCTGTAGATCCAATGGTAAGAATACTAAGAATGTTTAGGATCTATGCACTGTGCCTTCTTCAATAACTAAATCAGTTATAAGTATTCAGAATTATCTGGAATGACTCACAGTCTATTGGATTAAATGATAAAAAGATTAATCCAAACTAAGTTAGCGAGAGGCATCATAAGAGATTGATATCTTGGAATCAAGCTCTTCAATTATTGGCACATAATCTATCATTTTACTGAATTAAAAAAGCGCAATAATTAATTCATTCCTTCATTAATTTTCTTGCAGAAACTATACGACAAGAAGACGATGGACGCGTTCTACCAGGCAGAAGAGCGTGTTCCGGCGCATGCGGTGAAGGATAAAATAATGTACACTACGTATAAACACGACAACGCGTTCGACAGAATCGCCTTAAGCCAACTAACCGCTGGGGAGAAACCAGGTGAGAATCCGGTGACAATCAATCCGTGAACCCTGAGTCCCACAAGAAGCGAATGAGAAGCGAATGCCCCTCCAGAGTAAAGCAGAAGACGTATGTTTGTAGCATTCAAATTTCGAGTCGCATACGAAATTCACTAGGATTTTACGTGTAGGTCCTCTTCTTGTGATTTAGTGTAACAATTTGAATTCTATAATGCTTCACAAATACAGTTTTAATTCCACTAGCTCCCCTCAGAGCCAGGCATTAAATCTAAAAAAAGGTTCACAGCCATCCGGTACTTTTATCCGTGATCTATTAGGCAGCACACAGCTTCTCCAAACTCTATAAATTAGTTAAATAATTAAGAAAAATACATTTTATTGGTTACAATTTGCGCCCAGATACGCCGGCGTAGGCACTATAATCATACCATCCGCACACACACTCCGTAGGAGTCCACGCGAGCAAATTTATATTTAAAAAGAAAATCAGATTAAATCTAACAACATTGGTGAAAACAATGAACTTAAAACCAATCCTAGTTTTCACATATAAATGAAATGCAAAATGCATCGCCCGGCCTCTCATAAATTTTATTAGACACAGATGAATGCAATGAATGCTAGACAAAAAAACCTCGACGCGTTCCGTAACTTCACGTGGCATCTTCGAGAAATGATGTCTACACGGATCGCTACATTTATGCCTTACGTAGTATGACATGTATTACAAATGCAAAGTAACGCCTGATACTGTTAGAGCAGTGCAGCATTATTACACTGACGATTTGAGTATAGAAGTGTAAAATTATTTTTACCTTGACTGTTACAGATGAACAAAAGGTGAAGCTTACGTACGTGCCCGGGGCGGTTTTGTTCGAGTACATAGACAATCAGAAGCCCTGCACTGATGTAAGCTTCGAGATCGGGGAAGAGAAAGTGGAGTCAGAACGTAAGTGTCCTACATCCTATGTGAAGAGTAAATAAAATTTTAAATTAAATTATATTATGTTCTAGGGCCAATGACAGTCAATCAAATTACGTAATTAAATTGATAATTGAATTGTATAATGTCGAACAGAAAAGCGATTTACTTAGGCAATTGACTCTTACTTAACGCAGGGTACAGGAAAGTCACTTTTTATTTATTTATTTAAAACTTTATTGCACAGATAATAATTGTACAAAAGATGGACTGCCATGTGGCATTATCTGTCAGTCTTACGGTTCTTGCGGTGTTACCTAGACCGGAACCCGATTTGTAAATCTGGCAGTCTGCCCACTTTACAGAAAACAGTGCAGTAAATGGATGTGTGGCTGACGGCCGTGTGGGGCCGGCCGTAGAAAATACACTTCCCCACCGCCAACAGGAGGCGTGTCGTAAGAGGCGACTAATTCCTGTAACACGAGACGGGCAGCAGCGTCTGCATGCGAAATGTTTAAACTGCGCTCACCAACCCGCCTGCCAAGCGTGGCGAGTATTGGCAATTCCTCCTTTGGGAGAGGTCTTTGTTCAGCAGTGGACGTCCTTTGACTGGTGATGATAATGATGAAATGGATAATACTTAGATAGTATCGAAATCTTTTATTGTTACATTATAGCTTCATCAGAAGAAACAGATTCCATAAACGTATCTAGCGACACTGATACTACATCTGAGGAAGAAGTCTTAGAATACCAACCAAAGCCGACTACATCTAGATCTAACAGGCCCTCTACTGCAGCCATTAGAAATACTAACACTAGTCAAGATAAAACTGAATCTAGGAGAACTCCTAGGGCAGACAACGAAGACTACACGTCTAAGAATTCAGGAAGATATGTGCCAAGTGGTGCAGATAAAAGTGGCAGTCAGAAATCACCTGAAAAGGCAGGGAAAGGTTGTGAGCACGAGCCCAAGAAAAGAGATGGAGATTTCAAGAACGATGGTGACGCTGATGATACGGGAATTATAGAAGATGAATCGAATTTAGCGTCCGGAAATCGTTAGTAATCTAATAAATTTGAAATAGTGTTTATAAAGGCTTAAAACAGTTAAGTATGTTTATTTAAGGTGGTCAGACGACCTGGTAAGGGTCGCAGGAAGACGCTGGATGCAGGCCGCTTCCTACCGGCCAATCTGGAAGTCAATGGGGGAGCCCTATGTTCAGCAGTGGACGTCCTACGGCTGAAATGATGATGATGCTGATGATTTATATTAGTTTACTGTCTTGAGTGGACAGGGGGGTAAAATGGCGCGTGATAGATCATTTATGTCTGCTTTATTCAACCAAGCCAAGGCACGTAAACAGTGTCAAACAATCACACAGCAGCTAAAACCAAAATTACGTAAAAAAAATCTAATAATCCATACATTTGTCAAAAAAGGAAATATTTTCTGGCGATTTCAAAATTGCTTAATAGTCCTACGGCAAAATAAATAGTTGTGTATTAGCTTACTTTTATATTTTCATAACAAGGCGTTAATATTTTGACTTATTTTTACTTGTTGAACATAGCTTTTGGCGTTTCGAACTACCCTGTATTTTCACATGTATACTTAATACAACATTTTCAAACTCTCAGAAGATGATCAATCGAAAACAGAAACGCTATCGTCGTCTTACGAGACGATGCTGAACGTCGATCGCGAGGAGGCAAAGCGGTCCATCATCAATACCATCAACTCCTATGAGGACGACCGGTTCCCCTCGCAAGGTAAGAAAATACATTTTCTATTAAGATAGGCACTTGTTTTTGAATTGCTTTCATAAATGACTACCTCCGTAGCCGAGAGGCGAGCGACTTAGTGTCCCTATCTCTGAGGTCCCGGGTTCGTGGGAAGTGGTTCAAAATCTTGAGCCCATGAAGCTTCACACTTGTAGTGCTCTGACCTCTAAGTAAATTGTAATAAGAACGGTACAAAGTTCAATGTGTAAAGCTCCTCATTTGAATGTCTAGGGGGCGTCTGCCACTCCCCCCCCCCCCCCTCCTTGGTGACGCCCTTGATACTTACCATACAAGGGCTGCACTAAAAGTATCGGGAATGGAATTTTTCCACTGTTCCTGTCATATTAAAATCTTTTTAATTGCAAACTCCTTGGTTTTAAAAATCGAATACCATTTATTTATTTAAAAATAGTTTCTCGGTCTTATCACAAGGTCTTTTCAAACTTGTTTAGTCGTTGAGAAAATGGAAAAATTTAAGAGCGATGATTTATTGTGACTTTCGAAGTGGTTTGGAACAAAAACAGTGTGTTGACCGGATGATTTTTGCATTTGGTAATGAAGCCCCATCCAAAACCACAATTTATCGCTGGTTTGCCGAATTTCAACGTGGACGTGTCAAGTTCAGTGATGATCCCCGTCAAGGTCGTCCAAAAACTGCAGTCACCCAAGAAAACGTTGATGCTGTGCGTAAGCTGATTGAGGAAGATCGACATGTGACATACCGCGAAATTCAGGAACTTTAGACATTGGCATGAGTCAAATACAAATAATCATGCATGAACAATTAGGTGTAAAAAAGTTGTTTTCCCGATGGATACCGCATTCGCTCTGTGAAGAGCAAAAAGCGGCTCGCGTTACTTGGTGCGTCAGAACTCTCGAAAGATTCCACGCAGGATCCTCAAATGCTGTATACAACATCGTATCAGGTGACGAATCCTGGATATACGCATACGAACCCGAAACAAAAAACCAGTCACGAGTTTGGGTGTTCGAAAATGAGTTAAAGCCAACAAAAATTGTTCGTTCACGGAGTGATGCAAAAAAAATGGTGGCCACGTTTGTCTCCAAAACCGGCCATGTTGCGACTATTCCTCTTGAGGGACAAAGAATGGTATGCTAGCATTTGTTTGCTACAGGTCGTTTCTGAACTCCGTAAAGAGAACTGCAACCGCCGCATCATCCTCCATCACGACAATGCGAGTTCTTACACCGCGCACAGAACAAAAGAGTTTTTAGAGCAAGAAAACATAGAATTATTAGACCATCCGCCGTACAGCCCCGACCTAAGCCCTAATGTTTTCTATACTTTCCCTAAAATATAGAATAAATTGCGTGGTCAGAGATTTTCATCACCTGAAGAAGCTGTGGACGCCTACAAAACGGCCATTTTGGAGACCTAAACTTCCGAATGGAATGGTTGCTTCAATGATTGGTTCCGTCGTATGGAAAAATGTGACAAATTTCGCGGAGAATACTCTGAAAAGCAATAAATACATTTTTAAATAGTAATGTTGTGTCACTTCCTTGATTCCCGAAATTTTCAGTGCCACCCTCGTAGTATCAGAGCAATGTAAGTGATGTCCGATAAAATTCAAACTTTGGTGTCTCCTAGGCGTGGACCGCTCAGACATGGCGTCGAACGCCCGCATCGAGCAGTCCGTCGCGTCCGAGATCCTCGACCGCACGCTGCAGTACGAGGAGCGAAGCTACTACCAGCAGTGCGACGTGCTGACCAGCCAGGCCGGGAACATCGACAACAAGACCAACGCCATCATCGAACAGATCTCCGACCAGTTCGACAACGAGTATTCCGTAAGTATACTACGTGACGTGTGTCGTGTGGGGACGGCCGTAAAGAATACATTTCCCCACCGCCGACAGGAGGCGTGTCTCAAAAGGCGACTAATTCCTGTAGCACGAGATGGGCAGCAGCATCTGCGTGCGAAATGTTAAAAAAAAAACTGCCTGCCAAGCGTGGCGAATAGTGGGAATGGGGGGGCCCAATGAAAGTCTTTGGGGGGGGTGCCTATGTTCGGCAGTGGACGTCCTATGGCTAAAATGATGATGATGATGATATTACGTAAAGGTTTCAGAACGGATGCCACGTACCGGCAAGCGCAGCGTGGAAGGTGGACACACGACCTGATAAAGGACAAGATCAACGCCATTATCGAGCAGATATCGGACCAGTGCTTCGATTCAGAACTTTTTCATAACAAATTGTTAATCAGAAAACCACGTGACACTATAGGATTTAACATAAGTTTAATGTGTTTTGCCGTTTGTAATTTTTTTATCAAAGGGTTCTAAATCGGGGGCCAGGTTCCCGATTCAGAAACGTTCGATAGCAAATTGTCAACCGGAAATCCACGTGACACTATAGGAATTAGCATTAGTGTCACGTGATTTACCGGTTGTCATTTCGTTATCGAAGGGTTCAGAATCGGGGGCCTGTTCGACAACGAGTATTCCGTAGAAAACGTAATACCTTCTCGTCTGATATCCCCCAGAGCCTGAAAACTAGTCAGTGAGTTGAGCAGTGCGTATTGTTAGTGGGCTAGTGATAACTTACGGCATGACGTGGTCCTTGGCTGATGGCCTTTTAAGCAAACCCAAAGTCACCCAACGTGTTCTGGAGAGGGATAGGCAGGCCTCGTACATGGTGGACTGACTGCATAGTCAAGGTTACGGGAAGCCGCGGCACTGTGGCGATCAATAGGGCAGGCCTATTAGCAGTAGTCTTCCAAAGGCTGATGATGATGATGATTCCGACCATCATAATGGTCAAATCGTGATTTGTTCTATGTAACTTGGCGTCATCGAACAAAATATATTTATTTGACTTCTTTGTTCCATAGAACTACATAATATTACCTCTATACTAACAGTTTAACAAGAGTTCACTTTTCAGTGACGTCATAGAATAAAACGGAAAACATAATTTCCCAAAATTGTTCCAACTGATACTTATATTATAATATTATAAAATTATGATATAGATGTACAATTTGCTTTTTTACATCCTCTGTCATTTATTTTAAGATGCCGTCAAGTTCCATAGAAGAAATGTAATCCAAGAAATTTGACACTATTGATCATTCTAATTTGTACTGAAATTATTGACATTAATTGTATGATAAAAATTTACATTGGACGTCGCATTGCGATAGAATATGTTGGAAAAACAATATCTTTCATCTTCGTATTGAACCATATTCTGGCAAATAAATGATTTATTTATTTATTATTTATTTATCCAAATACTATCAGCCTGTTCTGTGGAACAAATGTGTAATTCTGTCCAATGACGTCATGTTCCATAGAACAAATGGAACCGACCCACCATAATCAGCATTCGTTAGTTTACTGCTGAACACAGGCCTCTTCCAATGCACGCAACTGAGCCTGATCCTCGGCTGTATTATTTTCCATCAGATTCTTCTTCATCTTTGGTGTCTCACCGATCCTCAGCGTAGATGTTCTGCCACACCGTAGCTGTCAATTATTCTCTTACTGTCCCTTTTTTATTAGGGTAAAGTATTATATTGCAGCGTTATCTATGTGCTTTTTGCAACAACTCTCAACCAGAAGAACAATTGATATCATTATGTAATTATAACATGTCAAAAACTGTCTTATAAAACTTTACCAAGTTTAGTGCGTTGAGTTGAAATATCAATATGAATCCATACATTATTTTTAACACGACATATTAACAACATTAATTTACCAAGCAAATAGACCAGTTCCTCTGGCATTACCACCAAAACACGATATGATATAGCGAATTATTGACACCACCTGTTTTTTAAATATTTAATATGGTAGTTATAGCCACCATTTTGAATTTTTATCGAAACAGCGATCATAATATGTGACGTCACCAGCACGGCAATTCAACATGGCGGTTATATTTATCATATTTTTACAGTTGGTTTCGATAAATCGCTTTATCGTGTTTTCTGCTATCGGCTTTTGAGCTTGTAAGTCTAATAGAGACGTCCGTTTCAGCTGCCCGAAGTATCCCGCATACTCGAAGCGCACATGGACGCAGCCGAGCAAAGATGGCGGGCGGGCGAGTTCATGCACTACATCCCCGTCAGCCCCACTGAATCCATCGCAGACCCTGAAGATATCGAAGCTACTCTCGTCCCCAGCCATGACACATCACTAGAGGACACGTTGACTGAAGACAATGCTAATAGAATGGAGGTGATTGCAGAATGTAATGATTCGGGTATCGGTAACGATAGATCTATGGTTGGAGATGACGATGATAATACTGACGCTGCTAACAGTGGGGACAAAACGAATGATTTCTCAACAACTGATAGCGGCGTTTCGAATACTGATAAAATTGAAGAGAATTTAGTTGTTGATGATTCGAAAATGGATGATTTTCAATCTGTACTTAGTGAAGGGGAAGCTTCGATTATAGTTAATGACATATCTACGGAATGCGAGGATTTGTTTGAAGATTGCGAAGATGGGGCTGGGGATTCGAAGGATGGTAAAGATGACTTTGATCGAATGAGTGAGAATTACTCTATAGAAATGAAGTTAGCTTTAGGCATTGATAGGAATGTTTAGGTTATTTTAATGTAATTTGAAGTCGGTTTTAATGATCTCACTACTTATATGTACAAATAATACAAAATTAGAATAATATACAGTTTCAGAAGAACTTAATATTTCGTGGCACAAGATTGTTCAAGTATTGTAGGTGAGTTATATTTGATTATTTTTAAATGTATTGGATAGAGAGAGGATTTCTTTTATTTATTTTGTCAGGATTGAATTTGATTTGAGATTTAGATCAGACTACAAATTATGGACATAACTTATTTCTACGTGTTGTATTATAGAAATAAAAGGCAATATGTAACAAACTATATTTATATTTTCATATGCTTAAAATACATTAACTTATTGCACTTATTTTAATTAACGACTCATTAAACTTTTTATATAAAAATATTTGTTTTTCTTTATTTTAACGAATAAAGAAATGATAATTTACATGAAAATAAGCGTTAAAACGACAAGATTTAACAATTCACATAATTTTGGTACATATCAAGCAATAAAATGTCCCCCGCTCTGTCAACCGACTGTCCCGCGCGCGAGGCGGTCCTGTTTGTGCTAATATTAAACAATGGCCCCGATAACTGCGGCCAAAGAATTCTTCAATAAATACAAAAATTAGAGTATTTTCTTTCGATTTGTTATTAAATAATTAGCGCAACAATTATTCTGCTTCGACACTTTTTTGTAGAACCATTTAAATTTTACTGACGAATCTGGCCGCCTGATGCGGCTGCTCTTAACTGATCGCTTAACGAGCGGGACATTTAATATTTATATTATTTCTATACCACGCCATCCGTCAGTAAGACGTCAAAAAGTTTAGTTTTTGTGAGATCTTCATTGCATACTACAATAGTTTCAATAACAAATTTGTTTTGCGAATGCATTAATTGGATGAGACGTTGTGATAGACAGATATTTGTCCTCAGAATCCTAAAAAAGGGCTAAAAACTGGAATGGAATCATTTCAAAATCGCAAACTCATTCCTCAATAGACTTAACTAGAAAACAATTTGCTGCTCAAAACAATCATCAAAAACCGTGTGAATACAGGGTGACTGGTGAGACGAGAGTATCGCTTCAACATCAACCCATTAAAATGAACAACTAACTATGGCACCATTATCAAAATCTGGAGTAAAAAGTTTAAATCTCCATATAAAATAGTCATGTTTAACCGCGACAACAACATAAAGAATTAGTTTTTTTTAGTGTCGCGACTTTGGACTCATATTAAAAGCTGTTTCCGTTAATAGAATAAATAAATAGATATTGGACAACATCACATACATTGCTCTGATCCTGTTAAAGTAGCTTAAACACTTGTGTTACAGAAATCAGAAACAACGACGGTACCACAACACCCAGACCCCAGACAATATAGAAAAGTTATTTTTCTACATTGACCCGACTGGGAATCGAACCCCGGACCTCAGAGATAGCGACACCAAGTCCGGCTCGCCTCTCGGCTACGGAGGTCGTCAAAAGAATGGACAGAATATCCTGTAAATTCCGTAAACAAACAAAACTCGCTGACATAGCCCGACGAATTAGCAAGCAGTGGCAGTGGGCGGGGCACATAGCACGTAGAACTGACGGCCGATGGGGCAGAAAGGTTCTAGAATGGAGGCCGCGTAGCACGCAGCGGAGGACGTCCAACCACACGGTGGACAGACGACCTGGTAAAGGTTGCGGAAAGCAGCTGGATGCAGACCGCTTCTATCCGGCTAATGTAGAAGATATTGGGGGAGGCCTATGTTCAGCAGTGGACGTCCTATGGCTGAAATGATGATGATGGTCCTGTTAAAGCGATTTATTCGTCATGCCAGTCACCATTACAGCATAATTCATTTTCATAAAAATATCGACACGTTTATTAGTGCCTATGTGACTTTACACTGTAATTAATCTAAAGGAATAAATAAATAATTTATATAACTAACATAAATGTAACATTAATACATACTTTTAACAAGTAATTATTGTATTACACAGTTAGATATGTACAAAATATTGCGTTGTATATTAAAGCGAATTAGCTTACCTATGAAAAAAATCTCATCGCAGTCGGTCCAGCCGATTTGACTGTAACAACTAGTACAAAAAACATTCTAAAATACCTACGATATTTTTTATTTCCTTATAAATAATTTTAGAAAAATATCTACAAGACAGTAAAATATTGCGACTATTATAATTGCATTGGTACATATCTTTAGCACATTCAGAAGTTTAAAAAATATTATGACTAACAAATTGGCAGTCAAAATTAGCTTTGTAATGTTATAATAAATATTATTATCGATTTCGTTTCTAAACTTTATTATTAGAAGAAGAATCTAACAAATTTACTTCATGATAAACCCAAACAAAGGTACAAAAAAAGTTAGTAAATAAACGGTTTTGTTCTAAGTAAAGTTCTAAGTAAGTAAGTTGTGTGTTTCTCCTACAAAATTGTATTAGCAATATTTTATTAAGCCTTACATTATGCACTTCAATTGACTAACTGCTACTACTACTTTTGGTTAGAATTTTAATAATTCGATTGGTTTATTTGTTCACTAGCAATCAAAATATGTCACCCAAAGATACGTGTTTCGATTTGAAAAACCACAGCTATCTCTTTATTTCTTTTGTAGAAAGAAACCGAATTATTTAATTGATCTATTAATTAGAAACACCACGTTACAAAGCTATGCTTGCTACCACAAGCCCAAGAGGAGGACCACAAAGATGCCAACTTTTAAATGCCAACTTTATAATTTGTTGGGTTGCCAACAATACGAAGCGTAATTTAAATAATTCAAAACCTTCTAGTTAAGGGCTCTGTTTTGGTGCTCCATTACAACTACATATCGTGATTAAAAATATTAACGAATAAAAAAACATTTTCAACTATGGGACAAATTTAAAAATCTCAAAAATTTTTGGCCTTATCCATACTAAATAACTGATTAGTTAACACGATTTGTATGGAAGAAGTGATATTTTTTAAAGATTCTATGTTGGTCCCATACAAAAAGTTGTTGTTTCGAGCAACAGAATTAGCCCCTGGGAGGTTTTGCGTTATTTCAATTACGCCTTGTAGATCCGTCCAATGGTCAGAGAAGGGACAAGCAAGGTAGACCCACTTGCAGGGGCGAGCATTCCATATAGGCTATTATGCAGAGCCTACCTTCATAAAAAACCGACAGCTAACCATAATTATTAATTACGTACAATGTTATCATGAGCAATTTAGATCGTTTCTGTGCAATTTAACCAATGTTAGGCTGCCGCGAGATCGCCTACTGTTTCACGCAAACTTACTCAATTTTCACTCACAGCCTACCCCCATCTGAAACGAATGCACGCCCCTGCCCACTTGTATAATGTTCTGAATGAAATACATATCTGTGACCGCAAGTAAGCCTTCGCCTACGTCAGACTTTTATAGGTTCTATTAACGGGCCGATAATTCGCCGATTTTGTAACTGAGTCACTGACCTGTATAATATCTGGACTAGTAGATAAATATGACAGCTAATGTTGTGTAGCTATTTGAAACGCCACAAGTGAGAGTACCAAGAACTAATTTTGACGTATACTCGATATACGCGGCCATTACTAATTTAGTTCCCTGTACCCCGCATCTTACATCTACTTGTAGAGAGTATAACGGCTTCTTTACATGAAAGAATTTATTGAATTTTGTTAAAAAAATATTACTAACAATATAATTTAATATTTGCGCGTCTGCTTGCAGGCAGAAGGCAGAATATTATGACTTATCAAATAAGACCTTGATGTAAAACTGTATTCTTGCAAATAAATATTTGATTTGATTTGAGACCACTTAGAAAACGCTACGCTAAATGACTCACAGAGCGTGAAAAAGAGATAGCAGTCTGATCCCGGTTGCAATTTATCGATAAAAAGTTGTGACGTAAACAACACTACTAAGCAGACACATGCATAACAAATTTTTTGTATCTTTTTATTAAGTTATTGTCATACTAAATCTATGATACAGACAGTAGCCTACAGCGCTAAAATGGCGATAATCAAATCGGCTTGAATTTATTTTGACAGTATTATTACTGGTCAATGGACCGAGTACTCAATGCAGACGTCTGTCACTTTGCCGGTGGATAACGCACACATTGAATATTCCATTTCCACCGACAATCGGACCAATGCACCAATGAACCAATTTAATTTTTGGCCGACTTTTTGTAAAACGTGTGTGGTTCCATATTGCAATAAGTACAGTACCCAGCAATAAATATTGCACATCGGCTATCATCGCATTTCCGAATACAAACGAATGCTGATTTCTATGTCCATCAGTTATTAGATTTATCTTTTATCAGAATTTGAATTGAGAACTACTTTATTGTTGTTTTGTTTTGATTCCCACGTGATATATATATAGAGCTGTAAAACTAACATTTCTGTTCACGGTCAACGAAATTAATAAAAATACCAACAAAATAAATGGGGTTTTAACAACTCTATGTAGTGTCGACAAACGTCATGGTAGTGTGCGACACAGATAACGCTATACGAAGCCGAAATTAGCCGATTGTTTCTTTCCAAAGGTCGATGTGCAATATTTGCCACCGGTCATTGTATGTAAAAATTTTTGGCAACATAAATTGACGGACGTAGGCGAATTTTTACACGTGAGTATTAATTACTTAGTAGAACTTTATTCTCTATTTCTCTATAAATTTAGCTACTAGTTAATCTAATGCGTCGGCATGTATCGCGTAGGTACTACGCATAAACCCTGTAATATATTACAATGTCCCTTATTGTTTAACGCCAGTTGAAGATGCTTTCTTAATTATTTTAACACATTTTCTAATAGAACGGTTACAGGCGCCCTCAAATTTGATCGCATTTTGAAGTTCCATTTCAACAACTTCCTTGAAGAAGACACTAAAGTCAAGTCCAAAAATATGTGGTAATTTTTATTAATAAATTAAACGAATGAATGGCTTTTTACTGCACTGACAGACGAATGTGTTCAACAGGGCAGTTTTTAAAAAAAAAATAAACAGATATGTCTAATGGCAGGGATGACGTCTCACTTTTTTTTCTTAGTCTATCGGGGAGATTATCAAAAAGTATTAGACACGTATTTTTTTTTCACACAATCGAAATATTACTGAGTTAAATTGATTGATTGATTTGAAATGACGTCACGTCTTGGTACAGTTGATACTTAGAAGTGACGTCACGAGCCCCCACTTCGAATTCTGAGACGCTTTATCATTGTAATTTTTTGGTTGATTGACAGAAGAAAAAATATGTGTCTATTATTTTTTTGATAAACTAACTGACGAACTAAATAGAAATTAATTTTCTTTACCCAGTCGTCATTCCTATTGTCTCGGTATTAGGTCTCGAGGTAAGGAATTAACATGAATGAATTTTTTAAGTGGCGTCTGCCAGGAAACCCTGACTTTAGTCTTTATTCAGAAAACCCCATTTTCTTAATTGAAACCGGAACCCATTGCGTTCAAGGGGCTACTGCAAGCAAAACTACGTCAATTGGGTCGTCATTTTAAAATGCACTTTTTAGAGCACTTTGCAATAAGACTATTTGAATTTACTTTAACAATAACCAACCTTATACCTCAGCAATAAGAGCTTGGGTAAAGCAAGGTGAAGGCTGGAATGACTAGCCGCTGTTTATTTATTTTTAATTTTAAAAACATTTTTAAAAAAAATTGCTTTAAATTATTTTTTTTGGTTACCTGAGAAACATTCCCTTTTTATTTAGTACCTAATGTCTTTGGTTTTTAAAAGTAGAATTAAAAATAAATGTTGCTGGCAACCAAATAAAAAAGTATTTTCACGTTACGCATACTAACGTAGTTAGTTTTCAGGACAACCATCGTTTTAGGTAAGATGAAAAATAAGCTTTAGGTTATTGTAATTCAGTCGCTTTTTAAACAATTAGTTTAAAATCGAGGGCGAATTTACTAGTTCGAAATGCATAAATGGGGGCACGAGATAAAATATAATAATGTTAAAAAATTGGTTACAATTGCGCTACTGCAAATTAAATATGATCTAAGATAGCTTACAGATGAGTCACAGACAGCGACTGCTAAGAGCGACAACGGTATGTACCGTATTTGGATTTATTTTTCCTAACATCTGGATATAAAAGAGAAAAAAAAAAGTGGGACTGACGATAAGATCTAGACGTACTAAAACGGACTCCTCGGCCTCAACTCGCTCTTTGTTCACCTTGTGCGCTTTATTTTAAATTGGGTGCCAAATTTTTAATATAAAATCTGGATTTAGGACTTTAGCAAGTTCTAGAGAGCGAGAAATGAAAAAAATGGGTCGTCCTACCAAAAGCGGGACATCTGGCAACACTAATGCTAAGCGAGAAGCGACGGTCACCAACCATTGTCGCAAGCAGTCGCTAACAAACTGTCTCTTGTCTGTAACCTCCTTAACTCTTTCCGCGACACTGACCCAAACACAATAGAAGTTTATTTGTTATCACGGCTATAGCCGTTTACTGTCCCGGCAAGTGTTAACACACATTTTTGAACCTGAAAACAGTCAGATAAATGCTAAAACAATAAAAAATGGCGTCAAACTGATCGCTACGACATAAGGGACTGTCTATATTAATTAATGCTACAAACTCTACTCTAACCTCATGCGGCGTGATGCTTGAGGTCAAATATCTCCATCAGTAGTGGTTCTATAGGGTTCACGTCTAAGTAAACCCCTGTGACGTCTTCGGCAAGTTTCCGAAGCTCTAGAATCTTCTGGATTAGCTTCAAGAAGGTGGATTTGGCCTCGCACCCGGGGTAGACGCTTTCAAGGTACCGCCTTAATAAGTAGTAGTAGGAATTCTGGAAAGATATACAATAGAGTTTATAGATTCGTTTCAGAAGTGAATGTTTATGACAAGTGGCAGTTTGTTAGTCTTTATTAATCAGTTCTAATTTGACAATGTGACACTCACCAAGGAGTGACCTAATAAAGAAATGTTTATATTGGACACATTTGATACAAACAAGAACACACTAATAAACGTGAAAACTAAGACAGATATGATATACATGATTTGCAAGATTAGTTAGAGTTTGTGGGCTATAAACTTGTTCTAACTTGACGACATTCTTATGGGCGATCTGCCGGCGTGAAAAGCACTATAGCAGACGTGAACAGCACCGTAGCGGAAAAGATAATTATGATCGATACACGTTATTCAGCTATAAATGACCTGTTTTAACTTGACAACGTCGTTATGGACAATCTTAAGGCGTTCTGAACAGCACTATAGCAGGCGTGAATAGCTCTACATTAGACAAGATCTATCACGATCGGTACACAATATTAGGATTTAACTGACCTGTTGTCAATTTGTCGACGTCCATGTGGACAATCTTAACGCGGTCGGGCGTAAACAGCACTATAGCAGACGTGAATAGCACTACAGCAGTCTAGATCAATCAGGATTGGAACACGATATTAAGCTTTAACTGACATGTTCCAACTCGACGATATCCTTACCGACAACCTTAGAGCGGTTGGGCGTGAAGAGCACTATAGCAGGCGTGAACAGCACTATATCAGGCGTGAACAGCACTACAGCAGACAAAATGTAACACGATTGGTTAACGATATCAAGCTTTAACCGACCTGTTCCAACTTGACGACGTCCTTGTGCACGATCTTGGGTCGGTCGGGCGTGAACAGCACGATGGCGGACATGATGAGCGTGATGTGCTCGTCGGAGCGCCACTGCGCGTCGTAGGTGCGGATGAAGG
Organism: Anania hortulata; assembly: GCA_963576865.1. Classification (NCBI taxonomy): domain Eukaryota; kingdom Metazoa; phylum Arthropoda; class Insecta; order Lepidoptera; family Crambidae; genus Anania; species Anania hortulata. Next base: position 776,014 of record OY756412.1, on the reverse strand, counting down.
CCTCGTACGAGCGGTAGATGTTGCCGGTCGCCAGCTTCAGCACGTCCGTGCGGATGCAGCCGATCTGGTCTTGGTATTGGGGGATCTGGTGATGAAAAATGAATAAATACATCAGTTTACCATTTTGAACTGGAAGATGCAGCGTGGGCAGGCTATTTAAAGAGTCGTCAGTAGACCGGGTGGGAACCCGGTGGACTGACGACTCTTTAAATACCTCTTTTTCTATGGGACTTCTGTTACGACGGCGCAAATTTTTAACAACTGGATTGTTAAATTGACCAGGAAACGTCTGACAAAACATCAAGTTACTTAAATTAGATCTACCTCATCGTTTCAGCCATAGGACGTCTACTGCTGAACATAGGCCTCCTCCATCGACTTCCAGATTGTCCGGTTGGAACCTGCCCGCATCCAGCGGCTTCCTGCGACCTTTACCAGGTCGTCTATCCACCTTGTGAGTGGAAGTACTACGCTGCGCTTGCCGGTACGCAGCCTCCATTCCAGAACCTTTCTGCCCCATTAACTGTCAGTTCTACGTGCGGGACATAGCACGTCACTTTCACTTGTTAATTAACAGCCTCAAATAAGGTTATTTGTCACGTCAGTTCTACGTGCTATGTGCCCCGCCCTCTGCCACTTCAGCTTGCTGATCCGTTGGGCTATGTCAGCGACTTTTTGACGGACCTAGGTCTCTTAATTAGATAAAAATAAGTAACTTAATGGTTCCTATTGATTTTACAAATAATATTTACCTTCCACTGATTTCTTTGGCCATCGTAGTAAGCAGTCATTGTACTTATTAAAATCATTATTTCTATACAACCCCCTTTTAGTAGAGCGACCTGCAAAAGAAAAACAAAATATTTACTTTCCTACATGTTTCATTTGTATACAGGGTGTTTTTGAAATCACAGAAAACCTGATAATAGGTGATTCTGCGGCTCAACTAATACTTTTTCCATAGGAACAACATCGTTTTGAAGATACTTATAATGCTGATAAATAACTGACATTGAGGTAACTCAATCCTTTTTTATTTAGGACATACTTGTAGTTAATTCTTGTTATGATGGAAGACTAAATTTAATTGTTTTATTTTTGTTTTTTTTTTCGTATGTTTTATTACTTTATTAAAATAACTGTGTCCTCGCCTCTAACCCAATAGGGTTCATAGTAAAAAGTTAAATAAATGTGCCCACGGGCTATATCTTCGTCATTTTTTGATTGACAAAAATCAAAATATGGGTCCAATATTTTTTGATAATCTAACTGACGGACTTATTAGAATAATCTTTTTTTGACCCAGGAAACTAGCTTATTATCTCTCTGTTTCGGTTTCATATAGTGCAAACTATCAAACGAAAATATTAGTCAAGTAAATTTTGTTATGTACAAGGAAAATTGCTTATTTAAATAAATATTTTTTAAATATTGAACAACATCACATACATTGCTCTGATCCTATGATAAGTAGCTTAAGCACTTGTGTTACAGAAATCAGAAACAACGACGGTACCACAATACCCAGACTCGAGACAATATAGAAAAGCTATTTTCTTACATTGACCGACCGGGAATCGAACCCGGAACCTCAAGAGATAGCGACACCAAGTCTGGTATGCTCGCCTCTTGGCTACGGAGGTCGTCTTCTATTGATGGCGCTTTAAGCCTCTTGTTAGAATTATTTAAGCTGTACAGAGTGTACAAGAGAATAGGACACTTCTTAAAACTGCGTGATTAGCTAATCATATACAACAACTTTCACCATGGGAGCAATATTGAACACCGCAAAATTGTAATGTGACATGCAATAAACGTTTGAATTTGAATTTGAAACCGCGATTTTTTTTTCAGTTGTTCCGTACATTATCATCGAGGTAGCGAATAAGTTTTGTATGAAGCAGCTAAATTGTTTTTTTAGATTTTGATGTTGCTTCCATTGAAGAAGAAGTATATGAGCAGCTGATCACGTGGTTTTAAAGAGTGTCCTATTCTTTAGTAAACCCTGTATATCTCTGGTAACAATTATGGTATTCAAATAAATGTTGCTGATGATCACCTGATCCTCCTCGCACATGTTCTTGAAGGCGTTAATCTTCTTGGCGAGCTTGATGACCCTGCGGATGGCCACCGCGGTCAGGTTCACGATCGTGATCAGCCGGGGGTCGTGCTTGCCGTTGCCTTCCTGAGTGTATGAACACATTAACGAACTTTCCTCACTACCGACAACGGAGCCGAGACGTGGACACAAGTCTATGACAAACCATAGAGATATGAACTTTTCAAAACCCTTAGCGGTTAAAAAGAAAAAAGATAATTAGCATATTTTTGCTGGCTTTTTTAATGATTTCGATATATATTTTTCTTTTGAAGTATAAGTAAGTACTAGAAACAAATGCTATACTCAAAATATTGTTTAGGTTTTGACAATTATTAGCATATTTCTTAAATATTTTTCTGTCAGTTTGAGCTTAAGGCTTTTGAAGCCACATGCTAGTTTGCAATAGGCGACTATACTCGCTTTATCAGGATCCTTTTAGATAGTGACACTCCCAGGGCCGGATTTAAGACAGGGCAACAGGGGCTCTAGCCCCAGAGCCCCCACAAAGGGGCGTCCACAAATGGTTTTTTTAGATAAGAAAAAAAAAAACATCTTTTGTGTGTTTGAAAACTGAAAATCGGTATTTCCTCTGTTCTGAAAAATTGGGGTCTACAGTCCTTGGATGCACCAGGGTCTCCAAATTTTAAAACCCGGCATTGGACACTTTCCGTTCTGCCTATGCGCCATCGAATCAATTTAATACGCTCAGCCTTACCTTCAAAGCGGCCGTGCTTGCCGTGTCGCCGATGAGTTGAGAGATGTCGTCGTCGATGGGCGCGTGTAGCGCCTTGTTGGCGACGAGCAACTCGTTTAATTTCGCTCGCTCGACCTGCAAAGAATCAATCATCTAAATAAGTAAACCAATTATAGTCCTTTCAAGATTAGAAGATACTTATGACACTTGGCATTTTCCGTTTCACCCACACTATTTCTTCTTATCTTGAAAAGAGTATAGTTCCTCTAGTGGCGTTCTTTTGGTGACAAAGGTGACTAAGTTTCTTGCTCCGATTCTTTTTACCACCAGCCGATATGTAGTCCCTGAGCGGTGGTAGGGCAAAGCTATATTTTTGGGACGTGAATAAGTTAAGTGCCCAGAACAGGGCCTGTAGTTAATGAACGAGTGTTATTGAGGCGTAGCAGTGGACTTTTAAAAGCTCATCATTTCAGCCATAGGAGGTCCACTGCTGAACAAAGGCCTCCCCCAATGACTGATTATCGGGGGGAATTGCCACGCTTGGCAGGCGGGTTGGCGAGCGCAGTTTTTTTACAAGATTTCGCACGAAGACGCTGCTGCCCGTCTCGTGCTACAGGAATTAGTCGTCTCTTACGACACGGCTCCTGTTGGCGGTGGGAAATTGTATTCTTTACGGCCGTCCCCACACGGCACAACTTTTAAAAGCTGATGATGATGATTTCTCGAGTTCAAAATATAACTAAATATAATACAAGGTATTTTTGCCGTAGAACCGATAACCGTTTGAGGTAGACGTGTGTTCTTAAGTAGTGACCGCGACTGGGCAAGCGCAGCGTGGGGCGCCCTCCGACAAGGTGGATGACATACGCTGCTGCTGGCAGTGGACGGAAAAGGATAGTCGAGGATCGGACTCAGTGGCGAGCATCGGGAGAGGCCTATGTCCCGCAGAGGACTGACGTGGGCTGCTAATGATGACAAGGTGTAACTCAAATAATGTACAAACCGCTTAAGGCCTAACTCTGGCTAGTGGTAAAATAGGAACAAACATCAAAATCTTACTATACTTAATTACAAAGTACTTACTATACTTAATTACATTAAGTATGAAGAATATTTTTGTTTCTTCCCTTCCAAAAATCTGATTAACAATAAATTTAATGAAATTTGAAACTAAATATTTTGAGTAAACTAACAAACAATGTTAGTCTTAGAAACGGCCTGAATAACAAAAATATTGATAAGATTTAAACCACAAAACTATTACACTTTATAAAGTATGTCAACATTATCGAGGCATGTAAAATATGTCAACATTTGACGACTGTCTGGTGTAGTAGTTCGCGCTCCGTACTACAAAGTAAACGATTGCGGGTTCGAATCCCGCAAGGGGCAAATGTTTGTGATGAGCTTAAGCATTTGTACCTTAGTCATGGATGCTTATAAAAGTATATAAGTATGTTTATTCGTTATCTAGTCGCCATAGTCTAAGCTTTGCTTAGTTTGAAGCAAGATAATTGGTGTGAAAAACAAAACAATTTCAAATTGTAAAATCCATAAATTATAATCTTGGCAATAAAGTTATAACGAGAGTAAAACCAGTTTATTTATAAGACGATGGGACGTTATTTTTATTGTGTAATGCAACTAAATAACGCCTCGGTGACTAATATTGTTTTTTAGATAATTTTGGTATGTAATCGATATCTGTGATGTGTGCTGACTAATACTCGTAAAATTACGAACAAGTCAGATAGTGAGCAACATATGGTTGATACATAGATAGCTCCAGTTAGATAACATGATATGGGCTCCACTTTATGAGTCAGTCTGTTAGAACAGCTCTCGTGTAAGTAAGATTTTAACGCTTAATTAGTCTACTTTCATCATTTCAGCTATATGACGTCCACTGCTCAACAAAGATCTCCCCTAATGATTTATCATCGGGGGGGATTGCTAATACTCGCCACGCTTGGCAGGCGGGTTGGCGAGTGCAGATTTTTATAAGTTCTACTTTAATAGTGACAAGCTACGTAGGAAACAAATGTCTGGCCATGCCGCTACCGCCAGGTCCCGGCAATAGGGGTAGACCCAAGAAATGCTGGCTTGACGTCGTGAGGGCTGACATGCGTGCCAATGATCTCACAACTAGAGACGCTCAAGACCGCGCAAATCAAAGAAAGCGGACCCTGGGCTCCAAAGCAATGGCTTTGGACGCAACCGGGATTGACCGTATAAATGAAGAAGAAGACTTTAATAGTGTCAAATTCTAGCGATCACACTAATTATCTAGCCCCAAACTAAGTAATGCTTGTACTATTGACATTGACAGATGACGGATAAACTAAAATACATTTAAATAAATAAATATTTGATAACAACGCATACATACTTTGATCCTATGGTAAGTAGCCAAAGTACTTGTGTTACAGAAATCAGAAACAACGACGGTACCTTAACACCCAGACCAGAGATATAGAAAAGTAATTTTTCCACATTAATTGACCGGTAATCGAACCCGGGACCTTAGAGATAGCGGCACCAAGTTCGGCAAGCTCACCTCTCGGCTACGGAGGTCTTCAATGTATATCAATTAATGTATGCCAATGTAAACATCCATATCTTATATACAAATGCTCGTGCTCATCACACAAACTTTTGCCCCTTGCGGGATTCAAACCCGCAACCGCCTGAGTTTGTAGTCCGGAGCGCGAACCACTACACTACACCAGACGGTCGGCATATTTTAGTTATTGTAAATTTGAAAGAATTAGTAAATTATTAATTAATTATAAATTTGACGACCTCCGTAGCCAAGAGGCGAGCATACCGGACTTGGTGTCGCTATCTCTGAGGTTCCGGGTTCGATTCCCGGTCGGGTCAATGTAGAAAAATAACTTTTTTATATTGTCTCGGGTCTGGGTGTTGTGGTACCGTCGTTGTTTCTGATTTCTGTAACACAAGTATTTTGGCTACTTACCACAGGATCAGAGCAATGTATGTGATGTTGTCCAATATTTATTTATTTATTTATATATAAATTCAGTTTTGTACCTAACATAATATTGATACATTCATAGTTTCTTTTGTTCGATCTTTTTGTGGTCAATGAGTAACACATTACCTCATTGAGTTCCCTCGACGACCCGCAAGGGTTAACAGATGAGTAAGCCTCGAATTCCAGCTTTATCGCTTCACAGAGTATCGACTCCATTGAGTTGGGTTCTATCCTGTAAATTAATAATATTAGATTACATTTCACAATCATAATTGCCGTGTGGGGACGGCCGTAAATAATACACTTCCCCACCGCCAACAGGAGGCGTGTCGTAAGAGGCGACTAATTCTTGTAGCACGAGATGGGCAGTATGGATGAGTATTGGCAATCACCCCTCGATGAGTCATTGGGGGAGGCCTGTGTTCAGGAGTAGACGTCCTATGGCTGAAATGATAATGATGATGATGACATTTCATAAGAGGTGCTTGTAGCTCAGTGGCGGCAGCGCTCTGGTAGTGATTACCGTTGAGCCACCTACGCCGCGGTTGTGATTCGAGGTGACCATTACAACCATATTACGTGACATTTATCACAAGCATCTATGTGCTTCGGAAGGCACGTTAAAAGTTGGTCCCGGCTAATATCGCTTGATACTAGTCGTGAAGCCTAGTCAGAGGCCTAAGGTGGCTTAATAACATCTGACAGTAAGGTTAAGTCACTGGCCTTCCAATAACCCTCCACCAATCCGCACTGGGCCTGCGGGGTGGAGTACGGCCCAAACCACCTCATAGTTGATGTGGGGACTACGCCCTGACGTTAATAGGCATACTTTGTTATACTTTTATATCATAATAAAAAACAATAAAAAAACACAATTCGCCCATTATATGAGATAGTAGGCGAATAGTGTTTTTCATCCCATATTTTCCCATTATCCCATATCATCATTCATGTTTCCCCTTTCATACATCTTGGTCTGTCGTCATTAATTCATTCACACCTTTCTCAGTCGTATTCATCATGTAGCAGTATCAATCATCTCAGCGAAGGACAACGCAGGAGTGACGCACGATGACGGGTTCCCATCTTGTCGCGATGTATGGCTCAGTAGCAGTGTGGCAGTGGCAGGCTTGGGCCGCCCACTTGGGGATGCGTCTCCATGTAGACGGCACGTGCCTCTCCCCCCTTCGACTCGGAGTCGGGGAGAAGGTGTTACGGCGAACTTATCACATACTACAAGTACAATAGGCTAGTTTCCTGGGTCATAAAAAATTTTGTCTTTTGTCAATCAAACAAAAAATTACGAAGATAAAGCGCATCAAAGAGAGCACGTGACGTCATGCCTTGCTAAAAAGTGTCGCAAGGCGTGACGTTACGCGGAACTTTAACGGGCTATATCTTCATAAAAAAAAAAAAAAAAAGTGTCAAATATTTTCTGTATTTCCAACTAACGGATTAATTAGATTTTTTTTGGGAATCTAGCCCATTTTGGTTAATAAGGTGCAACCCCATCCATTCATGCATAGTTCATTTTCTATTCATAATAGGTAACATTGATGATCTATTTTATATAGCGAAAGGACAGCACTCGATGCAACGACCTAGAGCACCTCGCTGTGGCGTTTTATGAAGGAGAATCACGACTAGCAGTACTTTCCTGATTCCTGTGTATTTCACAGACTTTGCGGAGCGACCTTGGGTTGCCAAGGATTTCATTGCGTTGTGATGCAACCGCCTCGCATTCTAGGACTACGTAGCTGGCAATTTTGCAGTAGTAAGACATGCCATGCAGCGAGGGCTGTCTGTGTTGCCTATGGTGTCCTAGTCACTGGACTAGGACACACTGGATGTAGCGCCCGTGTGCAAACATCGCGCCCCTTAGTAAGCGCATGGTCAAAATGGAATGGGTAGTAAGTAGCGATCGGCGCTCGGCGCCCCCTAGGACTGCTGCGCCCGTGTGCAACGCACACCCTGCACCAAGGGAAAGACGCCTCTGGGCGTGACCCCTGAAAGAGTCTGAAAGAGTTCGTTTTGTTGTGATAGTGTCTGAACCAGGCGCGCAGGAGTGTGTCAAGAGAAGGATTGGGAGTGGCTCCTCTATGAACATGTTCGAACCTCGCTATACTGCATTATAAATAGCTCGTTAGTATTAAAATAAAAATAAAATAAAAAAAACTTTATTTGCCATAAACATGGTATACAAAGGTATTACAAAGAAAATTAAGTACTAATCATGTTTAGCCAATAGGAATTAGGTTTAGGAATTTACCTTTCAACATCCTGCAGAATATCCCTGGCTTTATTTACATCGGGGTTGGTACTTGTAGATGGTATCTCTTCGCACACGTGCTGAGGCTTTGGTTCCGGATAGGTCACCGTATCACCATTTGTTAATATTGACCTGGAACAATGTTAGTACATGAGAGAGTTGGATTTATTTTCTTCCTTCCCTTTACTGATTTGTATGTATTATATATTTTACTTGCTGTTGCCTGCAACTTCATTTGTGTGGTCTGTAGTCTATTCATAATATAATATGCATGTATTATAGATATAAATCTTCCTTTTGAATCGTTCTGTCTATTGTTGAAAAGCGCATCAAAATCCGTTTATGTTTTCCTGCTCTATCAGATTATTACACACATAACACTGTAAGATAATTTAATTTGCTTTTAAAAAAGTTTTTCCTAGGTCATTACTATCTAGAATTCATAATACTTTTTATTTATGTAATCAATACACTATGTATTATGATTACTAAACTATTTTACGAGGTGAAATAAGTTGTGGGTTAACTGTATTTTACCTCTGCACTCATCAATCATATATAAGACTCAATAGAAATTCCATTGTTATGCAGTCTCACGAGACTGCTTGGATGTTGACGAATTAGTACAGTTTTGTAAAATTAAGTTAATTATGTGGTCCTTCAATACCTGGAGATAGGGATAGTAACTTTTACAGTGGGCCAGCGACAAAATGGTGAAATCTTGCGTATCAATGGTGCGCTAGTAAAAATTGTTGTACAGTCTACAACATCAACATAACACTAACCCTTCAGTTTTCTTAATAGATATATAACCCTATATGTAACCTGTATGTATAGCCTTCTTTAAGTTAAAATTATATGGATCAGAGAATGCAGAAGCATGGCAGATCAACGGGCACGGATTCTTCAATCACCAGGATCGCTCCCAGAAGCCTGCAGCAGTCTGAAAAGGCTGCTGACCTTCTGGGATGACCTACGATGGTTGAAGTATGAAAGACTAAGTAGCACGCACAATGGCCCAATCATGAGGCTAAGTGCGGAAAAATCCTAGCTAAACTAACTAACTATTTTGTGATGTGGTAGGGTAAATGTGTTAAACTTTAAGTTGAAGGCAAGAAAATTTAATTTATAATTGATTGTGTGCTAAATCTCATAGTAGCTACTCTAAACTAAATTAATTTAAATACCTAGGTTTTTTTTGTTACATGTTTGCAATTTTATTTTGTTATTCAAATTGCCATTTTAACAGTAAGATAAGAAAAATTGGAAGGCAGATATATCTAACCTTGGCCAACTTAACTAAATAACACACTGTGTGACTGAAAGAATTAATAACCTTGTAATACCAGAAATAGAAAACTTGTATTACTAATCACCAGAATAAAATGGATCAGATATTAAGGCAAATGCAAGGAGCCATTTCCATTTCATAGGTTTGCTGGACTGGGTAATACGTGAAATTCGTACTAGTTTTGGTTATAGGTATAATAAGAAGTTTGCTTCTTGCTTAAAATTCATTCGTTTCCACGTAATTGACCTTTCTGTGCTTGTATATTTTATTTTTTGACAGTTAAATACTTGAATACTTAATAAGACACACTGACCAGGGGCGTGCATTCCATATAGGCTATTATGCAGAGCCTACCTTCATAAAAAACCGACAGCTAACCATAATTATTAATTACGTATTCAACAATAATCAATAAATATTCTGTAACCATTTTGTCGTCTACCTGTACTTATTCCTTACTAAAGCGCGCAACTTAGATCGTTTCTGTGCAATTTAACCAATGTTAGGTTGCCGCGAGATCGCTTACTGTTTCACGCAAACTTACTCAATTTTCACTCACAGCCTACCCCCATCTGAAACCAATGCACGCCCCTGACACCGACTATTTAAACATATAAGTAAAAAACATTAATACAAACCTTATACTATTTTGTTTGAGTGGTTCAACATATAAATTACTACTACTGTCCATCGTGTCATACATATTGTACGACTCTTGCAACCGGTGTTCATATAAGTTTCTATTTATAACCGTTTTTTCATCAATTGGATTGATTTTCATGGTATACATGTCATTACTCTGAGTCTGAGTACTTGGAGGTGTATAGTACATAGGCGGAGAGTGTAATGATGATTCTAAATCGTTGCTTACAGGTGATTGAACCATCGTACTGCTTGGACTACAAGTGGTACTATTTAAAACATCATACTGAACTATTTGCTCTTGCGCTGGAGGTATGTTTGTGTTCGTAACTTCCTCGTCACGTTTCGTAACTTTGGAGCTCGAGATAGCATCTTCAGGAGAACCGTTTAGACGTTTTTTCGCGCGGTTTTCTTCGATCTTCCTTCGCTTCTCTGCTTTGTCCTCTTCCGACATTATAAACTCCTTTACCATGCCAATTGCTAAACACTTTTCCAAGCGACATTTCTGACAAAACCTACGCGTAACAACAGTGATTTCACAGTTGTTAGTAAATGGACACTTAAACTCTTTACTGGCTAATGCATTTCGTCTAAAAAACGCTTTGCAGCTCTCGCACGATATAGCATTAAAGTTGTAACCTAGTGCCTTATCACCACAAACTAGACATATTTTCTGCAAATTCGCAGGTATCTCTTTTTTGTTAACGGATCCATCGTCTTTTTTATCGCTATTCTCAGCGCAATTATCCATTTTCACAGTAAAATAACATCGAAATACACTAATAAACACAAAATAGTTCCAACACTTATAGTACGGCAGAACAAGAGGCGTCGCCCGCCAATTCACTCGCGAATATCATGTCGAACGTAAAAGAGATTAGGTAGCGACATTGATAATCATAGTTTATTGTTATCACGGTAATTTGCGAAAATATTCAAGATAAATAAAGTGATCCTATCCACTTGATGACTAATGTCAAGATGAGTGAATGAAGTGTCATTTTTTGTGTCCTTACGTCAGTGTCAATGTATCATAAACATTTTTTTTTACTTTTAGAACGTGAACAGAAAAAACAATTATACAAAGATAACATTTTCTTTAAGTTGTGAATTTAATAGAATTAGGAATCTTGTTATCTAAACAAGAATCAAAGAACTCTTTTCTTTAAAAAGGCTTAATGTAAGTCTTTTCAACGAATAAATCGATCGAGGAGTTAACAATTATTGTGTTTGTTTGGACTTGAGGGTAGCGTAGCGTATGATTTTGTTAACCGCTTGCATGCCGCGTATTTAACGAAACCGTATATTTCTTTACAAATCTACCTGCCTGCCTAGCATGAGCACTAAAACACGATATGATATGATATGATATAGCGATATATCGACACCAACTGCAAAAATATGATAGATATAGCCACCATGTTGTATTGGCGTGCCGGTGACGTCACATATTATGATCGCTGTTTCGATAAAAATTCAAAATGGCCGTTATATCTATCATATTTTTACAGTTGGTGTCGATATATCGCTATTCGTATCATATCATATCGTGTTTTTAGTTGTCATGCTAGGGGGGCAGGATTAATAAAAGAAAGGGTTTTTATGATTTGGGATTCGTTATTAATAGAAATAGAAATAGAAATCGTTTATTTGCTGAACTAAAACTAAAATTAGGCAACGTTATATTATACCTCGAGATAATTGAGCTGCTTAAATAATTAGACAACAACTTTATAATCAACATTAAAGAAAAAATATTCCCGATACAAGTGATATCACGTTTATTCGTTGTTGTTCTGCTGTCTCATAGCAAAAGTTGTATTCGAGTACCAGAATCAACCCGTAGCCGTACAGATATAGTCTCCAAGTTACAAAATTCATTAAAAGTAGAACAAATAAACAGTGAACTATCGCCATTTTGCTATAGTCTTCCGTAGCTGTACAACACGTATAATCTCCAAAGTTACAAAATTAATTAAAACTAGAACAAATAAACAGTGAACTATCGCCATTTTGCTGTTGTCTTATAACCACGTAGTTCTTCTTCCGTTTAGTTACGTAAAAAAAAAAAACGGAAACGTCTTTTTTACAAATGAGAAACCCTTTGAAAAACCCGGCCCGTTCATTTATCATTAAGTACATTTCGTTTTTTTATCGCACAGCTTTGGAAGATACTCGTACGCAACCAAGAAATTATAAAATGTACTTATGATTTTCATACATGTCATCATTATCATCATCATCATTTCAGCCATAGTCTACTGGTGAACATAGGCCTCCATCAAGGCCATCAACGACTTCCAGATTGGCCGTTTAGAAGTGACCTGCATTTAGCGGTTTCTTACAACCTTTACCAGCCTCCCTAGCATGAGCACCAAAACACGATATGATATGATATGATATAGCGATATATCGACACCAACTGTAAAAATATGATAGATATAGCCGCAATTAAATTAAATAATATAAATTTGGAAAAATAAATAAATAAAATAAATAAATAATCATATCATATCGTATCGTGTTTTGGTGCTCATGCTAGGGGGGCAGGTCGTCTATCCACTTTGTGAGTTTGGTGCAGCTAGTGTGTTGTGCATGTAAGTACATCCAAAATAAGTACTTATGTAAATCTAAGTAAGTAAATTTAGCAATAATTGTACATTATTCTGTGGCGACTAGTTAATGGATTGGGATACTTTAATACATTTTTAAAACTTAAACATGACATGACCTAAAACGTATAAGACGACAACGTAACGACATGACCTAAATGCTCGTGCTCATCACAAAAACATTTGCCCCTTGCAGGATTCAAACCCAAAACCGCTCCACGCTAGTTTAATATTATTTGTAGTTCGGGCAGCGCAACACTGGACCAGACGACACTTTACATTCAGATAGATTTATTGTTTAATAAGTTATAGAAATAGAAATGTTTATTCCACATACAAGAGAAAAATACATAACAATATAAAACATTAAAGGGATCTGATGTGTCTCTACTCAAAGTCAAAGTCAAAGTCAACAATCATTTATTAAATTCAGGACAAAATTGCCACTTATGAACGTCAATAATAACATTATAGGCCCTTAGGGGGCCAGAACATGTCTCCTTATTTTTTGGGCTCTACTAGCGCTTCGAGACAAGACACAGACAATCTGGCAAGTGCTGAGAAGAAACGCCGGAACAAACTCAGTCACCACTAGCTACCACACACAAAAAAAAATCAAAATAAACAGTTAGGTACATCAGTTTAGTGCAGGCTGGACTGACCATACATTCTTGTCATCAAGATAGTCTTGAATTTTATAATACCCCTTAGATATCAGTGTAGTTTTGACATGTCACTTAAATTTATTAATAGGAAGTTCGATAACATTGTGAGGTATATTATTGAAAATTTTATTACAATTTCCCAAGAATGAATTACTTGTTTTGGCCAATCTAAAGTTTGGGACTACAAGTTTGTTTTTGTTTCTTGTGTTATACGAATGAATATCACTTTTTTTTAAATAAAAAGATCTAATTTATACTACTCGAGAACCAGTTTACTCCACCTTTCATCGGTTCAGCGACAGATGTGGCGTTACATATAAGTACCTAGTAATTACAATTTACACAACTGAACGACAACAGGTCTCGCATAATTAAACCCAAATGATATCGTTCTTTGGCCTAACTAACCCAATTCAGATTAATGGTGTGATAAAAAAAAACATTTCAATAAAGAGCCAAATCATAAAATTATAAATAGATGTTAACAGCGTCAAAGTAATTAAGTGCATAAAAATTATGCAATACAACGCGTTACTGTATGTTCCTTCCATACGTGCGTGCTTCAATGCACAATTATAAACAAATACAATAAATCACAATACAATGAAAAATGCGAATCAACACGTTGTTTTGCTTTGCCTACTCAGCATTTTAGCGTCAGCAAATTTTATGTAGCAGTCACTTATCGAGTATCTTGGACTTTATCAAAGATTACTACACAGGGTATTAGGTTATGACCCTTTAAAGCCGAAAAAGGTATACTGTGCTAACATCTTACAATACCTAGGTATCCTACAAATATTATAAAAGCGAAAGTTTGTGAGTATGGATGTTTGGATTGTTTGGTACTCTTTCACGCAAAAATTACAGAATGGATTTTAATGAAATTTAGTATACTAATAGACCATGGCCTGGATTAACATATAGGATACTTTTTATCTGGGTAAGGTCAACGTAGACGAAGTCGCGGGCAAAAGCTATACTATTATAAATGTGAAAATTTGGATGGATGGATGTTTGTTACTCAATCACGCTAGAACGGCTGAACGGATCTTAATGAAATTTGGCACAGAAATAGATTATAGCACAAAATAACAGATAGGTGGCGTTTCTTACAGTTAGATGTCGTTGTTCAGTTGGGTTTTTTTGAAAATGTAAACAAAAATATGTAACACAGCTGTTAGCCACTATATACTATATAATAGGTACTTGCTTGTTGGTTACTGAAACAGGGAAAAAAAAAACTATTTTGTTTTGACGATTTAATTACCCCTACGTAAGTGGCGCAGTGGTTCGCCTTGAACGAAACGTTCGATTCCCAGTTCGTTTAAAAAAAAGATGAATAGACATAACCAAAACCACAACACAATTATTTAAAAAAAACGAAGAGGCTGAACAGATTTTGATTGGCGCACAGTTTTCTAAGGATTTAACAGGTTCTAACTTGCTACTGAATCTAGGAGAGTAAAGTTTCAAGTAAATTCTAAACTAAGTAACCAATAACAAATCTTTTATAAAATACCAAATACTTTATTTACCCGTAACACGATGCAAAACTTATCCTATGTAACAAAATAAATACAAACATCAACTTCATTTGCCCGTTTAGTCTTGTTATCATAATGGGCTGGCTGACGCGCCTTCTTTTAGTATTTTTGGGAGTTCTTACCCCCCTTTATTTAGTTTTAGTCGGTGGTGAAACGTACAGTGTGAAGATTGGGACGGACCAGTACGTGAATGTGGTCAGTAAAAACTTTCTAAGTTTCACAGTCGACCCTAAGCATTTATTTTCGAGCAGTGAAAAGTATGACAGGTAAGTTATGTCAAACAATAAACTTCGTTTTATTTATTTTATGAACATACTAGCTGATTCTTGCGACTTTGTACGCATTGTCTACATAACAATTTAGACCAAAATTTTATTGCTTTTTAATGAACAGTATGGAAACGTTAGTTTTTTTTTGTTTATTTTGGCACGAATAGATTACTTAAATTAAAAAATAAAAATAATAGACAATAAGTGCCCAGAGTTCATAGCGGGGAAAAATAATCTTTAAAAAAAGTTCTATAATTAGTACCTACAAATTAAAATTATAGAAATAATAGTGTTGTGAAGTTGGACAGACGATCTGGGAAAGGTCGCAGGAAGATACTGGATGTAGGCCGCTTCCTACTGGCCAATCTAAAAGACAATAAGGGAGGCCTATGTTCAGCAGTCGACGTTCTACGGCTGAAATTAGTCAAGTAGGTAGTTAGTTAGGTTGTGGGTAGCCACTGGGTAGGCGTATGTCCATCAGTTTACTTCCAAAGGCTAATACAAGGTATATTCCTCTTTAAAAATGTCAAGTAGGGAGTATTTCGGACCGATTGCTGCGCTGTCGACACACCGATTGGTGTCGATTGATGGCGTCACTATTTAATCAAATTGTTTTGGAAATACCTATTTAAAGTACAGACAACAGCCCGTCAACTTACCCACGAAACCTTAAATTTTCTCCATTGATCTCTACGTGACGGACCTAGAGTTGGAAATTGACGGTCATATGCTATAAGCGTCCGTCATTTATGATAAATGCTTGGTCACATTGGACATTTATTGTCACAATGGTCACACATTTTTCTATAGTATAAATTTTAAAAAAGAAGAATTCCACTTAAGTAAGTCTTAAATGTTAAGTATTTGACAATAAAAACATACAATAAAACATGTAATTGGATCTGGATCGAACTAAAAAAAACTCGCGGGTAACGATACGACACTTTTTAGCTTGTTCGTGCAGACAGATTTTAGAAATTTTATTTCTTTATAGATCATCACTACTAAAGCTTGCCTCTCTGAAAATAATGCACATATTTGTGACCAAATGGGTGAAAGTATTGCTTATGTAGATTACGATGGTGAAGGAATTACGTGCCCCGGATCGGAATTGTTTGAGAAAAGACAGTAAAAGACAGCAACGTTAGCATTTTGGCGGTAACATGAACGAATTCGTAACAGCAGGCGTGAGACGTAGTACAAGCGGGCTGGTAGATGAGTGTGGACGGTTTGAGACTAAATAAAGCCTAGTCATTAATTAATACTATTTTTAACGAGAAAATTTAATGATATTCTAGACATAAAGTTTCTTTACTATCGTAATCTATATAAGGAATACTTTCACCCATTTCAGCCGTGGCAGATATTTTTAAAGCACGTTATATATTTAATTATTTCATTCCATTTATTTGATGTAATTTTATTTTTCAGCAAAGAATGCGTTTGCATGGCCTCATCACTTACCCCTGCCCATCTCCGCATCGCTGGACCGTCCACCGCCCACATGACTTTTCGAAACACTACCATTACTATAGAAAGTAACACTGAAGACAAACCTAGAAAATTATTATCCAACCTTCTTGGAAGAAACAAAAAGAGGCAAGCAGTCGAAAAGTTGCAAGTGGCCAGTGATCAGTGGAAGAGTTTTGCTACGTGGGCGAAGGCAACGGGATTCGAAATAGTTTTTGCTCTGAATAACGGAGAGAGAATGAAGTCGGGCATGTGGGACCCGAATTCTACGCTGGATATTTTGTCTGTGGCGGAGAAGGCGGGAATCAACGACGTCTTTTGGCAGTTAGGATACGGTATGTTTTTAAATTCATAAAAAAAACTATTGGGTACGTGTGTATTTAAAAAAAAGAGGCTTAAACTACTGAAATTTGATATGAAATGAATGGGAATCAAATTAAAGTAATGAGGTAGTTAATTAATTACAAACATTTGTAAAGCGCGATGATTTTATTTTGTTAAATTGCTTTATAATATATGTACTTGACTTTGACTTTGACTCCTAGCCGGGTGGGTTTTGATGTACGCAATCAGTCCAAATTCCGTAGTAGGTATTCATTAATTAAATTAATATGCCAGAATATGCGCAAGACAGCACAAAATTAGGCTAGTTTCCTGGGCCAAAAAAAGATAATTCTATTTAATCCGTCAGTTAGATTATCAAAAAATATTGCACCCATATTTTGTCTTTTGTCAATCAAACAAAAATTACGAAGATAAAGCGCATTGCGCGCGCAAAGTTGGGGAATGGGAGCCGTGACGTTACGCCTTGCTAAGGCGCAAGTCGCAAGGCGTGACGCTATATCTTCATCATTTTTTTGAAAAGAAAAAATACGTGTCCAATATTTTCTGTTAATCCAACTGACGGACTAATTAGTTTTTTTAGGAACCTATTGTCATGATCTCGAAGTAAGGTACCAGAGGCACACCCAGACCTTAGCACACCATTACCTACTTAAAGAGGTAGAAAAACAAGTAAAGTTTGTTTCTAAATTAACCCGGTGACGTGGGACCAAAAAGGTTCTGGAATGGAGGCCACGTACCAGCAAGCGCAGCGTAGGACGTCCACCTACAAGGTGGACAGACGACCTGGTAAAGGTTACAGGAAGCCGCTGGATGCGGGCCGCTGTGTCTGAAATCTGAAAGAATCTGGAAGTCACTGGGGGAGGCCTATGTTCAGCAGTGGACGTCCTATGGCTGAAATGATGATGATGACGTAGGACCCTTTGTGTTCAACGCGAATCACTCTGGTCGTCACTTTAGTCGGTCGTAATCGTAATAGTTTAATGCACTACTTACTTATGTACATGTATTTCACCTAAGTTTTTTCTGTCTCTATCATCATCATAGATAGCTATGAAACAGCCATCAACCAACAACAACCAACTCATATTGTTATGTCTAGCGTATACTAACAAAGTATGACTATCCTTATTAAATTGAATCCATGGTTCTTAACGTACACAATAATACTTTTTAATAATACTCATGTTACTTATTTATTTGTTTATAAGAACCTTCTCCTTACAATAAATAACACAACAAAAAAAGAATTAGCGAAATTGTTCCATCACGCGTGATGCGATGACCAATGGAAATAGGGATTCATTGTTATATATATAGATAGATTAGCCCTCTTCCGGGCACTTATACACGTCCCAAAATATAGTTTTGCCCTACCACATTATCATCAACATTCGAGACAGACAAAAACATTTATAAATTCTACCAACCTAGATACTTAACTATTTCTTACTTACAGAATGCTTCAACCAGACAATAGACGACTACCTCAACGACTTAGAAACCCTCAGGGTGGTGGTAGAGACGTTCCCTCCCTCCGGCTGGCGCGTGGCCGGCGGTGACGTCACGGGCTGCCTGCGCGCGCGCTCCAAGAGCGACTTCAAGGACTTCGTCACGCTCGCGCTTGACATGACAGATGCTGTATTGCTAAATGGGTGAGATATTCATCATCATCATTTCTATACTAATATTAAAAAGCTTAAGAATTTGTTTGTTTGTTTAGTTGAACGCGCTAATCTCAGCTGGTTCGAATATATATTTTTTTTGTGTTAGACGGTCCATTACGACCAGTGGGAGCGGTATATTAATGAAAAATATTGCAAAAGCTATAAAAATATTTTTGAGAGCTTCCGTGCGCTGCGTAAACGGTGCAGAGTGTTGTCCTTTTCAGGAGAATAGGTAGGTGCTTATAGCCTCGTTAAGTTAAACACATGTTAACGGTACGACGTTCGTTTATTGAATACTTTAAAAATGTACAATTATTTGCCTTACAAGTAAAATGCTTATTCGGCCAAACGTTACGATTGCGCAGGTAAATGACGCAAGTTGAAGTGGTTTGCTGAGTAAGGTTTTTACATACTTCACCTCCCCCGAAAAGTAAAGGGTAGGTGGCCTCCCTTTTTCAAGAAAAAAAAAATTGCATTTACGTAACATTAGGCCTGTACTTACATACTAATTACTAACTAAATAGCTTAATTAACAAAATCTCTTATTTTAATAACAATTTTTTTTTTAATTGCTAAATGGCTTAGTGTTATTTTTATGTACCAAAATCTCTTTATTATTTTTAAGAATTTTAACATTTGGTGAGAGTTCCTCTATTACCTTAAACGGTCCTTTATAAATACAATCAAATTTTTTTCCAATTTGGTTCTTTATTAAAATTAAATCTCCTGGTTTGTAAGTTACACAATGTAATTTCTGATCATATGATATTTTTCTACGGTTTTTACATTCCAATAAATTTTGTCTAGCATCCTGTTGAGCTTTTTGCAAACGGTACTTAAGTTCTTTTGGGTAGTCATCAAAGTTATACAATGGGTCCAATGACTCCATCAAATTGCTTGGTATATTACAAACTTTGCCAAAAACTAGTTCGTATGGGGTATATTTCGTTTGTGAATGAACACTGGTATTGAAAGAAAAACACCAGAATGGAATCCAATCGCTCCAATCAGTTTGATTATTTTCACATTGAATTCTGAGGTATGCGCCTAAATGCTTATGTGTATTTTCTAAACTACCTAAAGTTTCATGATGATAAGAAGTTGAATGTATTTTTTCTATGTTCAATAACTTGCAAACTTCAGACATGATAGATGAAGTAAATTCGGTTCCCTTATCGCTTATAAACTGATTTGGTATTCCGTAACGTAGTATGAAATTGTTAACGAAACACCTAGCTACGGTCTCGCTATCTTTTCGCGGTAAAGGATAAGCCTCTACAAACTTACTTAAATCGCATTGGATTGTTAATATATATTTATTGCTATAATTATCTATATCTAGTGGGCCCATTATATCTAAACTAACACGTTCAAACGCTGACTTGGCGGTTGACGTAATCGATAAAGATTCTCTGACGTGTTTGTTTGTCGTTTTTTGTATTTGACAACTTTTACATTTTTTAACGGACAGTTAACAGTTAAATTACTATTTAAAATTTTAATTCTCAATTATAAGTATGTGCATGTTGTTACTTTCAGTGTTGTGTACGCCTATAATAGGCTAGGCTAGGTATAAGAGTTTTATGACTATATCCTATTTGTTGCAAGTGTTGTATATATATGCTGTTGGTGTACCTTTTTAAATAAATAAATAAATAAATAAATAAACATAATTCATGACGTCATTTGACATTCCTGGCCAGAAGTAATACTTTTTAATATTATTTATCATACGGTTTATGCCTGCATGTCCACTTGTGGGCAAGAGGTGAAAGTCATTCAAAATTGTAAGTATTTCATGCTTGTCACTAATTCTCTTTAAGTCTTTAATTACTAAAAATCTTGGAGACTTAATTTTACAATCTTTTATACTGCGCAGTAAACATGTTATATTTTTAATATTACTCTTATTCTTCGTAATAAGTAGTTCATTAATATTCAATCGTATGCACATATTTTCTAAATCTCTCGCTAGCTCCTCTGGGGATGATAACGATCGAGAATGAAGAAATACCGTCGATTTCAAAGGGACGTAAGTGCAATATTTAGCATTTGATAAGATTTTATTCGCATCATTTATTTCTCCTTGATAATCTGAAAAACGTAACTCGACTACGTTACTAGGTCGTTTAAGTACTTCAACAGTTGCAGGTTGATCAGGCCCGCAGACTGAAGGAAGTTTGTCTGTCTGTCTTCCTATCTGAGTCTTAAGTGTATTGCTCTGAGCTCTAGTTAAAACAGAAACTAAATGCTCATGCATTTCTTTTAAATTTTGTGACGTCACCGAGAGTCGACTTAACGCATCTGCAGCTGCATTATGTCGGCCCGGGACATATTCGACGGTAAAGTCGTATTCTTCTAAATAAAGTCGAAACTTGGTCAAGCGGCTGGAAGGGTCCTTTAAATTAAATAAATACACTAGTGGCCTATGGTCAGAGTAGATGATAAATTTTCTACCGTATAGGTAAGGGCGGAAATGTCGGACAGCCCAAACTATTGCCAATAGTTCAAGTTCAATTACCGGGTACCTACTTTCGGCTGGCTTTAAACTTCTGCTAGCGTAAGCGATTACTTTTCCATTTCCGTTGGAAAGTGTTGCACCTAAACCCAATTTCGATGCATCTGTTTGTAATTTGAAAATGTTGGTGTCCGAAAAATCTGGATAATCTAGTACAGGTGGATTCATAAGAGCTGATTTTAAATTCTGAAAAGATGTTTCGCAATCGTTTGTCCACTCAAATCGTACACCTTTTTTGCACAATCGATTCAACGGAAACACAATGTTGGCGAAACCCGATATGAATCGTCGGTAGTAGTTGGCAAATGCGACAAAGCGTTTTACGTCGTCAGCTGAACTTGGCCTTGGGTAATTACGTATGGTATCAATTTTACCTGGGTCTGGGAAAATACCGTCTTGTGTGATTTTGTGTCCTAGATAAACAATTTCTTTTCTCATGAATTCACATTTAATTGGATTTAATTTAAGATTTACTTCTCTCAAACGGTTTAAAACATCAATTAGGTTTTTATTGTGATTTTCACTGCAATTTCCGATTACGACGCAATCATCAAGATATACGAAACATTTTTGGTAATTAAGGCCTGCCATTGCTATGGTCATGAGCCTTGAAAAAACACTTGCACTAGTTTTGAGACCCATTGGACAACGCTTCATTTGGTATTGTTTACCTGCTGTGAATGTAGTGTATTTACGGGAATCGTTATCCAAGGAAAGTTGATACATTTTATTCAGACCAAAAGACGTGTATTTTCGTGAGTCGGGATTTAATGATAACTGGTAATATGACTGTGAAAGGTCTAACTTCGAAAAATAAATACTGCCAGATAAGGAATCTAAAATTTCTGTGATATTAGGCAAAGGGAATTTATCGTCCTGAATTTTGTTATTTAACTGTCTGTAATCAATTACCAATCTCCATTTCTTTTGATTTGATTTGTCTGCCTTTTTCGGAACTAGCAAGACGGGACTGGACCATTCCGAAACAGTTTCCTCTATGATGTCGTTATCTAGCATTTCCTGAACTTGCTTCTCAATCTCGCTTTTTAAAGCTTGTGGTATCCTATAAGGCTTTACATAAGTAGGGGTCACGTTGTCTTTTAAAACGATATTGTGTTGCATCAAATTGGTGACTGATAAAGAATCGCCTGGTAAGTGAAAGACATCCGCATATTTTGCACATATTTGCTCAATGCTAAGCCTTTCTTCCTTGTTCAAGTAATTTAAATCGTGTAGTTCGAACAAAGTTTTTACACGTTCTACTGATTTAATATCTTTTGTTAGGTGTGCGACTTCAAAATTACTACTTTGATGAATATATACATTTGAAAAATCTATCTCAATGTCCTCATTAGTCGTATTTAAAATTCGCAACGGTATGCCATTTTTTGATGGCTTTGAAATCATACCGGCAATAAAAACTCCTTGTTTAATTTCCTCTGCTAAAACTACACTATCTTCTTTCAAAACACAAGGGATGTGTCTAATTATTTCGCATCGTGCGGGTATCACATGAGTATACCTATCCTTACTCCTACCTATATTCAAACTAATTACGTGTCCTTCATTAGACAAACGTAAAGTTTTTGTTTCGTAATTGATCACGGCATTGTAATGCCTAAAAAAATTTTCTCCTAATATTCCATCTCCTGTACATAATAAGTCCTTAAATACATAAAACTTTTCCCTAAGACTAACACCTTGACATAATAAATTTAAATATATATATCCTTCAGATATTAATTTTCCGCTAACGCCCTTGATAGTCAATCTATCATAATGTAATTCCTTTAAATACTCTGGGTGGTCAAGTAACCACTCATATTTCACGACACAAATGCTCGCACCGCTGTCTACTAATAAACTTATTACTTTACCTATGCCTAACTCTAATTGAACAATACTACTAACATTATAATTTAAAATGAAATGCTCACTCATTGAAGGCACGAAAAAACTCACTATTTGGTGCAGATTGAGTACGTTCAGTATTATCAATTAGCTCCGGCTGTACTTGAGCTATGTGAGGAGCTTCGTTAGAACGAGGCGGGGGGCCATAATATTGACCTCGATGAGAACCTCGTTGATACCTTCCACGACTGTTACCCCTATATGATTGACCTCTATAAGAGTTATGAAATGTCCTTGAGATACTGCCACGCTGAGATGATTGGTAATTATTATTATTCGAGTTATTCCTAGGCGTGGCGTTGCCGCGTCTCGTACCAAACCTACAGGCGTTTCCGTTTCCGCGGTAAGACTTTACGTTCATAACTTGTTCTACCCTAGGCGACAGGGAATTTTCGTCGAGGGCAGTCTGAATGGCCTCGGGAAGAGACTGAAATTGCCGAGAGGCGATGATAGTACTTAGACGTGAATCTGACAATCCATCAGCGAAACGCTTGATTGCTATTTTCTCATTTAAGGGACGGAGTACATCGAATTTTTTTGTATCGCCGTCGGCTTGGGCTATTGTCAGGTTTACGAATAATTGTTCTAATTCGGTACCAAACTTGTCAATGGACCTACGACCTTGGTTGGCCGAATTGAGTTGTGACTGAATAGCTACTGCGGATTTTTTTTGAAGCAAATGCATGCGCATGTCTTTAATTAAATCTGTAATTGTGGAGTACTCTGATTTTAATCTGAGTTTTGCACCACTAGAAATTCTTGTCTTTAAAACAAAGTTGATTAATTGGGATTTTCCTAGGTCATTTAGCATATCGCCATAGAGTTGAATGCTATCTATTAATTGAATAATGACGCTCTCCTGGGCGGTCATTACTGGCAATAAAGCCAAGGTCGTTTTTAAGTCAAAGTTACTCGTTGCCGTAGCCATATTTTCTGTACTATCTTCGAACTCTAGATCTTCAGAATCACTATACAAACTTGAAATAGACTTGTACAAAACATGTATGTCCTCTATACACTTATTAATGGATAATAAGGTGTCATTGCTTATCTCAGAATTCTCTATCTTAACTTTAATGTCTGACGAAATATACTCCAGACGTGAATACAAATATTGAGCTTCTCTAAATTTGTTTTTGGCGGTCTCGGAACTTTGTCTACGAGCCGGGCCTATTTTAATTGAATACTCTCTTATTTCTTTCAAACTTACAAGTAAATTACTTAATTCTTGCAATGACATAACATATACTACTTAAAAACACTATTTAAAATAAAAGTACTTAGCTAAAGAGCGTCGTGCGTGACGGAGTGTTACACGTGGCGGTGCGTGGTGGCTGGTCGGGCAGCATGGATGTGGCATCTGCTTGATTTGGGCCGGGATTTCCCTGGACTCCTCTTGATGTGGGCCGGGGTTACCCTGGACACCTCTTCTTTCTTCTTACTGGTTTGTAGTTCGAGCGAGGTTATCCATCGAAACGGCGTTCAATTCTCGCCTTAACGTGTTGATGGCACTGCTGCGGCACTTCTTCAAGATATAGTAGACAGTTGCGGCGACGATCAAAACGACAGCGACGATCAATAAGGTTTGAATGATGTGATTGGATTGGTGATTCTCCAACTTGGTATTTGCGGAAGCTTCGCCATTTGCGTTTTGTGCGATGACCACCTCTTCTTTTGAGTATGACTTGCCCATCTTGATTGTTTTATTTCTTCCAAAAATCTTCCATTTTGTGTGGCAGGGTCGCCATGCAGAGTGTTGTCCTTTTCAGGAGAATAGGTAGGTGCTTATAGCCTCGTTAAGTTAAACACATGTTAACGGTACGACGTTCGTTTATTGAATACTTTAAAACTGTACAATTATTTGCCTTACAAGTAAAATGCTTATTCGGCCAAACGTTACGATTGCGCAGGTAAATGACGCAAGTTGAAGTGGTTTGCTGAGTAAGGTTTTTACATACTTCAACGGTTAGGTTACGCAAAAATCATCATCATCATCATTTCAGCCATAGAACGTCCACTGCTGAACAAAGGCCTCCCCCAATGACTTATCATCGGGGGAATTGTCAATACTCGCCACGCTTGGCAGGCGGGTTGGCGAGCGCAGTTTTTTATAAGATTTCGCACGAAGACGCTGCTGCCCGTCTCGTGCTACAGGAATACGCACCTCTGTATATAACCTCATATGAGTGATGAAACCAATGGATGAAATAGTCACGGTATCAAAAGTCACCAATCGAATAAAAAGCCCTACGTTGAGCTAATATTTTGTAATGTAAGTTTTGTATTAACAGAACATTAAGTTTATTGTGTCTTCTTTCAGGAACTCCTCCTCACACGAGCTAGAGCGCCTCTCAGCGTCTGACCGCGTGAAGCTGCTCAAGCTGCTTCAAGCCAGCTCCACCCCCCTCTGGATCACCGAGCGGCCGCAGCAGCAGAGCGAGCTGGAGCGAGCTGCCGACTGGATGGCAAGCCTGGGGTATTCCGCCAGAAACGGATTCGCAGTGCATTATAGGGAGCTCAGCGAGAAAGAGCTCTATCAACCTACTCTGGTAAGTTTTTAATGCGATAGATACTCTAACAAGACACCTCTGATACATTGACTCAAGATTTGATTGACCCATTCTGCTATTGCGTTGCTTGCCTTGAAATATCTAGAGTGTTATCTCACTGGCGGTTTGCGTGCGAATTCAAAGCGAGATGAAAGCTCAGCGATTTGCCACAAGTTTGCAGAGAGTGCGTAGCGAATATGCGGAGCATGTACGAATTTCGGAGAATCCACCGCGCTTTTCTCGCGGCGAGTTAGCTGCACTGTCGCTGATAACTGGATCGCTAATCGCTTGTGATGAGGCTCTTACACTGCCTTGGATCAGGCAGTTTGCTTACCACGATCTCATATAAACTGGTATGATATGACTCTGGGGCCTAACTATGAACGCCAAGCAGTATCTAAGTAGCGTTATTTATACGTCAAGCTCTATACGAAAAAAAACAAGACAAGGTTAAAGTAATAAAGTAATACTGCTATAAGAACTTAAAGTTAGAGAACTTTAAGAACTATTAGAACCTTGGTTTGTTTTTTCTGTTTAATTTAATTTTCAAGTTTTTTTTAGTAAGGACGGCGCTCATAACCTTTGTTCTTTCATTTATCCTTTACAGAGTTTCTACATGGCCCTCCTTTTCAAGAACCTCGTAGGTGAAAGGGTTCTCAGCGTAGACATCGACTCTTCCCAAGCCCTCCTCTTTGCTCACTGTACATCCCTCCGCCGCCAGCCAGTGCCGGGCGCAGTGACTCTGTACGGAGTTAACATGGATGACGAACCAGCAAGATTGTCGTTGAAGCTCTCTCAACGTGAGGAAGAAGGCGATATTCTGCAGTTTATATTGAGTCAGGAAGATGATGGGTATGTTACCTAACATTTTTAGGACAATAAAATACTTAGCTTTTCTTGGATAGGCTTTACCTCGCGTCTAATGCAGTTTGTCACCGATATACGTTTCTGAGCGCCTAATGCGAGTTTTGACTACTTTAAAAATTATTTGCTTGCACTTGAATCTAATCCTTTTTGTGATCCTTGGTGTGATTGAATAACTAACACATTCTTTAACGATTATAATTTAATTTGGTTTGTCATGAATGTACCAAATTTCTGCAGCTTGGTTAGAACCGGTACCACATCATCAGTAAATGATCCATAAATGGATCAAATAGATCTACTCATACGTCAAAGATTTCGGATTTCTTTTCTTTAAGGGAAAGTCCAAACTTCATTTAATATCAATTTCATTGTGTTCTCAGAAACATCATTGTCAACGGTCGAGTAATGTCTCAAGAAGGCGACATACGTCCAGTGGTCAAGCGTGTTCGTCCTTTCAAGACACTACTCATAAATTTACCACCCAAATCCTTTGGTTTCTGGGTTATCACTAACACTAAGATAGAAGCTTGTAGAGACTTCAAAGAAGGCCCAGAAAAACTTATAGAAGCACTACCCGTTGAGGTCAAAGTCAACAGAGATTTAAATAGAGATAATAAAACAATTAGAAGGAAACGCTCTTTAAAATCTGAGGACTTGAATTATTTTTATGTAGCTGATATCACAAATTTTGATGAAAATAATGATTTAAAGTCTGAAAATAAGGAATGGAATAATAAAATCAACGACTTAAATAACTATTTAAAAGATGTTCATAACTCTTTGAGAAAAAAGCCGATTGCTAGAACGAAGCGTCAAATGTTTGAAAATAATCAAACGACTAAAAAATTGAGAAGACAGTTGTTGAAAACACGAAAAGATTTTAAGTTAACTGAAGAAGAACGTAAACCCATTTTAAATTTAATTGAAAACTTACTGCAGCTAACAAGAAGGAATGGAACTAAATATCACGACAGGATAAGACACAGTTTAAAACTGCATAGAAGTAAAGTTGGTAGCAGGCACAATAAAATAAAAAAAGACAGCTCAGAAATACAAAGCAATCAGATGTTATCAAGACGACGCAGAAATGTAGAAGATAAATACAGTCAGTACAATAACCAAGAAGAAATTGTTACAGATAACGAAATTGAAGTCGAAGATAAGGATAGTAGAAAATTATGGAAAGTACTTCACAGTATCCAAAATCAACTTAAAAGAATGACTGATTCAGAAAAATCGCAAGATTTAGAAAAAGATAATAAACCTCATACAAAATCAGAATCCGATAAATTAGTAGTAAAAACTGAAATATCAGACGATAGTGCAAATATTAATTTCAGTGAAAAACCTAATAATGGTCTACTTCTTGCTACATTTGAGAAATTCTTTTCGGCTATCAGTGATTTGAATACTAACTTGAACAGATTTTGGGAAGCATTCACATTTTAGTATTAACGCCTTAAAATTATTAAGATATTTAATAAAAATTGATAAAGGTGAATAATAATTTTGAATCTTATAGGTGGTTATTTGATTGTAAACAGATAATGGTGATAGTGGCACTAAAATCTCCTTAGTTGTTTCTTTACATAACGTAAGGCAAACACCTCTTGAAAATGTAGTGTTTATTGACAATATTGTTGTAGTTTTTTACCACAATTATCCTTATGCCTATTGTACAACAATATGATTTTATCCTCATCATTATTGCTATTTATTTAAATAAATATTGTTTAAGGTTACAGTGAGATATAGGTTTAAGAATTATATCAGTAAGGCTTTTATACGTTTTGAATTAAATAAAACACAATCCTGGTGGTACAATGTAGTTTATTTATTATTTAACAACATGGTAGGTAAACCATTTTCACACTCGCCATGTAGTTGATATGAAAATGGTTACCTCTAAACTTTATACATAACTAATAGGGACCTCGTAAATAAATTTAACAATGCATCGCAACGTTAGGGCAAACATAGGGTTGCAAGCTCTATACTAAGTGACGCCGCCTGACTCCGGCGGCCAGCAAAACAAACCCTAACTTATCTTGATAACAACAAGGTTTCACAAAAGCTCAATCCGATTTTAATTACCTAAAAACATTTTCAACAATAACCTCTTTTTTTCGTTTTTCATCCATAATTCTAAGTTAAATGTTATCGTGGATAAACTACTAACCTTTTTCTTTATAATAACAATACAACATACATATGAACCACGTTCATATACAGTACTTTAATGGTAATCCCGATTTCATTTCAAATTTGTCATATACGTTTTTAAATATTAATTTCAATTTCAGTAAACTTGCAAATTTAGCACTAGATGTCACTAATATTAAAAGCTAACGCGCTAAAAGTGATATATTGGCCAATAATGACTATACTATCAAACAAACAATATTTACAGTTGAAGAATTCAGGCCATGCATTACTCAAAAGAGTCAGTTATGTATAGTCCATTTCTCCAACTGTAGCTTAACAAATAGAAAAATATCGAAATTCCTCAACAATGTGATCAGGTCCTTTTGCATTTTTGTAAAATAAACCCGAAGCGCAATTTTAACAGCAAAGTGTGGCACTTAAGAATCAGTTCTCTATGGGACCTATCACATTGTCAGGCACCAAATCATGAATACTGGCTCAGTGTTCGAAGCTCTTGTGTCAGTGTGTACGAAGTGTCGTTGTCTCTACCGCTCTACGCAATTTAAATCACCCTTCTCTCTTATTCTGCGACTATTTTGTCAGAGTTGAGAATATAGATGTCAGAATAAGTTTTTTGCATCAACTGGGTATTCAACCGAAATATGTTGGTACTTGTCATTAATATCAGTTATGACGCCATCCATGTAACGTACTTTTTATCTATAAGATGGAAAAGTAAATTTGCGATTTATTTAAATTATTTCGGCTGACTGACCAATCGACGCTTCCACGCAGCGAAATGTATGGAGTCATCATATCTATTTAACTTTTGTTTCATGCCGAAATGTTTATATGAAACTTTGAAAAGGTCTTTATAAGATCTACGAAATTAGAGGTTCTGATTTCGTGTTTTGTTCAAATATGACATCCCCAACAATTATGACGCCTGCCCCTAACGTTAGATCTAGTGCAACTATCAATAGGCTAATTTATAATAAACTGTTTAACAAGGTATGTATTAAAATGTATAAGTCTACCATTTCATAACTCCTCTAAGGATTAAGAATAACAGTGAAAATTTTAAACCCCCTATTTTAGAGAAAGAGGAACAAGATTAAATTCAAGAAAAGGTCACTATCACTTTTTGAAGAGGATTTAGATTATGCCATTAAAGGCCAAAAAGTCATACGGCCGCCTAAACAACCTAAATGAACAAAGATATATAAATAGACAACAATAATAGTCAGTATATATATTTACCCTGAGTATGAAAGTCATAAGATCAACTGATTAAATTTTTGTCGAGGAAAAAATCTAAAATTGGTCACTTTTAGATTCTCTTAAAAATATTCTACGGGTGAATAATAAAAATGAATTATACTCTGATTATAACGTACATTTATGTCTAAGCTACACATCTACCTTGTATAAACCTCTTTATAAATTCATTATAATATTTACTTTAAGGGAAATTAATATGGAGTAGGTGCGGTTAATTTACAAACTATAGAAAGACGTGGGTAGATCGATGTGTATCGGTTGGTTCGTGGTGATATTCTAGTGATAGTGTCATGTTTAGAGCTACATTTTACTTGTTCATTAAAACATTACGCTTGATGTTGGCTCCGTTTCCTGGAGTTCTGCAAACCTAAATAATGTTCACACCAGTAAAATTAACAACCATTTGATATCACCCAAATTCCTTTCATATATTGCGCACTTAAGCAACGTTATCACTAATTACATATTTACTATACACCGAACATCGAAAGCTTAACATACAGGATACAGACACGTAGATAGTAGCTTTAAGAAGCGAGTCTCGTCAGGTTTCGAACTCAAAACAAATGGAAAGAGAACGACACACACTGCGCGCAAGAGCTTTACACTTACACCAACGAAATTCTCAAATGAACATGCAAATAATTCTTTATTTGAAACCGCAAACATTTCTTTTTAAATTAGTGACAATCAGCGAAGTTATCCCAAATGTTTATTTGCAACTAGACTCAGCTACGTACCAAAATAATTTTCTAAACAACTATTTCTACTTAAATGAGAGTCAACAACGAAGAGCACAGACTAAGGTCAACTAGGTACTAGTTAGATCGAAGATAGACGAAGTAGTTAAAGGGAAGGGTCTACGGGAATATTCGATAGTAGCTAACACATCAAGTTATTAAAGGGATGGAATAGAGAAGGTTCATGGAACATTGGTCGTGTTAAATCATACAAAATCGACAGGTCGGGTTGACTTACGCCTATTATTGTATATTCCAAATATCTACGAACAACCGTTTAGCTAGAAATTGCCATGCACATACATAGAACTATGTTTTTTTGTAATACATGATAAACCTAGGCTAACCACAATTACACTGAAATTTTAAAGTTATACCTTACAAATACGAGAATGAGAAGTTGATGTGATGGACGGGGCAATGGCTTAATAGTGTCCATGTCAGATGCCCACCTATAGTATTATTTGATATATTTAAGTATATAGATATTGTAGTCTATGATAGCTATGCGTGCTCAAATAAAGTCCTAAAGAAGCTATGAAAATATACATCAATGTGCAATAGAGTGCGAGAAAATATGAATCTTATATATCAGAAAAATAGTAGCATTCTCAGTAAACAATCAGAAATTATTGTTGTATCTATCGTATTTACATGTGTGTGTATATTGAATAGTTTTATACGATCTGATTCCAATGCAATAGAGTGAGGGTAGGTATAATTGACCTTAAGGTTCAGTGAACATAACTACGCAATAGTTGAACTTAACTTTTAACTTAATGTTAAAGATATAATAAGCATTATGCCATATGTAAACGATAGTGAAACAGTTAACGTAACCTTAGAACTAAATTGGAAATACATGATGTGCTGATCGATGCAAAGTCGGTTCGAGAAATCTACTAGAAGAGAACATGAATATCAAAGTAGTCGTGTCTGTATGAGATATTAGTGATAGATTCGAAGAAGTCGTAGAAGCTAATGAATGCAAGGGCGCGAGCGGTCGGGCCGCGTCTGACGCACAGCGTTAGTTTATTTATTTATATATCACAGCTTTTGACGATAACAAATCTTTTGCATTTGCAGCTTGTGGAGTCAATCGTCCGAACAACTAGCTCTGAGCCAACTGACTTATCGTGTCCTTCTGTGCTACTTAGACGACGTTGTCACAATTTCCACCGATGTTCGCGGACAAACCTGAGGGCCATCGCTCGAAAAATTTGCTCGCACGTGTGATAATTTTATACCTAAGCGTAGAACATCGATAAATGATTAGATTAAGGCCGACGCGTCTCCACGCCGCCGGCCAACGGTAAAACAACGCGAAATATTAGTGTATCTACATCTTTACATTACGTCTAAACGAACATTGATCTTAATATTAGACATGCAAGAACAAAACGGACGTGTCAAATCTACGGCGATCTCGACCCGAAGGCGGAGGCCTGCCCAGATTTGCGTCGTAGTAACAATATGTTGTACCTATTATATGTTCGATGTGGCATTAAAGGCTAGGTCGATTACAGGTATGTACACCTAAACAAAATACACTGACACAATATCGATTTACACTGCATAAGCACGCATGCAAAAGATTTTGAGGCAAAAGTGGGAGTTTCGAAGAGAGAAAGTTAGCGAAGAGCTCAAGCCACAGACCGAAGACAGACAACAAGTCAAGCCGAGTGGAATTTGGATGAAAACAAATACAGAATACATTGTTATTTCAATGTAAGTTTGAATTCGTCCCGAAGATGAGTATAGATGAGAGAATTTGAGAAGTCGAGTTGAACCTACACGCGTGCTACGAATTGCCTTATATTTTACATTTCCTTCTTTATTAATATTACACCGTTCTTTCTAGTTGTATTTATATTTATTTCCTCATTACACTTAAATAACAATATATCACAAGCATCAACATATAAAAGTGGATCGTTTCACACGTGTGTCGGTCGGTGTCGCTCGCTGGGTGACTCTTTGACCTGGATCGCGCTTCGTGGCGTGAAAGGGCTGCTCTCCAAAAATTTTTATGAATGTATAAAAATATTATTGCTCATTATCAAGCACCAACGCGCACTAGCCAACTACATTCCGAAAAAATTTAGAATTCGAATCTCTCGTACGAAATTGAGCGCGATTTTGACGGTACCCGAACCAAATGATTGGGTTTGGGGGTGGGTGGGGTGATGTCGGGTCGGTGAAACGTCGTAACAATGACTTAGCAGCTACATCATGTATTCAGATAAGGGGTTGGGCGCGCGCCCTGCTGCGCTCGCGCCGCTCACTGCATCACGCACTTACTTTCGATCTGCGACTTCAGTTCGTTCACTTGCGTTTCGATGGTGTTTTTCAATTCTGGAAAATTATGAAAGTTTTTTCATTAATTTGAAATAAATACCACCTGAAGTTTATTTAAGCAAAATAAATGATTCGCCGCACGCCACCACAAGACTACGATGACGTTAATTTAAATACAGTGGCCAACACATTGTTTTTTTAAAGTATTTTATGATGCAAATAACTGTTGTTGTTGTATTTAAGCACCAGAGTCAGTCCTTATGATATTGTGAGTTATTTAGGTTATACATTATAAATTATGTCCCCCAGCTCGATGGACTGACGACCCTAGGAAGATAGCTGGCAGTGGAAGGATGAAAAAAAAGGAGATTGCGCTCTTTGGCGATTTTTGGGGGAGGCTAAAGTCCTGCAGTAGACTGCAGTAGGCTGAAATCATGATGATGATGATGATGATAGCTGGCAGTGACTAGATGAAAAAAGCGGGAGATCATGCTCCTTGGTGCTCTTCGGGGGAGGTTTACGTCCAGCTGTGGACTGCAATAGGCTGACATGATGATGATGATTATGAAATTACGTATACATACTAGTGAATTCATCCTGGTCTTCTAGCTCGGCCTCGGCGGCGAGTTCCTCGGGCGTCTTCTTCTTCCTCATAAGTGGGTTGTCAGGCTCCATCGGCTGCTGTTCCACCACCTCTTCTTTCTTGGGGATTTTGTACTGGAAGAAGGGAAAACGTTTGTTTCTTTAGTACCTATAAGTTTAGTTAAATTCACACTGAGAGCGTAGCGAAATGGAAAAAACTTCGTTTTGCTTCGCTCATGTGAACATCGATATTTGTATTGCGAAAGTATAATTTATTTTGATGGGTATTAATTGTGATCAACGTTTTGTAAAAATATAGTCTGTCAATGCCTAAAATAATGAAAAAAAAAAACTGAATCGATTACGTAGTCCCAGAGATTACCTACCTAAAGCTCACCTTTACCTCTCACCTCACCTTTACCTCTTTACTCGTTCCATTCAAAGCCCAGCATCCAGGGGCCATTGATTTGACTTACCCCATATACAGGTCCTTTGTAAAAATACGATAACAGGTCCTTCATAAATAATATATTTAAAATAGTAATCGCAATAAACCATCTCAAATCGACAGTATACAAGTCCTTTGTAAATAATACGTAATATAAATAGTTACTGCAACCAACTATCTCTGTAATTAATTACGACTAAGAAGAACACAGCAAAAACTTGAAAATCTTTGCAAGTTCTAATAACATTAACAACGCGCCATTAAAAATTCTCGTTCTTTCATGAAACAAAATCAGAATGTCTCTATTCCAGCCTGTCCAAGCCAGGAACATCACGTAATCTTTAAGAGAAAGTCTTGGCGGGCCTTTCTTTAGCTTGTTAGGGAAACGGCACGGGCGTAATGAGATCTCGGGGGAGCACCAGGGAAAAAATGTCTTTAAAATTAAAATAAATCCCTCCCAAGCCGCAGTCTTGCATCTACTCAATTGTAGATTAAAAGCGAAAGAGATTGCGGCATTCCATTTCCTATTTCATAATTATATGGCCAATAAATAGATTGCTCGTGGGAATTAAGTTTAAAAGTAGCAGGAGACGTATTTTTGAAGCATTAGAAATTTATATTTGTGTACAAACGTATCGTACACGAAATTCAATTTATATTTTTGAAGATTTATTTGTATAATTCTGCTATTTGGTCTTATCCATTTGTTCAATATCCACTAGTAGAAACTACTTAATGTATGACGAAGATAAACTATAAATAAAAAGATAAACCGAGTATGACGTTGGCATTATATCTTTTTATTTTCGTTACGTTACTAGAACTTTATGTAACCAGTAGTTAAAATAATTAATAATTATTTTAAATAATTAACTCAATAAATAATAATCTTAATTATTTTAAATTATTATATTAAATAATTAACGACAGTGAAAAAATTTGAAATGATGGCAACACTGATTTCGACTGATTCAAAAATACGTCTACATTGCGTTAGTAACTGACAACACTGGCGACTAGCGTTTTCGAAATCGAACACAGCGCCCTCTGGGAAATTAGGCGGAAACCGGAGTCTTGTGAGATCGACAAACCGTCATACTAGGTTGCTTTGAAGTAATAAAGCGAATAATAACGGTAGTGGGCCGGCGGACGCTGGGGGACGTTTGTGGTAAAGGCAACCGGTGCTTTCACAAAAAAAGTCTTTGATGTTATAATTTCGAGCGATTGAGTTGTCAAATCCTACAGTTAATCGTAGTTCCTTCGGAGAGTTTTCTGTGGTAATTATTTTGTAATACCAAAAATGAGTTCTAAAAACTATCATTAAATATTTCAGGGCCCTATTTATTAGTTAAATTCTAAAAAATGTATTAGGTCTACTGCTCAAATACAGCAAGTTTTTAAATGGGCACATCATTGCAATCGCAGAAAAAAATTACTACTTCATATCAACTTTCAATTATAGGATCAGAGCAATGTATGTGATGTCCAATATGAAAAAAAAATCAAGAATCACCCCCTAGAATAAAGTTAACTACTAAATTATGACCTCATAGTTTCAAAAACTATACATCACGCTTTTATGTGTATGTGGCTAATCAAAACTAGTTATAATAAGCCCAAACTTGAAGTTTTACTAGTTAGGTAGCCATTACAGAGTTCCACTATCCATGTATTGTAATGCCATACGAATTTCACATAATAAGACCAAATTTCAATTCGATACAACGATTAGGAGTACGCTATGAGAGTAGGTTTAAATCGACTTTCAAGATTTGATAACATAAGTAGTAGTAATAATTTAACTGACGTAAATAAGAAAGGCTTAAGTTGTTACTTAGCTAAGTACTGCTTAACAAGTTGATAACAAACTTTTTATAAATAACGATATTAATGAGTTACGTATCTATTCACGTTTTAGGTCTTTTCAAAATCGATCCAGTAAAATTCTCATTAAATCCTCAGCTGCTATACATTTTCGTGTACTCCAAAATTAATGTATGTAAGTTCCGTAGGTCATATATTTCGCAGCATTCGTTAATTTCGGGTTTAGGGATTAACTTAATGAAAATCGGCATGAAATATGGCGCCCGGCAACTTGCCGCGTTACATTGAGTTTCGTAACGATATTGAAGTAATTTTGGATGTATTGTTATTTTATGAAGCGTAATTAAAATAATAAATATAAATATGGGCCCGATAAAACATCGATTTCATGGTATTCCGTAGGGACCGAGTGCAAAATTACTGTTTGGAAAAATAGCACCAAAATTAATTTCAATTTCGGAAAAAAAAAATCTGCGAGGAAATGCTGCAAACATTCTCGCCTTCTTGCTTTTTTATTTTTGATTGAGTCGATTTCAGTTTTAAGTTAGTTATTTTTATTGTTGATATATTGTTGATTTTGTGTTTTATGATTAAATAAATTTAAGTAAGGAATCAACATTCTTGTAATTTGGTACCAAACAACATATTTTAAGGGGCAGCTCCCAGTCTTTAGATCCGAGACAATTATAAAACTTTCGTTTTCTGATTTGACCTGACCAAGAATCGAACATAGGGCTCTATGCGGTCACTACCTCAAGTACAATAGAATTTTCACAAATAATCGGAGATAGAGGAGACAAAAGAAAATCCTGTTGGTTTTTGGCTTCAAGGCAAAAAGAAAATGTCAACGAAATCTACTAAAGTCGCACAAAGCATTACTTAAACATTTATGTATATTAGAAAACTAAGGAGCGTGTCTTCTTAACTTGACTTCAATCTTCTCCTTCGTTCTTCTCTCTTCTGCGTCGTGATAGCCTCAAAGAAGTCAACCTGACTCGATTAGGGAGTCGCGCGATTTAAACGGACTCCCTACTAGAGTCAATTTCACATCTATGAGCTTTTTTCTTCTATCTTCTTTTTTTTCTATCTTCTTTATTCTTATACTATCTGTCTTCTTGTACATAATCTTTTTTTCTCAACACATCTGTAGAAAAATGGGGCATACAATGAATCCAAAATAAACTGCACTATTACCTAATATTGTAAATACTTAAATAAATAAATATTTCTCATCATCACATACATTTCTCTGATCCTAAGATAAATAGTCAAAGCAGCTATGTTATAAAGCTTATGTCATATCGTGTAAATTTTATATACTTATTAATATTGTTTATTTTATAAATAAATATAAAAAAAACAGAAACAACGACGGTACCACACTACCCAAAGCCGAGACAATATAGAAAAGTTATTTATCTACATTGACCCGATCGGGAATCGACCCTTCGACCTCAGAGATGGCGATGTCAAGTCCGGCGTGGATGCCTCTCGGCTACGGAGATCGTCAAAATATCACACAGTCAAACGCCTTAGCGTATAGTAAACGAAACCCAGAAGTTGTTTTATCAAATCAATCTTATGTTTGACTACACATTAAAATGTTATATTCGTGTATCATCATCATCATCATTTTAGCCATAAGACATCCACTGCTGAACATAGGCCTCCCCCAATGACTTCCAGATTGGCCGGTTGGAAGCGGCCTGCATTCAGCTATTTATTATCACCAGTTACATACATATTTGTGTATAAATATTTGTGTTTTAAAATAAAAAACTCAATCCCGCACTATACTACACTAACAGACCAGTGATTCTGCCAAAGTCGAGTGATTTTTGATAAAGTGTTTACAATAAATAACGAGTGTTAAGTTTTTATTGCTTTTCTTGGATTCAGTGAAGGCTACTCTTTCCGTGGAAGCAGGTTCCAAGACAATAACGGGTCTAAGCAAGTTGTCTTGAGACAGTCACTTGACTGACACTCGATGCGGGGTTGAATACAATGATATTTCAATAGTTTCAAATCTTTATCACTTCACCAAAAATTAGAACACAAACTACACCAAACTTGCACTCTAAAGCTCTATAAATGATAAATAAAAACCATTAAAAGAGATCGACCATGCTTTTCGTTCGTCTACCTATCGAAATCTTGCTCGGTAATGTTTGATATTAATAGAGAATACCAGTGGTCGCGACGTGCTCTCTGCCGTCACGACTTTATACTAAGCGGATACCATTTTGGTCCCTGACCGTATGTATTTTATATTTTATAAGACTTATTGTTGTACCAAATAAATGATTTTCTATTTCTATTTCTATAAATCTAACTTGCTTCAACTTTTCAACCCGTCAAATTCAGAGCGCACTCTGTAATAAATACGACCTATCACGTAACTCCTGCCATAAATCGGTTACGTTAATAATATTTAACCGGCCGTTACATCAATAATGTTTGTAACTAAAACGAGTATAGTCAGCCTCTTAAATATGTACGTATTTATTAATTTCAGAGATTTTAAATAAATTTTTATGCAAAACAACGAACGCCGCTGTAGTGTATTGGTGATAGTTTTGCACGAGCTCGCCTGTATAATAGGTCGGTTACCTAGTTTGAATTCCACTTCTTCCTCTTTGCGTGTCGACTCAGGCTTTCATATAATGTGAGGACCAAAACTCAGCCACCGATATAGCACTATTGGTGGCCTTGTAGAGATTGTAGATTCCACTAGGGGCAAGCTGTCACGACAAATGCTGAGCGGGAACCTTTTTGACACATCAGATACCTTTATAGTTTTATTATTATGTATTTTTCTTTCATGTGTCAAATAAACGTTTTCTTTCTTTCTAAATGTCTGTGCAATATGCTCAGAGTGATTTAACTGACTGCCACAATGTCCAGTTCAACCTATGATTTTGGCAGGAATGGCAGATATACCTATGGCATTTTCCAGTAGGGAAAAGTTACCTTTTTTTGCGATTTAGATGTCTATTAAAAGTTATTCTATGTAGTAGAATCACCCCCTAAAAGGGGCTAACTAATAAATTAGAACCTTATATTTTCGCAGCAAACTGTACCCCCCCGTCTCAATTTCCAGGCTGATGAGTTCGTAACGCATTTAGCGGGCGTCGCCATCTTTAACCAAATTCGACTACCGGGCGTCGACCCGGCTTCCTTTGACGCTGATGCAATATGAACTACGAATTTGACCACTTTGATGTCGAAATTGATAGTTACTAAGCGAAATTCTAGTAGCGCCACCGTTTACAAGTATTTCGGTCGTTATAGGATGCAAGGGAGTGTACAGGATTCCATGTTACAAAGGACTAGAAGATTTGTTGGTCTCTGATACAATTCTGATAGATAATAATGCGTAAATTACCAATAAGTATTAGCAATGTAGAGACGCTCTATATATACTCGTATGAGTACATTACTTTAATGTTACAAAATTATAAGTAACTAGCTGTTGCCCGCGACAACGTACGCGTGGTCTTTCCTAAAAAAAAATCTGCGTCTTTCTTAATTTTTTCTTTGTTACACTCTTCATTGCTGTAAGTTCTAGTATGTTTGCCATACTTATTCATATTTTATACTATACACATGTTTATTATAGTTAAAGTCTACCTTTTTCTTTCTTAGACGATCTCTCGACTTGGTGTCGCTATCTCTAAGGTCCCGGGTTCGATTCCCGGTTGGTCAATGTAAAAATAAAAACTTTTCTTTATTATCTCGGATCTGGGTGATGTGGCACCGTCGTTTTTTCTGATTTTTGTATCACAAGTGCTTAAGCTACTTATCATAGCAATCAGATCAGATCAGGGCAATGTATGTGATGTTGTCCAATATTAATTAACTCATCTAAACCAATTTTGTATAAATTAAAATTGGTTAAAATTGGTATTACATGTGCTATTGCATCCAAACCATTCTATATTAATTAGTATTCCTTTGATAATGAATTATATGCGGTCTTGTATGAGAAGTATCATTTAGACAGTTTCTAATATGAAAATGTGTCAATTCAATTCAATTCAATATATTTATTGCATTCTATAATGTTACACAGGTGTAATAAATAAGTACATAAAACAGATCATTATAGACCCTGTAGGGCACAACAATAAGAAATAGGTATTGTGGGCAGAAAGGATGACGCCATGCATATTTAGATCAATTTGTTTATTTTAAGAAACCCTTTTACACTAATTACCCAGTGTAACAAGTAACTGATACTAATTAGCTCCCAGACTCGCCTATTGCTGCCCAGAGAGGCCAGAGAGCCGGGTGCTGAATTAACTGCTGTATTGTGTTCGCACGTCGCGGCGGATGCAATTATAC
This sequence comes from Anania hortulata, assembly GCA_963576865.1. NCBI lineage: Eukaryota > Metazoa > Arthropoda > Insecta > Lepidoptera > Crambidae > Anania > Anania hortulata. Next base: position 735,943 of record OY756412.1, on the reverse strand, counting down.
GACTTTGAGAAGTTAATCCAGCTACGATCGGCGTTTCTGGAGTTAGAAGTTATTAGGTCAATGTATTTATTGCACAAAAAGGAGGACAACTTCGCTGAATGATATTGTTACCAACGAGACAATATTATAAAGGTTAAGCAAGCTGTTTGTCTCTCTGTTTGTCCGAGCTGTCTATAAAGTTATTCGATATATTTATTATTTTATTTAATATTTAACTATATATATCGGTTAACTTTAAGAGAATATGTGGAATTAGGGCAAATCAAAACATTTAGTAATCGAAAATGTGTTTTTAATAAAGGATGCTTGAACGGCTAAAGTAGTATTTATCCCAGCCTATTTCATAAGTTGCTTTGTTAAAATCACTTAATCTAACTCCGAAATGTGAAAGGGTTTTGTCAAATTACTCAGATGTTTACTAGAATTCGTATTTTATCATTTTTGTTATACTTATTTCATTAAGCACGATGTTTTGTTACGTTAGTAAAAGTTATATAATGAGTTCTTTTTTATTTCCCACAAATTTAACAAACGACACTTTATCGCAACGCAACGCAAATGTGTTTGTCAAGAGAATAAAATATTTTAGTTATGATAGCGCCTGCATTCTCACGCACTTGTCTGTCAACTGTCGCATCTGTCAAAATGAATGAAAAAAACCTTACAAGTGCATAAAAAGAGTTTTATAAAACAAAATGTCATGAAGAGGTCTAACTTATATCCTCAATTTATGGATTAACACAAAGAACACGTATACTGCGTATCTTGTAGAAGTTTTAACAAAATGTAACACGTCACATGTGGTAACTCATGTGCACAGCTTCATAATTTATCGATAGAATCCAAGTTGACGATATCACAGAGCGGCGGCGCGGCGCCGGGGCGGCGGTGCAAGGCGGAAAATTGTTGTAGGGCACCAAATGACGTGTCAACGCGGGCACGGAGCGTGAGCATAAAAACATTATGTTGTTTTTTGCTCAAGCATTTTTATGTGGTAAATTTTAAGATACTATATATTTAATGTTAAGATTGTTAAGTGTGTAAGTACAACTATTTAATATCAATATTTTAGTGTTTGTTTTAAGAATTTACAAACAATTTTGGCGCAAAGAAGTATTTTTATTTTATCAATACTATCAAGCAAGCCATTTTTCTATTAAGATTAAGACAATTCTGTGAAGACAAAAATATAAAAAACTAAGTTCTTTAAATAACAACACTCGATAGTATAATACTCGTATGTTAAGCATGTAAATTTCGATAATGTGTGTGTATTTTAGTGTTTTACTAAAAAAATAAAATACAAATCTTGAAGGATTAATTATATTTTACCAATACAAACAAGACAAGCCATTTTCCTACACGAGCATGAGTGTCATAATCATAGTACGAACTATGATTATGACACTCATGCATGTGGAAACAAATGAAAAACAGAAAAAAACTTAACTTTATTCGACACACGTCGTAAATAATAAACAGTACAAACTCATGAAACAAGAGAGAAAACCCAATCATACTCATTACGTAGATGTATACTTTATAAAACGAGAAGCAAATATATTTACTGAACAAGATAAATTGTGAAAAAACCGAACCTAAAAAGTGTGTAAAGAAAAAGCAAGTGAATTATTACACCGCCAACCAGAAAAAAGCTTTTTTCTATATTTTACATAACACTTTCTATCCGAAGCCTTTCAGAATTAGGTAGGCAACATAAAACGGTGTCAGGCCGAAATATGCCTTCCTCGCGGACAGATGATGCCTCCTTAGGGAGCGCCCGGGCTCGCATCGAGCCAGGGTCATTTGTTTATTAACCGTCTTCAAAAATGGATGTTATCAAATCTATTTGTGTGCGTTTTCTGAGGTATTTTCTTGTGAGATTTTTCACGATAAGAAACGATTCTTTATTAATACTCGTATTATAAACGCGAATGTTTGTATTTATGGATCTATGGATGTTTGTTGCTCTTTCACGCAAAAATTACTAAACAGATTTTGATGAAATTTGGCATACAGATAGACAATGACCTGAACTAACACATATGATACTTTTTATCCGGTTAGGTCAACACAGACGAAGTCGCGGGCAAAAGCTAGTACTGCATATTTTCTACTACCCAATGAATGTTCAGCCTCGCAATATTTGTAAGGGGAGCAGAATTTTAAGCCCAAACCCTATATTTCAGTCTTGTCTCAAATTCTAATTAAACAGTTCAGGCGCATGAGTCATAATTACATAACGTTCTTTATTATTTTTGCAGCACTTTTGTTTAAAATCACACGTACGGTTATGTAAATATACAAAGTCAAATTAACTATCCACGCTAAAGGTGCTCTTTCTCATCGTCATTGCTTCACTAAAGCAGGTATCAAAACAGAGCAAGTTTTACGACGCCCTTTACAGTTATTAGAAATATAAATTTATTTGCTTAAATGTGTAACACGAGATCTTTCTTTTCTCCAATTTTTTATTTTATTTGAACAACTTACGAGCACTTGAAACTTCACTACAAGAGAAGTTCATGTCAATTATATTAAACTATTTTATTCCCGTAGAATACACTTCCTCACCGCCAACAGGAGGCGATTCCTGTAGCACGAGACGGGCAACAGCGTCTGCCTGCGAAATGTTATAAAAAACTGCGCTCGCCAACCCGCCTGCCAAGCGTGGCGAGTATTGGCAATCCCCCCCGATGAAAGTCATTGTGGGAGGCCTGTGTTCAGCAGTGGACGTCCGTGGCTGAAATGATGATTTTATTCCCCGAGTTCTCATAGAATACAAATAAATGTTAACGAAATACGCAATTCACACAGAGAGTGAATTTATCTTGTTAAATATAATTATAAGGTTATTGCTTAGTTTCACATAGGTACAGCAATTAGTGACGTATTTTCTTAAAATTTTAAAATAAAGTGAAGTAAAAAGCGCAGTTAAATTAACTATAATTAGATACTGCTTACAATTTAACAAAGTCACGGGTGTGTTGATAATTTTATTGAATGTAATGGCTTCCTAAATCAATGTTGCCAACGTTTAATAAAAACCAGTGTTTTCATACTTATTATATACAATTAGAACTCTCTGGTATGTGAAGTACAGACTAGAAGTGCCAGCTGGAACCGTTTGCAGTGGCTCAGTGTGTATCCTGTGGGATTAGAACCGGCCTGTGTTCCGGGATCATTTGTTTATCTTAACACATGCGAATTACTCTCCTTGTCAACTCGCAAGATGAGCCGTGTCCTGAGGGAGAGCCTTTTTGGGATGGTCTCTTGTTTTTTGAAGAAGGCGTTGTACAATCTTGAGGCTTAGTTAAGGTCAATCATCTCTAAGATAATAGATTCAAATACCTAACCTGTATTTGAGAATTCCTATTTTACAGTTAAGTACTTAGGAGTCATTGATATGATATTAATCAGTGTCTGTAAAAAATGTATCAAACAAAGCAATTTTCTATAATTAAATGAGATGTCGTTACGATTTACCTAAGTGACTTCGTAGAGTAATATTTTATACTTACATTTACGTAGTATTAGATGACGCGCTTAGCTTATGTAATTTCCATAAATTTTGTAGCGTTACAATAAGCGATTCAATTTTTAAATATTACTCTGCTCTCAGTAAAGGACCGTCATTATCGCAATCATGACAAATCAGTCCACTGCCGGGGTAGGCTTCTTCCAATGTATGCCATTGTTTTTAATATTTGCAAACATCTTTTCTCCTTCTTGCTGAAGCGCGTTTGCTTAGAGACCATATAATAACGGTTTTAAGTGTTAAGTGGTGCAATAAAAATAAACAAAACACAATCTATTTGACCACGATCTGTTTCAAATCACGCGCTTGTTCTTTTTTTTAAGGACTTATTTTTTAAATCGAATGTCAAAATGGCCAGTATTTGACATAGAACATAAAAAATCTTTTTTAAAATAAGTAAATACCCGAATAACATAATGTACACATAATTAACACGACTACTTAACCTCGAGCACTCAAGCACACAAGTGTTACGGGCAATCGATCGCCCCCCGCTGACCGCGCGGACGCTACGGCGCCCGCAGCGCGCCTAATGTATTGGAAATGTTTTGTCGTTGACTGCACCTACTACGTAGACGGTTCGGACATTATTTCGACGGCTTAAGAATGTTTAAGCTTTTGACGGTTACTGTACGAGATGTGCACTTAAAGACATGTAGCTACTTTTGTAGATGGCAGTTGTTTGAATGGTACTAATGGACATTTTTGCGATTTCGAATGAAGTATTTTATTAATATTTCAATATAAATATATTTCATTTGAATATAAATAAGTATTTTTAGCATTTAGCAACTACACGTTCTGTATACAGGGTGTTTAAAAAAGTGCGAGCGAAATTCGTGTTTCAGAATAGAGTAGAAGACGGAAAAATATTTTAAGTTAAGCAACCCACTTCGCAATTGTGAGTAAATGAGTGATTATTCCGACTATGTTTAGTGCCATTTATCACAAGCATCTTCTTCCTAAGACACGTTAAAAAGTTGTTTCCGACTGATATCGCTTGATACTAGTCGTAAAGCCCAGTCAGAACCCTTGAAGTATCTTAATTAAATCTAACTGTAACGTTTAGCCACCGACCTTACAACATCTCTCCATCAATCCGAACTGGACTCGCTTGGTAGAATGTGCCCAAACCTCATAGTTGAGGTGAGGCTAGAGTTGTAAAGTGTCCGTCACGTTATAAATTTCTGACCAATATGACCGAGCAAATTGGACATTTTCTCAATATGATCGGACATTTTGGACATTTATTGTCACTAACGTCACATTAAATTCTATTGACAAATATGAAAAAAAAACATTTAGTCACAAATGAATGTATTATTATAAGAGAGAGGCTTTAGTAGTGATGATCTATAACGAAATGAAATTTCTAAAATTAATTTATCTTTCTGCACGAACAAGCTAAAAAGTGTCGTAAGTGTTTGATCCAGATCCAAAATTACATGTTTTATTGTATGCTTTCATTGTCAAATTAAAGTTTGTGACCATCGTGACAATAACTATCCAATGTGACCAAGTATTTATTATAAACGACGGACGCTTATAGCATATGACCGCCAATTTACAACTCTAGATGAGGCCTATGCCTTGCAGTGTGACGTATACAGGGTTAAAGGGGCGCCAAATCTTCAGGACTGGCTCAGAATCAGTAACTTAATCGAACTATGCAAAAAACAACTCAATTTTATTTCACATTTAATTTTATCTGCTGTTAAAAATTATACGCGTGGATAATGTAACTCATTCATGAAAAAATTGCACGGTATGTGTACTGGGTAAGGTCTTTGTTGGCTCGCCGTACCAACGCCTCTGATAAATGGCCGTGCGGCTTTCGTAGTCTCGTTATTGACTTTATTTTCGGATATTTTAAAGTTTTTTATTTCGTAAAATACGATTATTAAAAATAATAACGATTAAGACGCTTTTTTATAATGTTCCCTAGATCTTTTTTTTTAATTTGGCACCCTTTGCAATGTAACCCTGTATAGGCTAATATTACATTACTTTACCATACACCATTATACCACTGTCTGACTTATATCTGCTTAGGCCTATGTTGCCTGGCTGGTTATGTAACAAAAAACCTAATTTTAACCGCCAAGGTACCCACCGCATCATTTAGCCGATTTAATCAAAACGTTCGCTTTAACAAAAGTATAAATAACGCAAGTATGTACCTTAGTTATTTATCGAGCGCGTTTAAAGTTAGGCTCGGTCGTCATAATTGATACAGACACAGTAGGCTCACTACTACCCAGTTGAATTAATTTTACTGCTGCATCGTGATAACAAGTTTGTTAACTGTTACAAGTTTAAATGCGTTTCTTATGAATGAAATGTACAGCTGAAATCTTATAAGGTCCTATTTAATGTTTTCATACAGCTTAAAACAGCTGATTGGCTATTAATACTGACATTACCTGCGGTCTAGTCCAGCGCTCTCTGTAATCCGACACGCTTAGATTGTCTAAATTATGTACATTTATTTCGGCAAATTTGTTTAGGTTGTAACTACTCGTAGTTACTTTTAAACTTTCGCGTTGCATGATTAATACACACTACAACGGTGTAGTGTGTGACGGTAATTGGCGCGAAAATAATATTATGAGGGTGGAGAAGAGTCTACCTCTCATACGGAGTGAAGACATCGCTGTCTCAGTCAACCTGTGACCACGATTGGTGTAACACGGTTGGAACGTTAAGCATATTATAGGTAAAATATGTACCTATTAATGATTGCGTTCATTCCCGTTTTAGATTGTAACTAAGTTCGCGCCACCACGAATTTGCTTGGCGTGGATTTGAACGTAACTGTGGTACCCGCCTAGCGAGCGTTTATTGTATTACATACTTATTTACTTACTTTTATTGCACACCATACAAGTAAATTACAGATGATTATTACGTACGTACTTTTTTACGTACGTACTAATTTATTTAGATTTCATGTGAGGCGCAAATAGTTAGTTTTCAGATTGCATAAAGTAAGTAAGTAAGTAAGTAATTCGTTCATTTTGCGTTCGCTTTTTTAAAAATACGAGACCATTGCTGAACTACCTATGTATAAATATTAAAACACATGTCAAAATGATTTAATAAAAAAGGTTATTACACTGTTAATGATTATTTAATGGTAAAACTGTGTAGAATTAGTGAAGCAAGAGCTGTGTAGAAGCAAGTGCCCTGCTTGCACATACGTTTATTTTCTTGTAACCATACCATACTTATTTAAAAACTGTAATCGAGTTTGTTGCGCTGCTTAGTGGCGCTAGCCCACAATTTTGTCCCGTAGCAGAAAATTTGGACGTTAAAAGTGCTTAACTTAGGCCTATTTGTGGAAATAAATTGTTTTTTGAGATTATTTTTTAAAAATAAAGCCGTTAGAGTGTGAAATGAGCCTACTCTATCTAATCTACTTCTACTGTGGTAGAGTCAAGTCCATAAACCCTGTAACTGAGCTATTTAGGTCTGAACGGTACAGTCACGCGACCAATTAGCCCAAACGACTTCAATCATTGAGTTATTGTATACTGCTGGATTGTAAACAGGTTAATACACGAGTTTACTGGTTTGATAAACGGTTAATAAGTTGTGTAGTTAAGCTTTGATAGACTAAATATTAGTTACTAAATTAAAATTAAAACGAAATGAAAATAAACTGATTCACAACAACAACGGGTTAACATGGTTGATAAAAGGAATTGTTTTTGTGAACCTACTACTGACTGGGTTGTCCTTTATTTTGAGAACTTAAGCTTGGAGTGTCCAAGTTAGAATTTGTTTAAAATATTTCAGACCATTTTATTATTATTGTAATTTTTTAACTTAAGGCTCATGTGGATGATAAAATCTTACTTTCTATTATGTACGTTTTTATTTTGATTTAGTAAATGAAATAAAAACGAAAAAAAAACATGGCGTCTTTCAATCATTCATCATCATCATCATGTCAGCACGTAAAGAGCGCCAAAAAAGCAATATCTCTTGCTTTTTTCATCCAGGCACTACCAGCCATCTTCCTAAGGTAGTCGGTCCATTGATCTGGTAGGCGTCCTACACTACGTGGCCGGCCTACTGCCACTTTGGCTTACTTTCATCAACCAATGATATAGCCGAACACTGTTAGTCACTAACCATTCTTATCACCAATTTCAAAGAAAAATAAAGCGGTTTATAAAAATTTAAATGAATGTAATGAATATGCGCTAGACAACACACCAATTAATATTCCTGTGCCACGAAGTACTAACCATTGAATTGTGTCAGAAGCGTCACCCAGAGACGAGCTGATTTAAAAAAAAGTTTTCTCAATTGATCCGAACTGACAATCGTACCCGGGATCCTCTGTCATAATTTTTAGTATGATTAGATTACAGTTGTTTTAAAAATATCACAAAATAAATAAATATAGGACGACATCAAATACATTGCTCTGATCCTATGGTAAGTAGCCAAAGCACTTGTGTTACAGAAATCAGAAACAACGACGGTACCGCAGCATCCAGACCTGAGACAATACAAAAAAGTTATTTTTCTACATTAACCGACCGGGAATTGTACGAGGGACCTCAAAGATAGCGTCACCAAGTTCGGTATGCTCGCCTCTCGGCTACATAAGTCGTCAGGTAAGTTTTGTCCTATGAGAACATAAATGCGGAATTGTTTGAAAAAATATGGTACAGTTGATGGTGGCGCCAATCCGAAGTCTATACAAATAACGTTTACTTTTAGATCAATTGCGATGCGATTATTTATAAAACTAACAGTCTAGGCTCTCCTAAATACTTTTCAAAGAAATTCCTAAATATTTACTAAACGTACAGGCAAGTTCAATCGAGCAAGCTAACACTATTCAGCCGTTCGGTCCTGCCCCGGTCCAGTGTTTGCCCTCCTAAAAGTGTTTGTTTGTTTGTGCGTCCGTCCCGGTCGTTCAGCGCGGGTATTAAGGATGTTGTCTTTTAATTTTCTTGACCTGTGTTTTCTATTGTTAGTAGATTTAGTGTAAACTTTTTTGATTTTTGCATTCACAATAATGCTACTCGTAGTTTATTTTTTCAAGTAAAATTCCTTGAAATAGTAGATTTAGGTTGAGATTTTTGAAGCGTTAGATGATAGGATATGCAGTTATGGTATATCTTTAAATCTTGAGAGATAAGTTTTTACAATGTTGCTTCTGTTGTAAAAAAATGTAATATCGTATTGCTATTATACTATTTGTTAACTAACGAAAGACATTATCGTTTACCCGTAATACTTTAGCGTCCATACGTACTAAAAAAACATTCCCATTAAAAATAAGAATACTTTTATTTTTAAAATTTTATAAAATATTAGCAAGATAGAAAAGCAACGTTGCCAGTTTGCGCATTGTAATTACGCTATTCCACGTTATTATTTTGGTTTTAAACAGGCGTTTTGTTAATTTTTAATTTTTTGGGTAAAATTTTTTGTTGTTTATTTTTGTAAAAAAAAAATTATTAATGATGTAGATAAAACGGCTGAAGGAAACGCCATCTGTTATTTTACATACATTACATACATTTCTATTTACTGCTATAGTACAAAAATCGCTGTTAATAAATATTTTTTATTATAAAATTAAACAATAACAATCAATTACATAAAGCAGTATTTTGCTAATCAATTTACCGCTGTTCGTAGTTAGAATCACTGTCAAATACTTTGTCAAAAGCTGAAATTAATTGTTTTTAGTAAGTGTGTGATGTGGCACTTATTGTGTATTATAATTAGTATACTTTGGGACAACCATTTAAAGCAGTGCTATCAAGAAACTAAAACATAATTATGTTTTAGTTTTAGTTATAAATAAATAACTATTTATTTGAATTTTTGTCGAGCGAATGATACTTTTGTAATCACCATTGTCAGTCCGACATTACAAAGACGAAACTTTCCTAATTTATAAAGATACAATTAAGAACACAAACGCATGTCGAAAGTCTTCGTCATAATGACACGAAGTTGTCATAATGACAAAGTGCAAAGTTGTAATGACGCCGTGACGGCAAGTTGAGTGCAAGTTTTAATTGTGGGCGGTAAGGGTGGGGTCGCAATGACAGCGGGAATGGCTATGATAATATTTTGATGAGATGCATTTACTTTGAAGTTTAGCATCAAGTTGAATTCCTAGGGGTAGGTCCCGTAATTATTTTATAAAATCGATTGCTAACTGACTGTATTGAAATCTAATTGTTAATCGTCATAAACAGTATTTTCGTTCATTTGATATTCTAGTTCATTATTTGTAATTCTGATCAATTTAATTTAGTAATTTTTATGACATTAATTAATTTAACCCGATTATTTTTTTAACACGCCGACTTTGGAAAAACATGTTAATACCTTTAAAAATGTACATAACAATAACATGCACGCTATTTGATATGTTTCACACGAGTTATAGTAAATTAATTTATCTTATCTTGACGGTTTTCAAAATCAGCAATTCTGCTTTGGCTTTGTTTATTCACGACATAAATAGTGTTGTTTTTCATGCTACCTACTATTTTATGACCTTGTTGGCGTTAGTCGCGAGGTAGATTGCCTTAAACGCAAAAGCGGGTTTAATTCTTTACAAACTTTTTAAAACTGGCTTTGGTCTAAGGGTGCTAAGAGACACACTTGGCAAAAAAAATGTCTGATATCTCGTAACATAAGGATGATAAATCTTTATTCCAAGATCATGATAAATGGTGTGTTTTCTAACGCATATTTATAATACTCAATTATACTCATTTATTTATAGCACGCCCAATGCCCAATCAAGAGACTAAGTGCAGAAGCAGCCCAGACAAACTAACCAACTAACTATACTCATTTATTTTGTATATAGGCCTTCTTCCGGGCACTCACATGTCCCAAAATATAGCTTTCCCCTTCTACCGGTTCGGGACTACATATCGGCTGGTGATGAGAAGAAATGGCGCAACAAACTCTGTCACCTTTGTCAGCCTATTTATATTTGAGCAGAGTGTAAATATCAGGTCGCCTCACTATTTGATAATGGTTAACAATAGACTAATTTAAAGCTTAAATGAATTGACAACTAAATACGCTCCCAGGGCCACCCCACCATCAGAGGCGGAAATAACGAGATCACGAATTGAGTTTACTCGCGGGGGCGCGAGATGGCATTGATCTCGCTTCAAAGAGCCAATTGTTCATATTTTGATGTCTACACTAGGGAAAGAGACCTTCGTACTTTCTAACAAATATTTTACTTGCCGTCTATATTGCGTGATAGTCAGAATGTTAAGGTTTATAAAAGATATTTATAAGTATGTCACGTATATAATACTAGCGACGCTACTGGCACAGACGATGTTTTAGAAGCTTACATCAAATGTCACATGTTCCAAAAATGCCCGTTTGTTTCAATACCGAGTCTTAAAAGCCATTTCACAAAATCGCGCCATTTGTATGGAGCGCGCGCTTGTGCATCGTTGATCCCAAAAACCAGATTAGATTTAAAAAAAAAAGACATATTTCAAATAAATATATCAAAGGTATTGTGACACAAACTTTTCATTGTAAATATGCTTAATTTAAAACAAAAATCCTTAGTAAACTAGCGCAATCTTTCTAAATATTTCACAAATTGTCTAATTTTATTTCGAATTATAGTGATAATAAATCTATATTCTCGAACATTTAACGTCAACAAAATTATATGTCTGATTGTTTGACATATTTATTCAGCAATAATAATGAATGTAAATGAAAGATTTAGTTGCTTGAAATTGACAAAGCAAATACTTTCCGTCAATCGAGGTGGCGGGTTTGACAATTTTATAAATAAAAAATAGTGTTATTTGCAAATGTGCTACATCAAAAGTCTAAACTAAAGATTAGGCTTGCTTTTGCATGTATTTAACATTCTTAAAATCTTGCCTAAAGTCGCAAATTAGGCGCTGGAAATATTAGATTTTAGATTTAATATTAGATTTGGAAAATGTGAAATGGCTCTTAAGTTTTTTATATTCACAAACTTCAAGGTTATGATAGAAATACGAATTCCGTTGGAAACATACAAGACGAATTATGAAAATAATGATTTGGTCTAAACGATATAATGGCCTCCTATTTGAACAGCTGTGTAACGTCAAAAAGTATACCTACAATTTAACTTGGATATACTGAATACAAACAGAACTGCGCCGTGTGGGGACGGCCATAAATAATACACTTCCCCACCGCCAACAGAAGGGCGTGTCGTAAGAGGCGACTAATTCCTGTAGCACGAGACGGGCAGCAGCGTCTGCGTGCGAAATATTATAAATAAACTGAGCTCGGCAACCCGCCTGCCAAGCGTGGCGAGTATTGGCAATCCCCCCCGATGAAAGTCATTGGGTGAGGCCTGTGTTCAGCAGTGGACGTCTTATGGCTGAAAATGATGATGAAACAGAACTGATTGGATAATATTTTCACTTTCGAAAAATTACAAAAAAAAAATTACCTCTGGTGGTATTCGAACACACCAAGACTAATTAATAAACTAACATTATTGTGAATGCAAAAAATATTTTTTTTTAGAACTGATTGGACTCCAACGCCATGGGCGCCAACTGGTAACTTATTACTACATTGGAATAAGGCAAGAGAGAAGCCCGCCTTTTAAAAAAAAGTTCCTGAATTGTGTCAAACGAATCTAACCCTTTCAAAGCGAACAGCGCCACCACACCAGTCAGGTCATAACTAAGAACTTTTAAAGGCACACAAAATGGCTGCACCGTTACAGCACCCAATTGCAGCGTTGCTAATAAAATTTGTGCCAAGTGCCGCGAGAGCTAATAGCGGCACCAATCGAATTAACTGTTAGTTAGTTACTTACTTTATAGTAGGGCTACTTCATATACTTCATACTTTTGCCCGCGACTTCGTCTGCGTTGACCTTACCCGAATAAAAATATCCTATGTGTTAATCCAGGCCATGGTTATCTGTATGCTAAATTTCTATAAAATCTGCTCAGTAGTTTTTGCGTGACAGAGTAATCAACATCGCTACATATAAACTTTCGCGTTTATAATATTAGTAAGGATAATTTAGCTATTAAAGTTTGTTAAATATATTTTCAGATGAGATGCACTAAAACACTGCTTGTTTTTTGAGCAATTTTGAGTGTTAGTGAGCACCTTCTGATTCCAAGGGACACCAACAATAGATAGATGTGTCTCTTTACACCATGCATGAAGATGCACATTTTTTTACCTTTATTTAAAAAAATATTGGATAAATATTGTTGTAAACTTTAAATAGGTTATGGTTCTAAAAGTTGCGTTACAAAATGTGTCTGCGCTATATATTTTACACTTACACAAAATTAAGCCCAATCATATCGAAGCCTAAGAAGCCGAATCAAAAGTCAAAAGTCAAAAGTCAAAAGTCAATATTAATATCCATTACTCCTAACTAAAAAATATTTGTAGTCACAATTATTAATCATTATCATCATCATTATTTCAGCCATAGGACGTCCACTGCTGATCATAGGCCTCCCCCAGTGACTTCCAATTATTAATAATCCATCTCAAATGTGCCAGCTGAAATTCACCTTTATGTATTTCTCAGTTACAAGAGAAATATACGTTTTCATTATAGAACAATTATTTTTATTTTTATCAATTTATTAATCTTAATTAAACTGCACATATAAATTAATGGCAGCCATTTAAAACAATCAGTCGTTACGGCAACATGAAAAATGTCATAACACTCATAACTCAAAATTTCGAGCCTTTCCAAACGAAGCTCACTGGAGCGGACGCAAACTTTTTGGATACTCCAAAACATTTTTCGGCGCGTCGCAACAACGTTATGCTTTTACGTTTTAGTACACTTTGCCATATTTCGGTCACAGAGGAAAGTTAATTAAAAGAGAGATTTATATTTTGCATCTGGCGGGAAATCTCGGTAAACTTGTTTTTACGAGTACACGAGTTATTTCCCAGTTTAAGCTCGTATAGAAACGGTAGTAGACGTTAGGAATTTATTGTTTTGTTTGCTAGTGAAACTCACCAGTGACATTAAACTACCTATGGGGACAATGATGAAATATGGTCTCCCTATACTTAAATCACAATACAAGGCACAGCTTGTTAGATCGTTATATGTTGCTGTCCACGAACGGGCATAGTATATGCAGAGGGGCTTGTGAACGAGGATCGGCGAACAGTGGCGAACGACAGCGAGCAACGTTCGGCTCGCGAGCGAACATCGATGCTCGGTCGAACACTCCCTTCATAGCCTTTCAAGTGTGCGGTCACTGTATCTTCCTGCGATCAATCTTGGATTATACTATTTTTATTATACAGTCCGCTTTTTACTATAATTAACATCTCCCACCACCGAAGGTCCTAACAGTTGCGATTTTTTTAAAATAATTCTTGCTCGTTGCTGTGTTGCGTTTTGTTATTTTTTTAAATATTGTTTGCCAACGTTCATTCTGTTTATGCTATTTGTGTGTTATGACCAATTAAAAATATTTTAGGTAATATTGAACTTACTATTTTAATTTATGCAAAGCACTTTTCCACGTTCCTATTTATGATGTGCTGTTACTTCGGGGCATTTGTGGGTTACTGCCAAAAACGACTTTCGAGTTGTGAGTTAGAGTCTGACCGCTTTTCCGTGGCAGGACTATCTTAGGGCGCTTGATAAATAGTTGGTTTTGGTCCGTTTTCTGTCTGGTTATAACCAGATCTTACACAACAGAGGACTTGACCCGGGCATAACTCTGGCTAGAAATCATTTATAAACAAGCACACAGACAGTACGGCTACTCAATTATTTGTCAAGTTTTGTTCAAAATAAACTGAATAAATGGGAAATTACATTTCTTTGTATTGGGCATTTGGTTAAAAAATGAACTAAGCACGAAGTGACTAGACAGACGACGTTTTATTTGCGGAATCATGGAATTACGTCTAACCAATAATGTCTGCAAATAAAGTTACTTCCAACTATATACATAATTCGTACTCTGTAATGATCCCAATGCCTATTCAGTCGACCCGACTGTTAACCAAAAACTGATCACGTATTCTTGACTAATGACTTTCCAGGGAACAACTCGTTTTACTGTTTAAGTGTTCTTTGAATCGTGAATAACTTTTAAATTAGTATTATAGGAAACCTTTTGAAGAAGTATTAAATAAATTAACCATCGTTTTTGCAAAAAGGACCGCAATTAAGCTCTTCTACACGTCCCATTTTTTTTCAATTGTTTTTAACTTTTTTTATAACGATCTCAATTTTCATTAATAAATTAATGATAATAGTAACTATTTTGAAAGCTATGTTGCTATTCCTTTTCCAAGGCTACGGTAAACCTCTTTGTACACTATTTAACATCACATGATTGCAATAAATAATTTGAGTTCGAGTTTTTTTCCCATAAGGACAACATCACAAAGCTATTTCATATTCACTAATAACCTTATAACCTTTGCGCAACCTCTAGTAAGATTGAAAAATATTCCAAACATCGTAAAACACAAGAAACTGCCTTCCCCTCTCAAGATGCAATATATTATGCTTTATATTGCCTTACTCAACACAATATTATACTGGGGCTATATTTGCAGATCGTTTGCGCGCCCAATCAGCCACACTAATCTCGTCCACAAACATACCACCGTGATGATTAAATTGTTATGTAAGTTTTATGCTTGGATTTTCGTGTTAGTTATGTTGTAATCTTTTGTTGTTTGGTTCGATTTATGTCAAAAAAATTGTCCAATATTTAAATTATCTGTCATTTTGGGCCGTGTGCTCGTGTTAGCACACGGCCCAGTAACTGAGTAAAAGACTGTATTTTTCCATCTTTAAGAGTTTAACAAACAAACATGGCATATGCTGAACTGTTTGGTACATTGAGTATGATTTGGTACTATTTTATTATATTATCATTCTTTTGTCATACGGCAGTGAAACGTGAGACTCGACATAGAAAATACGTAGTATTTTAAAATAAATTATAGTTGCTAGATGGTTAAAAAAAATACTGGACGGAATAAAAAGACTAATAAAATGTTTTGAGGATAGAAAAGAAGTATAAAAATATACCACAGACCAATAAAAGAGGAGAAGAAAGATGATAAGGCTCTAGATGTGACACCATGACCTTATAAGGATAAAATTATTGATGGAAAGGTAGAAGGAAGATAGGAAATAGAATAGGTCTGAAAAATTGTGATGATAGAACTATCCAACGTTAACTTGTAGTAGAACTAATGTGATTATAAAAAATAATTTGATGATTGAAATGAAAATTTTGTGAATTTAGATCTATACGTTTTAAGACTTTAGTATAAAAGATTATAAAGTATCTAATCGACACTATAATGGTCAGGAAAATGGCTTACCTAAAGTGAATGAAACCAGGTGAATAAAATAATACCAACATTCTTAATTGCGAACTCCGAATATGAATAATTTCAGGTAGAGGCATTTCTCTAAAACAGCTCAAAGCCAAAGCGAGCTTAAAAGCCACTAAAAGCTTCGCATTTGTTTAACGATCTTGAGCTTTAGTTTTCGGTTAGTAGCGGCTTGTTAAGTGCTTAATAAGCTTTTGATCTAGACTTAAATTAATGAATACTGTTAGTTAAATAACGATGCTTAGCCTTTTATTGGGATAGTCACGTTTCAAGTAAAAACATCTGCATTTCCAATAAGTAAAGTTTTATTACAATACTAGCTTTTGCCCGCGGCTTCGCTCGCGTTAGATTTGATTTCTTGTGAATGTATGCATATCAAACTCAGTAATTAAAAAAAACTCTACAAAACTTCTTAGACAATATTCTTTACTAATACATGCTTGGTCATGCTTAGCATGACCATCAAAACACAATGAGATATGATATGATATAGCGATTTATCAATTTTATGATAACGCGGGTCTTGTTCTATACATCAAATGCAAAAATAGAACCTTTGTGTTGGGATCACGTGTGACTGTCTGTCATTCCTTTTGTTACAGCCGATTAGCTCCGAAATTACGGGACCGATTGAATTGCGATTTGGCTCAAATAATTTCAAGAATTTTCATGTTCACAATATTCAATTTTAAAATCAACGTTCCAAAAAACCATAAAATCTACACCCATATTGATAGATATTTCAACCTCATCACATCCCAACAGGGGAGATGGTAATTCACGTCAGCAACGTTAAATTTTAAAATTGTTGTTGTTTTCGTAATCAGCGACCCGATAAACCATAGAAACAATACCCATGTTGATTTTCAGACTTTGTTAGCCCCTTTCTCTTTTTAGGGGTTGACTTTAAAAAAAATCTGTAACACATGTTTACTTATTTATTGTTAGGAATAATTCTGTGAAGTTTCGAATAAAATAATCTAATTAATCTTGTTTCCCCATACAAATTTTGGGCCCCCATTTCACCCCTTTAGGGGGTGAATTTTGAAAAACCCTTACTTAGTGCACCCCTATCCTTATAAGGAACCTACGTGCCAAATTTGGAATCTCTAGCACCAGCGGTTTGGGCTGTGCGTTGATATGTCAGTCAGTCAGTCAGTCAGTCAGTCAGTCAGTCAGTCAGTCAGTTTCTTCTTTATATATATAGATTAAAGTTTCTTTGATCACCAAGTAACTGTTAAAACTTTCATATACATTCTTACATCCTTATTTGATGTTGTAATAAGTTTTCCAAATACATTAATTTGTACTTTTAATGGTTAATGATCAAAGGTCACACGAGTCGCAATATTTTTTCATTTGTAGCGAATAACAAACTCCAACAATATTAATCTTTACTATAAACAAATTTACCGACCACTCTATCCGATCCAAATATGATTAAAGTCCTCAGACAAAGCCGCAGGACGATGCTTATTAACTAAAGTTAATTACATGGTGAATGGAGAGCAAATAAGCTGTATTGATATAATTAACCTCGCAAATACGTTGTTACGAGTAATAAAATTAAAATTAAATGACATCCTACTCTTGACACTTTTAGAAGAAAATTTTAAAAAATGAGAATTTTAGATACAATATTGTCTAAGTAGGTATCTGACGGCCGGTGTAGTGGTGCTGTAATTTTCCTTGAATACAAGGGTTTATGGTTCGATTCCCGGTTTGGGTGCAGGAAGAAGTCTTAAAGAAATATATTGTTTGGTAGCTCGTTAATTCTTTACTTCAAAATCATGGCACTTGGTGTGTTTTCTAGCGCATTGTTATCTAGTTTTTTTAAATAAGGCCTAAGATTTCAAACCAATCTCATCATTAATTATCATCATCATAACTTCAGCCATAGGAAGTCCACTGATGAACATAATCCTCCCCCAGTGACTTCCAGATTGTCCGGTTAGAAGCGGCCAGCATCCAGCGGCTTCCAGCAACCTTTACCAGGTCGTCTGTCCACCTTGTGGGTCCTACGCTGCGTTTGCCGGTACGTGGTCACCATTCCAAAACCTTATTGCCCCATCGGCCGTCAGTTGTACGTGCTATGTGCCCCGCCCACTGCCACTTCAGCTCTCTAATCCGTTAGGCTATGTCAGCGACTTAATAACTATTAATTGAAATAAATACCTAATACTGTAGCCCGTCAAGTTACTGTACTGTAACGCGTTACTCAAACTGGATGAGAGCGTTGGCTAGCACGACATACGTTAGGTATTATCAAGGTACTAATGAATATAGCAATATAACACACGAACTTCTTTTGTACTTGCAAACTTACTTTACATTGCATAGGAGTGCCAAAAAGTGGCTCGGAATCAGTAAGTTAATTGAACTATGCAAAGAACAAAAAGAAAATCACATTGAATTATTCCTAAACGATGTTAAAAATCGGACGCGTGGATAATGTAACTCGTTAATGAAAAAAATGCACCGTATGTGCACTGACTGCGTAAAGTCCTTGTAGGCTCGCTGTACCTACGCCTCTGATGAATAACCGCGCGTTTTTCTTAATCTCTCTATTGACTTTATTTTCGAATATTTTAAAGTATACTTTTTTTGTATCAAACGATTATTAAAAATAATAACTATTAAGACGCTTCTTTATATCTTATTACCGTACCCTAGATTTTATATTTAATTTGGCACCCCTATGTATTGTAACCCTGTATGTGTATCGTGGCAGCATATAAGTAAGGTAATACTACAGAATGTTTCACTTGTGAATGTCACAGTATTGTAAGTTTAAGTTTTATGCTTTGTTGGTTGTCCTTAAAATAAATAAATGAACTTGACTTTTTATAGAACCTTTACTTCTTTATCAAACGCAAAACTCTGGGTAAATACCGTGACAAAAACCTTAAACTGTCCAAGAGAACTCTAATTTCGCGATAAGATTCGTCCAATTTTTCACCCAAAAATGTTTAGGAGATTAAGATGTTTTAATTAAAAAGCAAGTGACCATTGTTGTTTAAATTAAGACCGGGCATTTTTCCGCGATTAATGGCGACCCCTTTTTTGTCCAAGTTATTTGGGAACACGAATTTCGAGATAAACCCGGGTGACACTTTTGTGAGATGTTATTATGAATTTAGGGTTCTTTTTAGTGGTTTGGAAGGAAGGTCATTAAGTAGATGGAAATGATAGTGTTTAATAAATGTTTTAGGGTTTTCGTAGGTACCTTAAAAGGAAAAGAAACCCTTATAGAGTCACGGTCAAGACTCAAGACCCTTAGAAACGTGTAGTGGTCATCATATCATATGGCGTTTATAGCTGCTTGAATCCTAATTTAAATGTCGAGTGCTAGTTGGCGTAACCAGTCAGCGGCTGGGGTAAAAAGATTAAGTTCCCGCAGGCCACCAGGAAAACAGTACAGCTGGCAATCGTTGGCAATATGCGCCAGGATCGTGTAGTGATATGAAGTTTTAATACCACTACACGAACACCTTCCTGAAGGAGGAATTCTGGCCGAAGGGTATGGTCTATCGTCGCTTCCGTGGTAGATTACCGGTTGAAACTACAAGAACGAAGCCTCAATAACCTAGCATCAATTTATTTTTATTTTTTATTATTGTATATATGTTAGTCTTTAAGGTATTTATTATATGGGCCTTTTATTATAATGTATTAACACTTAATGAATTTGATGCCTGAAATAAATGATATATTATTATTATTATTAATATCTGTCTGCATACCTTTAGAGTTATGCGAAAACTATAACTTCTAAATCAACGCAATCAACTACACAACAACTACATTCTTGAGTCTTGCAAATTTGTAAGAAAACACACAGACTTATACTCCCCGATAAAAAGTATAAAACGCAATAATAGAAATCTAAATAAGCTAAGAGTACCTTTTACAAAATTAAAAATAGTTTCATCTAGCCCCCACACTATGTTGATCAAAATTTACAATCACATTCCAAATTACATTAAAAACTTAGAAAAACCGTAAATTTTTTATAAACGGTTGAAAACATTCCTAATAAATAAAAGTTACTATAACTTAGCAGAATTTTTCAATGATAAATATGAAATTTAACTGATAATATTCTTCGGTGGCACAATTCAATTTAATTTAATTTAATTTATTATCTATAAATCTATAATTGTATAATGCTTGAAATGTACACTAATCTTAATATAACTTATTACTTATGAAATTTAAAAATATGTACATATGTCACTCTCTTGTTTGCTATGCCCTTGCAGGGCGTCACATGTATACCTTTATTTTTCTAACACCGCAAAATTGTAATGTGACACGCAATAAACGTTTGAATTTGAATTTGAATCAATAGATACGGCCGGTTATACCGCATATTTTGACGCTTGCACAGAAATCAGAACCTATAGGTTTTTTTTTCGCCCATTTGTTGGAACCAATAGGTAGAACCTATAGGTTACTTAACATCATTCATCATCATCATTTCAGCCATAAGACGTCCACTGCTGAACAAAGGCCTCCCAAATGACATATCATTGGGGGGAAATGTCAATACTCCGCACGTTTTACAGGCGGGTTGGCGAGCGCAGTTTTTTTATAAGATTTCGCACATAGAGGCTGCTGCCTGGCCCTTACTACAGGACTTAGTCGCCTCTTACGACACGCCTCCTGTTGGCGGTAGGGAAGAGTATTCTTTACGGCCACACGGCAATTAACGTTGACCTAGAATTACGAAATTTGGCAAGAAGCAATGTCATAAAGTAAAGGTGAAGGATAAAGTCGGAAAACCGTAAATTTATAGTTACCAAAAACATTTTTAAAAATCTTTGGGACTTAATTTCCGTTATGGACAAACTATTTACATAGGTACCTACAAGTTTGTACGGAACCCTCGATGCGCGAGTACGACTCGACCTTGACCGGTTTTTAATAAAGGAAATGATTTAGTAGTATTTAAGACCAAGGAGGCAGCACGGGACTTCCCCAAGTTTTTAAAGCGATCTCCATTGAACACATACATCACGAATTTTTTTCTTAAACAAGTATTAGTTAACACGTAGATTTGAGTAAAGAAACCTTATGTTGTACAACTAAATACTACTTAATACTATACTTTTCTTGTATTTAAGTGCACACTGACTAACATACTATTCATTTATATTATATACATGGATAACTGTTATTGGCTTTCCGTAGAGTTAAGATATTTTATGTAAAATGAAATCTGTAAGCTGTTGTTATCCCTAATAAATAAAAATAAAATAAAATAAATACACTGATTTCATAATAATAATCACGAGTACATTTATTAACTCTAAGACACCAACCCATACCACCGCTACTTTACTTAATAATTAGATTAGATTTTTTGTAAATTTATCTGATAAAAAAATATTGTTGATTTATGTGAAAAGCGGTCTTGCTACTAAAACAAATGCTTATTGCTTCTTGGACCGTGTGGACCGGCAGTATAAGTGCAATTAAGAAGACAAGTTATAACAGTAAAAAACTTAGCGTTTACTAAATATTAGGCCGTTCTATTTTATGACAAGTAGCCTCTTTTGATTTGACTAGGTCACACGTAGGCATACCATCTTGAAAACAAAAGTAAAAAACAAAACAAAATACCTACTCATCGGCTACCACATCTGTCACCAAAAATCCCCAACAAAACAATCCGAAAACCTTTCACACGCCGATGACAGAACCATACATTACACGCTCGGTGAAGCACCCTTGAGCCGCTGGCAAATTACCCAGCGCTCAAACCGCTCGCGAAGAGTGCTCAGACCGCTCACCGCTCGACCTACTTCGCTCACCGGATTAATTGTGGACGCGTTACTCGCGTGCCGCAATTTTATTGTAATTTTGAGTTATGCGCTTTTGCGATGACCGTGGGTGTAATAGGGTGGAGAGGTTTCTTCACCTAGTTTTCGTGCTGAGTTCGTTAATTGTTAACAGCCTCATTGAGAATGTTTGACATATTTTTTAAGTGGCACCTTACCCACTATTAATCTGTCAAGCTCAAACTACCCAAATGTGGTCGCGTATTAATAGAATTTCCATTGTGTCTCGTTTCCGTGGCCAGACGGGTACAGAGTATACACAGTTAAAGAGTATTGAATAAATAATAATATGCCAGACATCAATTATTATGGTTTTGGAGTAAATAAAACATTTTATACTACGGACAACTTTTTTTTTGCTGGGGACGTCTTCAATTCAATTCAATTCAATATATTTATTGCAGTATATAGTCTTTCAGCATTAGAGGCGAGCCAATCGACATCAAAAGTTAGTTATTAAAATTGATTCAACCCGAGAATTAAACCCGGTCCACTTGCACTAAAGGCAAATCATTGCGCGACTGCCACCAATCGGGAGTCGGGACGAATTGACTTCGGATAAAGACTGTTAGAGCACATATTTATCAAAACAAAATAAATTCGATAACAAATAATAAAAATTATTATCCAGAATAACCTATAAAGTAGATTGGCCTTACCTAGTTATACTAATTGTGTAGTGCTTTAGTCGATATACTTATCGACTTACTTATTACTTATATTATATCTTTAGTTTTTTATTAAAATCGCAAATATAACAAATATCTTTGATAATGGACTTAAAGTAATGATATCGATTCAGTCGTGTTATGAAGTAGGTACTTAGTTTTATAAAAAACTATCATTGTTTTTTAAAATTGTTTTCGTTTCTAAGGTTTGTTTATTTGTTGGTTGGTTATTTTATTAGTCTCTGTTTAATTAGTTATGTGCTTGTGTCGTTTGTTTTATCTATTACATTTTTGTTTTCATTATTTGTGTCAGTTTATTAGATGTGTTTAATAATCAATGGCTTACCTTATCCCTAATCTCCTGGCGCATCTTCTCCCGCTCCTCCTCCATCTTGCGGTGCTTCTCCTTGCGACGGTCTTCGGCTTCGCGGATTGCTTCTTGTCGCTCGCGTTCCGCTTCCTCTTCCTTTTCTTTGTCGTCGCTGTCATCGCCGTCACCGCCCACCGCACCTGCGACAAACATATAATAAATTAATAAAGAGCCAGACGACACACCAATATAATCGGTGGATTGTCATGATTATGAAATAGGGAATCAATGTTCTTGTGTTTTGAGATACCAGATGGTTTATTTTGTCAAGGGATCTCTGTTCTCTCTAGATTTTCACTTTTCAAGAAAATAAAATCTTTTTTTTAAATGTTTTATTTTGGCCTGAAATATTTGTAATTTTTGTGTATAACTTATAAAAATAATAGACAAAGTGCCCAAAAATGTCTACGGTAGATACATCTGTTTATAACTAAAGAATAATAAACATGTGATACAAAACAACATACACGACGTATTTCTGCAACAATTTTCTGAAAGTGGGTAATTCGTTTATGGGAAAATTCAATTCAATTCAATTCAAAAGATTTATTTCAGACAAAGTCCATACTAATACAGTCGAGTCAGTAACACCATAAAACTACACAAACGTTTTCGCGTCTTCGACAAATTACCATGTCTATTGCTGAACTACCTATGTATAATTTAAATCGCATGTTAAGTTAATTCTAATGAAAAAAGGTTATTACACTGTTAATGACTATTTAAATGATAAACATGTATGGAATTAAATACTGCCCTACTCGGTATTTACGGTACGGTATCACCTTTGATGATATAAGAATTCGTTTAATAGATAGAGTATACCGTTTTAACGTACAGTTAAAGGCAGGTCAACCTACCGGAAAGTTAAAGGTCATTCAACCGATTTTTAACTTTAAGTCAGACGCATAGAAATTAATATCAATTGAGAAAACTTTACGTTTCGTGGTAGGTTGCCGAGCTGTTGTCTGTACCTAAGAAGAAGGACAGACAACTGACTTATATGTTTTTACGTTTAGTTGATATTGTTTAGTTTAAAAATTCTACTGCGGTGTGAAAACAACGCCCAATAAATCCACAATACCGTTCCAGCTCATGTTCCAGCCTCCACTAGATGCTTTTAATTGGAATACATTAATATTCAATTACCGCAAAGTTTAATACCATAATTATTTGCACGGATTTTGAAACGCGCTTATTTCGCGAGGTATTAATTAAACATACGATTATTATGTTTATTCACGAGTTTGCGATATTTAATGGCAATAACTGTTGAACCAGTAGATAAAATCTTCGCGAAGTGTGAGGATTCATACGTAGGATTACCACGCTAAAAATGTATTTAGAACATCTTTATGTATGCACTGCGATGAGAGAGCCAAATAAGTGTGGCATACATTCTATTAACCAAGCGGCTAGACATTCTAAAATAGAATAAATATGTTTATTGCAAAGACTAAAAAACCGGGTTTAAGGGTTAACCATTTAGGCGACTAGCCCGACGTTCGGCTTAAGCCGTCCTTAGGGTAACCTGTATACATATCCGGTTAACCCGTGTAATATCGCTGATTAATCGGAAAGAACGAGAGAGAAATGTATGAAAACTTGAAAAAAGTGAACCTTAGGCAGGAACTGGTTTTTACGATTGGGTTAACCCATATTTAGGGATTAGCCGTAAACGTCGGGTTTTCAGCCGAATCGTTGAAATTAACGGATTAAAACCTCTATACGGGTAATTTTTTGGTCTATGTTCAGCAGTGGTAGGTATGTGAGGCCTATGTTCACCAGATATCCTACGGCTGAAATGATGATGATGTAAGTACTTTAAATTTATTCACAAAATTTTATGCTTATTATTTATTATTATGGTGGTATTTTTTCCACAAACTAACCTCTCTTCACCAACATGAGTACACTATAAGTGGCTACAAGTCAAGCAGTTTAAACGGGTCATCAACATCATGCAATGCTAATACAGTATGTTAACTAACGACAGGCGTTCGCATTAACCATACTAATAATACCATAGCGTCCATACTAGCTAAAAAAATATTCCCATTTAAAGTAAATATGTTTTTAATTTTAGAATTTCCAAAAAAAAAAAAATGAAATTCCGGCCCTTTTCTCACCGTGCGAGCAAGATAGAAAAGCGATGTCGCCAGTTTGCACATTGTAATTACGCTAGTTACTATTCCGCGTTACGATTTTGATTATAAAAAGGCGTTTAGATATTTATATTTTTTGGATTTTGAGTTTGTTTAAGCCTATTCTTGTAAATTTATATTTTTATTTTAATTAATTAATGATGTGGATAAACTGGCTGAAGGGAACGCCCTCTGTTATTTTACATACTGTATATTATTATTACTATAGTACTAGTTCAGACTCGCCACATATTCAAAACACGTCTCGCTAGAAAAAGCCTATACAGAAAGCACTTGAGCACAGAAAAACACCAGGGAATCAGTTCCCGGAAAACTGGCATGTTCCCGGGCAGGCGACGTGACAAATGCTCAGATTGACGTGAAATGGAGATTTGAATCGGCGCCATGTTGGATCGGCCACTCAGCGTAGGGCTGCCACAAAAGAAATTTACATACACATTTTTTCCGCGAGCAAATACGAATGGCAGCTGCGGTGTTAAAGACTTTTTTTAGTTGGAAATGCGAACACTGGCTGCTATTATTTGAAAGGTTGAATAGGGTAAACTGGTCATGATGAGAAAAAGGCAGCATTTACAAAAAATAAATTGATTTTTTTACCATGTTATGAGTTTCTATGAGTTGATAGAGTGGGGCGCAGATTTTATGCAAAAGGCAGTGCAGTGGTTCGAACAGAAGCTACCATTCTGATGACCTTAAGTCAAGCATGCCAACAAAGATATTGGAACAAAAAAAAGAAACCACTGCTGGCTACCACTTATATTGACACACAGAATGAAAATATTTCAGCTTCTGACCCGCTGGACATGTTTAAGCTCTCCACCTGGGTATCTAATATAAGCATACGTAAGTGTATCGAGATCGAACTAGATTGTGTTAAAAAGGCAAAAAGTTGTTATAATCCAACCATGTTAAGAACTAATGTTATTGAAGAGTTACACCGTAAATATAATGGATGGCACACACTATACACTGACGGCTCTAAAACAAAAACTGGTAGTGGTGCTGCTTTTTTTGACCCTACTAATAACTGTCATAAAATGTTAAAAGTTAATAGAGGTTTATCTATTATGTCGATCGAACTGATTGCTTTGTCGGAGGCACTTCATTACTGCGGAAACTTAAGAGTTAACAACATTGTTATTCTAACTGATAGCAAGAGCTCGCTTCAACATATAGCTCGATGCGCTTCTAACATTAGAGGCACACCGATAGCATATCAAATTTTGGATTCAATCCACCAAATTATCAGTGGTGGTGTGACTTTGGCAATGCAATGGATTCCTTCTCATGTTGGAATATGGGGAAACCAAATAGTAGATAGCTTGGCTGGAAGGGCAGCGAATGAGGGTTCAACTTTTTCAACAGCTTTATATTATTCAGAACCATTACCTAAATTTAAGAAATTATGTTTTGCCAAATGGAAAGAATACTTCGATGAGCGATCCATGAGCAAAGGAATTTGGTATCGAAGTATCCAAAGCGAACCGCCTCATATCCCATGGTTTTCTGTATCAGAACTAAGTCGACGACAAATAATGATTGCACACAGGTTGCGTTCTGGACATGTTCCACTCAACAAATTTGCTTACCTCATGAGGAAGGTTAACTCTCCTAACTGTGAAATGTGTGGTACAGAGGAAGACGTACAACATATGTTGACGGAATGTGTCCGTAACGCAGCTAAAAGAGAATGGCTGTTGCGAAAGTTGAACTTAAACCGATCTGATATAGGAATTTTTCACAGCGTTTTGGCTGAACCTACCTCGGTAGCAGCCAAAATGCTATATACCATATATTATACGAAATAAATATAAGTAGATAGTTTGTCATTTTTAGTATAAGATACGATGGGATTGTCATCGTCACATATGTGTACAAAAATCCTAAATAAATTCCATTCAGAAATAAAAAATAAAAAAAAAAGAATGGTAGCGTGTATTGGGAAACAACATGAATAAAAATGGAACACTTTAGACAGTTTAAAATGACACATTTAATTCGCTTTAAAAAAGTTTTTGTATAGGCAAAGATTTGTCTTATATAATTATTCGTTCAATTATTATTTTGACATAGTTAATTTTAAAAAAGTTTTTTCCACATTGATTTGGATTTGGGTGGACTGGGAACGGCCCAACCAAATTTATTGTCTGCTTTCTCGTAACACAAGGTTGTTTATTTTTAACTTCGTGGCCAAGACAATTTGGTGTGTTTTCAAGGGCCTATTAGTTATTTATTTTGAATAATTTGACAGAAGGCGGCCTAGGTCAACGTCCTTAAGTATTTTTTTAGTTCAGACCAATGCCTTAGTGTTATTGATTAATTTTATACAAGCTAGAGTTAGCTTGCCCGAGAGCAGACACAATAAGCAAAACAATTGTCATGTATCATATGTGATACATCAGACAAAGAACCTGTTTATAATGTTTTTTTTTGTGTAGAGGTCCTTTACAGGGAATCCCACATGAAGCCTACCTAGGCAATTTATCATTTACTTTTAAATAGTCAATTATAGTAAATTATGAGCTTAAGATCTCAATGATTTGAATTAATTCAAATTCATTTTTTTAGCAAAGGAGCAAAGGATAGCAAAAATCCATGTGTTAGTACAATTTTAGAGAGTATAGAGCTAGTGTTAGTAATTGAAATAAGAATTTATAAAAATGGATAGCAATATTTTAATTTAGCATTAGTATTTACATTTTACTAAATATATTTATGATATTTTAATTTTATATCAACCATTTGGCAGCCAGTAATAGCAAATATGCTTGTGCTTCACTTCACGTTTGTCATCTTATTGTTATCTACATTTTCACAAATCAAGAAAGAAAGAAAGAAGGAAAGAAACGTTTATTCGACGCACAAGAGAAAAAAAGTAATACACAAAACAATATAAATCAGATGTGTCGAAAAGGCACTCAGCATTTGTCGTGACAGCCACGGACTTATTACGACGCTGATTTTCGGCGGGAATCTCCGACGCTGGAACGTGCAGCGAGTGATGCAGCGGCACATCGGACCACCAGAGAATCCCAAAACCCTCCAACGGACTCCGGGCCCATGAGGAGCACAAAATCGGTCAGAGAAAACCCGGAACCCCCGATAGGCCGATGCACCGCCGCCCACAAGCACGGTGCCAGACGGGGCAACATATTAACACGAAACGCCACACGGTGTCACTCTGTCAAATCACTTGATTTGCTTTGAATGACGTAACATTTTTTTATTCTCCGCGAGTTAGAATTCGTCAACCCTACCAGAGGGTGAGTGCAAATGTGTTTTCTAATTCCATCGCGACCCTCCGGTTAATCGCTTATTGTTCAACGATCGGATCCGAAGCACCGCTGTTCAATACAATGTTTTATTTCCTGGAAAATTGTGGAGATAGCCTGTCCCACCCAATCCGAAGCGACGGCCCTGGTAATGGGACAGCGGTGACTATAATTCAATGTTTGCTACTTCAGTAACGACTAAGGAGGTTTAATAGAACTTATACAGGGTAGCTGGTTAGATAAAAGAATCACTTCAAGCCAAGCTTAAGAAATAAAACTACTTATATCGAATATTTCAGTGCCGAAGGTTCCCACAGAATATCGGTACCGAGACATGCCTTAAGCTACCAGAAGACATAATAATATCTGATAAATATTTTTGTTTTTTTTGTTTAATTGATGTGCCTAATAAATATTACTTATTATGGTATGATTTAGTAATGATACAAAACTAACTGGTATAAAATACATTCAAAAATTGTAATTTAATATTTGAGGTATCATGCGAACTCCAATAACGCTTTATCCTTCAACGCATTCGAATAAGTTTTATACGACCTGCGTATCCAAGAGGCGAGCATACTGGACTTGGTAGACTTGGACTCCTAGGTTCGATTTCCGGTCGGTCGATATGGATACATTTATTTTCTACTAGCTGCGAAGCTGCTGCCCGCGACTTCGTTCGCATTGTCTTTAGTTTATTCACAAAGGATTATCTGCGCAACTTTCTTAATTTTTTCTTTAAAAAGAACCTTCTCCTGACTATAATTAACACAACAAAAAAAGAATTAGCGAAATTGTTCCACCCGTTCACGCGTGATGCGATGACCAAGGGAAATAGGGATTCATTTTTATATATATAGAAGATATTGTCTCAGGTCAGTCAGGTGTGTCTGGGTGTTGTGGTACCGTCGTTGTTTCTGATTTCTGTAACACAAGTGCTTTGGCTACTTACCATAAAATCTGAGTAATGTATGTTATGTTGTCTAATATTTATTTGTTGTTATTTATTTGTCTAATATTTATAAATGTCTAAAGAAATGAATTAGCTATTTAAATACGTCGTTTGAAGTATGTTACAACAAGCAATTCATTATGTTTAGTATTTATATTAGTTTAAAAAAATATTACGGAAAATACTAGATGCAAATATATCTCAAAATTTAAAAAAAAAGCTATTTAAACTAAATTAATCTGCAAATACAGTTTGTTTGATTTAAAAGACAGCAATATTTCAAAGTTCTCTCAGTTCAACCAGGGATCGGAAACCGGTTATTTTACTATGGAACCTTAACCGGAATAATAAAGGTTTTCGCTAAATTAACTATCACATTCTCCAAATACCGACTGAAAACCTATGGCAAATTTTGTTTTATGGTCAAATCTTTACAACTACTATCAAATATTAGAAATGGGTCTTATACATTCTGAAATAAATATTAACCGGTTTCGATCCTTGCTTCAAACTAGACTGTTCAATTCTCCCAACTTATCGTACGATACCGATTGCCCAATCTATCATAGAAAGATTTCAACTATTCCTTCAACACAAGCGATTTGTCGGCACCGCTGCGGCTAAAGAACTTCGAGGTACAGTCAGATATGTTGAACAAATAGGTGCAGTTTGTCTTTTAGCGCGAATTATTTTTCTAGCGGTCGAGTGGCGGTAGCCGAGCGGACAGGTATGAACGAATGATAGGCGCTATTTGTAAATAGATAGACACCGACACCTTTCACACAACGGAAGCCTGGGCAACACGGGTCTCTTGGCATTTTGTTTGTGGCGGGGAGATGCGCCTGCACATTATTTTTTGTTATACGACGTGGCGGGGCGTGGTGGAAATACGTGGCTGCCATGACATGAAGTCACGAAGGGCGGGGCTCGATCGGAAGGAATGCAGTCATAATCTATGCAAACTCACTGCACACTCAAGTGACATACGCACGCTAAATTGCACAGTGTATTCTCTCTGACAGCTGGTTGTTGCCACTGACCGTCTAAAACTACGATAAAGCACAGAATAAATAATAGTTATAGTTGTTGTTTTTTTTATCTGTGAATGCCTGTTTCTCGCTCGTGCACTCAGTTGTTGTCCTTTGTGTTTGTCTTTTTATTTTTGTATTGTTTATAATGTAATTGATTATTATTGTAATTATAATTGTAAATGAAAATAATAGTAATTTAAATATATTAATGTTCTTGTATAATTGACTGAATTAATTTATTGGTATATGTTTTGTAATAAATATTGTTATTATTATTATTATTATTTTAAATTATTATTATTTTCTTTATGAAAATTTATTGATTTTAATTTATTTTTAATTTTTAATGTTTTCACCGAAGTTGTCTGGATTATATAGCCCAGGGCCCCCGCAGAATACCAGTGTCGCGGCAGCTATTTCTAGCTGCCACGACTAATACTGAGCGGGGGACCCTTTTTGGCACATTTCTCTCTTTATTTAAGTACATAATGTCATTATGATATGTTTTTTTTGTGCCAAATAAATAAAACTTATTCTTATTCTTATTCTTATTCTTAAATAAGATCCGCACTGTCGAATCGCGCGGTTCGCATCCGAGCGGATTCCGCCGTGTCTGAACTAGCTCTTATAAGTCAATACAGTATTAAAATCCTTAGTGTGCTACGTAAAACTCGTAGTAAGCTACATTCGTAGTATGCTACGAAATTATTCGTCAGATTTTTCGTAGTATGGTCTCTGTGTTGAATCTTCTAGATAGAGAGCTAAAGTGTAATTCAAAAGTAATTACGTACTGTCACTTTGCTTGAGTACAGAAATAAAATCTTTTTAGGTTTAGTTAAAATCTAGACTTAAGAAAGTCCTTCTAGTTAGCGTTAGTTCGTTGTACCCAAAACCGCCAAAAGTCAAAAGTCATTTATTCAATTTAGGATAGAAAATTGCCACTTATGAACGTCAATAATAACATTCTACTCAAATCACCTGAACTATTTAGTTTATATAAACAATAAAGTTTTTAGAAGGATCGTTCTGGGTCCGTCCAAAGTTGCTGTGCCCTACTGGGTCCATATTATTTAACTGCCAAGATTGTAACACCCAACTTGTAATATGGTAAAGCAATAAATGATTGAGTATTGAGTATTGAGCATTATTGGCCCATATGGGGCAGAACATGTCTTCTTACTCTCCCATTTTTTTTACTAGCGCTTCGAGACAAGACACAGACAATCTGGCAAGTGCTGAGAAGAAACGCCGGAACAAACTCAGTCACCACTAGCCTTACGTTTATAAAGCAAAAAACGTATATTTCGACACTCAAGGGAATCAAAATGTATAGGGTACTTTTCGTTGACCTAAAACCATGAAATTTGGCTAGTAATATCGTCTTAGACTACAAAAACAGGAAAAAATCTGAAAACTATACATTTGTAAAATTTTGTAATTAATTTGCAATTGAACTGCGAGACTCAATTCCTGAACTATTTATAATATGTACCAACAAATGTGTATGGAACCCTCGGTGGGCGAGTACGACGCGCACTTGTCCGGTTTTTTAAAATAAACTGAATAATCAAATTGAGCATTGATTTAAAAATAGTTTTACATTGGACTACGAATGAACTGAAAATCTCAATCTGACTCGCTCCAAACCTTTTTATTGTAGTGTCAAAGGCAGTTATTTCCATAGAATTGCTCTATTGTGGATGCTCTCTTGTTGATAATAATTTGCTCGCTGAATGGCGGCATCTTTGCCACTTGGTATGTGAGGTTGAATAAAGGCGGTGCATTGTTGGATGCGTCTCAAAAGGTTGGTATGTTTTAGAAGGGATGATTGGAAATCGAGAAGTAATTTGAAGATATTGCGGTTGATTTTAATTATTTTAGTTTCATATTTCTCGCTGGCCATTATGTGGGGATTTGGGAATTCGGCGGGTAAAAAGACGTACTTTTAAGAATAGTTTTCTAGATCATCATCATTTCAGCCATAGGACGTTCACTGCTGAACATAGGCCTCCCCTAATGACTTTTAGATTGGCCGGTTGGAAGCGGCCAGCATCCAGCGGCTTCCCGCAACCTTTAACAGGTCGTCTGTCCACCTTGTGGGTGGACGTTCTACGCTGCGCTTGCCGGTACGTGGCCTCCATTCCAGAACCTTTCTGTCCCATCGACCGTAAGTTCTACGTGCTATATGCCCCGCCCACTACCGTATTTATCTTGATAAAATATGGTAATCATATTTTATTATAAATTATAATCGATTTTTCCGGCGCCTTTTCAATTAAGTGACCCCAATCCACTGCTCTCAAGTGTAGTATTATTACATTATCGAAAATTATCAGCGCTTTAATTATCTTACAATATTTAAAAGAAAACCAATTAAACCCGAGTCACGGTACATAACAAATGCATTACTGAACATTTTACAAAAGCAACCGAGAACGGAATATAAATATTTTATTCCATTTTCGTACCGGTGCTGTTGTTTTTCGTTACATTTCGTTGATTGCATAATAGTATTCCTGGTAGCAATTGCTGCAATATTTAAAAACATTCTTTGTTACAAAGCAATTTAAAATTGCATTGTAACGAAGAATTCAGTTCACTTTTCGAACATAATAGGAAAAGGAGACTGGTAAAGAATTTACAACTCAAAAACTGCTCAACCTTGTATAAGCAAGTAGTTCATAAAATTAAATAAGTAAGTTTAAAATTGAAAGCAAAAAAAAAACATCATAAACAGCCTACGTTAGTCTACTCCCGGACAAAGGCCTCTCCCAATGCACGCCACTGAGCCCGATCCACGTAAAAAAATATGTATTAAATGTTATTAGCTAGTAAATATAATTTATTTTCAAAAGAATGATAGAGTCCATATCTATATTCTATAGTTATAAAATAAATAGTTTTTTCTCGACTTTTCCGATTAGTAATGTTTAAATGGTTCATATTTGTATGCGTAAGACATGTTAAAAACATTTTTTTATCTATATTTGACCTTGCCCTCAATTCCACAAAAAAATTAAATATCATGCCTAACCTCAATTGTTTTGCCCAACTTCCTTTCTAAATAAAAAGGCCGCCGCTACCATTATTCAAATCGAAGTTAATATCACACATTGTTCCGTCAACTTTACATACGACCGGGCGAAATTCATTTCCATCGGCACGCGCGTATCGCCCCCGAGACAATGCCACGGATGCCAGGATCGACACCCAGACCTAAACGAATTCCTTAAGTATGACGGGTGCGAAACTCAATTTATTATAGAAAGCGGCTCCATAACGCGGTGCCATTAAGAAAAAGGCTCTCGCCTAGCGATCCAATTATTAATTGAGCGCTCCGTTTGGAGACGCCGACATGCCCCTGACAGAATAATAATTTCGATCTACCCCAACGCGAATTCAATAATTCCACAAGATCGAATTCTCGAGTCGAGTGTACATTTTTTTTCATCCTCCTTTAATTAAATATTGCAAAGTTATGACGTCTACGTCCCGTGAATATTCATTTTGGATTTAAATAATAATCATTCTTTCGTATTTACCTTTGGGATTATTATAACTTTTTGACACTCTTTACTTAACTTTTGCTAAGCGAAAAGTTGAGTTTGAGTTTGACACGTTATTATGGTTTTTACAAGCGTTGTTTTGTAATAATATGGAAAAAATAAACGTAACTAAGAAAACCAGTACACAATATAGGTAACAAAATATCTAATTTACTGTTACATTTGTCATCAAATTACATTGGTTAAGAATGACCACGTCTGTTTATACAAAGCAAATCTTAGTAATGATATAAATGTGAATGTTTGTACATCACTCAATCGAGCTCTAACGACTGATTGGAATTAGCTGAATAACACTTGGTATTTTGTGTAATAACATTTCGGAAAAATCACCATGTAAAGCATTTATAGAAAATCAATGTAATGAAAGAAATGGTATATTAATTGCTGAAAACATGGTCTGACACTGGCGTTAATTTTATGTCCAAGTTGATATTTAAGTATTGTTTTCTTACATGTAAATCTGTTCAGAAATCCAGCGGTTTCCTAGTATTTCCTAAACAAGTGTACCTATTTTTCCTGTTCCAGGATAATCTTAGCGCAACAATATCAATATCCCGCTGTAGCTCTTTCATCGTTTACATGCATCTAGGTTGTGATCGCGTCACGTCACTGATACGGTTTCGCGGTAATTGGATTGCAGCACGAGTTGGACAAGTCCGCCGAACTGGGAACAACTTTCAGTTCGCGGCGAAGATCAATTTCAATTCTGTGCGGTGCTATATTGGGTGAGGGACTTGATGTACCGAGCGTAGAGTGTAAAGAACGCATAGAGCAACATGTCATATATCTATCTACTATACAAGGTGTCCTAAGAAGGGGGGGGGGGGGGTCTGGTGTCAGAGGATACTTATGCCTATCGATTTGACCCCCATGTATGCTAAAACATGTATTTAAAAATAAGTGCCGTGCGTTATTCTTCCAAAAACTCGGGAATGGCTCGACCTATTTGTATGATTTCTTTTTTGTATCATTTGTAATTATCACGTTATGGTTTGATAATTTTTTTTTTTTTTTTAACTAAATGTAATTAAAAATGTATTAATTATGTTAGCTCAAACACACTTGTATTAACTATGTAATTAAATCTTGTAATTAGTTTTAGCCTACTTCTAACTGACGTATCGATTTGACCCTTAGTAAGTATTTGACATTCGGATGACAATACAATAATTTGACAACATTGTCCTGACCTGATGATGGAGTCAAGAGGAGGGTAGTATTACTCTTCAATAACTGCTAGTAAAACCTTCGTGTTTGGGCTCATTTGATTTATTCTGACGAATCCAGTACATATATGTGTTAATTTTTTTTTTTAAACTATTGTATCAACTATTGTATAAAGTTTTTTTTGCCACTGGTGAAAAAGTGATAGCTGATTGTAAAATTGGGACAACACAACGTCTGCTGGGAAGGAGCACATACAGTAAAAATTTCATTATTTTGTTCCACAAAAATTCCGCCAATATTTAATCTGTGGCTGTATTTTCGTATGTGTGAGAGTTGAAAGGACTTGTCAGTTCATACTAAATGTAAGTGAAAAATCATTTACGTGTTTCGGAGAAAGATGGTCCTTACTGCTGCTCTATAGGGTAAGGCTGCTCTGTGGCTGGGGCAGCTAGTAAAATATAAAACCCTATTTTGTAACTTAATTTGCTTTTAGGGAGTGATTCTAGTGCTAAAATATAACAACGTTCACTATGCTTCTAGCGATAAGACCGCCTAAATTCTGCACCTTTCTGTAAACATCAATTGTAACTTCTATGTATTATGTACAATAAAGAGTATCTATCTATCTATCTATAAGACCAGTACCAGTACTACAATCGCAAAAAGAACACGTACAAATATCGCTCATATATTTTAATTAATCACGATGATACGTGTCAAAATAGTTTATTTTTAGAATAATGGTACTGACCTATCGATAGCGTTTGAAGGCGTGGGCTTTTGGAATGACGTCACCGGGGTAAAAATAAATTAGGTATGATATTAAGGTAGAAAATACTTAGAAAACTTCTACAGTGCTTTCTGCTACATAAGATAACCATTTATGAATTTATTCTATCATAAATTTTTTCGTAAAAGCGGGTAATTATTTACTAACGATTTGCTTTTGTTTGTTCGTTTGACGTATAACCTATCCTTCAACGATACGGAGTGTCACTCGATTGACAGTATTATTAATTCAGGAAATAAATTGCTGTCACAGTGTTGCTGTGTCCATTCACCGATAGAATTAAGATTAAAATTAATGGCTAAAATGTAGCTTCTATTGTCTAAAGGACTTTATGAACTTCAATATGCTATTATAAATTAGTGAACCGTGAATATTTATTATTAACTTTATGAAAGACCTTTATTTGTTATGTTCTTTACAAATAAGGATATTCTTATTCTTAGGGCAAGGATCTAGGGTACTGCTGGGAGCGTCTCTTTATTTGAATCTAGCTCATATACTGTCTCACTGTTAGGGAAAGGGGAAGCGTTAGAAGTGGAACTCTCAGAAATTTACACAGGCGAGGGATCTTTATCAGCGATCAACGCGAAATCGTCACAGACTGGTATTGGATACAGTCCCGACCACTCAAAGATTTCATAAAAATTGTTACGCTATGTGTAAAACTATCTACAACAAGATACCAAATCGCTTTAAGGAAATGCCTTTCAATCAATTTAAAACTTCATTGCGTGGATGGTTGCTGGATAGGGGTTTCTACTCAATTGACGAATTTATGAAACATAAGGAACCTTAATGTAGTCGATGCATAGTTTGATTGACTATTTTATGCAAAAAAAAAATATTGTTCTTAAAGTAATATTTCAATTGTATTCTTTGACATTGTTAACCATTAATTACTGACATAAATAATTTAATTTGACTACTGTTAATTCTGAATTTATTTTTATATTTATTATCTTGTAATTAAATATTTGCATGCTGTTTAACATAGCTAAGTAGGTCAATGCACTATTTATTTAAATACTTAAGATCACATTTTATGTACTGTACCCTACTTAATGGCAAATAAACAATTTGAATTTTGAATTTGGAACTTGGTAGAGATCCCAAGGGTTTTAGCTCCTCAGCCGAAGGAAACGAGTCTCGGTATGCTGGGTGATGCGTCCCCTGGACAAGTACATTGTCTGGTATCATAACCAAGGGTGTTAATTCCTTACTTCATATACATACGCCAGGCAATATGACAATATAATAGGTTGCATTTTGATTTTAAAAAAATATGATACCTTTGTACTGAAGGAAGCTAAAAAAGAAAACTTAAAGTAGACCTTAATTGTTTTACGATTTCATCATGAGTAGGTAACCTTACGTATGTAACATATCACAACTACATTGTCAATCATGAATCTAAAGAGCGGCATACTTTGATACAATAGGCTACTTTAGAAATAGATTGATTATCGATTGGATTACAAGAATAGAATAGTATTACATATTCATGGAAGTCCGTCTGGAGCGTGGAATGAAAAATGATGTGCTCAATAATTCGATAAAGGAACGAATTTATAAGTAAGCTGGAGGTTGTTAGCTTGGAAAGTCATAACCTCGTTGGACAAGTACGGAAGCTTTTACTGGTATACATTTACATCACGCAAAATAAGCCTACGACAGTCCACTGCTGAACTATTCTTTGCTATCCTCGGCTATTCTTTTCTATCAGATGCCAGCAGCAGCAACGTATTTCATAGCTTCAACTTGTCGGACGGCGCAATATGCTGCGCTTGCCAAGTCGTGATCTCCACGCACTAACACTTCTGTTTACTACGGTTATCGGTTTTACATAACCAGCCTACTCTCACTTCAGCTTTATACTCCTAAATAGTAGCTTGGTTATAAAAAAGAAATCATACAATTGGTTATGGAGTTGCTTGTACCTCAGCGCCAAAATTAAGCAAACAAGGTCGCGGCATAGTTAGTGTATGGGTGACCATTCAGACTAAATTTAGTGGGATTTCATCATCATCATTTCAGCTATAGGACGTCCACTGCTGAACATAGGCCTCCCCCAAATGTTACCAGGGACAGTCATCGTTGGGGGTTGTAGGTTGTATCTGCCTTCGGAGATTCTTAGCACCCCTTGCCCCGCCGTCACCCTGAACGCTACCGTAGTAGTGAGATTTATTTATCACAAATATCTCTATGCTTAGCACCTTAAAAATTGGTTCAGGCGAATGTTGCTTGATGGTTGTCATAAAACCTAGTCAGAGGCCTTGATTACATTACATCTGACAGTAAGATAAGTCACTTGCCGACCAATCCGTACTGGGCCCGCGTAGTAGTTTAGTGTCCAACCCAACTCATAGGTGACGTGAGGCTTGTGTCCTGCAGTGATTCACGAGTATAATCTAAGCTTCACTTTTTACTCCTAAATAAATAGGATTAGATTTAAGAAATACTTATAAGTGTAACTGGTCCTTATAAAATTGAGCCAGTCAGAAGACCCAATAATCTGATACTGAAAAGGCTTTTACAAAAACACTACGTAATTCAATTGGCGATATTTTTGAACATCAAAAATAAATACATACTGAAAAGCGGCAACGTTTATCAATGGGCTTATAAGCTGATTGGATTGGGCACTACATTCACTTCAATCCTTTTTCATTCGAGGTTCGATCCGTTTTTCCTACTAAAAGTATTTTGTTGTAATTATTTTATACAATTTAGTTTATGAAGAGCGTTGAAAAGTTATAATCTTATTTGTAGATTCATAAATACCATTTGGCAATCCCCCCCTAAATAAGAGTTATTGGGGGAAGCCTATGTTCAGCAGTGGACGTCCTATGGCTGAAATGACGATGTATCTCATAAACTTTGCAAGGCTGAAATCAACACATGCTCAGGGCATTGTACACACAACCTGTGAACGATCAATACATTAATTAACTAAGTTAATTACTCAGTAATGTTAACCCTCACGATAGACCGATCGGTCATTACGACCCATAATGCGTTGCATCTGACCCAATTAAATTTATGGACATGTTTACACTGAGCCATAAAGACCCGTGTTTACGAGGGTCATTTCGACCGGGAATTATAAGTGTTTTAATGGTAATCGTTCAGTAAACAAGTGTTTGGTGTTGTTATTTTAAGTCATGTTGAGTTATTACAGATAATAACTGCCGTCATAAGGAGAAAAGACGTATCTGACATTACAAAAAACAAACTATAAAAATACTAGTGATGGGCCGACTATAGTATTTGCCGACTAGCCGACTAATCGGTTTTCAAATTGCCGACTAGTCGGCCGACTAGTCGGCAATGCCGATCAATCTAATACCTACTTGTCGGAGGTAGTCGAGCCTTTTCGTCATTACTCGGCTTTGTCATCGCGCGGCCGCTGAACATGTAGTAATATGTTTATTTATTTTTATTTCCTGTTTGTTTTGTGTTTGCTGCGCCGATCTAAGTTAAATCTATTTTAAATAAATAAAATAATACTGTGTGTGGTGTCATAAAAGGTCGAAAACAAATTTGCGAGTGTGGACATTCATAGATGATATCGAAGGTGAACCGTCAAAAGTGAATACAGTGCCAGGGAATTTTTTCACGCGGCAGTCAGGCAGGAAAGCGAATGCGACAAGTATATATATCAGGTTTTTATAATGAAAAGACAGTAACTTAGGCGCCGATTATAATCGGCATATTTTGCCGAATAGTCGCCAACTACAAACGATGCCGAATAGTCGGCTTTCCCGACTAGTCGACCCATCTCTAAAAATTACTGATCGAGTTGTGTCTTTTTTTACTGATTCCGAATATAATTATTGTAACTCAATTCATAAAAAAGTGTCAGATACTTCTTTTTTCTTTATGACGGCAGAATTATGGAATAATTTTCTTAAAATTTCATGACAGGGCTTGAGCAGGGCATAACGGCATTTTCGTCAAAATACCCTTACCAGTAATAATAACAGTCGTAACACTCATTTGTTCAGTATATATGCCCTCTTCCGGGCATTTATACACGTCTCAAAATAATATATAACTTTGCACTACCTCCGCTTCGGGACTACATATCAGCTGGTGATGAGAAGAATGCACTAACGCAGACTAAAAAAATCACGTCCAGAAATAGCAATCGCACAGAGGCAAAATCTTATTGTAAGAGTATTGAGTATTGTAATTAGTTTATATCTCATTTTAAGTAAACTGTTTTTTAAGTTTTTTATTAGAAATAAATGTCTTTAAACCTAAGAAACAATGCAACAAACTCAGTCACCTTTGTCAGTCTTTTTTTCGAGGAAATACAATTACAAGACATGTAGTAACTGCGAGCTAAGCAGAGTCCATGCATTCTTGTTGTTGCAATGATCATCTACTTTATAATATCCTAGAACTGATAGCAGTCCATGTCGCCGAAATCGGCCTGGAGCTAATATTTTACGAGAAGCATAAAGAGTAATTCTTGTCCAATCTCTTAGAGCAACGCCAAGGTGTAACGTTGCATCGAAAATTATTAAGGTAAAGATGAGGTGTGTGATAGAATCCGTCCACAAATCCCAGCGGGGCTGGCGGATCGTCCCTGTATCTGAAGGGGTTAAGCATAGCTCTGAGACGAGCGGGTAAAATGTATAACATGAAAAAACAGTTTAATGAAAGTTCTGGAAGTTGAAAATTTAATAAATAAAGAGCGCTAGACAACACACCAATTGAGGGTCGTCCATTTGTCGTCCATAATCATAGGGGACGATGGAAACCCCAGTTTCAAAATGTCAATATTTTACGTGAAACATGAAATGCACTGGCCACTTTTCATGAACGCGAAGTAAATAATTAACATGCTTGTGTTACAAGGTATTAGACTTAGAATTTAAGCACATCTAGACCTAACAGAAAAAAACATTTTCTAAATTGACCCGAAGCGGAACTCAATCATGGCGAATCACAACGCTACAACGCTGATTGGATCGAGAAAATATCGTTACATAAATTATGGAAAAAAACTGAGCAAACACTTTATTATTTGTATGCATTTACGCTTGTTATACTGCTAATAATGTTATTTCTTTTTATATAAAATAACTATATTTTTACCTGCTATAAATATACTTTATTAAGTCCTAACAAAACGTATCATTCGAGTCCAAACAAAAGACACTTGATGTACACACGAATGAGTTATGAATAAAACATTTTCTTTACAAAAATAGAAACATCTCTGAATTATTCAATAAAAAAATCAAAACTGGTTCAAATTGGACGAGAAAGAATCAAGAAAAACAAAATAGTCAAGTTCGAAACCTCAACGTTTTTAAAGTAGGTTACTAAAGCGAAAATCAAAAGAACTTTAAAAGATGCCATTGTATTTAAAGAGGCAACCATCTTGGCTTATTTAAAGACTAATAAAACACATTGCTGGATGCCGGAGTATGTATAGGTCCTACTGCATGTCGTATCATACTGTTACATCGTAATATTTCATATAATATTTCGCACTCGCCGCTCGGACCTCACCATAACCCCATCCAAAGGTCTGATGTAATCAGCACGGGTCGTTTTTCATGGTTCCTTATCACTATGTTGCGTTGTATATCTTATTTATATCGTAGCGTGGGTCACATCGGTTGATAAGGTGCTTATTTATTTGAGTTGAGAATGAATTGCCCGCGGCTTTGCTTTGTATAAAAATGGCCAGTGTTTTGATTTTGGTTAAAATAAATCATTAGAAATATTTCGGTTGCGTATCATGTTATTTTGGTGCATTTGCGTGCGCTATGATCTTTGAAGGATGTCTTAGCGACTATATAGAATTTAAGAATGATTGTTTACTGAAATATGTTTCATAGTTTGAAGTAGTAAGGTATTAAATCCAACTTAAACTGTTCAGTTCTGAAAGGTATGTTTGTTTTGCCTGGTGTGCCATAAAGATTTTAATACATACTTATATGTTTAGGGTTCCTTACCTCGAACGGAAAAAACGGAACTCAGGAACGCATGGAGATATCAAGCTAGAATTTATACTGAATACTCAAGTTTACTGTCAAAATTCTAAGCCAACGCAATCAAAAGATACAGCCGTTTATGCCACAAATTTTCGACACTCGCAAGGGAATCAAAACCTACAGGGTACTTCCCATGAACTCAGAATCTTGAAATTTGGTACGAAGCAACGTCTTATAGCACAGATAAAGGAAAAATTTTGAAAGCCGTAAATTTTTGTACGGAACCCTCGGCCCGCGTATCCGACTCGCACTTGACCGGTTTTTTTTTCAATATATATATATATACATAAATATGTTGTTTCTTCTTCTATAAGTACTTTTATAAAAATAAAAACCGAACACCGTATTCAAGATTCAGGTAATTGCATTCTAAATTGATTGGCATTTTCCATAAATATCAAGTCTAGTACACAAGACCCTAAAAACGCCGATGGTTGTATGCAAAAGCGTTATAACCGTAAATTTATGCACATACTTAATGATTAAAAAAAATATTAAGGTCTAGAAAATTATGTTCCTTTGCGTGCGTGTAAAGTAGGTACTCAACTTTGCAACCGCTCGCTAGCAATCGTTACCCTCGCTATCGATCGATCTAATAATAGCCTACTCGGCTCATAATTGCGTTACTATTAATCACATGTACCACGTTCATTAGTTTTTAATACTTTTAAAGTGTGGGATACTAATTGAGGGGTCTTGTTTCCAATTTTCGTTGGTAGTTCTTTATGGCCGCGTGGAGTGAAAGTGTCTATTATGGTATCAGATTTTTCAAGTGGTTAGGTGTTTTTTATTGTAACCTAAAAGGGGTTATTATGACAACAATATGTGTAAGTAAGTATGTCGTTTAAAACTTTACTTTATAGGTATCGTCTACAAAAGCTGATATCACTATTATTTTTCTAGTACTTTGTCTAGTTCCAGACTAAAGGATCCCGGGTTCGATTCCCGGTCGGTCAATGTGGAAAAATAACTTCACTGTATTGTCTCGGGTCTGGGTGTTGTGGTACCGTTTGTTTTTGATTTGTGTAACACAAGTGCTTTGGCTAGTTAGCATAGGATCGGAGCAATGTATGTGATGTTGTCCAATATTTATTATTATTTGTTTATTTATCGAATTATCAAATAATGTTGACGTTTCCATA
Organism: Anania hortulata; assembly: GCA_963576865.1. Classification (NCBI taxonomy): domain Eukaryota; kingdom Metazoa; phylum Arthropoda; class Insecta; order Lepidoptera; family Crambidae; genus Anania; species Anania hortulata. The sequence goes on along the minus strand of OY756412.1, from coordinate 693,023 downwards.
CAAACTGAAAGTGTTTTTTTTTGCGTCTACAACTAACAAAGAATTAGAATAGTTGCTGGTTTGGAAACTGGCAACGTTTATCGACATCAAACCCCCTTTTCATCGACTGACAGATTTCGAAAGTTGATTTATAATTGAATCAATCGAACAACTAGCCATTGATTGCTGGTTTTAGTCAACGTAACGGGCAACTGCTTAATAAGATTTCAGATGCCTCAATTGAAGTTGCTCCATGAGAATAGCGCTTTAAGTTTGGACATGATCGTCTCATTTATCATCATCATCATTTCAGCCATAGGACGTCCACTGCTGAACATAGGCCTCCCACAATGACTCTCAGATTGGCCTGTTGAAAGCGGCCTGCATCCAGCGGCTTCCTGCAACCATTTCCTTCCTTCCCTTTCCATTCAAGTTTGATTTTATCCCTACTTATTCTGACATTCTGTATATTTCAAACTCTTCAAATTCAACCAAAGTTAACATTAAGTTGGCTTATTAATGGTCCTTAACCGTCTCTCGCTCAACACAATTAACATATAGACAGAGTTTACTTATTGAAGCGACTCGAGTTTTCGAATCAATACTCCGTTTGATGGTCGTACTTAACTTTAAACCCGAGTGTAACTTTGTAAAGTTGATTTGATAACTTCAGACGGAAATCTTTGTGTAGGTACACTGGCGTGCAATAGATTTAGGCCACCGATAATTTCACATGTAACCTCATTTCTTTACAAATACGACACTATTCAATAAATTGATTTTAGTAAGGTCTTCACGCTTTGTTAGTTAGGAAGTCGACAATTCTGGTAATATTAAAGATTCACTGAAGACTTTCTCTAGAACATTTTTTGCAGATAGATTTTTTCTAGAAAATCCTTAGTATTAGGTTCTTAAAATCCTTTATCTAGTCGCCATAGCTTTTCTTAGTTTAGGTATAGATAATTAGTGTGATTGTTGACAGAAAAAAAAGTGATATAAACTCTTTACTACGCACTACACAAAGAAAGATAAACAATTTCTGCTTGCTTTGTAAACAGTAAATATGTTCCAAATATTGAATCGGAATTAGTTAGATTGAAAGATACTTCTCATTGCACACCATACAATGAAGTTACAGTTGATGTTTAGAAAGTTGTAGGTACAATTGTTTCAGAATATTTTTTTTGCCAAAAACTGTGTTCAATTCGTCAAAGTAACTAACTGAATTTACACAATTCACTATGGAATAATTAAAAGGAATCCCAATAGCTTCCACAGACTTCCAAGTTATCAGCAAACGAATATTAAAATCCGTAAAATTTAAAACGAATTCCGACGCTTCCGAGTCTTTTTTGTTTTTTAATCAACCGCACGATGTTCCATCGAAGAGTCGGTCGGTTTCGGGAATCCGGAAAGTTCCGAAGTTTTGTTAATTGGCGAATTATTTGGGAGTTCGTCTTTATTGGGTGGGGTGAGGGGACAATGGGAATCGGAAGACGACGATTTGGAGGGAATAGACTGCTATATTTACTCTTGTTATTGATGAATGGTGATACTTTATCATTTATTATGTAGGACGTCTTCTTAAAAGGTAGGGCAATGATTAAATATAGTGTTTCGTATTATTAGAAAAAAGCTGAAACTAGCCGAAGAAGAAGAAGACTAGAGAAGAGCAGGAAAGCAGACACTGCCATAAGGGATAATATACTTAGAAGACGAAGAAATGTAGTGATATGAAATTTATAAATTTGCTAAAACATGGCGTCACACCTATGTACAATAAATAAATAAATCCTTTTAAAAACATTACCCTTCTGGGTCAATCGGGTAATTAGACTATTTAAAAAGTAAAGATTCGTATAAATTATATGTTCGGAAGGTAGTTTTATAAAAGTAGCGAGAAAAATCGCCGTAAAGGCATACCATGGAAAAAGCATTGAACCTCATTGGCGTACCTAAAGTTGCAAGTACCTCATCATCATCATCATTTCAGCCATAGGACGTCCACTGCTGAACATAGGCCTCCCCCAGTGACTTCCAGATTGGCCGGTTGGAAGCGGCCTGCATCCAGCGGCTTCCTGCAACCTTTACCAGGTCGTCTGTCCACCTTGTAGGTGGACGTCCTACGCTGCGCTTGCCGGTACGTGGCCTCCATTCCAGAACTTCCATTTCTGCCCCATCGGCCGTCAGTTCTACGTGCTATGTGCCCCGCCCACTGCCACTTCAGCTTGCTTATCCGTTGGGCTATGTCAGCAACTTTTGCAAGTACCTAAAATTACACCTTTGTAACGAAAAATGTTTTTTTATTTAAATATTCTATCTGAAATTCTGAACAAAATTATTTACGACATTTTGTCAAAACGTATTTGCTTTTGTAATTATTTTCTCTGTCGATTAACTTATGCTTCATAGGTGTATATCAAAATAATGGAATTTTAGGTACTTGCAACTTTATGTATGCCAGGCTCCATACAAAAAAGTTCGAAGTCTTTTATCAGCTATACCACACCGCAAAGTCCGGTCTTATTTAATTTACCTTAATGCAAGTAGTTGAAAAAGCAAACCGCATTACCTAGCGACATAAATAAATAGTTTATCAAACACTTACACCAATTATTACCAGCTTCAAACTAAGAAATGCTTGTACTATGGCGACTAGATAACGAATATACTGTGATATCTACGAGTATCACTCAGGTACAAATGCTCGTGCTCTTCACACAAACGCAGCAAACACTTGCCCTTTGCGGGATTCGAATCCGCGACTGCTAGGTTTAATAGTCTGGAGCGCGAACCACTCGACAAAGATGGTCATGTAAACAAATAAATGGTTTTCACAATCACACCAAAATTATCTAGCCCCAAACTAAGCAAAGCTTGTACTATGGCGACTAGGTAACGGATAAACATACTTAAATACTTTTATAAACATTCGTGACTTAGGTACAAACGCTCGTGCTCATCACACAAACATTTGCCTCTTACGGGATTTGAACCCGCAACCGCTGGATTTGTAGTCCGGAGCGCGAATCACTACACTAGACGGTCGTCGAATAAATCGTTTAAATGTGTACTGTTTCGATCTAAAACATACTCATACGTTATAATAAGTTATGTTTCGTTGTAAAATTCAATATTTTTAATATTGGACAACATCACATGCATTGCTCTGATCCTATGATAAGTAGTTTAAGCACTTGTGTTACAAAAATCAGAAACAACGACGGTACTACAACACCCAGACCCGAGACAATACAGAAAAGTATTTTTTCTACATTGACCAACCGGGAATCGAACCATGAAATGAAACAAAAATTAAATGTCAAAACCAGATTATATTAAATTATCTTCACGTTATTACGATATTACCCACAAAAATTACCGCATCTGTCGTGCAAAGTTATAACGTCTTCCCTTTCTGTCTAACCCCAAGGGAAGATAAAGGACCGCTCATTAACCCCGAGGATGCTATGTGTATAGAAATAATACGTTCGGTCCCTTTTTAATTTACCAACGTTGTTGCGCTATTGTTCGCTTTTGTGTGGAATGCCGTCTGTTTTTGTGTCTTTAATGTTTAGGGTACCTAAACCTAAAGGTACTTAGCTGTTTTGGAAGTCATATTTTGTAATTTGTGGTGCTAGGATAGCTTGACAATGATGTATCATTTCATCTTCATCATCATGTACCACTTGCTTTAGGCAAGGAAATCTGTACGTTCAGATAATACAAGATGAGTAGCGATGACTCAAACGACTAATTAATAACTTTGACATTGTGTTTTTTTTTGTGGAAATCTTATTGTTGAATGTCTAAAATAATGTACTTTTTATTTTTGTTTTTACACCACAAATGTTGCGTGTGCTAATGTTTAGCTGTAAGACCGTTATTATGTTACCATATTCTTGGAAAGAAATGATGAAATTTGATTATAGTAATTAATAAACCAGTATTATACTAAGACTATTGTCCTACGCCTTATATGGCAACCCTTGCTATTTTAACAATAAAATTCTAATTCATATTGGCAGCCATATCATACATTAAAAATAGTAGTAAGTTTGTAGAACCAATTCAAACGCCAAGTACCCGAAGCCGAGGGTCGCAGTTTGTCAACAAATAGTTAGAACTACAAGGATTTATCAACTCGCCCAATAAAGATGGTGACGGTCGAAACAACGCAAGTTTGTCCGAAACTTTTAATTAACTAAGTAAAAACAGACACACACTGGTGAATCTGCGACATTCGCTCGCGATCCGGGGAAAGTCCGCAATGCGGGGGAACTATGGACGGTGGTATAATGGGAAGTGACAGATGAGCTTAAGCGCTCGGTCCGTTTATGCGTTTAGCGCAGCGATTCCTTTAGATGCTGAATGAAGCCCAATAAAGTGTTTTACATTGACAAGTCGTGGCGCACATATCCAACGTGTAATTATTGGCAAAGCAAAGTTTCGGTAAGAGCTAATGAAATCTGTTTTTTTTACTAGCTGTTCTACCGGCTTAAGCCCGCGACTTTATCCGCGTTTTTAGTAGAATTCAAAATCCTTCCCCGGCGTGCGAACAACAACTTACCAAGGTGATTTGCTCCTTCCCACACATTAAAATAGACAAATCAAGGTGTCGACCCGAATCGTTACATGCAGGGTGCAAACGGCTATTTCCGAAGTGGTAGAAGCAAGAAGAGATGGGGCGACGATTTGGTTAACACGACTAGAGATTGAGAGTCATTGGCGACAGACAGGAGTCGGTGGAAGAGTAAGACCTTTGCTCAGCAGTGGGTGTTATTGGTTATCAAAATAAGATTATCTATCATAAGGATATAGCAGTTATAAATAAATAAATTGTTCAAAAATTCACACCAATTATCAGATCAAATGTTCGTGCACGTCATATAAACCAGGATCAGAAAAACGGAAATTTTTGAGGTACTCCAAAGTTACTACTAGTTTAGTCAGTACCCTTATAGACTGCGGTAATACGAGTATCATAGAATAAGGTAACAAAATATTAGGGTCTCATAAAATTACGGTACCCAACCCTTACTTTTATTGGATACTAGTAAAATCGGCAACGATGCGATCCTTTTTTAGTCTATTTATCTAGCTATTAGCTAGCTAGCTATCCTTGTTATTCAAACATTATTTAAGTAGTGCGAGAGAGATAGAGTAACTAAGCAGTAAACAAAGGTATTTAATACCTTTATTGTACATTTTGATACGGATATCGCAATTTAAAGATATACAATACTGAAATATCGGTCGGGTATCGGGTCAAATAACGATCAAAACCCTTTGACTTGACCCCTTTGTCGGTGATGTGAACATTGGACTCTTTTGGGATTTGCACCGGCAACTGTAAAATAAACGGAATTTATTTGTCTTTTTCCTTTATGAAAAATAGGTAAGTTATTATTTATCGATGACGTCAATAATCTTTGTCACTAAACATATTTGCGACATTATTAAAATATCAATAGGTTTTCTAAATATAGTTCTTAACCTTCAGTGTCATCATATGATGACACTGAACTTCTACTTCGTGTTGCGAACTAAAAAACCCATAAGCACACGCACACACACACACACACACATACACACACACACACACACACACACACACACACACACACAAACACAAACAAACAGGCTCTCATTATTTTAATAAATAGCTCTGTCCATACGTTCTCGATGATGATGATGATGTAAAATTTAACAAAGGGGGTCCTGATGCCTGTAACACAGGTTTTCCTACCACGGGCATCAGTAGGCTCCTGTTTTCTAACTGTGTAAATTATTTTATGCCTTTTAATTTGATGGAAACTTGTATTGTGTGCAGTGTTATTGCTTGCTTAATAATAATAATAAAATAATAACCTGATGTTTAGTACATCACAGATCTCGTCTTGAAGACGAAAACATCTCACACACTTCATGTTTTATTCAAAGCTATCACATAAAACGACTTCTTTTTAACGTCTTACCAAAAAACAAGAAGGAATCTACAGAAAACAAGATCGTACAGTCAAGAGCATAAACGACTCGATACATTTTCCTTATACAAACAGTTTAAAGTTCAAACTTGAACATTCGTTTTAGGGTGCATTGTACAAGAAAAGGCGTACCTAAACGTTAACAACCAAAACCACTTTGCACCTGATAGAAATAAGCCGTCGAGTTACCGATAAACAAAGCCGATAGAAAGTAAACAAAAACTTTTAGACGTTAGGGCTGCCAAAATACCCTTTTATATTTTGAACTTTACTACACTTAAGGTCAAGAGTAAATGCAAGATGTAAAAGCCTTTTGAGTATCCTATCAAAATCAAAATCATTTATTTTCGCAAATAGGCCAGTTCCTCACCTTTTAATATATATTTTTTTATTACAACTGCTTCGTAACAATTTGTGGGCTAGTGCCGAGAAGAAGCGGAGTTAAAGATACCGGAAATCGAACCAAAGGTCTCAAACTAAATTGAAATTTTCAAACTACGACATTTACAATACACTGGTCACGTATATTTGCAAAACGCTATTTCTATAAAATACTGTACTATTACAGGAATAGGTAATCATTCATTTGAAATTATCGGTTCATGTAAAATCGGTTTGATATCAGTAAATATTTTATTACGACTTTGTTTTAGGCTATTTAGAAGTGTCGTTATACTTATGTATGTAAGATTCAGATCTATTAGATTAAATAAAAAGACCATAAATATTTTATTGTGATACTAAAATTACTTTACATCGACACCTATATATATACTAGCTGTTGCCCACGACTTCGTCTGCGTGGTCTTTAGGGGTATGAAAAATAGATGTTGGCCGATTCTCAGACCTACTCAATATGCTCACAAAATTTCATGAGAATCGGTCAAGCCGTTTCGGAGGAGTACGGGAACGAACATTGTGACACGAGAATTTTATATATAAGATATAGGTATATACACCTACATATCGACACGTACTATAATGTACCGTATTTTATGCAAATAAACGTATTCACTCATTCATTGAATAATTCATCCATTAATTCAATACAATATACAAACTCTCTTTCTTTACTGTTGTGTATTAAGAAAATGACACCACAATAAAGACTGAATTAAATATTTTTATCGTAAAAACTAACTAAACACTAGTTTAAGATATCCGTTGTTAAACATTACGATGAAATAATTATTTTTAATAATAATTGATGTTGCAACCCTAACGTCACTGGTGTCGCAATTTCACCGTCTAAAATATTACGGTTTCCGTTGTACGTGTGATAAAAAGCTTAACAAATAAAGCTAAAGCATAAGCTTAGATGTCATGTAGAAGGTAAAATCAGAAATAAGGTATTTTGGAAGACAACTAAAGTGGGTAATAGTTCGAAATGCGACTGAAAATGGAAGAAACCAAACATAGAAATATTTTTGCTCAATTTTCAGGCGTATTGGGATAGTTTTGATAATTTTACATCTAATTAAAAGTTTACGAGAATACCGTTTGTGATCGTACTGGGAGCGGATCGACACCGGATTGCGACTACTGTCAAATTACGGGTAATGGGCCTCTGTATTCCGACCATTACTTCGCTGGTTTGAGTCGATATTGTGTTAGCAGGTAGGATAAAGGTGTGTGGAGTTCGATCTATCAGTTAAAGTATTTATCAACGACCCATTTCACTTAAAGCTCAAAATAATACAATAAACCACATCAATGCCTTTCTTCCCCCTCCCCCTCCCTTCCCCCCCAATTAAAGTCATTGGAGGCGGCCTAGGTTCAGCAGTGGACGTTCTGTGGCTGTAATGATGCCATCAATGCCTCACTCTTAAAGTAAAAGAAAAAGCGACGCTAGCGATAATGCATTACTTTATTATAAAAAGGTTATAGTGTGTCAACTCAAAAAGATAGATATTTTCTGACACAGACTTTTTTTAACTTTTAAAGGAGATAATTCCGTCTTGCATGATTTTTGCGTAACTTTAACTGCTTACGCAGCGCACGCAACGGAAGCTCTCAAAAGGAATATTTTTTCCCGTTTTTGCAGCGTTTTTCATTGATACTCCGCTCCTATTGGTCGTAGCGTAATGTCGTATAGCCTAAAACCTTTCTCGATAAATGGACTATCCAACACAAAAAAAAATCTAATTTGAGCCTGTAATTTCCGAGATTAGCGCGTCCAACTAAACAAACAAACAAAGATTTTAGATACAAATTATTAGTTTAGATTTGAAATGTCTAAATCTATTTGGGCTACATCAGTGACGCAATACCGATTGAGTTGCGCTAAAGCGTAAGCAAATACAACTGTGGGGTTTAAATTCGCATTCCTGTTATTACATAATCGCTTTCCAAAATGCAAGGATATTATTGCCGCGGTTTTCAGTGGGTACGGTTCAGTACCACAGGACAGGTAGACACAGTAGATTCACTCATTTTAATACGTTGTATAAATAAACGAAATAACTAAAACTAGTTTGTTTCTTTTTAATGTGGAAATTAATATATCATTAACTTATATGTTGAAGTTTTCCCGTTGTATCTAAATACTACTTATTATTTCTTATAAATACTAAAATTTTTTTTAAGTACCGCGAATACCGGGATCTTGTACAAATTTATATTTTAAACAACATTAAAGTTTTAATGTTGCTTAAGTTATTTATAACATTCGTGCCTTTAGGTTGAAATTTTTTTTTTCAAATAGTCAACAAATTAAGAATTATAAATATTTTAAATGGATTTCACTCTTAGCGCCAACTTTTTCATGAGCGGATCTTTTGCTCGCAATGATTTGCACAGGAGCGCAATGGATGGATGTTTAGTCTGCGAGAAGCATTTGCATTATCTTAGGCACGGAATAGAATCAGATGTCGCGCGAGTCGGCGCTTAATTCTATTATAATTTTATTTTGTTACTCTTTTTTTATTTTTTATTTAAATAATGTATTGTGTCTTTTACTGTTTGTGTGTGATGTCCAATGTATAATAAATGTCTTTTCTTTCTTTCTTTCTTTCTTTCTTTCTTTCTTTCTTAATGCTTAAGGTCCCTTGCCTGCTTTAAGACAATCGATTTATGAATTTTATTAAAAGTGATGGTTTTTGTACAAAGTCAGTCTGCTGTATCATTCTCCTATTAGTACCAAAAAGATATTATTTCCAGTTTTCAGTGGATGGTTTTATTGTTTTCGTGTTCACTCGTTTTGTTCGACGCCTGCGGAATAAAATTTTACGGACTTTCTGTAATTTATTACTTTTTATTGTGGTTTAATATATGTTGTTAGCCAATTTTATTTTATATTTTTTGGTAAAGCAATAAGTTTATGGCTCAAAAAATATAACCAACTAATTAAATAGACTTTGTAGGTAGCATAGATATTAGTGGCCTGAAATTTAAAAAGTCTTTTTCGTCTTGTGAAGTTTTTAAATCGAATTCCCAAAACTTTGATAGTAAGATCTGAAGTGATTCTAATAACGCTACAGAAAAATAGTTGCATGGTCTGGCCACCTTTTTATTATCTCACATTGGCAATTCTGCTTAACCTATATAAGTATTATTGTAATTATTTTGTACCAAATAAAATACTTAATAATTATAAATATTGGACAACATCACATAAGCACACATAGCTCTGATCCTAAAATAGTTAAAGGACTTGTGTTATAAAAATCAAGAACAACGATGGTACCACAGCACCCAGACCCGAGACAACATATTCTTCTTGCAACCTTTACCAGGTCTCGTCTGTTCTCCTTGTGGGTGGACGTCCTATGCTGCGCTTGCTGGTACGTCACCTCTTTCTGCCCCATGGGCCGTCAGTTGTACGTGCTATGAGCTATGTGCCCCGCCCACTGTCACTTCAGTTTGCTAATCAGTTAGGCTATGTCAGCGACTATTGTTCATTAACGAATTTCTTCATATCTGATTGACTATTTTAAATCTTTCCAACTGTTACTCGAGTAAAATAACAGGATTCAACTTATTCAAACATAGGAAATGTTTATGATTTTTTCATTGAAAATACAACTTTCAACAACCATTACCCACTACGACGTAACCCATTAAATTTCCATCATTATACACTTGACATCGCAAGCAGTAGGCTTACTAGTGCTTAGATTATTTTTCATCTGCTGTCGTCCGTGTCTTATTGAAGGGAGCCTTACGCTCCGTTGCCAAGTCTTGGTCTCCACTCAAGATCACGTCTACCCCGTAGGTTGTTGGCTCAACGGCAAATTTGACTGCCATTTTAGCTTGCTTATTATGAGCTATTTCGATTACTTTAGTTCTCTGTCAGATGACTTCATTTCAGATTTTATTCCTTAATAGAAATTGCGATTATATTTCTCTTTTAATTATGCTTGCTGAGAATAACTAAGTTATGTAAGTAAAAACAACTTCGTAAAAGAATACAGTTGAGCTGGACAACAATAAATAATAAAATAATATAATTTATTTCTGTAAAGCATTTTTACACCTCCAATTATTTTTTCAGGATTCCGTAGCTAAATGGCAAAAAACGGAACCCTTATGAATTCGTCATATCTGTCTGTCCGTATGTCACAGACACTTTTATCCGAAACCATAAGAGCTATACTGTTTTCTGTTTTTGTGTAGATTTTTACACAAAAATAGAAAAAAATAACAATAAATGTGGGGTATCTATGGATAGGTCTTCAAAAATGATATTGAGGTTTCTAATATTATATTTTTCTAAACTGAATAGTTTGCGCGAGAGACACTTTCATAAGTGGTAAAACGTGTAACTTCTAAAATAAAAGAATGATAAAACTAAAAAAAAAAATTATGTACATTACCATACAAACTTCCACCGAAAATTGGTTTGAACGAGATCTAGTAAGTAGTTTTTTTTAATACGTCATAAATCGTAAACCGCAATTTACCTTTCATTCAATCAACTCAAATATAAAAATAAAATAAAATGCTTTATCAGCTCTTTAGAACTTTTATATTATGTTACTTGCTGCTACGGAACCCTTCATGGGCCAGTCCGACTCGCACTTGGCCGCTTTTTTACCCTGCCACTGCTTCGGGACAATATTATGGGCTAATTCGAACAATTAGGAAACTGCCTCGAGTCTTTTTATCGCCAACCTCTCAAAGTCTGAGGACAAAAGTCTTCAACGAGTGCGTACTACCTGACATAACTTATGGAGGCGAGACGTGAAACACTTATACGGCCGTAGATAGAAGGATTAAAAATAATAGTCGCCCGTCGGGACTAATAGCGTGCATTGGAACAGGTGGATGTGAGTAAATAAATGATTTGATTTGATTTGACTAATTATGATATTGGGCCCTGAATCTTCTGTTTACTCTTTTACTGTGGCTACCCTAACCCTCAACTGTGATGTGCCGATAAAGCAAAAAGCAACATAGTACGCTGCGAGTAACGAAGTGGCACGCGAACCTATGGTAATGCGGGGCGACAAGGCGCGAGCGGGCGAGGGTTATATTTATTTATTCACTAGCTTTACTTACTATCCTATACTAACTTTATTTACTAGCTCGCGACTTCGTCTGTTAAGTGAAATAAACAGTCATCTCATGGGAACCTAAACGGGACAAAAAGTATCCTATGTTTTAAGATAGAACACTGTTTACACGTGTGCTTAATTTTGAGCATACCGTAAATAAGTAACAAACATACAAAAATTCAGATTTACCATATTTATAAGATTCGTTATTGCATGAAATCAATGTACAAGGGTGAATCTTGAAACGCACGAATTACGTTGTCCGGAGTTATAAAGTACCCGAGGTTTAATAATGGAACATCAAAATATATTATTTTATTTAGTTCTAGGTGTATTCTAACTAATGCTTCATGGTTTTTGGCTTCATTGAATTTGCAAATAACTGTAAAAAAATAATTAGGGTAGGAAAATTGATCCCCATGGCGTGTCCATTCAATAAATTTTGATCAAACTGTAGAAAAAACTGCAACTTAGGGATAAAACCAGATGTTAAAATGCTTTTTTTGTATAAATAGATTAGTCTGTAAATAGATTAGTCAATAAGAATCTTCACTAAAGTATTTAATTATACTTTAATTTGGAATCAAAGTTTTGTCCAGGATTGAGAGTTGATTCCCGTGGTACGTCACTAATCTTCACTTGCAGCTCTAGTAATAAAAGGTAGGGATACGAGTGTGCGTTGCCGCGCGAGAATCAGTCGTGAGTTAAGTGTAGTGGGAGGCGGTCACGTCGCAGCTTGTATCTACGCCGAGTAACGAAGGTAAATATTTGATTCCCGTGGCATTGTTTCTATACATCGTTGATTCCCGTGATAGCCATAAAAAATATTTTTATTATTTTTTAAGATCGCTTCTTATAACAAATAAAAACTATTGATGGTGCATTGTTTATTTAAGTTTGCATTTAAAATATATGTTTGGTAGTTAAAGAGCAATCGATAAAAATTGACGAATTTTGATTCCCGTGTTATTGATTCCCGTGGTTTTAATGCCATGGGAATCAATCATTCTTTATAAAATGACGGATGCTGTGTGTGAAATGTATTTGTGATTCATAGATATTTTTAATTTGTGTCATTACTTTGTGATTTGTTTATAACACTAAAATCTACCTAAGATTAAATTTTATATTCATAGAAACTTTTACATATTTATTAACTTTTACTTTTATATATTTCAGACCCAAAAAATGCCTCCCAAACAGTCAAAGCAAGCAATATTAGAAAAAAAACGCCTTGCTGAACGTCGTAGAAGGGAAAAAATAAAAAATGACCCCATACTTCGTGCTCAATCACAAGAAAAAGAACGGCAAAGATATTTAAAGAAAAAAATGTCAGGAAAAATTGTACCAGTGAGTGAAATGAGTCCACGCCAAAAGAAAATTGCGAGGAAGAAAAGTAAAGAAAGTTCAAATAGACACAATCAAAAGAAGAAACTGAAAAAAATAGAGGAGCTAGAACTAGAAGAACATATTTATTCTGGCGGTAGTGATACAGAAGCACACAGCGTGAGTAGCCATGACCCACTAAGTCAGTCTTCCACTTGTTCGTCAATTGACACACTTCTCCCTCCTAGTCCGAACAGTGATCATTTTGGAACCACATTAAATAGAATCACAAGGTCTGCAAGAAAACGAATCCTTAGCTCGACTCCTGTTTTTCAAACTCATTTGGATTCGGATGTATCTGAACTAAATGACACCGCATCATCTATGTTACCTCGACGCTCGCCAAGTGAAATATCAACCGCATCACGTGATGCCCCACCATCTTCGTCCCTTCAACGCCCACCAATTGAAAGTGCAACCGAATCACAGTCATCTCGAACTAAAAAAATAGCACCCAAAAAAGCATCAGTGTCAGTTAAAGAAAAGTCTCCCTGGAAATATTTATTGAGAAAAATGAAATACAGGAAACAAAAAGAATTAGAAATTAAAGAAAAAACCATTCAACAATTAAAACAAGTAAATGAGCGATATCGAAAGCAAATAGAGCGACTAAAGAAATCTCAAAGATATATAAAACCATTCAACCAAAAATTTAGAGAAAATAGTACAAAGACTGTTAAAGAATCTCAAAAAATATTAATAGAACAATCAAAAACCAAAATGAAGAAAGATATCGAAGAATTTTTTGAAGAAGATGAAAACAGCAGACTTTGTCCAGGGAAAAAAGAGTATATTACCAGAAACAAAGTCAGAAAACAGAAAAGATACCTGAATTTCAATTTACACGAGTTACATCAAACATTTCTTAAGCAACATCCGGAATATGAAATAAGTTACAGCTTTTTTTGTACTTTCCGGCCGTTTTGGACAGTTTTTCCTAACGTCAACTCTCGTGATACAACTATGTGCAGTGTTCATGAAAATATGGAGCTTGCCATTGCAGCTTTAAAAAGGAATGGGGTTATTGCAGAAAAGTCTTCGTGGGACGTGCTTAAGTCATTGTGTTGTGATTCTAGGAATGTTAAATGTTTAAGTAGAGATTGTAATGAATGCAAAGGTAAGAAGTTAAATTATCTGGAATTTGATAATTTTAAAGAATCTCAATACTGGATATGGACGAAATCTAAAAAGAAATACTTGAAAAATGGTCTTGAAAAGGTAACAATACAAGACCTAAAACAAAAAGTACCGGCGTATCCAAAAGATATTATCAATCATTTTGATAAACTATTGAAACCTTACATGATCCATTGTGCAAACATCATAAGTCAAAATATGTATATTAAAAGACTGAAGTCGCAATTGAAAACTGGTGAGTGTATTATTCATTGCGACTTCAGTGAAAATTACAATACTAAATATGCCTGTGAAATACAGTCTTTTCATTTTGGCAGTTCAAGACAGCAAGTGACTTTACATACATCGGTTATTTATTATTTAAAAAATGAAAAACTTCACACTCAATCTTTCTGTACTATGAGTGAATGTTTACGGCATGATGCAGTAGCGATTTGGCAGCATCTTATGCCTTTACTGGATTTTGTCGAGAAAGAAGCTCCTGAAGTGAATTCTATATATTTCATTTCTGACTCTCCATCAGCTCAGTACAGAAACCGCAAAATATTCTACATGATAGCTAAACTTCACTGGTTCGTTCCAAGTTTAAGTCGAGTTGTCTGGAATTACTCCGAAAAGGGGCACGGAAAGGGAGCTCCAGACGGCGTAGGTGGAGTACTTAAAAGAACAGCTGATCAAATAGTTGCTCATGGCAACGATATTCCAAATAGCGAAGTTTTAGTTAATCATCTTAAAAATAAATGCCCAGGAGTTATAATAGAGGAAGTGAGAGAATCCGGTATTTTGGAAAAAGAAATGTTAATTCCTTTAGATCTTAAAGAGTTTCGTGGTACCATGAAAGTCCACCAAGTCATTTGGAGTCACAACAAGCCGAATGTCTTAGCTATGAGACATCTTAGTTGTGATTTGGGTATATGCTCACAGGAATCTGTGCAGTGTCCACATGGACAACATATTGGTTATTTTGATATAAATGATTCAGTAACAACCAATTCCGATACACCAAAAACTAGAGCTTCATTGAACAGACAAGTTTCTGCCAAGCAAAATTCAGCAACTTCTTATATTGGAAAAGATCAACCTAAGACTAAGAACAGTCGTACTACTTATAAATCTCTATCTTCTAACCACGATGTTAGTACATCAGTCAAGGACGACGAATTACATATTAATGTACCATCCGACGACAGTTTCTGGACTGAAGTTCCAACGATAAATGAAGATATCGTGTCGTCTTCCATAACTAATACTGTGCTGACAATTCTTCATAAAAATAACGACGCAGATTCAAGTGATTCCGATTTAGAGATTTTTCCTCTAAAGCGTGTCAAGAAGACTGATTAATTAGTTACTTGAGAAAATAATCTTTTTACATCATTTTGTTTTACATTAAATATTTTGCACATTTGCGATATTGTTGTTTATATTTCTGTATTCTAGTTAATAAGATTTAGGCCAAAGGATTAATTTGATTTTATGAATGATAAGAAGTATAAAAAACTATTATTTCTAATAAGATAGATCTCTGGTATTATATACTTAAGAAGCGAAGAGAGCTGATTAAAACATAATTAGGTTAAGAAGTTAATGATGGTGTTTTTGCATAATATACTTATATTGCATCATCATTAAAGATTTTATTTATCATAAAAGTGTTGAATGATATATAAAATCTTTAATGATAGGTATTGCAATAAGTAATTTTAGCAATAATATAAATAGATGAAGAAATATTTTCTAATTTTGTTATCTATTTTTGTATTTTAGATAAGAAAATTGAACTATAGCTATCTGATTTAAAACTAAGTAAAAGTTTGTTAAAATTTATAAATTATAATGTTAAGACGTGATTCTTATTTTTGTTACTTATTTTTATAATTTGAAAGGAAAAGAGAGGAACTTTTTATTACAATTATCAAAGAACTGTTAAAGAACTGCAATTTTGGAATTAAAGAATTGTATTTAATAAAAGAATTTAAACAAACAATTGATTTGAACTATAATAAAGATTGTTTTATTGATTTCCATGCCTTGTTTTTGATTCCCGTGGTAGACAAAATTTCAATTGCTAATATTTTCGAAACTAATTGTGCAAAATGAGTGCCTATTAGATCAATATGTTAATAAACTATCTAAATTTAATATTACGTCATAATTTTAGCATATCTTTATCATTTAAAATTTTCCACGGGAATCAATCAAATACGCCCAATTTCAAGATTCACCGACAAGTGGAAGATTTTATGCCTAAGTGCGTTCTAGATTAGTTACCACTAGGCGAAACAGAATTATTAAATTGTGGCTCGATACTTCTAAAGTATTTTTAACAACAAATGTGGATAAAAAAAAATTACGTATTAATATGTGAAATACACGAGTAACTGAAATTGACGACCTCCTGTTGCCGAGAGGCGAGCATGAGCAGGGTTCGAGTCCCGGTCGGCCAATGCAGAAAAATAACTTTTCTATATTCTCTCGGGTCTGGGTGTTGTGGTACCGTCGTTGTTTTTTATTTCTGTAACACAAGTGCTTAAGCTACTTATCATAGGATCAGAGTAATGTATGTGATGTTGTCCAATATTTATTTATTTTATTTATTAAATAATGACACACGAACACACAGATTACCGAAGAATGAACAATGTTCATAATCTATGTTCTAAATCGGTAAATGTAGTATTAAAAGTTCAGCGACAAATACTCTGTCTCATCGGTAAAGCGGTTGGAATACAAGTGATAGAAGACAGAACAGAGCCCAAAAGTTTGCCGTTACCAGATTATAACAAGAATATAAATATTACCACGCAAGTATTTCCAGTACGTACGTTGCTACCAAATCAAGCTAGGTGTCTAGCTGATACGGGCTTTAGATAAGCTTCGAAAAAGCTTCGCATTTACACCCAATTCCATTTTCTAGGTCCACATATTTTAAATTAGGGATCAGAGTATCATCCTAGATTCTAACATTACTACAATGTGCCATGAATTTTACGGATTTTCGAATCATAGGAGAGAAGAAACACAGTGGCTCAAAATGGTATCAGTAAGAGCCTTAATCATGGTATCAGAAAGAGCGAAATTGATATATTTTTTATTTTTTTTTATTTATACTTTATTGCACATTTAAAAATAATTGTACAAATGGCGGACTTAATGTCAAGAAGCATTCTCTACCAGTCAACCAGTGATCAAACAGAGAAATACAGGCGGTGCAGCAAGAAAAAAAAAATATACACGCTAACATTACATACTTAATAAATAAATAATAATACATATACATACACATACATAATATAGTACACAGAGCTAATGATAGATAAATTATTAGATCAGCGACTTTTAATGTGAATGCGTAGAGCTTTCTTAAAAGTAAATTTGGACTTAGATTTCCTAATACTGAAATGGGACATAATTTCGTACCAACAGGTCAAGAAGAAGGATTTGTAAACATCCAATATTAAAAGCTCTTTTGACAAGAAGAAATCTACTAAATTATCACAAAAAATATTTTAAAGATACATTTTTCAATTAAGCATCCAAAAGAAGTAATTGCAGTATTAATACTAAGACAATATGTATTTACTACGAGTAATAGTACGACCAACTAGATAAACAATCACACATTTAATAATATTATTTAATAAATTTTAAAACCGCAACTGTTTTAAGATAAAAACATAGCATGGTCTGCTTTTTTTATTCTTTTTACTATTTTACATTCCATTCTAGTTACTTATTATAATTGATTAAGCCTTCGCGTTCCACTTACCCACGGTAGATCGGAAAAACAATGGAAAACAATAGGAAAAAAATTCTGTGGCATGCGAAGGGTTAATATAATTTACACAAATGTAAATATTATATTACTGAAAAAAAGTTTTAAGATCTCACGCATGAAACTTACGTATATGTAGCAGACCTAAGACTCTAATGAATAAATGAAATGAGTAAACGCGGGAAAAGTTGGTATAAAACATTATCGCGAGTCGCTATTGCCTTGGGCCATCTATTTCGACCCGTTGTTCGCAGCGATTCGTGACCTAAATATTGATTTTTGTGTAGCATTGCCAATAAAAAGCAAGCGGGGTTGGTGAACCACCCCACTCGGCTTATTTCTGTTTTTTATTGGCCCAATACGGCATGACCTTTATGGGATAACCATAGTTCGTTTAGAACTTTATTCGTTTCAGTTTGCGAAACATATTTTTTGAGAATATTCCGATAACAAGTTTCGCAAGTTTAGACGTTTTTGCGTTCAGTGCGTAGGACTTTGCAATATTTTTGCTAAACAATTGGTAACGTCAACTGGTAAATTAAAAGAAAATGTTAGAAGAGAGGGTGAACAGGAAATATGAAATTTATATAAATACTAGCTGTCCCGGCGAACTGTGTACCGCCTTTTTTTATTTTTTTTTTGTGTTTTTTTTGTTTGTTTTATAGTTATTCTGCTGTTCGAGGCGGGGACAAACTTAATAGTCTCTAGATGTAATGTTTGACAACGATTTTAGTTGGACTTAAGTAAAAAATCCCAGTAAATAAATAAACAAATAAATAAATATTGGACAACATCACATACATTGTTCTGATCCTTTAGTTAGTAGCCAAAGTACTTGTGTTATAGAAATCGGAAACGATGGTACCACAACACCTAGACCCGAGACAATATAGAAAAGTATTTATTCTACAGTGACCGACCGGAAATCGAGAGAGACCTCAGAGATAGCGACACCAACAAGTCCGGTATGCTCGACTCTCGGCTTCGGAGGTCGGATCGTCGTTACCATAAGCTTTTGGAAATCAACAGCTGGACATAAGACTCCCCCACTGAACGCCAGTGTTAAGTGGCTCTGCATCTAGTGGCTACCCGCACCCTTGACTTGGTCGTCAGTCCACCTACCTACATTCCACACTATTATTATAAATGCGATAGTAACTCTGCCTGTCTGTCTGCCACGTTTTCACGCCTAAACCGCTCAATCAATTTAGTTGTAGCACGACACGGGCAGCAGCATCTGCGTGCGAAATCGTCTGCGTCTCGCCAACCCTGTGGCCTGTGTTCAGCAGTGGACGTCCTATGGCGGAAATAATGATAATGTAATATAAAAAGCTGCACAATTTTCATCCTGAACTCAAAAATAGAGAAGTGTAAGTATGCAATATTGCCCATTCTAGCGCAACTATGCTTGTTATCTTAACAGTTTGTAATAACTACAAAACTGAAACTGTCTGACCCAATTACGCACATGCAAATACAGTAAACGTTATGCAAGAAATGTAAATAGGTTGGGTACGAGAGGACTGCCGGGAACAAGCTAGCTAGATTTACTGTTATGGGATGCCTGGATGCAGCGTGAATCAGGCTTAAATACAGGTAAATACGAGGGAGGTGTTGTCGATAACCGACGCGATGTTTCAGGATATATCCGCCAGGGCGGTGCACTACGAACTACGAACCACTAGACCAGATGGGCGTAGCAGATTTTTTTAAAATTATATTTTACCATGTAATGTAATAAAAATATTTAATTAGAGTTTACAGTTATTAAAATTGTTTTAATTTAAGACGTAAAACCAGTTACAGTTCAATTTTACAAACTCTTAACAAAATCTCTAAGTTTCCAGTCGAGTTAACGCTCAAACAAACTTTTCTACATTTCTCGAGTCTGGGTACCGTCATTGTTTCTGATTTCTGTAACACATGTGCATTATCTTATGATCAAATCAATGTAAGTGATGTTGTCCAATATTTATATTTATTTATTTAGTTATGGCCAAAACTATAACCCAACAACAAACACTACTCGTATGGAATAATTGAATACAAAATTGTTGTTAATTCGTTTTAATTTTATTAAAACCAAGTAAACAGTTAAGTACTTGTACTCAGTATTATAAAGGATTGTATAGGGTATTTTATTTTTCATTTAAATTTTCATAAAATAATTATAGTAAAAATGCTGGCCACTCCCACCATTCAGCAGGCACCAGTCATTGTGAACAAAATATTAAAGCATTGAAGGTAAAACATAGGTGTATGTCAGGTGTGTAAGAGCTCGGTGCATCTAGATTTCATGTTACCTTACCGTAGCTTAGATGCAGCATACATTATCCCGAAATAAAGGGGGGTAAGGCTTGCTAATATCAGTGATTATGTATGAGGTCTCTGCAGTTTCTCAGTCCACCCGCCAGGGCGGCGTTAGTGCGCCAATTTTGCACAGTCAAGATAATGTAAACAAGAGTTAGTTGCAGTTCGTTAACGAGCTTCAAATCTAGATTTAGTGAACTGCTAAATGGGCCTGTAAATCAGGTACAAATTCAGGTAAATGGAACGGACGCCAATGTTATCAGGACGTTAGGATTGATAGCCAAATTAAAGCTGAAATGAGGCTCAAAGCGTTTGATTATTTCATGAATAATGCCTTTAATTTTCAATAAAAAAGTCGAATAACGACAAAATAATTATGGGGATAATTTCAAATGTCCTCCTTTCCAATCCATAACTTTAATAAAACTAAGAGCCTCTTACACCACTTGCTGATAAGTTCCAGATAACCTATCTGGCACTTGTTTTGACAGATAACCCATACAATTAGCTGTCAAAAAAGTGCCAGATAGGTTATCTAGAACTTATCAGCAAGTGGTATAAGAGGCCTTAAATGTTTATAAATATTACTAAGGCGAGTTAAAAAAAAATCCTAACCGACAACTGGTCTAGAAATGTGATAAACGTGGTGCGTCTTCTTCGAACGATTTTTCAATCGCCAGATAACTTTATTTGACTGTAAAATGTCAAACCTATTTTTCAAATAAAAGATATCTGAAAATTAGGCCCTTAAACGAACATAACAATCTTATTCGTCTTCTTATAAGTCTTTAACTGCCTAAAATAACAAGATTAGACACAGTAAAAAATCCATCGTTTCAGGGCCAAAGATAACCCACGTGGCATTAGGGGCAATTGACTAGGCTTCGACTAGTGTCAAGCGATATTTTAGAAATAATGTTTGTTTTACGTGCCTTCCAGAGTACAGAGATAATTGCTATATATAAATAAATATGCGCTAGGCAAGGCATTGATGCAATTGTCATAGTTAAAGATTATGAATACTAGCTGCCCTGATAGACGTTGTCTTGTTCCAATTTGACAATGTCAAACAACATTTGCCACCGTAGTAACAAGAATCTCACAGAAAAGAGCGTTCAGTTTTTCCCGAATTAGAAAATGTTCCAAGAAACTTTTCCAGATTTTCTTTTCAAACAAACCTTTTCCACGACAACAAAAATACTTGCAAAAAAGGCTTAGCCGTTCTGAGATGATGCGCTCACATTCGACATTAGATTTTTATTTACATAGATGGAATTATTAGAATATCTAAATATGGTTGGAATGGACTCAGCCTGGGTTGATTTTAACTATGGTATTCACTACCAAATTGCTGTCGCCACTGAGCCACAAACATGTCCAATCATAATTTTATTTTACATTCAAAATTTAATTAAATTAGAATTTAACAATTCCCTGTAAACTACACGTTTATTGATATTAAACCACTAGTTTAGTTCTGTTTTACGACAAGTTTGTTTTATGTGGTTTAGTTAAATTCAATTGCCACGATTTTGATGTGGTTAATCAATGAAATTGATTTTAATGAAGTGTTTGCTTTGAGTAATGGATCGCTCTGATTGGATTTGTTTACTACTGTTTATTTAAATACGGAATAATATTGAGTAATATCATTTCACATTTGATGACATAGTTGTTTAATTTGAGTCATAATTACATCTGAGTAAATGTCTGTTTAAACTCGGACGTAAATATGACTCATAATTATGTTTGGCATGTTTCAGTTAGGATAAAGCCCTAGAGGTCAATTAGCTCATGTAAGTTTTTCTAAATACATCAATGTAATAAATGTTTAATTATGTAATTTATTATGTCAATTTCTTTTTCTTTTACAATGCATATTTTAATTAAGGTAACTAAAACATTTATGGGTTTATAAAATAAAGCAAAACAATTATAAAAAGTGATTTGACAACAACATATTTTACACTAAGACAAGATTTCCTTAAATAAATGGTCATAAAAAGTTGCTGCAAACTATTTACGCCTAAGGTGAGAGAAATG
This sequence comes from Anania hortulata, assembly GCA_963576865.1. NCBI lineage: Eukaryota > Metazoa > Arthropoda > Insecta > Lepidoptera > Crambidae > Anania > Anania hortulata. Next base: position 670,911 of record OY756412.1, on the reverse strand, counting down.
TTTAACTAACAAAAAATATTGAGATCTACTTAAGGCATAGTTTATCTTGGACCAGTTATTATTAGCTTTTCCTTTGTATTAGTAAATTTAATTTTAGATAATAGTTTCTGAGAATTCAATCGGTGTAAAGTTTTAATTTGCCACCAAATACGTTCAAATACTTTCAACCCTCCACCGCTCAGTCCGAATGCCCACTTGCTCGAAAATCTTCCGCCAAACTTTTTAACGAGCCGGAAAAAGCCGCAAAAGAACGACCATTAGTGTTACTTCCCTCTCTGACCCCTTACATTAGAAAAGGACGTGTGTACATTAAAGAGAGGTTCGGACTACACTGGTCTGCTTTTAGCGAGGAGAGGATTAAAACATTCCGCCATTGCGTAGTGCCACTACAATAGAAGTTTTTCTCTTTTATAGCGGATTTGGAGGCGTGCTACCGAATAAATGTGGATGGAAAAATTCGCGTGCCAGCGCTGCCCTGGCGGGTAAATTGAGAAACATTACTCTTGTAAGATTATGTTCCGTAGACTTGCATTTTTTCTAATAAGATTAGAAAACTCGGTAGACGATGCAGATTCCTGTTTCTATCAACGGTATTTTATGACCATGATTACTAAAACATCGAATTTTACTTAATATATATACATATAAAAATCCATTGCCATGCGTTCGGCTAGACTGATTTGTTCGCCTCAATAGTAGAGTGGTTTAAGAAAAACAAAAATTCGAAAAAACCAAAAGGAAAGGGCAAAAAATGGAAAATGATGAAATTTGAACTCTGTGTAGGAACTTTAGGTGTTACAACGATCACCGGGTCATCTAGTTAAAAATAAGGCAAACATCTATTCTACACTTTCGCTTATAAATGGTTATATATTGACACCAGGGCGATTTAGCCCATTTTTTCTCAAAAGTCGCTGAAATAGATTCGCCAAACATGGGCACTTTGCCAGATGTTCCGGTTTCGCCAGATTACATTAACTGATTCTGGTTCGGGTAATGTTGTTAACCGGGCAATGCTGGATGATGGCGCTGGATATTGTCCGAAATTACCAGTTGTTCTAGAATATAGTGATGAAAATTGTCGTGAAAAATAAAATTCTATTCCTGTTTTTTTAGGTTATAGTAAAATATTTTTAAGGCCAAGTTTTGTACAATGTAGATAAATTATTTGTATTATTGCACAAAATTTTGAGAAGCTATTTATATTGAAATTTAGATATTATTCCATAGAAAATTTGTTTTCTTTGATTCAGATGGTAAGTATTCGGGATAGCTGTTGCATTATTTTTTATTGCGAAAAGTAAATTTTGTGTTAAACTAAGTAAGATTTTAAAACAGAATTTGTCATTTGGTAAAATTAAGAAAACTCTTTAGAACAGTAGTGGATTGAGCGTGCAAAAAATTATTACACCGCGGTTATGATTTAATTAGAGAACAGACAGTTTTCTTATAACTAGTATTAATGTTAATTTACTTTATTTATTTTGATAAAAGAATAGAATTCAATTCAATATATTTATTGCGTTCTATAATGTTACATAGGTGTTATAAATAGGTACATTAATCAGGTCTTTATAGACCCTGTTGGGCACAACAATAAGGTTAGGACGGAGAGGATGACGATGAGGATAATAAATAAGAATAATTTATTTACTTGACACGAAACAGGTTACAAGTGTCATTGGTAATTGACTGACTGACTGGTCTAGAGATTCGCGCTCCAGACAAGTTCGAATCCCGCAAGAAGCAATTTATTGTGTCCAATGTCACATATTGAACAACAATATCTAGTCGCTAATAGCCAAAGTCAAAGCTTAGTTTGAAATTGTTCAAAAAATGAATTAATTAATTTCGTGTTTTTTATCTATTCATACACAAGTGCTTAACGAGGAATTGAAAACATATTCACTATATATTTTTAAATTAGCATCCCAAACCAATTGCCCCCATCTCAAATTCGAACAGGAAATCCCACTCCGGTCCAGAATTAGCTTTAAATAAGGTTCCACAAAGGGCTGGGCCGCGCCACCCCGCAACCTAGTTGGCAGCGAGCCAGCGCTGTAGCCTTGAACACCCAGCCGCGTCTGGGCCGCTCTACGGAATGATTCAGCTATGACGCGGATGTGCAGAGAAAAACCTATCTTTTGTTGTAGCCAGACTGTTTGAGCCTTTTGAATAGGTTGGTCAGGAGTAAGCTAGCTTCGAAGATATAAGTAATCCAGGTAATAAACTACTACTAACTCAAAGAATAAGGCAAATTACAGTAATTTACTTTACCTGTAATCTAATTAGTATTAGAATTGTAAATTAATATTTTAAGTACTCGTAGGTAGGACGTTGCATGTCTGAGTAGGAGTATAGAAATTTATATAATAGAAAAAGATATCGGGAGTATTGGTTTTCGATAAAAAGTCATTTATAAAGTCTAATATAAACAAAAAATATAAAGTCATATAGATACATTCGTACCTACTAATGTTATTAAACTAAATTATTAGTCTATGAGAAATCTATTTAAATAATTTTAATTCACGAATGCCTTATGAAGGTTGTAATGTTACGATTGACCATCTATAATGTACATTATGAAGTGATTAAATGAATATGAATATTAAGTATTTTATCTAGATTAATTAATGTAAAATTACGAAGTGATTGTTATGTGTATTGTTATGTTTTTCGATCGACGTAACTTTAAATGTTTCTAGATGTCGTTGCCGTTCGTATTTAATATTATACTAAGGATTAATTTCAAAATAATCAGTGTTTCCAACCGACTAAAAGTATTTTAAACTATCCAGTTTAAGTTTAAACCTCCCACACCACAACCGCTCCACGAATTTCATTTCTATTTAGTGTCAGTATCAAAAAGAGCCAGCGGAATGAAAGTTTTAATGGGACTGAATTCGTATACTAACGTAGTTTCGGTCATTATTCGCCCCTGGTTAGTTTGGAACACGAAATGGTTAAATTTATTTCGAATCTGATACTTAGAGAACACGTAAAGTGTGCATTTGTAAATAAAATCTAGAATTTACAACGAATTTGTTTCTGGGTCCGATATTTACAACAGATTATTAAGTCAATGTGAAATATACAAGCAAATTGTCTTATAAATCTAAGAAAAGCATTGACCATTATTTAAAAGTGAAGTAAAATATAATCTTAGTTCAATTAATAATCGCAGTCGATACGTAGCAATTTACTACGAACCGTCTACGGCCGCTACGAAATGTAAAAAAATATCGAAACTAAGTTAAAATGAAGGTAGATTCAGAGTACAAACAGAAAAAGTCGTAGTGATTTCGTAGCAGTGCTACGCATCGTCTACGACTGCTACGAGTAAAGAAATAAGTAAAAAACACTTACCAAGGAAATTCATGTTGACTGTTTCTATCACACAGGCCTGTACGAACTATATTACCCTAACCTAACCCCATAACAACGTCCGCATATAAAAAATACTTTGTTCCTTAACGAATTGAGCACCAATTTACGCTATATTAGAAAATACATGATACGTTTCGTTAACTAAATACTAGAGATGAAAGAAGAAGGAGAGAGTAGATCGAGGAGCTATGACATGGCGGTCGAGCGAGGCCCTACCCTGCACGCTGCCAGGAAGGCAATGCTGGAAAATCCGGTCTCAGTCCGTATTTAAGCACGCGTCATTATTCCGCCTCTGTCGCTCGCTCTAGTTTCCCCACGTCGCTATCTCGCTCGCACTCGCGTTTCACTTAAGAGGGTGCAGAGCAAAATTGTCCGCGCATTGTCAGTCAGTAATGGGGATAGAAAAGTTGATTCCCATCAAATTGTGCCCATAATAACGATTGTAATTATCATTATTGGGGAGCTCCGATTTTTTCCCTTCAGGGACACCAATTTTCTTAGAACTCAAGTTTTAAACGAAGAAAATCGAAGTACGGAAAATTGGTTGGATATTTCTTTGCCCCTTTAGTTTATGCGTGTGTGTTTAAACAAAGGAGCGTGTTACTTGTATGTGTGCTTGTGGGCGTGGCTTGTTGTATGTGTGTGTGCATTAAATCTTTTATAGTTCGGTGCATTAAGTAATTTAGTATTATACCTTGCATTTGACAATTCCGGTTAGATGTACGACGCGATAGAACATTGTAGCTTTAGTTTAGTGATATTTTATTCGTTTACAAGACTGTTTCTTTTTGTTTTGTTATTTTTCTTTGACTTTAGTTTTTTTTACTTTCCTTTATAATACTGACTTTCCTTTATAATACTGACTTTCCTTTTAAGTAGGGCTTAAAGCCTAACTTGGTACTTGAGTTTTAGCTTGAGCTTAATTCGCCAGACTGACTTCCGATAATATCGTTGGAACAAACTTTATGAATGATATGCAACATAACTTTTGCAATTGAATTTTCTAGATAAAAAATATTTTATTGATGTATTTCGGTACTAAAGGAGTTATAACATAAAGGAATGTATTTGTTGTAAGAAAAAAATTTCAACATAGTCGCACTATGTTGGAGTTTTTCCTAGTATGACAGATAGCGCCTTAAATGTGTCTCGGTCAATATAAATAGTATAATCCTTAGAAATTGCCACTTGTCATAAGACATCAAGTGTTTATAAAACAAGGAAGAAAAGTGATCATTTCGAAAAATCTTTTAAAATGTTTGTTCCTTGCAGCGGTCTTATATCCTCAATTTATGGAATATCAAAAGAAAAACGTTGTAATAGAGTTTGACGCAGGGCTTGGTAACGTTACCAAATTCACACTATAAAGTATCGTTAAGTATCGATATTTTCATAATGTTTTGAACGATAATACAGGAAACGGTAAATTAGTATCGATACCAATATGATAATGTTAAAAATCAACGTTATAATTAAGTATCGATACTATTTCCGTTACCTAATGCGTCGTTGCGAACCCATGCGGTTAGTTTTACATCAAATTAGAGTAGAGGGCTTCTTTTGTAGTCTTGATTACCTCGGCTGTGTTTTCTTTACATAATATATAAAAATTGAAAGAAAAAGATGAAAACTAATGAAGTTAATTAACGGTACTTATAGTATTAATTTGGTAACGTTACCATTTACCGGTAAAATCATAAATAACGTTAAGTCAGTTTACCGGTAAAAGGCCGGCCAAGTATCGTTGACCTTTGCTATTAACGTTATCTTGGTAAAATGAAGGTAACGATACCTGATTTTTAACGTTATTCAAAGCCCTGGTTTGACGTAAAAAGAACACCGCTAGGAGCCACATCAAATCAAGCCAATTACGAGCAATTAGGGGAAACAACTCATGTAGTTTTAAAAATTAGTACAATTATACTTTGAAGTGTCTAGATGGTCATTACAAAAGTCCTCAAGGGTGGAGGCTGTGCTAAGGGTGTAGGGTGGGGGGTTTGAAGTTACCTTTTTTCAGGTTTTGCTCATATATCAAATATTTGTAAGAATAGCATTATGATTACTTCTGACAAAAGATTCTACATACAATTTCTACACTGTTTAAGTTCCAGAAAGATTTATAGCTGTAGCTTAGTTACTGATCAGAGTTCAAAAAAAAAGATTTCGTCGAATTGAGAACCTCCTCCTTTTTTGAAGTCGGTTAAAAACAAAACAATAAAGCAAAAACGTATGTTTTTATGTCTACACCATGAAACAACAGAATCTTGGCTCCTTGAATAACGATATATTAACAGTACTTAAAGTTTACTTAAGATTCATTATGTCTTTAAAATAAAGACGTAATTTGACGATCGTCTGGTGTAATGGTTCGCGCTCCGGATTACAAAGCCAAAGGTTGCGGGTTCGAATCGCGCAAGGCGAAAATGGTTGTGTGACGAGCACGAGCATTTGTACTTAAGTCATGGATGTTTTTAAATGTATTTAAGTATGTTTATCCGTTATCTAGTCGCCATACTACAAGCTTTGCTTAGTTTGAGGCTAGCTAATTGGTGTGATTATGGAAAAAAAAACCTATACCTAAAAAAACCTAATCATCATGTGTTACGCGGTACCGATAGATGTCGCTGTTCAGTTGGCAAACATTGAACATGAAAAAATTGAAGTCGACGTCGAAGTTTAGTCAAACGACTAACTGTGGTCTTGTAAAGACTACCTAAACGGAGTCGCTAACGACAGCTTTTCTCAGATATAACTAGCATGTAATTGAAACAACAACATTCTCTAGAATTCAACATTTTCATTATCTGGAAGGGGTCGCTATTAGCGATAAGACCGCCTAAATGGGCTAGTTTCCTAAAAAAAAAACTAATTAGTCCGTCAGTTGGATTAACAGAAAATATTACATACGTACTTTTTCTTTTCTCAATCAAACAAAAAATGATGAAGATATAGCCTGTTAAGGTTCCGCATAACGTCAAGCCTTGCGACACTTTTTAGCAAGGCGTGACGTCATGTGCTCACTTTGATGCGCTTTGTCTTCGTCACTTTTTGTTTGATTTACAAAAAGACAAAATATGGGTCCAATATTTTTTGATAATCTAACTGACGGACTAAATAGAATAATCTTTTTTTGACCCAGGAAACTAGCCTATTGTACGTATTTCTGTAAAAATCATGTGTAATTTAATTGTTTTGTGTGCAATAAAGAGTACTATTTATCTACTGATAAATTGACAATTCATTCTCCAGTTTAAATATGAGCATTCAAACTCACGTACCGAGCTGACATCACATACGCAAGACGCTAAGCGGTCGGACGCCGTTCGCCCCACTTACGCGGGTTAATACCCCCCTTTAATATAATATTCAAATGAAGTGCACCGCGGAGGAGGCATGCGTGCCGAACGCGGGCTGAATGTAATCACTACTCATTTGATGTACACTCGAACGCGAGATGTGTGATGTTGACAGTACATAAAAAAAAAAACCGACTTCAAAACACTAAAATGCTAAAAATAATCCTAACACTTAAGTACCTAATCAGTTACTTTTGGAGTCGGTGCCAGCCGATGAGAGATTCAATGTTTTTGTTTGCACCGACTCCAAAAGTAACTGATTAGGTACTTAAGTGTTAGGATTATTTTTAGCATTTTAGTGTTTTGAAGTCGGTTTTTTTTTTTATAAAATTTACTTATTTCATCAATTTTTAGTGATAAATCCTAATCTAACTGCTGAACACCGATTTCATCCCCTATTTTCCTACCCTTAGGGGTGATTTTTATTTTGTAAACTTTTAGCATATTATCTTTGAAGTATAAGCTATTCAATAAAACAAAAATCATCAAAATCGGCTCATATTTGTCGAAGATAGGTAACAAGAACCACAACCAAAATACTATCTGGGTATATATTTGTTGATTTTCTCAAAAAGTTCTAAATCAATTTCGATAAAATTTATATGGGACTACCTCTGAAGTATGATCTACCAAACAAAAAAGAATCATTAAAATCGATTCATAATTGGCGGAGTAATCGCGTAACAAACATACAAAAAAAAAAAAACATACAGTCGAATTGAGAACCTCCTCCTTTTTTGAAGTCGGTTGAAAATAAGATTCATAGCACATCGCTCAGAATCATTTTTTTGTTCCATGAGATAACACGAAGACTTGATACCTAGCAATTTAAAAAATATTTTTACATCATCTGTTTCAAAATTTAAATAATTATTTAAATCATGTGACTAATGTAATAAATAACATTAATTAATATTTGCATGCTAGCTATGCGGCTTACCTTACTTATGCAAGTAAGACAATTACAAAATTATGATCTTCAGTGTACCTTGTTCGATGGCAAAAAACATATTCTAGATTAGTTTTTTTACCTAGCTAGGTTTTGCCCGGTCAAAGGTCTTACCTAAAATAGTTGTGAAACTTATTTGTAAGAATAGCAAATTCTAGTTACCATTTTAAAAAAAAAAGAAATTTTTTTAAATAGTAAAATTAATATACAATTACAGAAGTTACTTTTACGCTTCTATGCGATAATGTTTTTGCCTTAGTAAAAAAAAATCCTGCGAGTCGGTCTCCCGACCGAAATACCTCCGTATTGTAGGATCCATAGCCTAGCCAGTCTCAAGTCTCACACTTGACCTGTTTAAATTTTTTGTTATTTAACTACAGGGTTTGCATGTAACAAACCAAATTTAATGCATTAGTTCACCAATTATTGCTATCATTTTTTTTTCATTTTTATTTTAGAAACGAAGCAATATTATAATTCTAAGCATGTTATTTATTTTATTAGTCACACCAAAAGTCTTGAATGACAAATCCGAGCCGACTAACATAGCAAAGGCATAGCATTTGTACCTTAGTCATCGATGTTTATAAAAGTATTTATGTATGTTTATCCGTTATCTAGTCACCATAGTACAAGCTTTGCTTAGTGTGGGGCTAGACAATTGCTGTGATTGTAGAAACAATTAATTTGTTTATTTATAGATTAAAACTTTGTAAGTTGTTTTCGCTGCTAACTGTGCGTATGTTTATACGCGTGTCGTCGAGTTGGTATTCCGTTTTGTTTTATTAAGAAGTGTGAAGAAGAACGGTTTTGAAGCCAGCTATAAACATTTCCTTGTTCAAAATGACGTGATGGTTTGTTATTTTTGGATTACTTAATTTCATCATCATCATCATTTCAGCCATGGACGTCCACTGCTGAACACAGGCCTCCCCCAATGACTTTCATAGGGGGGGATTGCCAATACTCGCCACGCTTGGCAGGCGGGTTGGTGAGCGCAGTTTTTATAAGATTTCGCACGCAGACGCTGCTGCCCGTCTCGTGCCACAAGAATTAGTCGCCTCTTACGACACGCCTCCTGTTGGCGGAGGGGAAGTGTATTCTTTACGGCCGTCCCCACACGGCACGGCTACTTAATTTACTTATATAAAAAACTAGCTGTTGCCCGCGACTTCGTTTGCGTGGTCTCTAGTTTATTCATCAAGGATTTTCTGAGCTACTTTCTTATTTTTTTCTTTTAGAAGAACCTTCTCTTGACAATAATTAATAATTATTAATTCACAATTTATTAATTAACTTACACGGACCTTTCATTTGAATTTGTATCGCCTATATCGCACCGCCCACAAAACGTCTCTGTTTAGCCTAATGGTCGACTGGTAGAGAATGCCTCATGGCATTAAGTCCACCTTTTGTATGATATTTTTTTCTGTGCAATAAAGTCTAAACAAATAAATTAATTAATACAACAAAACAAGAATTATCACAGTTGTTCAATCTGTTCACGCGTGATTCGATGACCAAGGGAAATAGAGATTAATTTTTGTATAATAGATTGTTCTTGATAAATGTGAACTTTCTCCTTTGAAAATCAAAATTTCAAGTCGCATATTATTGTGCATTGAGATTTTGGCTAATCCGGTAAAGTGTTAGATACATCGTTAAAATTTTGTTTTTAAATGATTTCAGTTAGATATCAAAAAGGATTTTTTTAAAAATCTTGCCTATCATGTACATAAATTAAATAAATATAACAAATTCTTACCACACTTACACCAATAATGTAGCCCCAAACTAAGCAAAGCTTGTACTGGCGACTAGATAACGGACAAACAGTTTATAAACATCCATGACTTAGGTACAAATGCTCGTGCTCATCACACAAAGATTTGCCCCTTGTAGCATTCGAACCCGCAACCGCTGGCTTTGTAGTCCGGTGTGCAAACTACTACACCAGACAGTCGTCGTGAGAAGTAACCGTTAAATACGTTTCTTTAGGCAAGTGTCTAGGGCAACCGACCCATGTCACCAATTTAGTTCAGTCCAAAGTAATATTTCTGATATAATCTTCGACCCCCACTGAAATATTTCCACGGTTCTCATAAAGATAATTCAAAAAACACTTTCCCGCCCATACGTTTAGCGGAACGACTGCGCTCATAAGAATTATACTTTTCATAAAACAACGAAGTACAGATGATTTCACTCCCAGCCCAATAAGTCGCGCCGCGCAAAGTATGCATTACTATAAAAATAAAAGTCGAAACCTCTTACGCCGGCCGTACTCCTGAAATTGTTTCACCGAGGCGACATTGCGAAAAGACCAGCTGTCCTTTTCCCTCTTGCACGACTCAGGACATGTTGTCTCTGTCTTAATGGAGAAGTAGTGAAAGGCTTAAGTGATCTCGGAAAGGATTTGCGACGCGTGATTGAAATATAAAAAAACTACTGTAGTTTTTCGTGTTTTTTAGAAATCGCAAAAATTCACGGAAAATGGAGTTCATTGTTTTGAGTGATGATAAATTTTTTTTTGGCCAAAATACTAGTTTCAACAATGCGAGTGGTAAGTATCTTGGTAGCTAGTTCAAATTCAAATTCAAAATATTTTTATTGTGAATCATAGGTATCACCATTTCAGCCATAGGACGTCCACTGCTGAAGATAGACCTCCGCCTAATGACTGACTGACTGACAGCCGAATGACTTTAACTGGGGGGGATTGTCAATACTCGCCACTTTTGGCAGGCGGGTTGGCGAGGGCAGTTTTTCATAAGATTTCGCACGCAGACGCTGCTACCTATCTCGTGCTATAGGAATTAGTCGCCTATTACGACACGCCTCCTATAAGCGGTGGGGAGGTGTATTCTTTACAGCTGTCTCTACACGGCACAATCATAGGTATAAAGGTCATAACATAAAAAATACAGATCAGCTGTGTTCCGCCACACAGAACACACACTACTAGACTAAATTCTTCTTGTGAACAAACAACAAGAATTTAGTCAAGTAGTTGAGTAAGCGCTTAGTTGAGCTAATTAAGTAATAACCACTTGCCACTAGACTCAGTTACTGATACAGTCTTAACTAAGTTTTAAACTAAACGATGAAAACAATAGGCTAGTTTCCTGGGTCAAAAAAATATTATTCTATTTAGTCCGTCAGTTAGATCATCAAAAAATATTGGACCCGTATTTTGTCTTTTGTCAATCAAACAATAAATGACGAAGATAAACCGCATCAAAGTGAGCACGTGACGTCACGTCACGTTACGCGGAACTTTAACGGGCTATATATTCATAATTTATTGTTTGATTGAAAAAAGAAAAAATATGTGTCCAATATTTTCTGTTAATCCAACTGACGGACTAATTAGATTCAAATTCAAAATTCAAAATTGTTTATTTGTGATTCACAGGTAAGAATACAGATGTCAAAAACATTTATGGTAGTGCTCTGTGATCTGCCATTTGGCGTACAAATGTATTAATCCTAATTAGTTTAGATTATTCACTTTACAATGCAAATTACATAGATCACAATTATTTAATATTAATTCATTAATTTATAGTCATGTCATTATTTAAAGGTAAGAATTATGAAATAAAATAAATGAGTAACTCGGTAATGTCTGGTGTGTGTGTCTGCTGATATGAAAAATATTTTTAGATTTGTTTAGGAAAGCCCATTTAAATATAGCAAGACAGATAAATCTCTCTTTATTGTACACGATACAGATAAGTTACAATTTGTGTTTAAAAAAATATGCACAATTTATTAAACTAGCAAGTTTTAATAGACATTTTGAACTAAATAGTTAAAATACGATAATTTCTACAATACAACGTAACGTATTAAACTTAATAAATAAATATTGGACATCACACACATTGCTCTGATCCTATGATAAGTAGCTTAAGCACTTGTGTTACAGAAATCAGAACGACGGTACCACAACATCTAGACCCAAGAAGTATGCCATATTTCAATAAGCACAGAATTCTAACACTTACGTCTTTATACTTAGTGGAGATAGTTCTCTTTGTAAGAAGTAACTCTCAACTATTTCCAAAGTTATCTGATATAGTTGTTCGAAACCGCCGTGATGAGAGCACATTGTGCTTGCAACCAGCAAAAACGGCTCTGTTAAGAAAGAGTGTAATATGCATGGCTCCCAAAATATATAATAAAATTCCTAAAGCTTTTAAGTCGCTAAACAATAATCTTTTTAAATCAAAATTTAAAAAGCTATTACTCGACAAATGTTACTATAGCGTAAATGACTTTCTGAATGATAAATTTTGATTATGTTGTGGTATTTTATTATTATTGATTTTTCCAAATGATAGTTTTTATTTTATTTTATTTTAATTTTATTTCATCGTTACAACTATTTAATATTTGACCTCATTACATTTTAATTCTAACCATCTAACATTTTGAATATTTGCACGCCGAATATCGGTAAGACATGTTGATACCTACTAAAATACTAACATCAAGAATATATTTCATCTCATTCCATGTTTATATTTTGCTCACATGTTTTTGTAAATAAATATATCTTTATCTTTAAGACAATATGGAAAAGTTATTTTTCTACATTGACCGACCGGGAATAGAATCCGGGACCTCAGAGATAGCGACACCAAGTCCGGTATGCTCGCCTAATATACAGAGTTAATTTTAAAACATCACAAACCCCGTAGGGTCCTGTGGCCCAAATACAACAACTTTTTATGGAACTAACATCAGAATCGCAAAAAAAAATTCACTTCTCTATACTAAACCGCGCCGACCAGCTGACATCAGTTTGTATGCAGCGGTGTTTTTTTTTTAATATCATGTTGGTCCCATATTAAGAAAAAAAAATTGAGCACCAGTATTAGCCCCTAGGAGGTTGTTGATGTGGTTTTCGGGAAATCACCACCTTTAAGGCGTATTTAAAGTTTATCTTACCTTAGTTTTGCTGATAATAATCTTGCACTAGTTCCCTTACCTGTAAGATAAAAAAATATATATTTAATAATAATATTCGTAATCTTAATCCACATTAAATTATACGAGAGTAAATAAAATTTCTTTACTACAAGTTCACTGATAATCCGTAGCAAGTAACAAAATACGTAGTCTGCTCGTAGCATTCATGACTACGAGATTCGTAGCAAACTACGATCCCGTGCTACAGCGGTTGTAGACCTTACGACTACGAATTTGCGTAGTATTTTTTTTTCAGTAGATTTACAGTTACTAATAAAGTAATTATCTATTTTTTAAATTTGTAATTGTTATAAATCAAAACTATTACATTAACATTGAATATATATTTTTCCCTTTGATTATTAAGTTTTTTTTTATTTGTTGACAAGCCCAGTTTTTATTTTAATTTTAACATAATATGTCAAGTTTGAATATACAGGGTGTAACGAAAAGGTGAAATAAAACTTTAAGGGGTTATTCTACGGCTAAATTACATCAACTCTTTCTATGGGACCAACATCGAAATCTCAAAAATAAAATGACGTTTCCATACAAACTGATGCCAGCTGGTCGCGTTTTAGTATGGGAAAGTGTTTTTTTTTGCGATTTTGATGTTGGTCCCATAGAAAAAGTTGATGTAATTTAGCCGTAGAATAACCCCTTAAAGTTTTATTTCACCTTTTCGTTACACTCTGTATATTCTATCCAGACCATAATCCATTGTAAACTTAAATTGATGTCATTATATCATAAAAAATAAATTTAAATGCGTGAAAAAAAAGAGACTTAATTTTATGCAGTCTGTTAACCTTTGAATGATAATGCACAGAAAAAGGCAATAATAAATAAATATTGGACAACACCACATACATTGCTCTGATCTTGTGATAAGTAGCTACAGCACTTGTGTTACAGAAATCAGAAACAACAACGGTACCACAACACCCAGACCCGAGACAATATAAAAATAGTTATTTGTTATACAAGAGTGCAAAGTTGCTTTTTAACCGCGTGTACAATTTTGATGACCGAGCAAGCGAAGGATTCTAAAATTGAATCACGAGCGCAGCGAGTGATTCAAAATTAGAATCCTGAGCGTTAGCGAGGGAATCAAAAGAGCACGAGGTGAAAAATCTTTGCACTCGAGTGCAACACGTAACTTTTCATTCCACCTCAGCGAGGAAATGACTAAATGCAAAAAAAAAACGTTTACAATCACAAGATAGGTACACTTTTATTTCAGTTTAGGTATTAATTACTACATTATGACAGGTAAGTATTACAGAATAATCTTTAAATTATAACAATACTAAGGTATAATTAAAAAAAATTTAAAGTTACGTTGCTACAGTTATTTAAATTGAGTGTAATATTTTTTTTTAATTCACAAACTTAGTGCACACGATGTTCTAAATTCAATTTACTTTATCCTCTAGAGAATAAAAACGGCTTTTCCATTCAGATATTGAAGATTAAAAATACTCTTTCCGAGATGGTGGGATGAAAAAGTTATTTTTCTACATTGATCGACCGGGAATCGAATCGAGGACCTCAGAGATAGCGACACCAAGTCCAGTATGCTCGCCTCTCGGCTACGGAGGTCGTCTCATTAAAACATTTTCTCGCAATCTAATAAAAATACTACTAAAGTAGGTAAAAAATAACAAAATCATTACTTTGTAAAGAAAATGTTATTTAAACAAATGCTCAGCCATTCCCGCACTGGTCCCACTTCTGATACTGCGCGCGGCGCGGGCGATAAACCGGCCGGCACTCGTCCCTGATTTCATTTACAATTCATTTGATATACTTAGCGGCCGCCTTTGATGGACGCGCTAGGGCTGCCACCGATATTTTCTGTTTGAGGTAGCACGAATCAACACGAATTAAATAAAGCAGAATTCTCGATCGTCGTGTTGTATGTTTGTTTTTTTTTTTATTTCGCTACACTTTTATTAGCTTCACTTTTAACAAACAGGAAACTAAACAAGAACCTTTGTAACAATATAAAACACAATAAATATATAATTAAATAATAAATATTGGACACATCACATACATCGCTCTGCCCCCCTAGCATAACCACCCAAACACGATATGATATGATACGATATAGCGATTTATCGACACAAATAGTTTTTTTTTTAAAATATGAAAGATATAGACTCTTTAGATGAAAAATCAACATGGCGGCTATATCTATCATATTTGTAAAAAAATACCGTTTGTGTGGATAAATCTCTATATCATATCATATCATATCGTGTTTTGGTGTTGTGTTACAGAAATCAGAAACAACGACGGTACTTCAATACTCAGACCTGACCCAATATAGAGAAGTTTGTTTTCTTCATTGATCATTGATTTTTTGATTATAAAAATGTGTGTATTGTTAATGGTTAGTTATATTTTTAACAATGTCGCTTAATTTTTTCTTTATATTACAAAAAAAAACTTTCTTTATATTATACATTTAATTCGGAATGCGATTGTCGGACGTTTATACAAGTTTCAAAATTTAAAACGTAGATCCGTTATTGGCTGTAAGTTTAGTTCATAAGTTCATCTAAATTGTAATTAGAGCTGTGGATCTTGTAATAAAACAAAATAAAAATAAAATAAATAAAATAGAATTAGAATTGAACTGAGAGCTGACTAACTAACTGCTCTATTGAATTTAGTATTTTTTTAACGGCTTTGGACTGAGTCCATACGGTCAGAATTTTGTAATCAAATGACCGAAATGACGAATGACAACCGTCTGGTGTAGTAGTTCGCGCTCCGGACTACAAAGCCAGCGTTTGCGGGTTTGAATCCCGCAAGGGGGAAATGTTTGTGTGATGAGCACGAGCATTTGTACCTAAGTCATGGATGTTTATAAACGTATTTAAGTATGTTTACCCGTTATCTAGTCGCCATAGTACAAGCTTTGCTTAGTTTGGGGCTAGATAAGTGGTGTGATTGTGAAACAATTTATTATTTATTATTATTATTAAATCTTAGATGACGTTTACTGACGTCTTCGGATGAAAATATAATAATTTAACACCGTCTTGCTGATCGGACGAGGAGGTCGATAGTAACTCTCCAATGACTAGCAAAACTTTCATGTTTGGGTTCATTTGATTCGTTTTGTGCTTTATAGTTTTTAAACAAATATTTTAGCGATAAAAACTAATGGCGACTAACTAATACTACTACTTAAAACAAATAAATAGTTATAAACAACTAGCTGTCCCGGCGAACTTGGTACCGCCCCTTCAAAATTTTTTTCCGTGAATGTTTCCTTGTTTTTAAAGTTATTCTGCTATTCGGAGCGGAAACAAATTCAACAAACCAAAGATCATAAAAATCGGTCCAGCCGTTCTTGACTTATAAATAGTGTAACTAACCCGACTTTGTTTTATATATATAGATAATTTAAATTGACAGTAGAATGGTGCACTTACAAAAAAAAAATGCTTTACTTGACTTATTTTGCTCATCTAGGCAATTTTTTCTTGACAGACAAGGTAAGATATCGCGCCCACACGCAGATTATTATTCATGTTATCATCATAAACATTTACACACATGTATAACAGATTTGGCCTAAAACTCTGCAACTTCTCCGACATTTCTTTAGCCCTGTTCAAGTCCTTATGGTGTATGTTTAAGTCCTTCCTGTTGTTGGGATACAAAGGACAAGAAAGTAAGTGATTACAACATGTAATAAGAATAGTTGTTTAAGTAATTTTACTTAAATAATTCTAAAATATTAAAGAAAGACAATTACATTATATAAACTAAAAATTACCTACTCAAAAATATATGCTAGTCCGTGAGGCAAGGGGGCTTGGACACTGTTAATGTTTTTTCTCGCTGTATGGCTGTGCTAAGTCTAAGAGTGAGGTAGAAGATTTTAATTCTCCAACATCGGATTTATTTTAGTGCTATTTTATAATGTTTTTATTGCCGTTCATAAGTGGCAATTTTCTGTCCTAAACTGAATAAATAATATTGGATATAGGGTTATGAGCGAAAAAGAAAAACTCAGATTTAAATTAGTATACGTTGGAACGTATATTTTTCTGTAGTAGGTACGAGGAAGGTATAATGTCTGCGTCCTAACACAGAGTGGGTCGAGAAAGAAAAGAAGAAGGTATATTGACCGGTCATGGCTTTTATACTAAGCATTTGGTGTTGCCATGTTAATAATATTACCAGTGATATAAATACAAAATCAATTGATTTTTGCAATAATAAATCAGACAAATGCCAACAGGCCCCCTCAAAAATTAATTACAAACTATTTACAATCATAGTCTTTCACTAACCAGAACATTAAAACCTTCCAAGTATTTTCTGGGAAAAGTACATTAAATAATGGTCCAACATTTGTTGCAAGGATTAGGGAAACCCAGTAAAACCTAATCAGACCATTTAATCAACAATAATTAACTTAAACACACATTAACTTAAAATATTACAACATAAACCCATCTCTTCTCTGAACAGTCTAAAAGCAACAACTGGTAGCGGCTTAGTTAGTACATCAGCTATTTGTTTACCTGTGGAGAGATACAACAATTTAATTACATTGTTTTGAACTTGTTCTCTAGAAAAATGATACTTGATATCAATATGCTTCGACCTCTTATGGCTCGTAGGATTGTTTGCTATATTAATACAACCATTATTGTCTTCATAAATAGGTATCGGACTGACAATATTAATATTAAAACTAATTATCAGAGACTTTAACCATAGTGCCTCTTTTACAGCTTCAAACAATGCCATATACTCGGCCTCAGTCGAAGAAGCCGCCACAGACATTTGTCTTTTTGTATTCCAGGTTATCGTACAGCTTTCAAATAATTTAAATAAATAACCTGAGGTACTTTTTCTGTCATGTAAATCATTACCACCCCAGTCTGAATCTACATATCCACACAAAATATGCTCAAAATTATTACACCTTTTGTACGTTAGTTTTAAGTCTACACTGCCTTTCAAATACCTAAGCACTCTTTTGAGACTTTGCCACAATTCCTTGTTATTTTTGTTTGTATATCTGCTCAAAATATTTACACTAACGCTTAAGTCTGGGCGTGTACACAACATAACATACATTAAACAACCAATCAGACTGCGACAAGGTGCACTGTATTCACTGTCTATGTTCAGAGCTTTATAGTTAGGTTTACACTCCATAGGTGTACCGATTTGATTACAGTCAGACATACCAAATTTCTCCAAAATGGTTTTTATATAAGAACTTTAATCCAAAGTTACAATGTCATTACTTCGAGTAATTTTAATGCCAAGAAATAATTTAATGTCATTTAAATCAACCATTTTAAATTTACTCATTAAATAACTCTTTAAACTATCGAGTGTTGGCTTATCTCCGCAAGCTATAACTAAATCATCAACATACAATAACACATATACATTTCTATGTACATCACTGTTATTTAAAATATAAATACATCTGTCCACCAATGAGTTTACAAAACCCTTTTCTTTCAGACACTGGTCGAATAATTCAAACCAGCATCTGGCAGCTTGTTTAAGTCCATACAAAGCTTTATTTAACTTGCACACATAACCATCTTTACTCACTATACCATCTGGCACTTTCATATAAATTTCTTCCTTTAATATGCCATTTAAAAATGCGGTTTTCACATCCATATGATGTACCAATAAGTTAAATTGATTTGCAAAACTAATCAAGAATCTAAAACTTGCTATACGAGCAACTGGGGCAAAAGTTTCACTATAATCTGTTAAATATTCCTGACTAAAGCCCCTGGCAACAAGACGTGCCTTATATCTTAATGGATTACTAAACTCGTCCTTTTTAATACTAAAAATCCATTTACAGTCAACTATGTTTTTATTATCAGGTTTTGGCACTAATTCCCAAGTATTATTAGCTAAAAGTGAATCTAATTCGTCTTTCATCGCACATTCCCATTTAGTTCTATCCTCCCTATTTTTAATATCATTAAATGAAGTGGGTATTTCACGATTAATTGACTGAGCACACAATAAAATTTCATCAATATTATCATTGTAAGATATTTGTGTACGACCTTTTAGCCTAGCACTCCTTCTCAATTTACAAGAATCATTGGTATCCATATCGGAACTACAAGTTTTACTTGAACTTGCTTTATTGCTTACATTTGGCTCCGGCAGGTTATTTGAATCATCTAGCTTACGAATCTTACAACTAGAAACAGACTCATCAGATTTTGAACTATCTGACTTTAAACTACCTGATTTTAAAATATCAGATTTCGAACTGTCACAACCTTGAGGTGTCATTGACCCTGACTTCGATGTCAGTTTAGTATTTTGGAAATGTTCGATTTCATTCCCTTCAAGTCTTATCTTAGGCCTGGATTGAAGAAAATTAACTTCATCTACTATGACATCCCTCACTGTTTCATACTTGTCATGTTCTGTGTTCCATACCTTATAGCCATTCGGTACATAACCTACCAGTATACCCTTCCACGATTTTTCATCAAACTTAGTTTTCCGGGTTTTATTATGCACAAATACGGTAGCACCAAAAACCTTTAAATGTTTTATTGCAGGCTTTTTATCATGCCACATTTCAAAGGGAGTTTTATTTTGTTGCAAAGCGCGGGTAGGTGTAATATTTATCAAATGTACTGCAGATAATACGGCATCTCCCCAAAAACATTTAGGTAATTTTGCACCACTAACCATTGCGCGGGCTTTTTCTACTATTGTTCTAACCATACGCTCTGAAACCCCATTTTGTTGTGGCGTTCTAGGAACAGTAAAATGGTATGAAATTCCGCGAGAAACACAATACTCTTTCATTTCACTAGACAAATACTCCCGGCCGTTATCACAGTACAAGTTTACCAATTTTAAATTGAATTTTGCCTCACTTTTTGCTACAAAATCTTTAAACGCGAAAAACAACTCTGATTTATAGGCTATCGGGTACGCAACGCAGTAGTGAGTAAATTGATCGACAAACAACACAAAATAATTCTTATTATCTATTGTAGAAGGAGTGATCGGCCCACAAACATCAGTATGAACAATAAATAAAGGTCGTTTAATATGACTTTTATCCTTGGATGTGTTAAACGGCAATCGTGTCTGTTTCCCATTTATGCATGCTTCGCACAGTTTTTCGTCAGGCGTTACTAACTCAATTATACTACCGTCACTAGTCATAGAATTATTTTTCAACTCCAAAAACTTTTGTTTACTTATGTGACCTAATCTTTGATGCCACAAGTCGTAATTATTTTTATCACTATTGCACAATTGAGAAACAGATCGATCTTTAACTTTAACTCCAAAATCTACTGAAATTAAATTATTAATTGCCTTACCTCGCATCAGTATTGTACCGTCCTTACTGATATACGTTCCGTGCTGATCGAAGGTGATGGTCATCCCGGCACGCTGCATCCTCGATACCGACAGCAGGTTGTACGGCGCCTCAGGACAGAACAGCACGTCCTCCAGAGTACCTGGGATGCCAGTGTCACTGATCACTTGCAGTGTTCCACGTTTAATAGCTGAAATAAATTCACCGTGTTTAGCAATTGAAATTTTAAACGGTGTATTTAAAATTGTATAGTCACTGAAAATATCTTCCCTGTTAACGATGTGGTCGGATGCTCCGGAATCTAACAGGAATTTTATTTGCACTCCGGTTTCGTCAGTTTCGTGATTACCGGACATGAATGCAAATCCGGTGGCTTCACTGGACATGGTGGCCCCCTCAGTCAGCTCCACTGTTTGAACAGTTCGGGGCCGGTCCGCCGGCTTCCGTTGGTGGTTAGGTTGACTTGGCCGGTCGAATTTCTGTTGATAATTTCGGCGCTTGAAGTAATAGCAGTCCCTCTTGACGTGGCCCTTCCGCCCACAATGGTAGCATTTAGTAAGCTTCTTGGTTTCCTTAAAACTCTGGTGGTTAGATCTTGTATCAAATCGTTTTCCACTGGACTCAGCGCGTACGTGAAGAACTTTTGTTGAAGTGTCACTACCCTCATTTTTTAATTTTACTTCTTGATCTAACAATCTTGTTTTTACAAAACCCAGCGTCAAATTATCTTCTGATAAAGTTTCAATAGCCGTGATGACGCCATCGTATGAATTTGGGAGGGTAAGAAGTAAATGAGATACTTTATCGGTTTCTTCGAGCTTCGCTCCCGCAGCCAACAACTCCGTCATTAAATCGTCGAAGACATTGAAATGTTTCACTAGTGGAGTATCACCTTGTAGCTTTAGGCCCAACAACTTCTTACGTATTGCCAGCTGCGTCGCTAAGCTTTTTCTCTCGTACAAAGCGTCTAGGTTCTTGAAGATTTCTCTTGCTGTCAGTTCTTCTTTGGCAAAAATAAGAAAGGAATCTGCCAAGTACTCGACGATCACACTCTTCGCAGTTCGGTTTTGCTTTTCCCACGCCTCGAGTCGTAACACGGGTTCTTCGTCGATGACCTTGATGAGATCTAATTCAGTTAATAGAGAGCGAATTCGAAACTTCCAGACACTATATTTTTCTCCGTTAAAAGGTTGAATGTTTCTCTTGGATTTTAAATTATCCATGACAAAACTTTTATACAGGGGACTCGTTACTTTAAAAAAAAATATTAAGAGCAACAGCACTATACTTTAGATAGTATGGCTGGGCCCATAACCTATTGGATATAGGGTTATGAGCGAAAAAGAAAAACTCAGATTTAAATTAGTATACGTTGGAACGTATATTTTTCTGTAGTAGGTACGAGGAAGGTATAATGTCTGCGTCCTAACACAGAGTGGGTCGAGAAAGAAAAGAAGAAGGTATATTGACCGGTCATGGCTTTTATACTAAGCATTTGGTGTTGCCATGTTAATAATATTACCAGTGATATAAATACAAAATCAATTAATTTTTGCAATAATAAATCAGACAAATGCCAACAAATAATTTTTGACTTTGACATTAGGCTAATCGTAGACATAGTAATTATAACAAATCATAGACCTGACCCTGGGTTTTATAAACAGTTTGTCCCCGTTACAGCCCTACCATCGTTTACGTATAAAATAACGTCTGGGCTGAAGTGGTCCTCTGACCCCTCTCCACCCGCCTAAACATCCGGAGTGTTTGCGTTTTCTAATTACGCCTCACGCCTTTCTACAGCTCACATTGTCGTTGTTTGTGGCCGAATTATACGGTTGTGTGTTTTTATAGCTTAAATGTTGGTGGGAATGAGATAATTTTACACAACACTTGGATCAAAGAAGGTGTGGTAACACATGTTCGTGTTTCCATTACAATAGAAAAACGTTGTGTGTGAAATTTTGTTAATTATCACCTCCATGCTATATATTTTTAGAACTGGCTGCTACCACTATGATAAATTGACTGAAAAAACGTATTGTGGTTGACATTAGATTGTACGTGTTTGCTTGCCTACAGATTAGACAGAATAGATCCATTGCCTTTCTACAATAGAAGTATTTTTTCTAGTGTACTCTCCAACAAGATATGTTAGTTATACCTACGCCCCTCTGTTGTTATTGCTCTGCCCATTTCTCGAACACATTTTAATGTTAAGTTTAATAACAACAATCATATTAGGAACTTCATCCTAGTAAACGATGTAACAAGATTAAGGGCCACTTTCACCACTTGCTAATAAGTTCCGGATAACCTATCTGAGGCCCTAAGATATTTTTAATCTACTTACAGTAAGATAAATCACTAGTGCTAGAACTGTCTCTCTGGGCAACTGCATTAAACATTAGGTTTTTGGAAAACTTATAATAATACAGAGTGTAACGAAAAGGTGAAATAAAACTTTAAGGGGTTATTCTACGGCTAAATTACATCAACTTTTTCTATGGGACCAACACCGAATTCGCAAAAAAAAAAAACACTTTCCCATACTAAAACGCGACCAGCTGGCATCAGTTTGTATGGAAATGTCAATTTTTTTTTTGAGATTTCGATGTTGGTCCCATAAAAAAGTTGATGTAATTTAGCCGTAGAATAACTCTTTCTTCTCCTTTGAATAAAGTTTTATTTCACCTTTTCGTTACACCCTGTATACTTATATATTACTACATTAAGTTACATCATTCTTATTATGCCCTTGATTTTTTATTTAATGTAAATACATAGAATGGAGATATTGAGGAGCTTGTTGAGTATTTCAACAGAATTTTTAGAATATTCGATAATACTCTAGAATAGAATTTAATGTTTTTAATTGCCATAGTATCAAAGCAAGGAATTAACATCCTTGTATTACGAGGTATTAACCAGTGAATGACCCAGCACACCCAAACTTGACTTGAACATAAAGTCCAATGGGCTAGTCTCCTGGGTCAAGAAAAGATTATTCTATTTAGTCCGTCAGTTAGATTATCAAGAAATATGGGACCCATATTTTGTGTTTTGTCAATCAAAAAATGACGAAGATAAAGCGCATCAAAGTGCGTCACGTCAAGTCACGTCTTGCTACAAAGTGTAGCAAGGCGTGACGTTACGCGGAACTTTAACGGGCTATATCTTCATCATTTTTTGTTCGATTGAGAAAAGAAAAAATACGTGTCCAATATTTTCTGTTAATCCAACTGACGGACTAATTAGATTTTTTAAGGAAACTAGCCTATTGAGTACCTCCTCCTTTTAAAGACAGTTGAAAACTTTTATAATTAAAGCTCACTAGTGAACCGAACCGACCTTTTAGAAGATGCTATTATGTTACCAATATTGTAGATAACGTTTACTGGTAGCTTCTTATTTTTTATATTAGTTTACGTACTTTCAAGTTCATCACATCAGTTTAAGAAGTGAAGTGAGGTTACAATAAACACTGTAAAGATTCCGCCTGCCTAGCATGAGCACTAAAAACACGATATGATATGATATAATATAGCAAAATATCGACACCAACTGTAAAAATGTGATAGATATAGACGCCATGTTGAATCGCCGTCACATATTAAGATCGCTGTATCGATAAAAATTTAAAATGGCGGCTAAATCTATTATATTTTTACAGTTGGTGTCGATATTTCACTATATCATATCATATCGTGTTTTTAGTGCTCATGCTAGGCAGGCGGAATCTTTACAGTGTTTATTGTAACCTCACTTCACTTCTTAAACTGATGTGATGAACTTGAAAGTACGTAAACTAATATAAAAAATAAGAAGCTACCAGTAAACGTTATCTACAATATTGGTAACATAATAGCATCTTCTAAAAGGTCGGTTCGGTTCACTAGTGAGCTTTAATTATAAAAGTTTTCAACTGTCTTTAAAAGGAGGAGGTACTCAATAGGCTAGTTTCCTTAAAAAATCTAATTAGTCCGTCAGTTGGATTAACAGAAAATATTGGACACGTATTTTTTCTTTTCTCAATCGAACAAAAAATGATGAAGATATAGCCCGTTAAAGTTCCGCGTAACGTCACGCCTTGCTACACTTTGTAGCAAGACGTGACTTGACGTGACGCACTTTGATGCGCTTTATCTTCGTCATTTTTTGATTGACAAAACACAAAATATGGGTCCCATATTTCTTGATAATCTAACTGACGGACTAAATAGAATAATCTTTTCTTGACCCAGGAGACTAGCCCATTGGACTTTATGTTCAAGTCAAGTTTGGGTGTGCTGGGTCATTCACTGGTTAATACCTCGTAATACAAGGATGTTAATTCCTTGCTTTGATACTATGGCAATTAAAAACATTAAATTCTATTCTAGAGTATTATCGAATATTCTAAAAATTCTGTTGAAATACTCAACAAGCTCCTCAATATCTCCATTCTATGTATTTACATTAAATAAAAAATCAAGGGCATAATAAGAATGATGTAACTTAATGTAGTAATATATAAGTATACAGGGTGTAACGAAAAGGTGAAATAAAACTTTATTCAAAGGAGAAGAAAGAGTTATTCTACGGCTAAATTACATCAACTTTTTTATGGGACCAACATCGAAATCTCAAAAAAAAAATTGACATTTCCATACAAACTGATGCCAGCTGGTCGCGTTTTAGTATGGGAAAGTGTTTTTTTTTTTTGCGAATTCGGTGTTGGTCCCATAGAAAAAGTTGATGTAATTTAGCCGTAGAATAACCCCTTAAAGTTTTATTTCACCTTTTCGTTACACTCTGTATTATTATAAGTTTTCCAAAAACCTAATGTTTAATGCAGTTGCCCAGAGAGACAGTTCTAGCACTAGTGATTTATCTTACTGTAAGTAGATTAAAAATATCTTAGGGCCTCAGATAGGTTATCCGGAACTTATTAGCAAGTGGTGAAAGTGGCCCTTAATCTTGTTACATCGTTTACTAGGATGAAGTTCCTAATATGATTGTTGTTATTAAACTTAACATTAAAATGTGTTCGAGAAATGGGCAGAGCAATAACAACAGAGGGGCGTAGGTATAACTAACATATCTTGTTGGAGAGTACACTAGAAAAAATACTTCTATTGTAGAAAGGCAATGGATCTATTCTGTCTAATCTGTAGGCAAGCAAACACGTACAATCTAATGTCAACCACAATACGTTTTTTCAGTCAATTTATCATAGTGGTAGCAGCCAGTTCTAAAAATATATAGCATGGAGGTGATAATTAACAAAATTTCACACACAACGTTTTTCTATTGTAATGGAAACACGAACATGTGTTACCACACCTTCTTTGATCCAAGTGTTGTGTAAAATTATCTCATTCCCACCAACATTTAAGCTATAAAAACACACAACCGTATAATTCGGCCACAAACAACGACAATGTGAGCTGTAGAAAGGCGTGAGGCGTAATTAGAAAACGCAAACACTCCGGATGTTTAGGCGGGTGGAGAGGGGTCAGAGGACCACTTCAGCCCAGACGTTATTTTATACGTAAACGATGGTAGGGCTGTAACGGGGACAAACTGTTTATAAAACCCAGGGTCAGGTCTATGATTTGTTATAATTACTATGTCTACGATTAGCCTAATGTCAAAGTCAAAAATTATTTGTTGGCATTTGTCTGATTTATTATTGCAAAAATTAATTGATTTTGTATTTATATCACTGGTAATATTATTAACATGGCAACACCAAATGCTTAGTATAAAAGCCATGACCGGTCAATATACCTTCTTCTTTTCTTTCTCGACCCACTCTGTGTTAGGACGCAGACATTATACCTTCCTCGTACCTACTACAGAAAAATATACGTTCCAACGTATACTAATTTAAATCTGAGTTTTTCTTTTTCGCTCATAACCCTATATCCAATAGGTTATGGGCCCAGCCATACTATCTAAAGTATAGTGCTGTTGCTCTTAATATTTTTTTTTAAAGTAACGAGTCCCCTGTATAAAAGTTTTGTCATGGATAATTTAAAATCCAAGAGAAACATTCAACCTTTTAACGGAGAAAAATATAGTGTCTGGAAGTTTCGAATTCGCTCTCTATTAACTGAATTAGATCTCATCAAGGTCATCGACGAAGAACCCGTGTTACGACTCGAGGCGTGGGAAAAGCAAAACCGAACTGCGAAGAGTGTGATCGTCGAGTACTTGGCAGATTCCTTTCTTATTTTTGCCAAAGAAGAACTGACAGCAAGAGAAATCTTCAAGAACCTAGACGCTTTGTACGAGAGAAAAAGCTTAGCGACGCAGCTGGCAATACGTAAGAAGTTGTTGGGCCTAAAGCTACAAGGTGATACTCCACTAGTGAAACATTTCAATGTCTTCGACGATTTAATGACGGAGTTGTTGGCTGCGGGAGCGAAGCTCGAAGAAACCGATAAAGTATCTCATTTACTTCTTACCCTCCCAAATTCATACGATGGCGTCATCACGGCTATTGAAACTTTATCAGAAGATAATTTGACGCTGGGTTTTGTAAAAACAAGATTGTTAGATCAAGAAGTAAAATTAAAAAATGAGGGTAGTGACACTTCAACAAAAGTTCTTCACGTACGCGCTGAGTCCAGTGGAAAACGATTTGATACAAGATCTAACCACCAGAGTTTTAAGGAAACCAAGAAGCTTACTAAATGCTACCATTGTGGGCGGAAGGGCCACGTCAAGAGGGACTGCTATTACTTCAAGCGCCGAAATTATCAACAGAAATTCGACCGGCCAAGTCAACCTAACCACCAACGGAAGCCGGCGGACCGGCCCCGAACTGTTCAAACAGTGGAGCTGACTGAGGGGGCCACCATGTCCAGTGAAGCCACCGGATTTGCATTCATGTCCGGTAATCACGAAACTGACGAAACCGGAGTGCAAATAAAATTCCTGTTAGATTCCGGAGCATCCGACCACATCGTTAACAGGGAAGATATTTTCAGTGACTATACAATTTTAAATACACCGTTTAAAATTTCAATTGCTAAACACGGTGAATTTATTTCAGCTATTAAACGTGGAACACTGCAAGTGATCAGTGACACTGGCATCCCAGGTACTCTGGAGGACGTGCTGTTCTGTCCTGAGGCGCCGTACAACCTGCTGTCGGTATCGAGGATGCAGCGTGCCGGGATGACCATCACCTTCGATCAGCACGGAACGTATATCAGTAAGGACGGTACAATACTGATGCGAGGTAAGGCAATTAATAATTTAATTTCAGTAGATTTTGGAGTTAAAGTTAAAGATCGATCTGTTTCTCAATTGTGCAATAGTGATAAAAATAATTACGACTTGTGGCATCAAAGATTAGGTCACATAAGTAAACAAAAGTTTTTGGAGTTGAAAAATAATTCTATGACTAGTGACGGTAGTATAATTGAGTTAGTAACGCCTGACGAAAAACTGTGCGAAGCATGCATAAATGGGAAACAGACACGATTGCCGTTTAACACATCCAAGGATAAAAGTCATATTAAACGACCTTTATTTATTGTTCATACTGATGTTTGTGGGCCGATCACTCCTTCTACAATAGATAATAAGAATTATTTTGTGTTGTTTGTCGATCAATTTACTCACTACTGCGTTGCGTACCCGATAGCCTATAAATCAGAGTTGTTTTTCGCGTTTAAAGATTTTGTAGCAAAAAGTGAGGCAAAATTCAATTTAAAATTGGTAAACTTGTACTGTGATAACGGCCGGGAGTATTTGTCTAGTGAAATGAAAGAGTATTGTGTTTCTCGCGGAATTTCATACCATTTTACTGTTCCTAGAACGCCACAACAAAATGGGGTTTCAGAGCGTATGGTTAGAACAATAGTAGAAAAAGCCCGCGCAATGGTTAGTGGTGCAAAATTACCTAAATGTTTTTGGGGAGATGCCGTATTATCTGCAGTACATTTGATAAATATTACACCTACCCGCGCTTTGCAACAAAATAAAACTCCCTTTGAAATGTGGCATGATAAAAAGCCTGCAATAAAACATTTAAAGGTTTTTGGTGCTACCGTATTTGTGCATAATAAAACCCGGAAAACTAAGTTTGATGAAAAATCGTGGAAGGGTATACTGGTAGGTTATGTACCGAATGGCTATAAGGTATGGAACACAGAACATGACAAGTATGAAACAGTGAGGGATGTCATAGTAGATGAAGTTAATTTTCTTCAATCCAGGCCTAAGATAAGACTTGAAGGGAATGAAATCGAACATTTCCAAAATACTATCAAAGCAAGGAATTAACATCCTTGTATTACGAGGTATTAACCAGTGAATGACCCAGCACACCCAAACTTGACTTGAACATAAAGTCCAATGGGCTAGTCTCCTGGGTCAAGAAAAGATTATTCTATTTAGTCCGTCAGTTAGATTATCAAGAAATATGGGACCCATATTTTGTGTTTTGTCAATCAAAAAATGACGAAGATAAAGCGCATCAAAGTGCGTCACGTCAAGTCACGTCTTGCTACAAAGTGTAGCAAGGCGTGACGTTACGCGGAACTTTAACGGGCTATATCTTCATCATTTTTTGTTCGATTGAGAAAAGAAAAAATACGTGTCCAATATTTTCTGTTAATCCAACTGACGGACTAATTAGATTTTTTAAGGAAACTAGCCTATTGAGTACCTCCTCCTTTTAAAGACAGTTGAAAACTTTTATAATTAAAGCTCACTAGTGAACCGAACCGACCTTTTAGAAGATGCTATTATGTTACCAATATTGTAGATAACGTTTACTGGTAGCTTCTTATTTTTTATATTAGTTTACGTACTTTCAAGTTCATCACATCAGTTTAAGAAGTGAAGTGAGGTTACAATAAACACTGTAAAGATTCCGCCTGCCTAGCATGAGCACTAAAAACACGATATGATATGATATAGTGAAATATCGACACCAACTGTAAAAATATAATAGATTTAGCCGCCATTTTAAATTTTTATCGATACAGCGATCTTAATATGTGACGGCGATTCAACATGGCGTCTATATCTATCACATTTTTACAGTTGGTGTCGATATTTTGCTATATTATATCATATCATATCGTGTTTTTAGTGCTCATGCTAGGCAGGCAGTATTTATCATTATGACGTGCATAATCCTAAATAACATTTTAAGTGGTATGTAAAACGTTGTAAGTCTTGCTTAAATTTATGTTATTTTTTTTTATTAAGAAATATTTCCTTTTGCCATATCTTCACATGGCACTAGATGGGCAGACAATAGACAATACTCTTATTTCTCCCACCCCTCCTATTTACAGTGACGTAAGTTAAACGTTTCTAGCTAAATAAACGTCTTGAAAACTAAAAGGCGAGCGGGAAGAGCTCTCCAGTCGAATTAGCGTACATTCAATCTGTCAGCGCCGCACTGAGAGCCACTTTAGGGGTCATCTTGGCCGGTGGTCTAAGTGGTGAGAGACAACACTATACCTTGTATTATTTAATATATAAAAAATATGTACAATGTCGAAAGTTATTTTTAACATAATCAAGACACAAACACATTTTACACATATTATCACGATAGATACATTTTTTGAACATTTCGAACGCGATGCAGCGTCCGTGATCACGGGTAAACTGGCGCGGCGAAATGTCAATTATTCTTGCGAGGGTAGATTTCCTACCCGCACATTACTTATAAGATTTGTCCGGCACACAACACTCACTGTATCCGCGGATGAGTCTGAAGACAGATCGCGAGGCTTACACTTTCCAGGCCAAATTTCAGACTGCATAAAGTGGGTAATTCGTTTATGGGAAAATGTATTCGCTTTTTTAACAAATTACCACAGTCCATTGCTGAACTGCCTATGTATGAATTTAAATCGCATGTCAAGATGATTTTAATGAAAAAAGGTTATTACACTGTAAATGACTATTTAAATGATAAAAATGTATGGAATTAAATACTGCCGTGCTCGCACAGGTTCATTTTATCTTGTAATGTAAACACACTATTTAAAAAGAGGCTGACAATAGTGACCGAGTTTCTTGCGCTGCTTCTTCTCGGCACTAGCCCACAATATTGTCCCGAAGCAGTGGTAGGGTAAAAAAATATATTGGGACGTGTAAAAGAGCTTAATTTAGGCCTATTTACAGAAATAAATTGGTTTTATTGGTTTTATTATTGGTTTTACTTGTCAATCACTGGGTTCCACGAAGCTGATAGCTTGAATCCATCTTCCCGGGTGAAGTTTTTGTTTCATAATTTCAACCGCTTCACGCACAATCCTTTTATAGTAGTGGCGATCGGTGGAGTGGATTTTAGGCTCATGTAGTTCAATCCAATAATTGTTGCCGCCTCCCAATAGATGTTCTGCTATCGCAGATTTATTTCGTCTGCCTGTTTTTGACTGCAGCTATGTGCTCCTTGACCCTTTCAGCGATGGACCGTTTGGTTTGGCCAATATACGAGCTTCCACAACTGCAGTCAAAAAAAAAATTATCGTGATAAGACCTGTGTACATGTGTCATGTGTGAAAATGGCGAATCTTTAAAAGTAATAACAAACACATGGTTAAATATTTGCTTTAAGAAAGTGTTTTTCGAAAATTCACACCTGAGGCAACGTGAAGCGAAAAGTTTGTTTTGATAATTTCTACCTTGCATTTACTCGGTCACGAACGATTGACCTGATAGTAACCACTTACTATTAAGTACTTAGATCGTTTGGTCATATCCCGATAGCCTCCTATCGTCGCCCATATCCATAACTAAATGGCTATAACAATATCTAAAGCGCCCTAGAGGACAATACAAGAGGTAAAGTGGGTCTATATTATGTAACTGCCAAAATTATTAAGGCCTAACTACTATTTTAGTAAAGCAATAAATGAATGAATGAAGAATAGGCAATATTATAGCATTATAATTTTAATATGACATTGTAATTTTTTTATTATATTAAAATAGGTTTAATGTAGTCATTATTATTTTTTATTATTGTGGTGCCCTTACCCTGTAAGAGCACCACAATAATGTGTTGGACTAAAAGTACCTAACATTTTAAAAGTTATATGAAGCAATAAATGAATTATGAATCATGGTCTCAAAGTAAAGAATTGACATTGACATCCGTGTGGTACCAGACACAAAATGTTGCTAGGCAGCACATACAGACAGCCAATTTTGAAAGTTTAGTTAATCTTAGTTTAGACGTAGCTAATTTTAATTAGATTTCCACACGTAAGAAATGACCTCCGCAGTGAATAATTTAAAAAATCTGAGTTTGTGTATATTGCGAGACATCTACAAAAAATATATGTGGTAGTACTTGTCGTAAATGTTGTTGCACTTCTGACTTATGAGATACGGTCATGGCTTTTTCACCTTGATGGAAGCTATGCAAACGTAGACCGTTTCATCATCATCATCATTACAGTCATAGGACGTCCATTGCTGAACATAAGCCTCCCCCAACGACTTTCATTGGAGGGGATTCCCAATACTCGCCACGCTCGGCAGACAGGTTGGCGAGCGCAGTTTTTTATAAGATTAGCACGCAGACGCTGCGGAGACGGGCACGTCTCGTTCTATATGAATTAGTCGCCTCTCACGACATGCCTCCTGTTAGTGGTGGAGGAGTGTATTCTTTACGGCCGTCCCGTTACAAGACCGTTTACGAATTCGTTAAGATAATATGTTTTTTGGCATAACTTATTCGCAAAATATTAGTGTCAAAGCCATCTCTTATCACTTGGATCACCCCCACGATTGTATTTCACGGAGTGCGGCCGGGCGGGGCTAATTTATTGACAGTGGAACGCTGTCTATTTATTAGAAGGGCCGACCTGTCCGCAGGTGTTGATAAGGTACGATCCACTTTATATAGATATGCTATTGTATTGGTATATGGTTATTATACTGATATTATACGGATATCCGTAAAGGAACCAAAATCACCTTCATAGCACTTCAAATTGCAAACTGGCAACGGGTAGGCCGCATCACAGAACCTTTGTTCTCGAGTGGAGAACACGAACTGCTAGACGCAGCGTGGGCAGGTCTCCCACCTAGTGGACTGGCGTCCTAGTCGAGCCGCTGGATAGGAAAAGCCCAGAGCAGCTTACTGTGGTGTTTTTTCAGGAAGGCCTGTGTCTACCATTGGACTTCCAAGGCTTAGGTGCGAAGACGACCTAAAATTGGTCAGATGTCGGAGGAATAAACATGCTTTGAGAGTCATTGTATACAAAGCAATAAAAATGTATAGCTCTTATTCAGAATAAGATGCTCTGCAAGGTGTTAAAAAAGGGCCAGCTAATATTTAGGGGAGAAGGATTTAGAATCATTAAAATCAATTGCAAGTACTTCCTCTTCAAATTCTATTACAGACAAAAATATTATCATACAGCGAAAGTGAGGTTATTTCCCCTACCATACTACATAGAATTATGGAATAAATATTTGTTTGATTCAAACAAACAATTGTTGTAAATGTCTGTTTTATCTACTATATTATATTATTTTTAGTGTTATCAGAACTCACTCGGTCTTTCGACTCTTTTACTAACCCGAGCCAAAATGAAACTGTCCCGATACACACGCATCGTGAGTAACGTGTGTGATCCATCACTTGTGTAACCGGATCCACAATATGAACACCCGGGCATAAGGCCCTGCGATACTTAGCCTCAATCACCTGTTGGATCGTGACAAATAATATTTGAGACAATATTTTTGGGAAACAGAGATGTTAATTCAGTGTAATTAAAAGAAGAAAAGACTACCATACCCAAATTATTGGTCTAACTTAGTACCGTATAGATTCTGATTACAGGGTGTTTTTGTTCAAAATCACATTTGCCGTTGGAGCAGTCGAGTTGTTGAGAAACAGTGAATAAGCGTAGTATGGGAACGGTTTGATGAACTGTCGGCGTAATTAAATTGACTGGGATTGATTGAAAGGGGACAGTAGGAAGAAGACAATAGGAAGATGATGAAAGATTGATTGGAGTGTTTAAAAATAAAATTTATTGTAGGTGAATCTCTTTTACAAAATGAATAAAGCATCGATACGCAAACGAATGGTGAGTAACGCACGTGATCCATCAGCTGAACCGGCTTTGTATCTGGATATAAATCAGCCAGTCGGAATGACCCGGGCATCGCTCAGCTGCCGACGTAAGAATCGAATGTAAATGTTGAGGGGTTAAGTGATTGAAACGCGTATTTGAGGTATTGGTGGTATTGATATCTGTACCTATGATACAGTATCGTGACTGACTGATTGACTGACTTGCTGACAGATGCGGACATATTAAGCTACCATAAGCCCCATAAGACACTACATCTTTACGCTAATTATTTTTATTACTCGTACATAATGTTTGTGTCAGTGTGGAGACGGCGGACAAGAATACACTTCCCCACCGCTAACAGGAGGCGTGTCGTAAAAGGCGATTGATTCCTGTAGCACGAGTCGGGCAACAGCGTCTGCGTGCGAAATCTTATAATAAACTGCGCTCGCCAACCCGCCTACCAAGCGTGGCGAGTATGGGCTAGTTTCCTAAAAAAATCTAATTAGTCCGTCAGTTGGATCAACAGAAAATATTGGACACGTATTATTTCTTTTCTAAATCAACCAAAAAATTATGAAGATATAGCCCGTTAAAGTTCCGTGTAACGTGACGCCTTGCGACAATTTTTAGCAAGACGTGACGTCACTCCTAAACTTTGTTGCGCTTTATCTTCGTTATTTTTTGTTTGATTGACAAAAGACAAAATATGGGTCTAATTTTTTTTGATAATCTAACTGACGGACTAAATAGAATAATCATTTTTTGACCCAGGAAACTGCTAGTTATTGGCAATCCCCCCATTGATAGTTCATTGGGGAAGGCCTATGTTCAGCAGTGGACGCAGCAGACGACGTATGGCTGGAATGATGTTTATAATATTTTTGTTTTTGTGTTACTAGCTGTTGCCTACAACATCGTCGGTGTGGTCTTTGAAAAACCACAGTTAGTTAAAACTTAGACCACGTGAACGAAGTCGCGAGCAACAGGTAGTGTATCATCATATCGCACTACGTTACCCCACTGTATTACAACTTAATTTCCTCTGCCCAAAGGTTGTCTGGAAGAGATCGCTTTTGGCTATAAGGCCGCCTGATTGTACATAACTGTGTCTTTTGTGTAATAACTTTTAATGTTTTAGTGCAATAAAGTGTCTATCTATCTATTTATCTATCATATATTTTTTACATAAAAAATTTATTTCTAACTTAACAGTAACATCTAACGGTATGAAGCGCCATTTACGAGTATAATAAAAATGATCTTGCATCCCTCGGTAACCGTAAATTTTTCCGGGAGAAGTATCCACACTATTTCTGTTCTAAATTTCATCTAGATCCGTCCATCCGTTCTGCCCTGATTGATTAACAAACATCTATCCATCAAAACTTTCGCAATTATAATATTAGTGAGAAGTAAGAAGTTGTGGTTCCTTAGTGGTCTTACACATAGACATAAATTGTTATAAAGAGTACTTACACATAAATTGTGCATCCCAGTAATTCTAATACTTTAGGATTTTTCGGGAACTTTGTACGGATTTGTATCACTTGCTTGGAGGTGAGGATAATATTCGTGAGGAAACCTACTTATTCAAATATCACTAGTGTTGTATATTTTATTTTATGTTATTACATGATCCACAGCTCTAATTACAATTTATATGAACTTATGAACTAAACTTACAGCCAATAACGGATCTACTTTTTAAATTTTGAAACTTGTATAATCGTCCGACAATATAGTATAGTCAAGTCATGGTCCAGAATGATCTAATTTCCCTATTTTAGGAAAGACGAATTGATCCTGGGGTCATGGTCAAACTTACCCCGATTAGAAATGAGATTAACGGTAATGAAAAGTGTTATTAATTGCTGTCTGAATCTTAATTTTAACCTTTATAATGGTCATATTATAAATTTGATTCTGTGGGATTCAAACGCACGACCGTTGGATTTGAATAAATTCATGCCTAATTAGGCATCAATTGATAATGACCTCCGTAGCCAAGAGGCGAGCATACCGGATTTGGTGTCGCTATCTCTGAGGTCTCGGGTTCGATTCCCAGTCGGTCAATGTAGAAAAATAACTTTTCTTTTGTCTCGGGTCCAAATACCGTCATTGTTTCTGATTTCTGTAACACAAGTGCATAAGCTACTTTTAATAGGATCAGAGCAATGTATGCGATACCTTATACCTACCTACCTACCTACCACCAATGTACATCACTTAGTAAGCAAATAAAGATTTCAATTTTGAAAAAAAAAAAACTTCCGGCGAACTTCGTACCGCCCTTTCTTTTCGCGCTATTCTTGGCGGAGACAAATTCAACAAATCAAAGATCACAATAATCGGTTCAGCCATTCTTGATTTATAAAAGGTGTAACAGGTGAGTTCACTCGCTACTACACAAGATGGTCTAAAACTTTATTTTAAAGAAAATGCCATTACCAATTAAATCGATATCTCCACCCACCACACTTCACAATGCGTCTAGTACAAAACGAACTAAACTATTTTAGCCCGGGCCTTTAATTGTTATCGGTTCTGTTCCTTTCAAGTTAAGGTCCAAATTTGTCCACGGGGGTAACAGAGCGAGAATTGTCACAAGGGTTAAACCCGTCAACGGCAGAAGGGTGAGGATTCCTTTGTCCGCGTGTGTGGTCTTTCAGACCCGGCCTCAGTTATGTAGAATATCTACATGGTATGTTTATAAAGTGAACAGTTAAAGCTATTATCATTTGGTCAAAGCCTGTGATATTATAATGTAATGAGAATTACAACATTTTACAGAGGAATTGAATTCGTATTTTTGTTTAAGTCTTTTATTAACGTACACACAAAACAAGACAATAGAACTAAAATCATAAATAGACAATACTCGTAAGGCAAAATATTTTTGGCAATTTTAATGTTGTAGTTTAAAAGTTGTAGTATATTATTGATCGTGTTTTTCGTAAAGCAACGTATGTATTCATAGTCGTCCTGTATGATACCATCGACAAACTAAAAATAAAAACCTGCCAAGTGCGAGTCTGACTCGCGCACCGAGGGTTCCGTACAAACTCGTAGGTACCTATATAAGTAAAAGTATTGTTTTTTTTTCTATTTTTGTGTGAAAATCTTAATGCGGTTCACAGAATACATCTACTTATCAAGTTTCAACAGTATAGTTCTTATAGTTTCGGAAAAAAGTGGCTGTGACATACGAACGGACAGACAGACAGACAGACATGACGAATCTATAAGGGTTCTGTTTTTTTCCATTTGGCTACGGAACCCTAATGACACTTCCTTTATTAAGTAAGCCTTTTATGCGTCATAATACTACAAGGCTACCTTACTCTAACTATGACGACGACTGTCGAGTGTAGTGGTTCACGCTCCGGACTACGTAATCAACGATTGCGGGTTCGGATCCCGCAAGGGGCAAATGTTTATGTAATGAGCACGAGTATTTGTAACTAGATCATGGATGTTGATAAAGGTATTTAAGTATGTTTATCCGTTATCTAGTCGCCATAGTACAAACTTTGCTTAGTTTGGGGCTAGATGATTGGTGTGATTGTGGAAACAAATGTAATAAATAATATAAATATATGAGATTGTTTCTCCACTAAGCAAGCCTAATGCAGATTCCTCTATGATGATACTCAATTGACCTGAGATTATTTTACCCAACTGTAAACTGCGAAAGTATTAACAACTTAACTTCATCATTCATCATTTTAGTTATAGGACGTCCACTGCTGATCATAGGCCTCCCTCAGTGACTACTCATTAGGGGGGATTGCCAATACTCGCTACGCTTAGCAGGCGGGTTGGCGAGCGATAATATTTCGCACGCAGATGCTCCTGCCCTCTGCTGTCTCGTGTTACAGGAATTAGTCGCCTAATACGACACGTCTCCTGTTAGACACAGCACTTAACTTGGATACTTGTAACGTACCTAACGATGAGTAATTTTCACGTAATTATTTCAATACTGGCATGCTCCTAATCACATCTCTTAAATCGTCTATGTATTTTAAAAGATCTCGTAATTTGTCACTAAATGGATGGATCAAATGATTGGCAACAAAAACGCTCACTTATCCGTAAAAGGCGGCAAATCAAAGGTGTTCAAAATGGCGTCACGTCCGGTCACAAGATGGCCGCGACAATTTCCGCCGTGTGGCCGACATTATTAACGGCACTCCGGTTATGCTCCGGGCAATAAGTTAAAACTTTTAAGACGTGACTTTTGCTTTTGTTGGGTTCGTTTGGTTGACAATGGGAAGAAGAAAGTATTTTATATCTATAATAAGACTATATAAACAATAGATAACCGATTTGAATACTATTAGGTTAATAGCGTGTACATATTCTAAGAAGTAACTACTGTTGGCGACAGAAGACCTTTTTTATATATTTTTGTGGGGTCGAGGTTTTTTTCGAAATTAAAGATGGATCTTGGTTCACTCAAATTGTTTTATTACTCGAGGCCCTCGTGGCAAAAAAAATATTTTTTCGTCTTTTTGAAAAAAGAACCACATACTTCTAGCTTGCACACCTTTCCGTCTTGCTTACATATCGTCCAGAAACCATACATTCAACATTAATTCATTCGTTCTGAAATCTAACCTACATTTTTTATATTTTTTATGTTTATTTGTAAGTA
Organism: Anania hortulata; assembly: GCA_963576865.1. Classification (NCBI taxonomy): domain Eukaryota; kingdom Metazoa; phylum Arthropoda; class Insecta; order Lepidoptera; family Crambidae; genus Anania; species Anania hortulata. The sequence continues at coordinate 633,152 of OY756412.1, read as the reverse complement.
TTAGTGTATTGTTCCTTATGTTATTTTGTGTGTGTTCCTTATGTTTGGTTAATTATGAAGAATTCATGTAAAAGACACAGAGTGGGCACTGGGCAGAGACCTCCCACGCGGTAGACTGTCGACCTAGTCAAAGTTGCGGGCAGCTACTGGATGCAAACAGCCCAGAGCTGTTCGATGTATCGCGTTCTATTATATAGGGGAGGCCAATGTCCAACAGTAGACTTCTACAGGATAATAATGATGATGATTAATTAACTAAGATTTTTTGACATCTTAATATTAGGGCCATAGCAAAATTTGTTTTTTTTTAATTGTGATTCTATCACTCCCTAAAATCAAGGTAACTAATACAATAAAACTTTCTACATTTCTTTGCCAAACTTACACAATTTCATAAGCACTACCGTGCTTTGTAATACACGTTGTTTAATAAAGGCAGCATACATTTTATTTTATTGATTTAACAAAATCCACAGCTCCTTATTAACATAGTTTGGATATTACGTGCTGACCTTACAGACAATTAAGGATTTAAATTATTTAAGTTAATCATATACAAGAAAAAAAATATTGAAAAGGTACCAAGACAATCAGTAATAAGGGCTTTATTCCAAAACCATTCGTACAAGACCTTTACATAGATGGTTATTCATAAAACAATGACTTGCTATTGTGTAGGCACTCAAGGTAAATTCCCATATCCACACATAATTGGAGTAACATGCCAAAGGGTAGCCCTTCCCAAGATTGATCTCGGCCCATTCATCTTAATGAGTTTCCCACCTAATAATTTATATCACTCGGTACATACCCACATCAATTTAGTCCATTTTGAATCGTAAGTCAACAGGCGTAAGGACGAGGAAATATAAAGTGATTTGGTAAATATATACCTCATGTGTGATGAATATGATCGAGTAGAAAGGGGTTTTTATTGTATGCAGTAATTCTTGGTATTTGCGCCGAAGGAAGGTATAATGATAATGTAATCGAGTATTTTTATTTGCAATTATGATTTGGAGTGATAAAATAGCTTTTAGGGAAGCCGATTGTAGTAGATATAATTCATACAGGCGTTATATAGTTACTGGTCGGGAAACGCTTAAAGGTGATAATGGCTACTTTTGTGAATTACGTAAAATTTTACGGATCACAGTCCTGTTGATAGAGTTTTTTTAGCTTATTATATGCAGCGGCAAAAAAAAAACATTTAAAGTAGTTTTCTAAATTGTTACGTTTATTTTGAATATGAACCAAATTTACATGCAATGTGAACTGAAACATAGGCCGAAAAATGAAAAATGTTTTTGACTTTTTTGTGCTAAAATGATCAGCTGACTGAGCGATTTGTAGGAGGAACAAATATTTTTTAAATGTTTATTTTGCAAACTTATTTATATTATATTATTATCCCTTCCCGGGCCGACACACCCGCTGCGGGTATGCACTTAAAATGCACTTAAGTGTTTTTTCAATGGGGTTGCACCAGCCGGTTTCTATACATATCTTTGTTTGCTGCATTATATTAGGTAGAAGGAAGATTGAGACAGACTTACCACACTAAAATTTGAACAAAGAACGCGCCAGGCATCAGGTTTCGAGCATTTGTAAATAAAGGCGCCGCGATGACTTATCAGTCGGCCGTCTTTGAGATCGTCGTGTTTGTGATATAAGTGGATGATTGTTTAGATTTCGCTATCAAATAATGGATATGTTTGTACTAACTTAATTTATAAACATTGTGAGGTGTTTGAAACGTATAGAACTTTAGTAAAATTGTGATATCGTCGTCGATCCTGACTTTGCGTGTTCATAATTTTGCTGTATTTTTTAAATAAATAAATCCGTTTTTTTAAATTGGCCATAAAATAGAAGAAATCTTGACAAATCTAAAAATATATGGTGCTATAAGTGCCACTATAGCAAACACTCTATAAATTTTAACTAGAAAAACGACAAATGCGGTGACACGGGTTTGGCCCAAGCAAGGGAGGGGGTGGCACGATGCGGCTTTGGTTGCGAGGGGGGTTGATAAAAGTTCGGATAAACAAGATCCTAGAATATCCGTCGTTGTTATACAAAAATCTGCATAATCTCATAACGGATAGTACCTAGTACTTTCAATTACTGGTCCACTACCATCGCAATGTACCAGTCATCACTCTAATCACTGTTAAGTGATTAACCAAACTTCATTATCATTACGAGTCCATGTCCAAATTGAACCTTACGCGTATTGTAATAAGGCCACTCAGTTATAAATTACTAGTCATTGTTTTATCATTAGACCCAAGCCTCGTTAGGTTTAGGACAGTCAGTATCAGAAACGTCTAAGAAAATAGTTCACAATATTGTCAGTTTAAAAAAATATCTTGGTGATATACATTTTTTTTTGACAGCTTGGGTTAGACTTTGACTTTAATAATTATCGATTCGAGTCTAAACTGGGATACGTTTACTCAATAACTGCATATCTTTCCTTCTATCCGGAACACAGGTAAGCTGTTGAACATAAGGTGTTAGTGTATTTTTATAATGGCTCATATTTATTATGCCTCTATTACAGTCGCTGACATAGCCTTACGGATTAGCAAGCTGAAGTGGCAGTGGGCGCGGCACATAACACGTGGAACTGACGGCCGATGGGGCAGAAAGGTTCTAGAATGGAGGCCACGTACCGGCAAGCGCAGTGTAACACGTTATTAAAGTTGGAAAGACGACCTGGTAAAGGTGGCAGGAAGCCACTGGATGCAGGTCGCTTCCAACCGGCTAAACTGGAAATCACTGGGTAGGCCTATGTTCAGCAGTGGACGTCCTATAGCTGAAATGATTACAGTGAGGTGCTTCCTCCAAACCATGGCCCATCTCTTATTGTGTCTTGTTGCACACCTGCTCATGGAATAATAGACATCGCTGTCTGCGTAGCGGAGTATAGGTTACAGAAATATTTAGTTGCCTTCGACCCAAGAAGAAATGCCCATTTTTGGGCAATAAGCTTTCTGAATACCTACAGAGAAGTCTATAGTTTTCGCAGTAACATGCGTAAATAGTTTGAGTCTGACTGTACTCTGCCATTACAGAATTCGCTCTAAGATAGTTTATCTACAAAATAGATCGTATGTATGTATATTAAGGTGTCTGTGAGAACAGATAATAGGTAATTTATTGAAGCCAATATGAATATTGAATTGGAAAAATATATTGTCTTTCTAATTAGAATATACAAGGTGAATTTTAATTACTTTAAAGTAGCAAACTCTCCTGCTTAAATGAAACGACTTTTTATGGGAAAAACAATAAAATTAATAAATAAAATTTTATTTCCTGATATAAATCGTAGTAGATAACTTTGGTAAGGAAAATTTTTTTTTTAAAGATTTTTTTACCACTTTTGTAGCCGAGACTTGGCGTCGCCATCTCTAAAGTCTTCGATGTAGGAAGCAAACTTTTTTATATTATCTTGGGTCTGGGTGTTATGGTTCCGTCGTTGTTTTTGATTTCTACAACACGAGTGTTTTAGGTACTTACCTTAGGATCAGAGCAATGTACATATGTGATATACATATGGTACAATATTTATGTAGGTATTATTTATTTCTATGATTGTCCTGATTGATTGACTGGCGGATTGATAAAATATTGTAGATATTCGAGCAGGAAACGGTGCCTTTTGTCTGCTCCAAAAAAATAATGTTCTTTCTGATTCGACAGAATTTATCGACTACAGTTGTTTGTAACAAAAATCTAATATTTTACAGTTCTAATAAGTTATATTCTTACAATTTCCTCGCGAAACTTCAACAAGGGCGGTAGCTACAAACTAATGTTCGGCTCTTTTTTTTTTTTTATTTTTTTTTTTTATTTAATTTATCTTTATTAAGGAAACATACAGCATTTTAATAATACATATAGCTAACATTTAATTAATTATACATGAGCATTTAAAGTTTCCAATGCTAATTGGTACATTTTGTGTTGATAAGAGACACATGCGGGAAAATGTGTCTCTTCGAGGAGTTCATACACTAAGCTCCTTTCTTTTTGCATCGCTGCGGCACACAATCTTAATTATTTATCACTTTTTGTCTGTCTGTTGTTTTGCCAAAACGTGTTGCAAAATAAATGTTTGATCTATTATTTTTATATTGATTGACCTCGCTCTTTCACTTACATTCACGTATAAAAACCCAAGTAAACCCCTTAACTGGACTTCGTATCTTAGAGAGACCGGCCTGTTTGTGCCCATACATATTAATCCGACATACAAGGCCGCTCATACATATGTATTTTATTTGCTATGCGGCAACGGTTTCTAGTTACAGGGATGGAAAAATACGGGTCGGGATCGTTCAGAAACGCTTGTAATTAAAGTGGTTTAGAATAACATTAGGATGGCTTGTGAATAGGGGATGAACAAATAAATTCTTTTAACAATCACACCAGTAGTGTAGCTTAAATGTAAGGCTCAGGCAATATTGTGAATACGGTAGATTTTATTCATACCCTCACTTTAAATGGTTTAAAAAAATATTGTATTACTAATTTTGGCGCTTCTAACAATCCGTTAGGAAGTGGGAATAGAAGATAACGATCCTTCGTCGTCCTGCTAATATTGTAGCAGCCTAATGGAACACGCGGGAGTCTGGGTATAGTTGACGAGTGGTGGTGAAAAGCGCCACCACAGTCAAATAATTCCACATAACTTGAGGCCGAATTTCCCTAATTTAACATAAGTCGCATTCCAGCGTCAATCCGCATCCAGTAACATTTTTATTTAAAACGGTATTCTAATAAACTTATAATTTAATGGAAATAATTTTATCAAAACTATCCCAATACGACTGAAAATAGAATTAAAAAAAAAACTAAACTCAAACTCAAACTCAAAATCTTTATTGCGTGTCACATGGGTATACAGTTGACAATAGTAGGGTTTAAGTACTAATTTTGGTATCTTCCATTTTCAGTTGCTTTACGAATTATAATTGTATTTTTTTGGTTTACGAGTCTGCTGTTTTAGATAAAATTGGGTTACAGCCTACAGGGAGCTAATCGACCCTGGATTGCGACTATTGTTACGGCGATTGGGTCTCTGCTATCGTCTCTATGGCAGCAGGTATGCGTAAATTATTTCCACCGCTAAAAAAGGCTCTTAACAATATAATTTATTAAACCATAAAATAGATCGACCATGCTTTTCGTTAGACTACCCCCCACCGAACCCAACTGACGTACCGGTTTGACACGTTTAAAAGTATGTATCTGATAAACGAATTTTGATGATTTTTGGTAAAGAGATTGGGCCTTGGAGACGAATAAAGACAACTTTTTGTTGTGAAAGCTGAACTGATTTTGATGAAATTTAGTACAAAAAAAGGGAGGACATAGGCTACTATTTTTAAACCATCTCCTAAGGTATTAAAGTAGTTAGTGATATGCCGTATTCCACGCAGGCAAAGCTGCGGGTATAACTAGTAATAAATATTGGACAGAAAATATACCAATCGTCATGGTCTTGAAGTAACAAATTAACATCCTTTGGTTACGAGGTACTAGACAATGTTTTTTCACAGGGGCGTCTCCCAGAACCCCCATACTCGAGCCATTTTAGAAAATTTCGATTTCTGAATTGACACGAACTGAGAATCGAAATCGAATCCGAGGACCCTTTTCGTTTAAGGCGAATTACCTCGCCACTAGACCAGACGGGTCGTCAAATAATACTGCGATAATGGCGTGCTGGGATTCGAACTCACGACTTACGGATGTTAGACAAGACTTCGACCACTGAGCTATCACCGCTTCGCTATTATACACTGTAAACTAACACTAACAACAAAAAAAATAAAGAGCACCCATTTCTTTAAAAAACCCCTTAAAGGCTAAGAGACCTGCGATATTTCATAGCACGCGGGAGCATCGGGACTCATCCCGACTATTATTAGGAAAATTCTGACTTATTGCGTTGCGACGAATGCTCTCAACTTGCGCTTTGGTGTGGCCCAAGTTATGGGATGAGGCGTTTGACATAAACAATGGGCTAGTTTCCTAAAAAAATCTAATTAGTCCGTCAGTTGGATTAACAGAAAATATTGTTTTCTTTTCTAAATGAAACAAAAAAATTTGAAGATATAGCCCGTTAAAGTTCCGTGTAACGTCACGCCGTGCGACACTTTCTAGCAAAACGTGACGTCACGTGCTCACTTTGATGCGCTTTTAAACGAAAGTCGGGTTAGTTACACCATTTATAAAACAAGGTGACTGAGTTGTTGCGCCGTTTCTTCTCATCACCAGCCGATATGTAGTCCCGAAGCGGTGGTACGGTAAAGCTATATTTTGGGACGTGTATAAGTGCCCGGAAGAGGGCCTATATACTGAATAAATGAGTACAAGAACGGCTGGACCGATTGTAATGATGTTTGCCTGAAAGGGTTTGCCCCGAATAGCAGAATAACTATAAAAAATCACAAAAATAATTATAAAGGGGCGGTACGAAGTTCGCCGTAACAGCTAGTTGTGTATACAAACAATAAATGTTTTTGATTCAGTTCTATATGGGTTTTCTTAAAGGGAAGAATCATAAAGAAGTAACAGAATTTTGGCTGTCTTTCGGAGTATGATCGATAGTGTTGAGATCATCAGTTTTTTTTTAACATAGTCAATACTATAAGCAACATATTCCCCTAACATTAAGCTTTGATATACTTTTCTTGGTCTACGAGATACTTAACTTGACGTGCTCTCTAATTATGTGACTGGTTGAGTAAGGTTAAAGTTGATATAGATAAGCAAGGTGAAATTAAACTGGGTAGGGCTTATAGAATACCTACCTACGGTCTCGTCTGCTGGGCAAACATATTCTTAAATGGCAAAAGCAACGTGAGACCTTACTCAAATGAACTGTCATTTTGACGTAGATTCTAAAACGAATTTGATTATATTGGACAACAACTAATTAAACTCGATGAAATTCTGTATAAAAGACGTGTAAATATAATTTAATACAACTGGGAAACTTAATAAATTAACCCCTAATACTCGTACTATCTCGTACTACTCGTATAATAGTTGAATAAACACTTAATTACGAGTTAATGGTAAATTAACTTGCTAAGCCTAGCGTTAAAAGTCGTTAATTACTTTTAAACTTTCGCGTTGCATGATTCATACACACTAAAACCACAAATCACAAAGTTAAATATCCTAACATGATCGCGTTAATTCCCGTTTTATTACGTAAACGATGCTTTAAATATTATTTGATTCATCGCTATAACCTATAACTTTGGACCATGCAAAAACAACGCGAGCGTAATGCATCGAGAAAGGGTATCCGCGCGTGATCGCTCGGAAAATCCTAACTACAGTTATTTTATGGCGTTAACTTTGCGTATGCGGCGAGCGACACGACTAGAAAAGAGTGCTCTTTGTACAAAAAATATACTTTTATTTTAATTTGCAGTGTGGTTTTATACAAGGTGACATTTTAATGACCATCTTTTTTTTAATGCAGTCCAAATGTAAACACAGGGTGAAATTAAAAACAGTCGACAAACTTTTATGGAAGGACTTGTGTCTGCTCGTGCTAACAAGAAGCAGCGCAAGAACTCGGTCACTATGGTCAGCCTTCTTCAAATTAGTGTGATTATAAGAAAAAATGTGTATCAGTGCAAGCTGGGTACACTGTTAAAGTGAAGGCCAAGAAAGCGATTTTGTTTTAGTTGACGTTAAAGAATTAACTATAAAAATACTAAAATCAATCGAAACTGAACAGTTATATCCTCATCATTTCAGCCATAGGAAGTCCACTGCTGAACAAAGGCCGCCCCCAATGACTGTTCATCGGGGGGGATTGGCAATACTAGCCACGCTTGGCAGGCGGGTTGGCGAGCGCAGTTTTTTTATAAGATTTCGTACGAAGACGCTGCTGCCCGTCTCATGCTACAGGAATTAGTCTTTCGACACGCCTCCTGTTGGCGGTGAGGAAGTGTATTCTTTACGGCCGTCCCCACACGGCACGAACAGTTATAACAATTTATTTGGTTATATTTATTATTTAGTATGGTTATTGTTGTATTGAACAGTTATAACAATAACATATCTGTGATTGAACTAAACAAGTTGCTAAGTTTATTTTCTAACCATTTCTTAGAAGTTTATAAGTCGCATTTATTATTATTTACATGATTTAATAAATTTTCATAGTTATTATCATTAATAAATAAATATGTTGAATCAATGATCTATTGTTCGATACGATTATTCTAGCTCAATATCACAGCTGTATTATGCACGAGTATGTAAACTTGATATTAATAAAGATATATTAATGTTAGTAATTAAATTTGAGTCAGAAATGTCAAGTCATAGCTATCAGTCATCTCGCAATCTGAAGCTATTAATTACGATGTTAATTAATCAATGTGGATGGACAAGGGTTGTGTGTCGGATTTAGGTTTCTGATTATATAAGGTCCTATTTTATTAGTTAACTTCCTCCGAGGGGCTGATTCTGCTGCTGGTAAATTTTATTTTGGGACTTCAATGTTGGTCTCATAAAAAAAGATGGTATTTCAGTTGTGGAATCTTTTTCCTAGAAGGAAATATTAGAATTGTTTCTTTTTAGTTAAAATATTTTACTAATATTAAAATTATTTTTAGGATGCAATGTGTTAATGTGACAGTGGGCGGGGCACATATCACGTAGAACTGACGGCCGATGGTTATAAATATATGGTTAAGTGATATTTTTTTAAAATTACATATTAAACAAATTGTTTTACAATCACACCAATTGTCTAGCCCAAAACTAAGCAAAGCTTGTACTATGGCGACTAGATTACGGATAAAGATACTTAAATACTTTTATAAACATCCACGACTAAGGTACAAATGCTCGTGCTCATCACACTTGAAACATTTGCCCCTTGCGGGATTCGAACCAGCAACCACTGGCTTTGTAGTCCGGAGCGCTAACCACTACACTAGAGGGGCGTCAGAATAACCCCCTAAAAGGATTTGCGATATTTCATTACCACCTTGTCATCAACATCATCGACATTTTAGCCATAGGACGTCCACTGCTAAACAAAGACCTCCCCCCAATGACTTCCAGTTGGCCAGTTGAACGACGAAGCGACCTGCATCCAGCGGCTTCCTGCAACCTTTACCAGGTCGTCTGTCTACCTTTTGGGTAGATATTTTATGCTAAGCTTACCAATACGTGGCCTATATTCTAAAACCTTTCTGCCCCATCGGCCGTCAGTTCTACGTGCTATGTGCTCCCCTCACTGCCACTTTAGCTTGCTTAGACCGTTTATGTTAGATAGTCATGAAACGATCACAGATTAATATATGTCTAGACAAGATTAAATCTCATTAGTACAATCCCCGGCAAGGATGTTGAGCGCTGGAGGAAGAGTGGGGATCGCTGTGCGCATCTTACGAGACCATCATCCTGTCAGAGACGCGTGCGCGGAGCAATCAACCAATCCCAGCTGTTCAGACGCGTTTCGCCCAGCGCTCAAGATCGCTGCCGCTAGTTGTAACTGTTTAATTAATCGAATCAAGACGGCATTTATTTCAAAATGCTGTTTATTTACAAAAGGATTAAATTGACACAGTGGTAACTGAATCAGGCGTCGCGACGCCGAACAAAGCTGGCTCAGTCTTTGTTAGCCCAATAAGTGCGAGTTCAAGCCGCGTTTGAGTTGACGAGAGCAATTTCATTTCCTGGTTAAGGCAACTAACCTTAGTATACTGTATTACTTGCTTTAGAGTGTATTATCTGATGTAGATGAATAATTATGGCATTTGTTGACAAAAACATTACTTGACTCAAGCAGACTTGACAGATAGGACAAGGAAATTGCTTGTCTTATCATTTGACAACCTCCGTAGCCGAGAGGCGAGCATGCTGGACACCACACGGTACCACAACACCCAAGCCCGAGACAATATAAAAACCTAACTTTTTACATTGACCGACCGGGAATTAAACCTGGGACCTCAGAGATAACGACACCAAGTCCGGTGTAGCCTAACGGCTACGGAGGTCGTCGAATAGGTAGTGTAATTTGGGCCTATTATTTAAAGATTGTCTTCTGCAGAATACCAGCGAGCGGCCCTGGGCCATTTGCATCCAGCGGCTGCCCGCAACCTTAACTAGATCATCAATCCACCGGGTGGGAGGCCTGTCCATGCTCATCTTCTACTTCCTTGCCCCCAACGGTGGTCAGTTCTCGAGTGATGTGGCCCATTACTACTTAGCTTTGCAATTCGAAAAGCTATGTCGATGACTCAAGTTCTTATACGTTTTAGTTCCTCTATAGTGGAGGCTTAAGTCAAGCAGCGGACTTCAAAAGGTCCATGATGATGAATTAACAGTTCTCTGAAGATGGCGAAAAAAAAAAACATTTGTAGCTGGCTGAATTAATTTACGAAAAAAAAGTTTATTTCAACAGTGAAGTGCCTCAAACTGAACGAAGCTCCAAAGAACGCGCTAAATAATAAAATTACCGCCGTCAGCCCGCGGCTAATCAAAGACATACTAATAGCATTACGGCTTTTATTCACTGATAACTCGCTTTATGCCTGCGTTTGCATCTCGAGTTCTGTATAGTGTCTTAGAATTATTTGTTTGTCAATTCTGTTTAAACTAAAGTAAGTAAAATATGCTTATAATACGTCCCACTGCAGGTAGCTCTACCACGCGGGCCCAGTACAGATTTGTAGAGGGTTGTTGTAAAGCCAGTGACTTAACTTTACTGTCATATGTTATTAAGCCCTTTTAGGCTCTGACTAGGCTTCATGATTAGTATCAAGCGATATAGGCTGGGTTTGTGTAACGACCAATTTATCTGTTATTTAGTCACCAGAGTACTAATTGGTGTAATTGTTAAAATAATGTATTTGTTTTACCAATAGATTCCCAGAAATTCAGAGGTGCGCGAAGTTTTTAACTACGACTAAATGAGGCAGATAAATATATTATGTTTCATAGATTAATCGATTGAATGACGATTGACCGGTAGTCCAAGAGATACAGAAGAGGAAAATATTCTGCACATACAGAAGATGACGTGGAAGCAGGACAATAGAATGATGATTTAACCAATCACGTATTTTATCGATTTATCGTACGATTTAATCAAGATTTCGTAAACTCCCATATTGCTAGGCTGATTTAAAATAATAAATAGCACCTAATGTAAGAAACTAAAAGAAAGGATAAATTATGGTACCCTATATTATACTTGCAAACTATTGTTAAGAGATTATTCTTTGACAAAAGGTTGCTAGCAGATTTAAGATAGACAAAAGAAAAAAAACGAAACAATCGATGACCTTTTGCTGTTGTAAAACTGGCCAGCATCTCTGACGGAAAAATACTATAATAAGTAAAAAAGTTATATTTTATTTTCAAAACTGTTCATCTTTTGCGGGGCTGTTTGTATGTGCGTGGGATTTTTAGAAGTCTAAACTCCTCACTCAGACATCACTTAACTTTAATAGTTACTAAAGATAGACCTGTGATACTAGTCGATACGAATGGGCTAGTGTCCTAAAAAAAAAAAGTTAGTCCGTTAGTTGGATTAACAGAAAATATTGGACACGTATTTTTTCTTTTCTCAATCAAACAAAAAATGATGAAGATATAGCCTGTTAAAGTTCCCTGTAACGTCGTGACGTGCGACACTTTTTAGCAAGGCGTGACGTCACGTGCTCACTTTGATGCGCTTTATTTTCGTCATTTTTTGTTTGATTGACAAAAGACAAAATATGGGTCCAGTATTTTATGATAATCTAACTGACGGACAAAGTAGAATAATCTTTTTTGACCCAGAAAACTAGACCATCGTAGAACCAATGTATGGCGACTGATATTACTTTAGTGTGTGTGTGTGTGTCTTTAGTTAGTCGGCACGTCATCTGGTGACCGAGTCATATACACTATGTATATGACTCGGTCACCAGATGACGTGCCGATCCGTGTGCCGTGAGCCCTGTGATCAGAAGGTTCCTGATTCGGGAGGTGAAGGAATCGACGAATTCAGTTCTCGAATTTCTGGGAATATTATTTCACCACATGACTAACAATTTTGAGGTCATACAAATTGAATTAGTACTTATTAAATAATATTAAGTCAATGCCTCCTGAAAATTATATCTTTAAATCTTGTTTTCGTCCTTACTATTTAGTTTTCTTTTTACGAAGTCGGGTTTTTTGATTTTTTAAAGGACACGTTCGGTTTTTGCCCAAAGCATGTACCGAGGTACAAAATATAGGGAAAAAATCCTTGAATTAAAACAAAAATATTTGTATAATTAGAATCTTTGAATATCAAAAGAAGACTGAATAAAAAATAGATTTGAAATAGCCTAAAAACGCATATCCATGCTTGCTGCCATGTCTTATAAAGGTGTTATCTGTTCATTACTCAATGTCAACGTGACAGCTAGATTTTTATCAAACAATGTTATTTTCTGTAAAATAATATTAGTATGAGACTGAGCTGAGCTGAGCTGACTTGTGCTGATCACCCTGATAAACATTGCCATGCCTAATTAAGTGTTGCATGTCTTATGTATCTTTAATTGATAATTTTAGGTGGTACAAATGTATTAAAAAATCTGATATTTTTTTAATGAATTAGCCATATTTTTTTCTTCAAAGTGTAATAATTGTACTTTAGGTACAACATTTGGGCAAAAATGTATGGTTAAAAAAACGTGTCCTTTACTTAATTTATTTGCGACTTTTTAGCTTGGAGTGTTCAAATATCGCAGACGTGTACGATACGATGTAAATACTAATCTAACGACACTTTTGAAGCTAAAATCAGTTCAGGTTGCAGAGCGTGCCAGACATTTGAATTTGGCATCAAAAATCCGCCATTTTGTTTTTTGTGTGTGTGTCCCAGTGTCACTCTCACAGTATTTGTACAGTTCTAACGACACATTTCAAGCTAAAATCAATAGAATATATTGAACAAATACACATACATACATCCCTCCTTCTATCGCAGTCGGGTAAATACATTAAAGTTCACAGCTCTTATAACATCCTTCATGCTCCTACTCTCCTCTTTCGGCCGCAACCCAGATCAGCGATCCACTCATAATCAATACCCACTTAGGCATCGCTGCCCCACAATTGGGCTGCTTCCGGTCGCGAGATGGCGCCGCAATTTCCGGCGACTCGTGCGCGTGACGCGGGAGCTCTTTGAAGTCGTTTTTTGTTTGTCTTGTTTTGAATATGTTCCATTTCATGCATGTATTGTTTGAAGGCGGTGTTCTTGCGAATGTTTGGCAACGAATTTAAAGGTAATAATGATTAAGAATTTTGAATAGTGATTTGTAGAACACGTTTAAGTTGTAATTTAATTACCAAGAAACCAGAAAGAGTGTAGATAATTTTATTACGCTTGTTATTATGAATTATATTAAAAGCACAAGGTCGTCATAGTTGGTAAATTATTTTAAAAATATTTTGGTGGTTAAATAATTTCAATATTAATTTGAAAAACCCAGTTTCTTCAGTTTTTTTCCTCAAGTGACTTCATAACTTTTATAAAAGGTATATGTATTAACACGTTATTAAATTCAGATTTATAACCTGCCTGTTGTATTGAGAACATAAATCGGACAATTATAAAACCCGCTTCTCTAAATCCGTTCCCCTCCCTGAGAAAATGCAATTTTCAATAAATAAAAAACCTCAGTTCGTCACGGGCGAGCGAGCGTCGCGAGTGTTCGACGCGATACCGCCGCTCGGTCGCGCGCGACATTGTCGCCGACTTATTTATGTTGCGCGTAATGCGATGGGTGTTAGGGTCCCTCGGGATAAGTTTTGAGATAGAAAATATAATAATAATAAATAAATATTGGACAACATCACATACATTGCTCTGCTGATCCTATGATAAGTAGCTGAAGCACTTGTGTTATAGGAACCAGAAACAACTATGGTACCACAACACTCAGATCCGAGATAATATAGAAAAGAACCCGGGACCTCAGAGATAGCGACACCAAGTCCGGTATGCTCGCCTCTCGGCTACGGAGGTCGTTAAATATATTATCTCAAAAGCTGTAAAGGGCTTTTGACATTTGAAGTAATAACTCTAAATGACATAAGAAACTAGTACTACTAGTAGAAGTAAGTTTCTTAACGTTGTTAAAAAATCAAATCGAATCAAATATTTCTTTGCAAGAACAGACAGAGAAGAATTACAGTTTTACTTTAAGGTCTTATAATTAGTTGGTAAGTCATTAGTATTCTGACTGCAAGCAGACGCGCAAATAATTAATTATATTGTTAGTAGATTATGTTAAATTTTAAAATAATTAGTTATTCATATTACCGATATGCAAAACGATTAACAAATCACCCAAATCCTCTGACGTCAGACTTGATGACGACCAAAACAGCATTTTACAGATTAAAGAGAAGAGATCCCCAGCAGGACAATAACTAAAAACAACACAGACAATAGACATGGATAAGTCAATGGACTTATACCATACAAGACCATACCACCTTCAAAACACATCGTTAAATGTCCTAGGACAGATCACGAAGAAAATTGATATAAAAAAAATATTTTTTATTTTTTATAAATTGTATATAATATAGAAGCAGTTACACAAGAGCCAATCACATAATTTGTTTTTGAACGTTATACTTTTAAGCAATTTTAAGTTATTTTAATGCGCTTGTTTCCTTACAATGTTTTTCCATGGTATAAATCCGTACATAGATTCTGAAATATACAGTTATTTGTAAAACATCAACAACCTCCTAGGAGCTGATTCTGGTGCACAAATACAACAACTTTTTCTACGAGACCAACATTGAAATAAATAAAATGAAAATTATTGGTTCATAGAAACTGATCTCAGCTGGCGGCGGCTTAGTATGAGGAAGTTATTTTTTTTGCGATTTCAATGATTTTCTCATAGAAAAAGTTCTTGTATTTGCGCACCAGAATCAGCCCCTAGGAGGTTGTTGATGTTTTACAAATAACCCTGTATAGAGGTACGTGCTATGGGATGCGAACTCACGACACGCGGATGTAAGGTGAGTAGACGTATTTTTGAATCATGAGAATTCCAATTCGAATATAAAATTGCAAAATTCGCAGGCGAATACCTAAGTTCACTATTGTTAAAATTCATTCCGTGCATTCTGCTACGGGTGGTCCTACCTACCCAATCTTTTTTCTATTTCTATTTATAGAAAGTACGGAAGAATACATTGTTAAGTAAAAAATGGTTAACAGTGTTCCGTTGTAACTGATTCATATAGATTTATTACCGGTTTTTAATATCGATTTTGATTTTGATCCCAATTCCCGTTTTTAATACCTATTTTCTGCGTAAAACAAAAATAGTTATAAAACTGCAATTTAATAGCAACACTTTATTTCAATTGATTCCAAAATGCGAAAAATTGTGAGCAATAGGAATTAGTTTCATTCACAAATTGTTTTTGTGTTCGAATTAAAGATTTATTTCTAATGCTTCAATACTAAGGGCCAGTTTCACCACTTGCTGATAAGTTCCAGATAACCTATGTGGCTCTTTTTTGACAGCTGATTGTATGGGTTGTCTGTCAAAACAAGTGCCAGATTGGTTATCCGGAACTTATCAGCAAGTGGTGAAACTGACCCTTAGTCTCCAGACTTTTACCCTGAGCAACCACCGCTCATACTATAATTACCTACAGTATACATCATTATAGAACATGTAACTGCAAATACATGTTGCCGTGTGGACGGCCGTAAAGAATACACTTCCCCACTGCCAACAGGAAGCGTGTCGTAAGAGCCAACTAATTCCTGTAGCACGAGACGAGCAGCAGCGTCTTTGTGCGAAATCTTTTATAAAACTGCGCTCGCCAACCTGCCTGCCAAGCGTGGCGAGTATTGGCAATCCCCCCCGATGATTAGTCATTGGGGAAGGCCTTTGTTCAGCAGGGGACCTCATATGGCTGAAATGATGATGAACTCCAAATACGGAAAATTTCTTAAAGACTGATTTGTGCTCAAATACATCAACATTTTTGATGGGATCATTAAAAACTATTTCTTAAAAAAATCAAACTATATTTATTTCAGTCTATCATGGTTGTGACATAAATAGTAGTTGGGACCAGATTAGTAGGAGTTAAGTGGACTCCTATCAGGAGGTCCCGGCGTCCCGCTCTTCAATAACTTACTTCTAGACATTTGATAGACATGTAAACTTAAAAATAAGTACAAATCATGCAATGCAAATAATATTTGCATCGTGTGCAGCTAAGGAAGGTAAGTGTACAAACTTGTGTGTAAGTGAAAGTATGTATGCGTGTGAGTGTGTGTGTGTGTGTATGCGTTGTGTGTGTGTGTGTGTGTTTGTTGTGTCTCTTAATATAAACTTCTTGGTAGCGTGATGTCCTACCTACCTAGAATACCTACTGCATGTCACACCCTTTTTAATCCCTTTAGGAAGTTGATTGAAAAATTGTAGCCTATATCCTTTACTAGGGTTCGTGCGTTTTTTTTGACAAAATTTCATCAAAATCGGTTTAGTTTTATCTACAAAAAGTAGCCTACATCCTTTTCCAAAGTCAAATTTTTTTACAAAATTAAAATTGCTTCAGCGGTTTAGGAGTGAAAACTCAATAGACAGACAGACAGATAGAGTTACATTAAAATTAAAGGAATACCAAGGTTTAAAATTAGAACTTAAACATTGGATACAAGTATTGTACAAACAAGCATGTCAACCTACCACAAAACGTCAAATTTTCTCAATTGATATTGATCTCTTCATTTCGGACTTAAAGTTGAAAATCGGTTCAATGACCTTTAACTTTTGGGTTGTTTGACTTGATGATGACTGTACTTTAATCGTCACTTATTTCTTAATTGACGCTACACTATCGCTCTAAGGATTTTGTCAATAGGCCACTGCCCCGTCCCGACACACACAACGTCAATGGGTATTGAACGCAAGGCACCTCACTGATCCAACGTATAAACAGCTTCCTTATATTATTCGCTTAGATCCGTCGATATAAAAATTTATACGGCACAGAATCCACCGGTGATAAAACCGACTTATTCGGATAAACGGCGCATAATTCACAGTTTGCGAACGGATAACTACGGATACGGATCGGATACGAACGGATATTTGTCGCGCAATTGTTTTGTAGGTTGCGCTGGCATAAATTATGGGATTGTGGCAATTTACAGTTTCAGTAATTTCGAATTACGTACATTATATGAGCTTGTCTGAGAGGAGATGGTATACACGGTGGAAGCGTTGTGTGTCTAGAAAATTATTTGGTCAATTTTAAAGGCGATATGGAATATGCCATAATTGTGTTCAGAATTTGTACTTTTTCGACTCTCATACATTTTCTTAGAACTTATAACAGGTATGTACGAGTATGATTTAAATAGGTACTTATTACATATTTAAACTTTTTATATTTTTTGCATTCACAATAATGCTAGTTCATTATATCAAGGAAAATAATTTTACATGTAAATTTTTTTTAACTGCCTCTGGTGGGATTTGAACCCACGACTTTTTGCTATCCGGGCGACTGCTCTTCCAATTGAGCTACGGAGGACATAGTAACAGAGGCAGTTGTAAAAAATTTTCAAGTACAATTATTTTCGTTGATACTTATTACATACTTTATGATAACTAAGTAGTATTATAAGGGTATATTTTGTTTCTGTCATTGTATTATTTATCGTAATTATCACTACTTATGATAATAGTAATAATGTAGAGAAAGCCTGTTGGTTTTTGACAAACCGATAGTCAAAAACTAGATAAAGCATATTTTTTGAAATTACTACATAATCAATTAAATTGTCAACCATAGGACAAAAAGGGAAAAACGTTTATTTTATTTACCCACACACGTCATTTCATATTAAAATTTCCCTCACGCCACTCAAATAAAATAAAGCCACCAATTCACTAATAGCACACGCTACGCGATGCTACGTGACGCTACGTCTTTATCCTGCGTTGCCGTGGCAACGACATGTATGCCCTCGTTACCAGTGATGCGCCAATATCGATTCTTTTTTCAAAGTTTCTTTTTTATTTGTGTTCGTGTTTTGTGTGTAGAAATACAGGGGATTTTGCGAGTGAAATACGGAAGGGTTTTTCATATTTGTTTCAGACGAGTTATTGGTTATCTAGTTTTGAAACGTATTTATGGAGAATGCCGTTAAAATAACGTGGAACACGAATGTTAGTTTTGTTTGGTTAATTATTATTAAATTTCATATTTCGATTACATACTTCAATTAAACATTTCTTATCGTTAATAAATTACGCAGTTAGTTAAGTACCCATGTTTAAACACTGTAAAATTTTTCCCAATATAATTGCTGTAATCTAAAAAAAACTGTTCGCTAAGCAACATATTTTGTTTTTAAATAACCATAAAATGGATTTTCTACCTGCCTACTGGAGCAAGTGAAAAACTGTATGTCTTGTCATAGTACTTAGTACCTATTTAAAGTTTAAGAGAAAACTAATATGATTGCTGTGTGTGTTACAAAATGAATTGGTAAAATAAATAAGAATAATAATCCATTGTGACGAAATCGAAGGAATGAAGAGGTGATTATGATAGGTATTATCGTCGGGAAGAATCACGTTGGTAGCAAAAAAATAAGCCATGGCTCCATAACATCTGATAATGAACAGAAATAATGAGTGCAGTACAATTATTGTAACGTACCAAAACGAAAAGTTTCAGAAGTTGGTACCTACAGTCATTAATTAACCATGACCCAATTGGCGTAGAGGAGCGAAGGTTCATCTTAAATGCAAAGTTTCCTAGGTTCGATTCCCAGTTCAGACAATTCAGAAGACGACATATATTTGCTCGGGCCTTAGTATTCCATGAGAAAAATATTAATAAAACCCCGTAACAGTAGGATATTAATGCTTAAATTGGACATCATAACAATTAGTGCATTTCTGGGGCATATATTAATTAAAGAAAAAAGGAAAAAGGAGTAACCCGTTGCGTAATTCCCAACCGATAAAACCGATCTGACATACATTGCTGAGACACGTTCAGAATCGCTAAACTGACCAATAAAAGGGCGGCGTGTGGAAAGGGTTCGAATATTTTATGTCTCATAACCGTTCGCGATATCGTATCGACCCCCGCACATGCCGGAATTCCGGGTATCGAGGCCCGGTGGGATTACTATCGATTCAGAGTATATGGCTCATTCATGGAATAACGGATTACCTGGAAAAATATTGACCAAAAAACTATTGTACTCATTACTTAACTTTAAACTAAGCCTTAAACATAAATTAAATTAACATTGTTAACATTTTAAACTTTTAACCGGCCATTTTTGTTGCAGATCCGATGAAAGATTCAATAAACAGGTTCTCGAGTGGAGACCACGCTTTGACAAATGTGGCGTAAGATGCTCGCTCAGCTCGATGGACCGATGACTTTAGGAATATGGCAGTGAATGAATGAAAAAAGATGAAGATCGTGCTCATTGGTGCTCTTTGGGGAAGGCTTACGTTCCGCAGTTGACTGTGTGGCGAGATCCCACATAATATTATATTTACTCATATAATATACAACCTAATATTTATTAATATTAATATACATACGAAAATATTGATCAATTATATATTACTCTAAAGAAATATAAATTACTCACTTAAAACCCTAAGTTTTAATATCATCCATACTATAAATAAACACACATCACGTCGGGGTCACCAGTTTGGTGTGAGGAAAAACCACCAGTATGAGGAACAGGGTGTTGAACTGTTCCTCACACTCCCAAAACTGCAATAAGCTAACATGAATAAACGAATGAATGAAAACCGAACCCTGAAAATTATCGCCTGTACACCAATCGAGACGTCAACGTCAATTGTGACTTAAAAATAAAGAAAACATCGTATCTCAATAAAAGCAAAGTAAGCAGAATTCGATATCGTCGATCCGGGTCGAGGAATTCCAGGACGTGGTGACGTGATGGAGCGGATTCCGTTTGACCCGGATAGCCGATTAAAAGTCTCGAGAATATTAAAGGCACGTTTTTAATAAAGTACATTATTAATTCAGTTACTGAGCTCGACGATTGGGAGTGGAAGTAGGTTATGATTTTCTTAAGTTTTGTTTTAGTTGAATAGAATTTAAAATGTAAAAAACGGTGTCTGTTAATGGACATTAATTTCAAGTAGACGGCATGTTCTTAAGATTTGATGAATAACCAAGAAAAACTATTTAGATGGCTAGCATTGGCTAGTTCAAAAAAAGATGGAGATCTTGGTCTTGTTGGCTTTTGTCCAGCAGTGCACTGCACTAAGCCGGTATGATGATGAAGACAAAAAATATTTAAAACATTTTTATGACAGCATTTAAACCTACCCTTAAAATGAACTTTTTTAATTCTGTTTAAAAATTTAATAAGTTGTAACTAAAATTTAAAAAGTCACTAAGAGGAAGATATGGATAAAATGTTTGTACAAGATTAAGGGCCACTTTCACCACTTACTGATAAGTTCCGGATAACCTATCTGGCACTTGTTTTGATAGATAACGCATACAATTAGCTGTCAAAAAAGTATCAGATAGGTTATCTGGAACTTATCAGCAAGTTGTGAAAGAGGCCCTAAGTCCCAAATTTAATATATTAGTTATTCACCTAAAGATCCCTTAAATTATTTATCTCAGTCTATACGTACTGTTGTAATCAGTGTATTAAAATAATTAATTTAATTCAGTATGTACTAATACATTTTCCTATAGTCAGTGTTTGCAATAACCCTTTTTCAATAATATGTCAGATTGTCAAAAGTTTGTTAAAAATTAATGGTATCAATAATAAAATATGAATATCTTTGGCTATGACTTTATCACTTGTATCATGTCTAAAGAAAAAAATAATAAGCAAGACCATTATACGATATAAAATAGTCATGTGAGTTATCGATAAAGCTATCGACGCCGCATTCCCAACCGTCTTAAAGCGTCACTGAAATTCCTAGCCGTTTGATCGCCTTCAATATTTGTCGTCGGCGGCGCATATTAAGCGCTCCGCATTCTTTCTCACTGTAGGTGTATAAGCGGTATAATGGAGAACAAAGCGATATCTAAGGGGTTGGTCTATCGTCGGTAGTGGTGGGGTGTGAATTATCGCGTAATTGAGCTCTTTGTCTGAGATATAATTGCGGGAAGATTTTTGATTCGGGTTCGATTTTTATTTTATTGATTTTAATCTTGTCATAGATTGTAAAAGAAAAATTAACCGAACATGTTATTATTTGTTTAGAATTAAAACCAGTAGTCGATAATGAAGCTTAGTATTTGATATTACATAATTTTTATTTGATACCTCAAGCCGTAACTGAGTAAGGGGCGTGCGTTTCACATTAATTGACAAATGATTGTTGTAATACTTGTAACAGGCCTATAAATAAGTGTTATGATTTTTCTACTATAACCAGATCTTGACCTATATTTACGTAACCTTGCTGATTAGTTCTAGTAATAATTTATAAAGAATTTAGTTAATTTATAAAGCAAGAATATTTGTAGGATGTGCCAATTAAAAATAGGACCCAAGAAGCCAGCAAAAAACTTTATCAAATTCTATAGTTTATTATTAAACTCAGATAATATTACGACACTGTTTATACATTGCTCCAATCCTAAGGTAAGTAGCTAAAGAACTTGCGTTATAGAAATCAGAAACAGCTAGGGTACCACATCACCCAGACCCGACCCAATATAGAAACGTTAGTTTCTAACACTATGCACTAAACGGGTATTATGCAACACATACCTTATTTTACGTTATTGGTTTTCCTGACGTTATGTGTTGCATAATAAATCCGTTTAGTGCATAGTGTTAGTTAAAAATGCAACAAGAAAGTTTAAAACGTTAGTTTCTACATTTACCTGTTCGAGAATTGAACCGAGAACCTCAAAGGTGACGACGCCAAGCTAAGAGGTCAAGAGGTCGTCCTTGATTTTATTTTATTTATGTAATAAATTTTCTTTTTTTAGGTTACAAGAAATCGTCAAACATCGATATCTACAAGCAGAAGTACATCACTAGACAGTTCGAAGTCGAAGGCATCGGTATTTTGCTCCCTACACCCCATTTGAGCGCGATCGAAAAATTACGCCAAATACCTTAAACTATGTGCCATTTACTGTGTATTCGGGAGTGCACGCTGAGCGGTTTTATATATTCTTAAATTAACCTATTTTTTATGACAACTAACTATAGACAGATTATTTATGGCGTGTAGGCGACAAATTGAACAAGCTAAGTAATGATTTAGATTTAGACTTTTTTTTGTACTAACATAGCAGCGGTTAGGCGATTGCTGGGCGAACGTTTTTTCAAATCCTCTATCTAAATAAATACTTTTATATATTTGTATGTTTAGGTAAGCGAAGTAGACAATAATAATAATAGTAGCCTATTCTGTTATTGGCTGGTATGTGTGCTGCTTAATGTGGTACTCCAAATGTATAATTCCTTCTTTTTTAAATTACTTAATTTTATCTGTGTGGACCTGTAAGTGTTTTTTTGTGTTATTTTTGTATACCTATTGAAAAATTGTAATCCTTGGTCTTCCTAAAATAAACAAATAAATAAACGACAGTAAAAATATATTTTTGCAGTAAGAACGGTTATAAATAACTTTAGATATCCAATATGTATTTAGCGTAATTTGCTATAGAATTTACATTGTCTGATTTTGTTGTACGTTGAACGCATTTATGTCATTTTATAAATTATGTATTATTTTATTGTATGTTCATAAATTAAACGTGTTTTTTAAATATTAAAAGCCATTTTTTGAAAGTCTTTAGTTTATTCATAATTTTCTGCGCAACTTTCTTGCGCCGTGCTGCATTTTTGATACTCGCAAGAGAATCAAAACCTATAGGTACCTACTTATAGTTGCATGAAGCAATGTCTTGTCAAAGGAAAAAGTTTGAAAACCGTGCAGTTCCGTCAAAAAAATATATATGTTTTTTTTTCTTTTAAAACAACCTTCACCTGACTATAATTAACACAACAAAAAAAGAATTAGCGAAATTGTTCCATCCGTTCACGCGTGATTGACCAAGGGAAATAGAGATTCATTTTTATTATAGTTAGTTAGATGGACCTAAGTAGTACCTGTTAAGTTAATCATAATCCATATTTATTGACGACCTCCGTAGCTGAAAGGCGAGCATACCGGACTTGGTGTCGCTATCTCTGAGGTCCCGGGCTCGATTCCTGGTCGGTTAATATAGAAAAATAACTTTTCTGAGATATTGTTTTGGGTCTAGGTGTTGTGGTACCGTCGTTGTGTCTGATTTCTGTAACACAAGTACTTACCATAGGAGTAGAGCAATGTATTTGATGTTGTCCAATAGATTTATATTCTATGATACCTATTAGATATTAGTGAACGTGGCTGTTTGATTGTTAGATACAAATATTCATAATTACGTTTGGCCCTTATCAAAAGATAATGTGGTTACCTGAAACAAAACAAAATAATGAAGTAATTAGGTGTAAATAGACAGCGTCAATAATCTTAGGTTATTAGACATTTATATGACAGTGGCAGTTCAGATAGATAGACACTTTATTGCACTAAAACATTAAAGGTTATTACAAACAAGACACAGTTATGTACAATCAGGTGGCCTTATCGCCAAAAGCGATCTCTTCCAGACAACCTTAGGGCAGAGGAAATTAAGTTGTAATACAGCGGGGTAACGTAGTTAAGTACGGAGAAGTGTTTCATTTTATTTCGATGTTGATTTTTGGCTAAAGAAGTCAACGCTGATGAAGTCGCGGGCTGAAACTAGTATTTAATAAAACAACTTACTAAAGGCAATGTGATGTTTCAATCTCTGAAATAAAATTATCAAAAGAAAAATCTTGTTTATTTCAAACAAACCCAAAAGTTTTTACGAAGTTCTATCTTCGGAGTATTTCGCAAATACTCAAATTTATGGCGTAATAAAGTAAATCCTTCTTTTGTTTATGAGGAAGAATGCAACCGGCGTCTGTTGAAGGTTCTCACAGTCATTCATAAGTTTTATTGTTCTTCCACAATGTTATCGCGTTTATGGGAAAACAATGCGCCAAGTTCGGGTAACTGGCTTAATCTCTTCCAAATGGGCGCTTACCTGAATGTGGTTTGTTTTAGTTTTTAAGAATAAGTTGAGAGAAAAATTGTTGGCAAGGTCAAAATTTATTAGATAAATTTAATACCACGCTTTAGGCAAAAACATGGTTGTAGTCTAAATGTAACTTATTTTCCTTTCTTTACTGGAATACTAACAATGGTAAAATTTATATTTATTTTATTTTTACAATTTAAGAACATAGATCTAGATTGTAACCTAAAAACATGTACACACAGCATGACCAACTTAAGTAAACACTATGCTACTAACAATTAAATTCTAAAAATGTGCAACTAATGACAGTTTTTAAGTAATATTTTTCAAGTGTTATTTCATAAAATTCTAGTATGTAATTGCTAAATACATTGCTAAAATACAGTGTTATAGCTGTTAGATTTATATTTTTTACAGATATCTACCGCTAAAGATAAGAACCGAATAAGTTTACATCATATATTTTAGTAAGATGGAAGAAAACCGAGTAAGTTATACAATAATGGTGCCAAAGTTAGTGGTATTTGTTTTTATTCAGGGCAGTGTTTTCAATTTATTTAAAGAAATATAAATCAATATGTAATCAAACAATTTTACAGAAGATCGAAAAGTCTCTTAGTTCATATTCAAGTTATATTAAAAGTTGATAGCATTAATGACTATAATGAAATGATGGCCATGGTAAAACGTCTTGAATATTCTTAAAACACTCAATTTGTATTGTAAATATGGATATATTTGATTATTTACTAACTATTTACTAATAAAAATAAAAGGTATCAATTTAACAGTCATGGATCATTTTCATGATGCTGGTTTTTGTAATTATTTACTAAATATATAAATATTATTATGCGCCAAACATATAGCTATTGTGTTACAAGGTAGCAGACAATGAATTTTTTCATCTCCTAGCACACCCACACTCCAGACGCGAGCCAACTGACCCAAACTGGGAATCAAACCTGTTCAAGGTGAATCCTTCCGCCGCTACACCAAGAGGCTCGTCTACATAAATGGTCACTATCATAGCAATTAATTGCAATGGTATTATTATATACCCCGCAGTACCTTGTTTTAACTAATTTCTTTAGTGAACATGGCCTTTGGAACAGTATCGAAATATCGGAGACTTTATTCAGTCTCTTATCTCAGAAGCTTGTAAACCCCTATTAATCAATTCTAGTTATTTTTTATCCAAAAATATGTAAGTACTTAGTAAATATTAAAATAATGACTGGCATTAGCAAATCGTGGTATTTACAACCGAACCAGTGCAATATCTATTGTAATGAGTAACAAAGCGCTTTCTCGACACCTACTTATCTAATTACGGTAAATGAGGATCGCAAAACACTTTTTTTGTCCCAAAGGGTGCGTAGGCGCATGTTTCGTGGCTAGTCAAAAATGTTAGGAAGTCAATCTCAGGGGGTCTTTCGACCAGGAAGGACCACTCGTGATTCAAAATATTTTATTAAATTTATTTGAACATTTTGTGAGTTTGTGTTTTATATATTTTTATTATTTTTAAAACTTTTTGTGAAGTGTGTGTGTGTGTGAACTATGGCAAGCAGATGGAATAACAAGCAATATTACTACAATGATCCGTATTATCAACTGGTATGTATTTTGGATTTATTATTTGTAGTAGTTTGTTATATATTTTAATTCTATAGTCCATTCAAACAGCAATTACTTTTTGTTGAGCAACAATATGAAACTTTTTATTTTCTTTCTTTTATTTTGAATGTTGCCTATTAACAATTAAGAGCGTTTCTCCACAAAAAGTTATTTCAATGTGGATGCATTATTTATTACAAAATTGTTTTTGCTAGAAATTTATTATACTTTCGTTATTAAAACTTGATGATTGGTGTAGTGGTGCGCGATACGTACTACACATGCAGTGGTTGTGGGTTTAAACCCCGTGTTGTTTGTGTGATAAGCACGAGCGTTTGCACCTGATAAATAGTTTTAAATATAAATTATAACTTTTTTATAACAACCAAACAAATTATCCAGCCCCAAACTAAGCAATGCTGTTATTATGGCGACTAGATAACGAATAAATACACCGTGATTTTTTAATTAGCCTCGTAAATTGACTAATATATCTAAACATACGTTAACTCCTATCTTATCTGTTGAAGATTTCTTTGAATTAAAAACATCCATGAGTTTTTTTCCTATTACTTTTGAGAAATAATAATAAAAAATTAAACCAAAAAAATGGGTTTAAAGTGATGAATATATTTTTATCGTCAAATTATTTAACGCCTTAAATAATTAGAATCATTAACTAATAAAATAATGGTTATTAATTTTGTTACAACGAAACATTAATCATAACTACTGCTATAATTATTATGATAATTCAAAGTAAGATAAAATCTAAATAGTTGTATTCAGATCTTGGCTCTTATTTTGTACCACTTCAACGTCTGCTAAAAACTTTGTAGTGGGAAGGGGAATGAACTATTTGATTTGTAAACGTAAAAAATATGTATCTTCGCAATTTTTTATACTGAAGTTATTTTGCGATCTTGTAGATAATTTGGTGTCTTATATAGTCTGGTGAATATAAGAAATATTAGGTTACATCTAAGAAAGATGTACCCGCTAAAAAGAGTTTATGAGTTAGGTACTCAACATCACATTAGACAGTGCAAAGTTTTGAAATTACTTTTTACTTCTCTCACTTCAAAGGAGTTAACTTGTGACTTTTCGATTTCGTTCGAAATACTTACGTAATCGTTTTTTTAGCAGACATTAGGTTTTTGGTTAAGAGTGTTTCATATAAAGTCTGTTTTTCTTTGCTTGTCAGACATTGTATACAATCTTGGCATGTCCTATAAAAACAAATATTAGTGTATACATCCACAAACTATTCGATGAAACCAGAATTCAAAAAACTGAAAAGTACATTTTTATCAACATCAAATAATACGAATAATTATTCAGTCCCTTACATTCTTACACTTTATCATCATGCTAGGCTTGGTTGAAAACTCGTTTGAACATAAAAACTCCTCAGTAAATAAGAGCATCTAAAAAGTTAAACAACACATAATTAATATAATAAATAAATATGAAATTAATTTTACGATAACACCAATCATCTAGCCCCAAACTAAGCAAAGCTTGTACTTGTGTACTATAGCGACTAGATATAAACATCCTTTCATAAACATCCATGACTTAGGTTCAAATGCTCGAGCTCATCACACAAACACTTGCCAGTTGCGGGATTCGAACCCGCGACCGCTGGTTTTGTAGTCCGGAGTGCGAACCACTACACCAGAAGATCGTCATAATAATAAAATAATACACTCACAACGTAGACAGACGACCTGGTAAAGGTCATAGGAAGACTGAAGAGAATCTGGAAGTCAATGGGAAAGGCCTATGTTCAGCAGTGGACGTCCTATGGCTGAATGATGATGATGAAGGGGGTTAAAGTGTCTGGCGTATACCAATTCATTATATATTTTTAGGAATTAGATTTGCAAGACATCCGCCGCGCCCTCGTCTACCTCCTCGACGAACCAGACGATCAGGAGTGCTTCGTCTGCAACCGACTGAGGTGCAGATGCGCCGAGAACACCCTCTCCTCATTCCGGACTTCCCCCAGCGACATGGGCATCGATTACTTACTTGGCTCAAACACCGATTCCATCTCCGAATTAGATTACAGTTATGTGTCATCACCGGAGACCAGTTTGGAAAGCGAGTTTGATTATGTGGACTTATTGCCACCACTTGCCACCAGTTCATCATTCGAGGATTATAACGATGTAACTCCGCCACCTGAGGCGGAGTCGTTCCCAACGCCACCGCCCGCGAACACACTGCCCACTCCGCCTTGGCAGTGCAAGAGCAACCGAAGTACTCCTAACACACCGGAGGCAGAACTTCAGGCGTACTACGATGACCTACTGCAGTGGGTGCAGGCTTCGCATCCCGAAATAACTGAAGGAGGGCCGAATATGCGTTTCCCGATCGACGGTGAGTAAATATTTTTTATCTATACTATTACTCATAATTATCAGCCGAAGACCACTGCTGGGCATAGGCCTCCTCCATAAAATGCACCGCTTAACCTCCGAAGCCGAGAGGCGAGCATACCGGACTTGGTGTCGCTATCTCTGAGGTTTCGGGTTCGATTCCCGGTCGGTCAATGTAGAAAAATGACTTTTCTATATTGTATCGGGTCTGGGTGGTACCGTCGTTGTTTCTGATTTCTGTACCACAAGTACTTAAGCTACTAATCATAGGATCAGAGCAATGTATGCGATGTCCAATATTTATTTATTTAAATAAATAAATACATTGAGTTCACAATCACACGACTTATCCAGCCTCAAACTAACCAAAGCTTGTACTATGGCGACTAGACTAACCATGACTTAGGTACAAATGCTCGTGGTCATCACACAAACATTTACCCATTGCGGGATTCAAACCCGCAACCGCTGGCTTTCTAGTCCGGAGCGCGAACCACTATACTAGACGGTCGGCTTTACTAGGTCGTCAGTGCGCCGGGTGGAAGGTCTCCCCACGCTGCGTCTTCATAGTACTTTAACTAGAATTGTTACAGAAGAACTACTGATTTAATTTAAATCTCAAAAGACATACAGAAAATATTGGACACGTATTTTTTCTTTCCTCAATCAAACAACAAATGATGAAGATAATACAGCCCGTTAAAGTTCCGCGTAACGTCACGTCTTGCAACACTTTTTAGGCAAGTGCTTACTTTGATGCGCTTTATCTTCGTCATTTTTTGTTTGATTAACAAAAGACAAAATATGGGTCCAATATTTTTTGATAATCTAACTGACGGACTAAATAGAATAATATTTTTTTGACCCAGGAAACTACCCTATTGTTGCTTTTCAGATTGCAGGTATTAGAAAATTGCACTGAGTTTTTGCTATAAAAACTTGTTTAATATCACAAAAATATATTAGTTTTTTCATTAGTTCTTTTTTAATTCTTGAGACGACTAATAGTCACAAATATTGTAATAGAAATATATTGTCTCTGTTTCATTGCGTACGAATAAAAACAAAAACTTTACGAATTGAAATATAATGGCACTTTAATCCGATAAACTCTTGGTAATCAATTTCTATAATTATATTATTTCTATAATTATTTTTAAAGGTTATTACTTATTTAAGAAATATCTTAACTATAAACCTGCCATTGTTCTTTGTTCAATATCACTTGAGGAAAATTGACGTTTTGCAGTAGATTGTGTCTAGGTAATTAGTTGAGCCGGGTGCGGTGATGGGAGGAGGAGAGGGAGGGGGGAGGGCGTGGTGATCTGTCTTACAGGTTCACGTCTAGTATACCTCTCGCTCATTGACTAAGTTGCGTGTGTGTGTTTCGCATCAACTCGTTATAAATATTAAATCTCTAAATTATTAACAAAAAAGAAGTTATCAGTTGCTTGATTAATAACACTTCATTCGAAGATTACTGTAACACTTAAATTATACATACAGTGAATAGTGGTTATCAAAACGCCACAAAATGTATGAATTATAAAAAGTTGTCAAAACGCCATTTGTCTATTTAAAGAAATAGTGTTACGAAACGCGATGTAGCCATTCCTCAGTCAGGCACGTAAAACTTTTTTTATTTACCTTTGTAATGAAATAACTATTTATTATCTACTAGCTTGTGCCCGCGACGTCGTCTGCGTTGACGTTATCCGGATAAAAAGTATCCTAAGTGTTAATCCAGGCTATGGTTTATCTGTATGCCGAATTTAATCAAAATCCATTTAGTAGTTTTTGCGTGAAAGAGTATAAAGATTCATACAACCTCACAAACTTTTGCATTTGTAATATATTATATTAATAATTAATAAATTAATTCTTAATGTATTATTTTGCATATGTATATATATGTATACAGTGGTGTGTCTGGTCATGGACTAGCGATATTCTAAGGATTGTTAGAACAACTATTCTAATACACAAATACACTACATAGTTAAGTCCAAACGCTGATAAGTAGTTTAGATAAAGAAGGATAGTAGGATTGCTAAGTAATAATTAAACTTTTTTTTTTGCAGAATCGATTAACAATGAGATTAACATGTCCTGGCCGCCTCACCCGAAGTCTATTTGGCGCTACCCGCAGCCGGAATACAACCGGGTGGACACACTTTTCCGCTACTACCGTACTTACACAAGTCACTTCTTCAATGGATTCGATCATCCAGAACTACTGTACCACCAATTCTTCTTGTAAAGTAAGTAATATTTCATTTTATTCTTTAGGTACACAACAACGGCAGGTCAACCCAGAAAATTAAAATATCATTAAACCGATTTTGTACTTTAAGTCTGACGCGTAGGAATCAATATCAATTGAGAAAATTTGTCATTTTGTGGTAGGTTGACGTGCTGTTGTCTGTACGTATGTAAACCTAAATTTAAGCACTTACCCATAAAAACATTTCTAGTGATTAACCAACTAATCTAAAATGTATGTCACCAAACTCACCATTCTGATTAATGTGTCATACATTTCAAATTGATTGGCCATTCTTTATTCCATGTTTAAAGGAATATTTTTTGGAATTGGAACAGTTTAAACTTTTTATTTTTTTGCATTCAAAATAATTGACCACCAGACGCAGTTGAAAAACTTTTTAAAGTAAAAATATTTACCCAGATGGAACCTGTTCCGTTCCATTATTTTTATTAGATGTTTTTTTTTTCAAATAGTCAACAAATGAAGAATTATATGATTTTTTAATGGATTTTAGTCTCAGCGCCTACTTTTCCATGAGCGGATATTTTGCTCGCAATGATAATTTATTTGAACAGGAGCATAACTTTAAAATACAATTTTAACGCAAATTTTTAACTTTAATTTAAAACATAGAATCATATATTGATATTAAATTTTTTTGTTGCAGATCTAACTCACAGCAGAAAATTGCACCATCAGAAATAGGTACTGCATTATGTCTATAAGTACTTTTATTATGTTTATTTTATATATATTTTGTATGTATGGGACGTTTGTAATGAGTAAAAAACTTATAAACTTAAATCGCCATAAGATATACAATATTAATTAAAAAAACCAGACAGTATAAGAAAAAGATAAAAAATTTTTTGGGCATGACATCAGACGGGTACAAAGTAGTGTTTTGATGCCTAAAAAGTTTTATACCAATGATAACTCGCAATATATTATATAATATGACCTACATTGTCACATTAACCCTTATTTGATTAATACTTACATAAAGTTTACCGTACATTTTTGTTTGAATCGCGTACTTGTTTTGAACTATAAACTGAATCGTAATAGCTTAAAAAGCAGCTTCTAGTCTTAAAATAAACGTTTCAACTTCATTAACTAGATTAAAAAAAGTAATTTTAAACTCGTATTTATTGCAAAACATTTAATGTTTAAATTAATTATTGTCAACTTTTTACTCAGCATTTTAAAATTTTGCATTAAGAATATTAATTTATTTTATTTATTCAAGACATGATGCGCAGAAGTAAAAACGTTAAAAACAGTCATATATTTTCCTAAACGGATTTATGACACTAATTTCTTGCGTATTTTGTGTCCACGTACTAATTCAGTATAATTTCAATTAGCCTCTTCATTAGTAAATAATGCAACGAAAATATTACCTTGAGTATCTTGGCTTCAAAAACGACGTAAATTGCGTTACCATACTCAAGTTATCGAGTATTGAGTACTTGCGTTACGCTATGCACGAAGGGGTTAAGGGAACTAATCAATTTGCACTATAAGTACATGTCGGAAGGGATCTCAGAGATTCTCAATTTAAAATGACGGTCAGTACAGACGGTTGTTATGACAAATGTTTTCGCACCATATTGTGTTGTAATAAGGTTTTAAGTAACATGGTCAACACAATGCAGGTTTAAAGCATTTGTCAGGGTAGCCTGTTGATGCCGACGACCTGAATTTAATATAACTCAGCCTGGAGGGGGCGCGCAAGCCGCAGCGTGCTGCATACTGGCCATAGTTTAATTTAAGGCAATTTGTAAAAAAAATATTAAATGATAAATTTGCTAAATAATCGCATTTAAATACATTAACCAGTTTATTGTATTTATTATTTTTTGTGGAAAAACTGTCGGAAACTGAAGACAAGTGGGTTCATGTTTGAGATTTCTAAAAGGGAAAAAGTATTTCAGTTTTTAGTAAAAAATAAAAAATAAACGTCCCATAATTTGATAATCTTTCAGTGTATCATTAAAAAACTAAAAGAAAACAAAAAAATTATAAAATGAATTAAAAAAATTTGGGCAAAAAAATTGAAAAAAGAAAAAATACGTAGAAAAAAATAAAAAAACAAAAATTTTTAAAAAAACGATTTAATTTCATATTCATTAGATTTACGTTTTGGACGACAAAAACCGATTTTTTAGTAATTAAAAGTTTGATCAACTCATTGTAATACGTATATTATATTATAATTATGATATTTTTATTAATTAAATAATGTTCCTAAAGCTATTTTTCTTTAATTGGTATGTATTTTATTAATAACATAAAATAATACTGACAAACAACAAAACTAAGTAATTTGTCTTCCGATAATTGTAATATTGATAATTATAATTAAGATGACCGTCCTATTAAGAATATTTTTGATTTTTTTATGTATTTTGTGTGTTTTTAATTTTAGGAAAGAGTTATAAGATTTTTATGAGGCTATGAATTGTGCCATAATACTTGTTAAAAATAATAAGGCGGCATTACTAATTTGAAAATAATAACCAACTATTATTAAATCCAAAGAATTAAACGTAACAATTTAACTGTAACTTTTTTGTTCGATAAGGTGCTCCCACAGCGGTTTTAAAATGTTTAAGAAAACAACATTTAGCAACAAAAAAAACACCAAATTGTTATCTAGGCATTTTTTAAACATTTTGCAACTGCCTTGGGGTGAGCACCATTATATTTCTGGGTATTTTTAAAGACTGATTTTTCAATGTATTGTGTGTCATTCCAATATTTTTTATTTAATGACAAAGCTTAAGCCAAATATTACGTAGGTAAAGTAATAAAAAAAAACAGTTCTCACCAATTCATACTGTAAAAATCTTTATTGTAAAGGCTAGATAATATAATTTAACTGTATGTGTCACATGTAGATACTAAATGTGGTTATATTTTCTAGGCTAATTCCTAAGATAGCGCGTCGATAAATTTGTGTTTGATTCCGGACTGAGCAAAAAGATTTGGGTCACCGTCAATCTAAATTGAGCCCACAGACTAAAAAGAGCATTCAAAGATTACATTAAACAAAAAATTCCCCCACCCCCTACAAAAAGAAAAAAGAAGGTTTTGGTCTCCCCCTCCCTCAATGATAAGTAGTCAGAAATGTTTTATAATTAATTCATTTCGAACTTA
This sequence comes from Anania hortulata, assembly GCA_963576865.1. Lineage (NCBI taxonomy): Eukaryota > Metazoa > Arthropoda > Insecta > Lepidoptera > Crambidae > Anania > Anania hortulata. The sequence continues at coordinate 599,513 of OY756412.1, read as the reverse complement.
GAAACAATTTACAAACGATTTTTATACATTTTACTTATAGTAATGTAATCGTTTTTATAAAAAAAAACATACGTCATAAAACATGCTTCTTTTGTAAAACTTGAATACTCCCAGGCGGACTCCCAGACATATGAATCAGGCGGCAATTTAAAATTTTACTTTTGTAGTATAGTCTTTAGTCTGTAGACCATGTAAAGATTAACTGTGTATACTAATGTAGCTCATGTAATCACAAATCCGGATATATAAGCGTAGTGATTACCCCTGTCATTGCAGTAGAGACTTCTCCACTGGCAGACGCCTTTACTTTGATTAAGCTAATATAATTTTTTGTGTTAATTTTAAGATATAATTGAAAGTACCTGTCATAAACACGATGCGTTGTGGGTTAAATAAGGCCGGGGCCGCACTGGTATGGCGACTGCGATGCGATGCGAAGAAACACATTTATAAACGCGGTCGCGTGACTTTGTACGCATCGCTTCGCATCGCTGTCGCCATACCAGTGCGGCCCCGGCCTATGGCGCGGCGCCGCACCGCGCTGTCAACTCAACTAAATTGCACCGTATTCCTACAAAGTCTACAACATTTCCTCATACTAACTTATCAGTTGTAACAAATAGATTGTATATGATATTAATTTCTTAGTAAAATCTGTAGAATCACTCAATGGGACCATATTTAAGCTACAACGCATCATATAGCCTCAGTCAAAGTCGAATCCTGAGGTGCTCGCGCAAGTTTTCGAGAAGTGATGGGTGGCCAATCAGACACAACCATTTCACCCTCCCCCCCCCGCACCGTGCATTACCTCTTTGGCAGACTCAGGCTACCGCTAGAACTCAGATTGCATATTGCAACTATCATTAACCTAGAGGGCGCCAAATACACAGAATTCCCTCACAATTTAAACTTGTAAGTCATGTGTTTTAAAAAGAGTATTTTCTTTAGTACTACCAAAAGAACATACACAGCTAGTGCTTCAGACCAAAACGGAAATTTACCTGTTGAGGTGATGCCTAGTTGTTCATGCATTTTTATGTTATTTAACTTATTTTATTGAAAAAAAAAGTAATTTACTATGTACTAAATTTAGTACATAAGTTTTATTAAGTTCTTAAAAAAGGAACACAGTTTTTTTTTACATTATCAACCGTGTACTTCACATAGGCAGTTACTTTCTACCATGTAAATGGCGCCCTCTTGGTTTATTTATTTTGTAGCCGCAGTTCCTCCATCGTAGACAGAGCCCTTACTGTCAGGCTTGGTTTTGAACTGCCCTGCTTGTTCTATCCTATCATAGTAAGACAAAGTCCTGCTTTAAGAGCTCATCATAATAAGGAGGCAGAGCTGATATCGTTTTTGGTTCAATCCAAGCGATATCGGCCTATAATGTCCTGATTTACTGTGGATGAGAATTCTAGCGGTGTATGTGGCAGGGTACTTAAATATAAGTTTGCATATTTGATTCATTAAAGTAAAAATAACAATGATTAATTGAATATTTTGTTTTTTTTCTCCTGTAGCCAATTATAAGTTTTTTTTCTTTAAAAGATAGGTACCTACACACTGTAATCTGTCTATAAGGTAATTAAATAGCTTAAATAGCACCACGAGTAAATATTTTCAAAATATATTATAAAATTAGGACATAAATACAAAAAAAAAATGTGCTGTTGGTGTACCATAACTACAGAAATAAAAAATACTAAGTATTGAACCTCATATAAAGTACCAAACAGTCTATAAGTTATTACAGCAGTCTATTCAAATAACGTTCATAATTTTTTCAACAGCGATTTAGCGCCAATAAGAAAGTGAGAAATTTACAAAATGTTCTTCATGAAAATGAAAATGAAAAAATGAAAATGTTTTATTCAGTATCTTTTACAAAGGTACACGACAAGTGGCTGGAGTCTCCATTTAAGTATGATACCTGTGTTTGGAGACCCTAAATCCTATTTGAACAAACAATTTTATCAAAATCTACTAAGAGACGATTTTTCAATAGACAGACAACTTTTATCTGAAGAATAAGTTTGACATTTTGCCAATTTTCGTTTAGTAAATATGTCAAAACGTCTATTTTATTTGTCGGAAAAAGTCATTTTTTATTTGAAAAATCGGCCGTTAGTAGTTTTAGGTTTATAGATATCTTTTAAATTAAGAATAAGTTTGACATATTGACAGTTTTCGTATAGAAAATGTGTCAAACTGTTAATTTTATTCGTTGAATAAAAGTTATCTGGCGATTGAATAATAGGCCCAAAAAGTAGTTAGTATAAAGGTTGTCCCGTATCTTAAGGATAACCTTGTAACCACATATTATTTCCATACATCATACTGAACAACTTTTCTTCTATGACTTAAAAATATGCATATATTTTTTATTCAATCGGCTGTTTGGAAAGTTGATATATTTTTATGCAAATTCGCAAAAGTCATAGAACAAAAATGATGTATAGAATGTGGTTACAAGGTTATCCTTATGTTAAGTAAAGGACACGCTGTATACACACTCATGACGTCCACAAGTATGCAGTTTAATTACTCATTATTATTATTAGTGAGGATAAGCGTTAATTCGTTACTTCAAAACCTTGATAATAGGCTAGTTTCTTGGGTCAAAAAAACATTCTTCTAATTAGTCTGTCAGTTAGATTATCAAAAAATATTGGACCCATATTCAATGTCAATGTCAATCAAACAAAAAATTACGAAGATAAAGCGCATAAAAGTTTGTGCATGACGTCACGCCTTGCTAAAAAGTGTCTCAAGGCGTGACGTTACGCGGAACTTTAACGGGCTATATCTTCATAATTTTTTGTTCGATTGAGAAAAGAAAAAATACGTGTCCAATATTTTTTGTTAATCCAACTGACGGACTAATTAGTTTTTTTTAGGAAACTAGACTAGAGGTGTGTTGTCGGGGTCATATTTAATAAGTAAGTACATTTATACATTTCTGTTCAAGTTAGGTAACTATTATATTGAAATGGTAACTATTATATTGAAACAATATATTAAAACAACTTAATTTATATGTTCCGTATACAAGATTTCTTCGTCAGTCTCAGTTTAATACATTCTTTGTGGCCTTTAATTAAGGCAACACTATAAAATGTATTTTTTAAAATTTTATTGTAAAGGTGTATGCTTTGTTGCACCTCCCTATTTTACTCCCTTAGGAAATGGATTAAAAATTGTAGTCCATCTCCTTCCCTAGTGTTCAAACCTTTTTCGTACTAAATGTCATCAAAATCTATAATTTTTTTGCGACAAAAGTAGTATTTATCCTTCTCTAAGGTCCAACCTGTCTCTTTATAAAAAATAGTCAAAATTCGTTTACCGACTTAGGCGTGAAAACGTAACAGATTGACAGACCGAGTTACTTTCGCATGTATAATATTAACCTGGTATACTAGATTCGTTTTTGATTGAACAAAAAAAAAAATTATTTTTTTTTTAGATTTTTTTTTATTTTTCCTGTAGTCTAGACTCGTTCTAGTACTACTCCTTAGTTCATACTTTGATTAACATCCCGTATAGTAAGTTTAGGTAGAAGAACTGATTGAAGCATAATTCAATTATTTTCTCCGTTATTTTTATAATTACGTACGGAGCATTTAACTACAATAAGTAAATTTTATAAAAAAAAAACGACTTCAAAACACTAAAATGCTAAAAATAATCCTAACACTTAAGTACCTAATCAGTTACTTTTGGAGTCGATGCCAGCCGATGAGAGATTCAATGTTTTTGTTTGCACCGACTCCAAAAGTAACTGATTAGGTACTTAAGTGTTAGGAATATTTTTAGCATTTTAGTGTTTTGAAGTCGGTTATTTTTTTTAATAAAATTTACTTATTTCATCTATTTTTAGTGATAAATCCTAATCTAACTGCTGAACACCGATTTCATCCCCTATTTTCCTACCCTTAGGGGTGATTTTTACTATGAAAACTTTTATCATATTATCTTTGAAGTATAAGCTATTCAATAAAACAAAAATCATCAAAATCGGCTCATATTTGTCGAAGATTACCTATCACCACAAGCACCACAACCAAAATATTATCTGGGTATATATTTGTTGATTTTCTCAAAAACTTCTAAATCAATTTCGATAAAATTTATATGGGACCACTTCTGAAGTATGATCTACCAAACAAAAAAAGAATCATTAAAATCGATTCATAATTGGCGGAGTAATCACGTAACAAACATACAAAAAAAAAAACAGAGTCGAGAACCTCCTCCTTTTTTGAAGTCGGTTGAAAATCATACAATCACCAAAAAATATATATATTAAGGTGAAAAAGCCATCAAAAAAATCAAACGAACTCAAACTCAAATGTTCTACTAGTAGCTATTTAAGAATTCCACTATACCACTTCATCATTAGATTAAACTCAATGGTATCAAATTACTGAATTGTAATTGTAATTCCCATGTCAAACACTTAGAAAGTTTCAAATCGTTACGTCAATAATTACTACTAGGTTAACATCGACTTCCAAAAAATTACATACTTACAAATTGTGTTTGTGGCTTTTTAAAACAAATTCTACAAAAAAAAAGTTTTTATTAAAATTATGCGTAAATTGGAAATCAACTTCAAAATCATGTAATCGAGGGTAAACATACTAAAATAGATACATTTTCTTTCCAACAGAGGGTACGAGAATAGTGTAATTCGAATTTTAAAAGAAAACCGACCATCGACACTTGGACAAAGCTCGCAGGAGGAGCGGCCGTTTTATCATTTACATGTTTTTTTTACAAACTGTAACGTATTTTTATAATTATTAAACATGTTTTAAATTTAGAATTAATTAAGATAAGTGGTAGATTATAGTGTTTAGTTGTAACGTCCATATTGTGTTTATTTTTTGACAAAAGGTGAGTACCATTCTTATTACATTTTATAAACAATGTTGTCATTATTTTATAACTACAGGCCCTAGCTAGTAGGTTTGCTTAAGTAGAATATTGTTTTTCATGGTAAAAAAATTGCACGCAAATTAATGACGTATTTACTACCTTTACCTTTAAAATCTGTAATGAAACATGCAAAGCTTCACAACTTTTATTATAAAGCGTGATGATCAGAGATACTATTTAACCAACGGCTTAAAATGAGGGTAATGTTTTCCGAGTTTTGAATTAACTACTTTGTTTTGAATTCGAACGTTATGTTCCTAAGCGCAACAGCCCTAACCTCAAATGCCAATCTCCTGCGTTTCTTAAACACATTTAAAAAATAAAGGTAAACCATTGTTCAATATAGACATAACACCAAGTTATTACATTCGAAAAACAAGCTACCAGTTTAAATTATTATAGAATCATCATCTTCATCATCATCATTCCAACCATAGGAAGTCCACTGCTGAACATAGGCCTCCCCCAGTGACTTCCAGATTGGCCGGTTGGAAGCGGCCGCATCCAGCGGCTTCCTGCAACCTTTACCAGGTCGTCTGTCCACCAAGGTGGATAATACAAGTATTATTATAGAATAATAATGAAGATCTTCAAATCTTATAAATTTATTTTAAAAAATAGTAGCATATTTTTTAGTATTACAAATCAACTGGTTTAATAACTTATAAATTTACTCAGAAAATAAATAGGAATTTAGCATTGGAATTTACTATTTTGTAATGTTTCGCCGTGTCATTAGTGTTGTAGACAAGAAAAACTAGTAAATGACATAAGTAATTAATGTCATTCATTTAAAAAGTAAGAGCAAGTGGTTATTTGATGCATTTCCCTCTTGTAACAGTAAATAATTACTTGTCTACCTACTTTAAGCCTTTATTGTGTTTTTAAAGTGTTAGTTTATTAATATTTTAGTGTATATAATTAATTTGATTCGTGTTTTGACAATGAATTATGTAAACAAGGTTACATTACTTACGCCTTTGATTTTTTCGTTTCCAACTTCTACATACGTTTGCAACAAAACATGGGTATAATTTTGGTAATTCTATATTTTTGTTCATTTGAATAAAATGCGATTAAAAATTAATGTATAAATTATTTTTTACCCGACAGTCGAACGACATTTTCTATTGCTTTTTTCATTATGTTGTTTATTTAGTAATGGTCTGCCTAATATATCGATTTATTGATACAGTATACTTTTTACTTTTGTGTTATTTATTAGAATCGAATAGATCTTTTCATTTATTAAAATAATCGTTATACTAATATCCATAACGTGATAGTAAATTTATTTTTCTTCTCGTTAGATATAATAAACAAATACTTTTAACAATTAAGCAATGCTTGTACTGTAAATAATTGACGACCGTCTGGTGTAGTGGTTCGCGCTCCGGACTACAAAGCCAGCGGTTGCGGGTTCGAATCCCGCAAGGTGCAAATGTTTGTGTGATGAGCACGAGCATTTGTACCTAAGTCATGGATGTTTATAAAAGTATTTAGTATGTTTTTATCTAGTCGCCATAGTACAAGCTATGCTTAGTTTGGGGCTAACGAATTGGTGTGATTGTGGGAACAATTTATTTATTATTTATTTTTAAATGGCAACTAAGTAACAGATAGATAATTTAAAATATTTTAAGCATTCATGAAACTGTTAAATTGGTCTTGCTCATCAAACAGATATTTGCCTATTGCTGGATTCTGGCTTTATAGCTCAGAGCGGAGGGCCAAATGGTCGTCAGAATAATATATTTAAATTTTTAATTACTTATAGAAATTTCTATACAAACCATAGAAAAATCTAATTCCCTGGATTTAGAGCCGTAATGAGTCTGTAAAATTTGGTGTAGCGGCCAGCTTGTGTAAAGAAATTTTTGAGTGAAAAATTAATTATTTAATCCTCAGTAGTAGTCATTAATAGGCTAGTTTCCTTAAAAAATCTAATTAGTTCGTCAGTTTGATTAACAGAAAATATTGTACACGTATTTTTTCTTTTCCCAATCAAACAAAAAATAATGAAGATATTGCCCGTTAAAGTTCCGCGTAATGTCATGCCTTACGACACTCTTAAGCAAGGCATGACGTCACGTGCTCACTTTGATGCGCTTTATCTTCATTTTTTGTTTGATTGACAAAAGACAAAATATAGGTCCAATATTTTTTGATAATTTATCTGACGGACTCAATAGTATAATATTTTTTTGACCCAGGAAACTAGCCTATTGCTTTACCTGCAGTTATATCTTACAGTTTTGACAGTTACATAATCTGTTTATATTTATTTATTGAGTCATAGGTGTACATTAAGTTTTAATAATTACATTGTGTAATTTAATATGGACCTAGTACGGCACAGTAACTTTGAACGCAAACAGGATGATACTTCTGTCTGAAACTTTGTTGTTTATTACCCTCCGACAAGCGCAGCGTAGGACGTCCACCCACAAGGTGGACAGACAACCTGGTGAAGGTTGCAGGAAGCCGCAATCCGCTTCGAACCAGAACATCTGGAAGTTACAGGGGAGGCCTATGTTCAGCAGTGGAAGTCCTACGGCTGGAATTATGATGATGAACCTCCGAATCCGAGAGGCGAGCTTGCCGGACTTGATGTCGCTATCTCTGGGTCCCGGATTTCGATTCCCGGTCGGTCAATGTAGAAAAATAACTTTTCTATATTGTCTCGGTTCTAGATTTTGTAGTCACATCATTGTTTCTGATTTCTGTAACACATGTGATGTGGCTTCTTACCATAAGATCAGAGAAACGTATGTGATGTTTTCTAATACTTATTTATTATTCATCATTATCATTATCATCATTTCAGTCATAAGACGTCCACTGCTGAATATAGGCCTCCCCCATTGACTTCCAGATTGGCCGGTTGCAAGCGGCCTACATCCAGCGTCATCCTGCGACCTTCGTCTGTACACCTTGTGGGTGAACGTCCTATTTATTAATATTGTTAATTAATTTCAAATTTATTGACCCTTCAGCCAAGATGGCCCACCTAGACACATCCCTGGACATCATAGTAGACGGGGTCCATTCCCTGATCGAGGCGCCCTCTCCCGCGTACTCCAACACGACAGTGCGGCGAGCCTTCATCGTCTGGATGTACTGTGGGCAGGCTAACAAGTTCAAGGATGTCTGCAACTACTATCATCACTTGGAGGCCATGGTAAGTTTGGTTGATTACTTCTTGTTACCATGACTACATCTCAAAATATAAGTTTTTTTTTTAAAACTTTTTACTATGATCTGCTATGGTTCTCTCGTCATACTAACTGCTCCACGGCCGTGAATTGCAGTCCACTGTTAATCATAAGCTGAACGCCAAAAAGCAACGTAACAAACGCCAAAGAGCACTGTACTGCTGCTTTATTCATCGAGCCACTGCCTGCCACCTTCCTAAGGTCGTCAGTCCATCGAGCTGGGAGGCGTCCTACACCCGGTTACTCCACCTTTAATTGGATCTGCGACAGATGTGCCCAACACACTTACTAGATAACATTCACCATCAATTACTAGATTATTGTTTTGAATTGCTTTTGAGCAGCCATTAACGCATTTATATTCTAATTAAAGTTTCTAAACTTTTCAAGATATTTTTATTAATCTTTAGTTATTTAAATTGTGATTACATTTAATTGATATTATCAAGTTAATATCACATTTTATATCTTATTTCAGGAGGACAAGCTACCACCATCAGAACGTGCCATCAGCCGCCACCACGAATTCACCATGTTTCTTACCCCTCCTTCCACCTCCCCTTTCCTCGAGGCACACTTTCCCAAACTCTACTCCAACGACCCCATCGACCCATACTACGTCAAAAAACTCGAATCAATCAAGAACGAGAAGTTTATCTTCAAGCTCGAAGGATTCAATGACATCAAACAGAAAGGCGTCACAACTGCTGAAATTATTGAAACAAGCCAGATCATCAGAAAGTACTGCAAGACAAAACAGTGCACGCTAAGAAAATTCCTCGAAGACTTCAGGGAATTTGCAACGAGATGCGACCTTAAAGAAACAGTGCAAAATGTAGCTAACTACATCAAAAGGAAAGAACTTGAATCAGAACTGAAGTTTTTCGAGCGCTACCCCCCACAATTCAGCTTCCTCAATTCCACAATAGAGGAAAATGTAAACAACACAACAGGGACCACTGATTATCTGAATGGAGATCAAATTGAAATTGAATCAACTAAAACAGACGAAACGATCCAGTTGAAGCTTATCCTTGGCGTTCCACCAGCCACTTCGAGTCCAAAGAAAGCTAAAAAGGCTAGAAATAACAATAAAGAAAACAGAAACAAAAGCAACATTGAGGATGGAAGGTACAATTCGGCACAGGAATTCTTTAAATCTTTCAGTAATCATTTAGAGCCACCGATGACAAACGCAGCAAGTTCCTATTCACCATTGACGCCTAAAATTGAGGATTTTGTGAGAATGTACGATAGAAAGAACAGACAAAAATCTAGGTCAGTCGACGGTTTGGAGGAGGCTAAGCCTACAGTCAACGTTGTGCAAACGTTGTCATTTAGCAGCCAAGAGTTCTTCGATGCCAGCTTAGCATCAATGAAAATGAATGAGTTCAATAATAAATTTAGAAAGATTTGAACAATAATGTGATAAGCTTCTGACTAAAGTACTTTGCTTTTTATAATAATTATTATTTTGCTACTTTATTTGTAGTATTTTGTAACATTTAATTTTTTACCATACTGAACGAGAAACATGACATCAGTGCGTACATTTTAAATAAATGACATTAGCCATATTTATGTTGTTTAATTAAAACATAATCAGTCAGTCTTTTATTTGAAAAACATTAACTGTAAATACAATAGGTAAAACCTTGGTATCATTCCATTTTTAGGGTTCTGTACAAAATGGCTAAGTGGAAACCCAACTGTCACTGCTGTCCGTCTGTCTGTACGTCTGTCCGTCCGTCTGTCTGTCCGTCTGTCCGTCCATCTATCAGTACCATAAAGCTGTATCTTTGTAGACACTAGATTTGGATTTTGTACGGAGTTTTTATTACTCTGGCCGCAATAACAACAAATATTATATTAAACGTCTAGGACTACTGTATAGTCCTGTCTGGATCACCTAATTTGTCAAAAAAAAGGGAATTTTTAGATACATTACCAATTAGTCGTGGACTCTGTATGCCTCTTGGTTTAAATCACAGGAAGGGCCGAGGAAAATAAACAAGATATTTTTATAAAATCATTCAATACCTCAGATAGAAAGATACATACTCTTTATTGCACGTTCACCACACAAAACAAACGGTACAGAGAAACAATAAATGGTATAACGGTAATTAGAAAGGTACAATTAAGGTGGTCTTATCACTAGGAGCGATCTCTTACAGACAACCTTCAGGTAGAGGAAAGTTTTTAGAGATAGTTGAGGGGATGATGATAGGAGCGGTGAAGAGTTAAAAATATTAGAAGGAAAAAGTAATATTCAATAGTAATATTAATACTCAGTTATTTCTTCCATTTGCTACTGATTAAGTTTATATTTTCCTGGAAAGTGGGTAAGAGATAAAAAATGACAGAAAAAATCTACAAGTGTTGCACCTGGTATTATCGATAAATACAGAAGTTCCTAGAATGATTTCTTTTGAAGAATTTTAATAATTATATTTTGTATTGTCACTGAAAGTGGCATAACAATAACAGGGGTTCATTGTTCTATAGAAAAAATGCTTGTCGAAAAACCACACGTGATAAAGGACATAGTTTTATGTGTTGAGATGTTAAATGATTGCATAGGTTATTAGAAGTAAGGCATGGCAACAAGAGTATATTTCGATTTTTAAGTTAGAAGTAGACCTTATTTATTTTAAAATGGTGAAATGTACCTATTGCGATAAACATATATAAAAATTCAACATTTGTGACAAATGGTTCTTCTTCTATAATAAGGGAAATGACATCTTATCCCTAAAATTCAGTTTTCTCGACATGGTGTGACTATAAGGTTTGCAACAATTTTAAAGAAGGTACTGATTTTCATGTAAAGTTAGTAAATTATATATTTATGTTGTTTGACTATAATTACAAAAAGGTTTAACTAATGAAACCATCAGTTTTTATAGAATAACACTTGTAACAGAAGAATGTTTTACGTTAAATATATATAATTAACTAAAACACTTAAATATAACTAGTTAGAAAAAATTTAAAATGAAACAATGCAAAAGTCACGAACAACAAAAAGCAAAATAAAAAACCTCATTAATATTTATATCATATCGAGCTTATTGCTTGCTTTTTTAAATGATGGTGGTCTCAATAATCATATTTGTAGTTAATATATTTGCTAATACAATAAATTCCTGTTTATTGTTACTAAATCGTGCATCAACTCTTATGAATAACTTTACTAGGATACGATAAATACATTAAATGCATATAAAATCGGACTTTATACTTACCCAGAGATAAGATCTTTTTATTCTAAGGTTTCCTGCGATAACGTTTTACAAAGTCAAAGTCAAAGTAAAAAATAATTTATTCAGTTTAGGGCAGAAAACTGCCACTTATCAACGTCAATAATAACATTATTGGCCCATATGGGGCAGAACATGTCTCCTCATTTTTTGGGCCCTACTAGCGCTTCGAGACAAGACACAGACAATCTGGCAAGTGCTGAGAAGAAACGCCGGAACAAACTCAATAAAATACCACGCGACGACTGCATAAAAACGTAATAATACTTATTATTATTTAAACTCATCGACAGCTTATCTTATCCCCACGCCACATCCCTTATACCACAAAAAACAAAACCCCACACACTCGCCAGCGCAGCGCCTCCAACATTTTAGTTTGCCACTTACCGCCGCTGTGTTCACACGTATTTTGCCTCTGCGACCAAAATGGCTGCCTCTGCGTTCTCAACGCCTGTAAACACGGTTACTAGAGAAGCCTTAACAGTGTTAATTACGAACAATATTTTGAACTCGTCAGTGGATTTTGGGTCGGATACTGAAAGGGTAAGTTTTATTTTTTATTACGTTTTTTAAAAGATCTTTGTTTTTTTGAAGAAAATGATAGTTTAAAGTATTTTAGATGACATATTTTGTAATTTTTTTGTTTTATTTATAAGTCGTTTATTTGATATATATTAAAAAAAATGTTTTCTATTTGAAACGGAAATTAAAAATCTTAAATACTATTTGAATGATTTGATTGTAAAGTTATTTTCTGTTAAACTGTAGTCAACATACAAATCAAAGTAAAATGCAGAAATAAATTTAGAATATGTTTCACATAATTATGTACCTATCAAATAATAGAATTAATAAGATTCAACGAACCATAAAATAAATTATTATTTTAGCATTTTTGAACGATAATGTTAGCAAAAACTACATGTTATTAACATTTTTAGGAACTCCGTTACTTTGAATTCAGTGGCACAATTTTTAAAGCATCCAACTTTAGACCTTAGTCCATTGATTGAGGGAGACTTCAGAATATCTTTTTGTGCTCAAAAGGTTTCAAGGAGCAGGTAGATCGGTATTTTAAGCCACAATAGTCGTAGGAGGGTTTTTACGGTACTTGAAATCAACCTGACTTTATTTTTACAGGAAATAATTTCTTTTGATACATTTTATTACCTACAGTGTATAGTCGAAGTGGACTAAGCCTAACGAATAATAAGGTTGAATAGAGACGAAAAGGAATTTAAACATTTAACATTGGGTAAAATGCAAAAATATCAACTCATTTACAACACTATTTCATGCATTATTAATAATATTTTTTACTTTACTAACATATACAAGACAATATAAAATACATATACTAGGAAGAAGAAGTCTAAAGTATATCAAAATAGTTTTACTGTGTTTTTTGCTTACTTCTTTAGTATTTTATGATTTTCGATGTAATTTTTATAATTATTTAATGTACATATTTTTTCCTTTCTTCTTTTGCTTTCGTATTTTAGTAGTAGTAGTGTCAAAATTAATTTAATACGAAAAAGAAAATCAGGCGAGTTAATATGATAGAATTAAAGGTCAATTGGGGAGGCCTATGTTCAGCAGTGGACGTCCTATGGCTGAAATAATGATGATAATAATACAAACATTTGTTTTTTAACAGATCGTATCATATTTAGTAGTTTGAATAAATAAACAACCAAGTTTCATTAACAAAGATCGTCCTGCCTCCGTCCAAAGTTGCTGTGCCGCCCTACTGGGTCCGTGTTATGTAACTGCAAAATTGTACCACCTAACTGGTAACATAGTCAATAAATGACAGTATAAAAATCTAGGTTTTAATTGACATATTATAATGACATATTTTTGGGCTTCAATTTATTTTACTTTTCTTTTCACAGATGGAAACAGACTCGCCAGTACGGAAACGAAACATACAACCTATCAGTAAGAAGTTGTTTCACTCTCCACTGAATATGAAAGACCACGAGGTTGAGAATTATACCTACACGAGTCGAGCCTCTGAGAGGAGCCGAAAAGCGAAAAAGAGAAAGCAGATATTAATTCCTGATTCTGGGGAGAAAATCAAGAAGGCGTACGTTACTGAGTGCGAGCAAGACGGCTACAATCCGGGCGATGGAGCGGGAATGAGAAAGAAGGTGTTAGTCAGCCTGTTTCATAATAAAGAGTATTCCATGGAATTGGATGTTTGAAGATACTACAGGTATTTTCGAAATTAACGAATGTTCTCAACTGCTGTGATTAAAAGTGTAAGATAGCACTCAAAGTTTAGGGCCTCTTATACCACTTGCTGATAAGTTCCTGATAACCTATCCGGCACTTGTTTTGACAGATAACCCATACAATTAGCTGTCAAAAAAGTGCCAGATAGGTTATCTAGAACTTATCAGCAAGTGGTGTAAAAGGCCCTTATTGCCTGTCATGACGATATAACGTCAACTTGGCCTTAAGATATTTTTAGTAAGAAGATAGAAGTCCCCATGTCCCAATGAAGTCACATGTATATCTTTATTTTTCTAACACTGCAAAATTGTAACGTGACATGCAATAAACGTTTGAATTTGAATTTGAATATTCTATGGTCACATTAAAGATATGTCACGTAGACAGGCGTTGAGTTGTATCTCAGTTTGCCGATGCAGTTGCAATATAAACGTCATTAAACATCAAAGTACTTAACTGCACAAAAGTCTATTTTCACATTAGTTAAGTGACCAATTCTTGGAATAGCTGATATTCAACTTTAAGTGATAGTGTTTGAATTGATGTGAATTTCATACTTAAAAAAAACTTAATAAATGATATATTAATTAATAAAATAAGGAATACAACAAAAAAGGCGCAAATTTATGTAATAAAACACTTTTTGCCTTTAATAATGTAATATGTACTATATTTTAGATACCTTATAAATCGCAAAGTGATAACTTGTGAAATTGTATATAACTTATTGCAAAATCATTTACTTCTTTGTCCTAATGTCTTCCATTGTCTTTGCTTTAATTTTATGAATGAATTATGTATTAAATTAAATGTTTCAAATGTGCGATAAAATTTAGTCTTAAGGTAAATTATACTTAGTAAGTACCTATTATACGTAAAAATAATAAAATATAACAATGTTTTTTTTTTACCACAATAGATAGATAGATAGATAGATACTCTTTATTGCACACCATACAAGTAAAATACACATGATTTTTACAGAAAGATGTACAATTTAGGCGGTCTTATCGCTAATAGCGATCTCTTCCAGACAACCACAATAGTTAATATAATAACATGCACACACACACAGGCTGACAAAGGTGACTTTTGTTGCCCCAGCTCTTCTTATCACCAGCTGCTATGACATATAGTCTGAAGGTGGTGGGGCAAAGCTATATTTTTGGGATGTGACGTTTAAAAGTGTCCGGACGAGGAATATACAGGGGGTCCCGTAAGGATAACCTTGTAACCAACAAATTATATTCATCATCCTCATGGACGACTTTTGTTCTTTGACTTTTGCTTTGTATAAAAAAATATTGACGAAAGATAAAAAAATATGCATATTTTTTAAAGTCATAGAACAAAAGTCGTTTACATGGGACACCCTGTATACTGAATAAATGACTATCGTAAATAATTAATAATAAGGTGAGGTCATCTGACGACGACGACCTCCGTAGCCGAGAGGCGAGCATACCGGACTTGGTGTCGCTATCTCTGAGGTCCCGGGTTCGATTCCCGGTCGGTTAATGTTGAAAAAATAGTTTTGTCTCGGGTCTGGGTGTTGTGGTACCATCGTTGTTTCTGATTTCTTTAACACAAGTGTTTAAGCTGTTTATCATAGGAACAGATCTATGATGGTGATGTTGTCCAATATTTATTATTATCTTTAAATACCGGAACAGTGTGTTACGAGAATTACCGAAGATAAAAAATAAAATTAGCCCGCTGTAAAAGGGCTAATTTTATTTTTTATCTTCGGTAATTCGAATAAACCGATCGTTATAAAGATAAAAAAAATTATTTTTTTATTTTTTCATGTTCATCAAGGTAACAATATCAAAAATATACGGGATACGCGACCAAAATAGTTTCAGAAACATCTGGGTTAATAATAATAAATTGGACAACATTACATACATTTCTCTGATTGTATGGTAAGTAGCCAAAGCACTTGTGTTACAGAAATCAGAAACATTGGCGGGTACATTACTCAGACCCGAAACAATGTAGAAAAGTTATTTCCCTGCATTGACCGACCGGGAATCGAAAACGGGACCTCAAAGATGGTGACATCAATTCCGGCGTGCTCGAAAAAAAATACTTGGTGCATCTCTAATTTAGAGTTTAGTTTAATTATTTCAAACTGTGTATTTTACATCCATTGGATTTGACATCATCCTGTATTTAGCAAGATTGACATAAAACGTAAAATTTTAAAATTAACTAAAAATAAAAATATCATCTTAATTACCTCGTGATGTTGTGCTTATAACTTGAACATCCCGCGGCGGGACCCGATCCTGCGGCCCATGGGAAATCTGCGGTAAACGCTAAGCCTGGGGTAATGGGAGCTAGGGAAGCGGGGAGACGGGAGGCGGGAAATCTTTTTTATTTATTGCCGGATGAGGGAGAACTCTTTGTTAATTGCACAGATAAAATTAATTGCTGTCTCTGCGGTTTGGGAGGTTTTTTCCGATTTTGTATCATCAATGTTAGTCAGCAGGGGTATTCTTTTTAATATAATTAGTGAGTTAGGTTTGTGACTACCTAATTACTTTCTTGGTATGATAATTCATAATTCATTTATTCACTTTCATACAGTAACAGTAGTTCACACAATAAAGGTATAAAAGATGTTCGTTTTGTTACAGTATGACCTACTAAGGCATTCGTGATTTTTAGAAATAATAAAATCTTAAATTAATACATTTTAAACATTCGACAAACAACAAAGGTATTCGAATTCTATTAAAAAGGAAAAACACAAAATAATAATCATAACAAAAATAACTAAATATTGTCACAATAAATTATGTCAAGCTGAATAGCACAAATACTGGAATTGATAAATTGCAAAGATGTAAAAAAAAATTATGTCAAAGATAAGGCTTGTCTGTCAATAATCCCATTTTAGTCAACTTACAATTACGAGTATATACTAGCAATTTATCATCAAAGAATTCTTATAAATTATGTATATACAGACCTTTTTTTATTGTTTGAAAAAAATATAGGATCAATATATATTATAACAAACTAAAAAAGCGGCCAAGTGGGGTTCCGTAGCAGCAAGTATTAAAAAAAAACTACTTACTAGATCTCGTTTAAACCAATTTTCGGTGGAAGTTTGCATGGTAATGTACCTACTTCATATATTTTTTTAGTTTTATCATTCTCTTATTTTAGAAGTTACAAGGGGGGGACGGGGGGGTGGGGGACATTGTATCACTTTGGAAGTGTCTCTCGCGCAAACTATTCAGTTTAGAAAAAATATATATTAGAAACCTAAATATCAATTTTGTAAAAATTGGGTAAAAATCTTAATGCGGTTCACAGAATCTACTTACCAAGTTTCAACAATATAGTTCTTATAGTTTCGGAAAAAGGTGGCTGTGACATACGGACGGACAGACAGACAGACAGACATGACAAATCTGTATGGGTTCCGTTTTTTGCCATTTTGCTACGGAACCCTAAAAAGGCAAATTATACTAATACTTTCTGTGACAGCTATACAAACAGATCTTACAGTATAAATCTTTCAATAATTAATTTATCAAACATAAAGTGTAGGCTTGTGTGTATGCGCGCGCGTGCGTTCGTGTGCGTATTTAGATGCAGGTGTGTGTGTGTGTGTGTCCATGCATATAGGTTATATTGGGTGTTTATATTACTAAGGTAAGTAAACCTTCTGTATCTTCATAATTCATTTCAGTCAGTTGAAAATTTCTGATAATCATCGAACAGATAACTAGTTCTTTATTTATATTATTGTATATTATATTGACAAAATTAAGCTGACTTGTATGTGGTATGTGTTATCATTCAATAAAAATGCTAGGGCCGTCTCTTAGGTTAGGACAACCAGAGTCCAGACCCAAGCCGTGGTTTCCTGCCTGTAATATAACCTGCGATAATGAATCGATAACCGAAAACTCCCGTGACATTCGTGCTAAATTCTATACAGTCACGTGATTTTCCGGTCGACAGTTTATTATAGAAAGATTCTAAATCGGGAGCCTGAACCGGGAATCGAATACTGAACCCTTTGCGTTGAAGGTTTATCACTTTGCCACTACACTTATTGGGACTCGCGTTCATGATTTGTGACAAATGATCGGACAGTTGTAGCCGAATATCCTAGCCTCAAAACAGCAAAGACAAAATCACAACAATATTCTGTGCAGCCTTTTTATTTAAGCTTACGTGAAAACTGTGCGTAAATCATATCAAAACGACAGCCAACCGTATCAGACATCTGTACAAATACGATTTTATTGCCGATAAAAACGCCGATATCTACATTTGAAGAATACGAAATAAATCTTGCGACATCAGTGCTGCCGCCGATCAAAGCGATTTTCTTATAAATCGAGAGTCAGGCAGGTATCACAATATCGTTATTGGCCTAATAAGGCAAAAGCACGGGCCTCGTTAGGTCTCCGTTGACTCGACTTTCTGCTGCACCGGTATTATGGAATGTTACCGATACAATTCAAGCGACAGCCGTCGAAAAATTTACCTAAAACCACCTTTCTTGCTATTATACGTTGTAATTTTACCACGTTATTGATCGCTATCAGTTGCACTTTACAATTTCATGGTAAGTTTAGTGTCATGGTTTAAGTTTCGTGGATTGGAAAGCGACGGTCATTGGGTCAATCGTGGTTTTAGAAGATTTGACCAATTGATGTATTTTGAGGGTTCAAAGTTTGGATTTCGAATTCGGTTTTTCGAACCGCAATTGTTTTGGATTGTAAATACTTTTTAATAATGGCAGTTTTTCTAACTGTATCTTCGTTTTTCAACCGACTTCTATCATATCCATCTGTAAAGACCTTTCTGATTTTTAAATTAATGTATGTTCTAATGTATAGTTAACTATGTACATATTTTCCTACAGTAAATAAAAAAAAACTTAGTTCATGGCAAAAATAAACTAAGGGTGAGCAAGTATTTTATTGAGTAATTAATTTTAAACACGTAAGTATTTATTAATGAACTAGCTGTCTCGAAATACGTTTTCTTGTCCTAATCAGTTGTCAGAAGATAAAAATTCTTAGAACCAGATTACACCGCCACCTACTGGGTCCCATTATTTTTAAACCATCCAAGAACCCATTGAAATTACACACAAAATTTCATACAAATCGGTTTAGCTGTTTAGGAGTGTTACGCACTGCTTTAGGCTTCAGATATTATAAAGGGAAAGTACTTAGTTGGATTGATAAAGAGGATAAAGATTGGTTAAATATTAGATAAATAGGTTACATTGGTACAACGGTCAAAATTGGAATGAATAGAAAATCTAATCGTATAAAAACATCAACGAACGCAGTTCTGTTTTATTGTCATTTTATGGGGGCGACATCTCTGCATTCGGTGCCACACCACCTTGGTGTCACAAAGAGATGTCACCCCTTACAATAATCTAATACATAAGCACTAGATGATGCTGTCGTAGACAAGGAGTTAGGTGACAAACACACGTACAGAAAATAATGTTAATCATATTAAGATATTAGATCTTACCTTTAACAGCGCTAAGTTTGTTCCCCACCATTTGCTTTGCTACGAACGCCGCCATCTTGACTTACTTCTTACCCCTTAACTGTAACAAACAAAATATAATTACTTAAAATGTGTTACTTTATAGGAATCATTTATTTTTGAGAATAAGCAAATAATCTCATTTTTACTTGTATATTTTAAAATGTGTTAAATATTGAACACTTAGAAAAGGTGAGATTTTTAATCTTTATTTCGCCTAAATTACAACCTAAAATACTGTTCTCCACTTACAATCTTGGCATGTGTTGCTCAACAATCAACTATGTTAAAGCGCTACCGCTACTGAGTTACTTAACTTAAAATTTAAATATGGCTAAGTAAATCATTTTTCATATAATCGAGACTCGAATCTACCGACATAGTAGATGAATAAATAAAATAAAATAAATAAATGTAGAACCCCCACAATGTTTGTAGGTGGTCTAACTAAGCAAGACAAAAAAACAAGTAATATTATAATCCTAATCTGTCTAAAAAAGTCCTACTTATCAGCCAGTAATAAATCGCAAAACTTTTGAGCTTAAATCTGGAACCTCTCCCGATAAAATTGTACCAATATCCGGTACTCAGCCAATCGGCTTAGTCAAGTCTTAATAGAGCGATCCCAATAATTGATGCCTTTTTAATCCGGCCATTTTCCTTATTGGCATAATTTTCTCTTTCACTACCACTTAAGCTGCGGTCGATGTTCTGAGCTTGAGGTTTTGATAATATGCATTGGCAGTTTCAATTTGTTCCCTTTATAGGTAGTGGTGATATATTAGGCACTTTGAACTTTAATCCGTTAGCCTTAAGGTCGAAAATTAAATAAATAATTGACAACATCACATACCTATATTGCTCTGATTAGTAGCTGGAAATACTTGTGTTACAGAAATCAGAAACAACGACGGTACTCAATTTTCAGACCCGAGACAATATAGAAAAGTTATTTTTCTACATTGACCGGCCGGTAATCGAACCCGGGACCTCAGAGACACCAAATCCGGTATGCTCGTTTCTCGGCTACGGTGGTTTTAATTAAAAGTGTTATCACTGTGTAATAATTTAAGTTAGCTAAGAAGGTAATAAAACATATAATTAATTACTAACTCCTCATATGATTAAAACAATATACCTAATATTATATGATCCAGTTGGCGTAGTGGTGTAGTAATTAGCATTGAATATAAGAGGTCCTGGGTTCGATTCCCAGTTCGAGTCAATTTAGGGGAATTAACATTTTATTTATTTATTTTATTTTATTTAGAAAACCAACTGCGTGACATACAAATATTACCTATGTAGTACTTAAAACTAGGAAAGCTAATAAGTTTCCCTTAAAATTACTGTATGTAATGGACGTTATACAAAGTAAACATTGTATAAGTGTTTTTCATTAAAAGATATAGACACTACGGCACATAACATTTGCATTAATTTACACATGCGTCTTCTTAAAAAACATATTTGTGTTACAAGGTACGTACTAGACAATTAATTTTCCTAGCGCTGTCTACGCGTATCCCATCCTCCTATTTTCTGAACTGACCCAACCTAGGAATCGAACACGGTACCTATTCATCATCATCATTCATCAGTTTAATCATCATCATTATCATTTTAGCCATAGGTCGTCCAAAACGACGTTCTAAACATAGACCCCCAGCGACTTTCAGATTGGCAGGTGGGACCATTGCGCACAAGTTTATACACAGGGTGGCCAGACAAGTGACGTCCAACAATTTTTTTGCTGCCGCTACGCTAAACACCTTAACATTTAAGTTTATAACACAACTGCTTTTGGGTTAATGTTACAGCTGTTAAACGTAATGGCGGACTCTTTCAGTGTTAGCGATCTTTGAGTTAAAGTAGCCGAGTTAGTGAAATGTTAATTAAGGGTAATTGCTCATTACCTTGGAAGGTAAGTATGTAAGTTCCCCGAAACTGGTAATAAAGATTAAAAAAGTTGGCGTTATATCAGAGGTACAAATGACATGTATTTTTAACTTTTATGTATTTTTTCTTATTGCAAAGAGTAAAATTTCATCAGTGGTAGACTGAATGCCACTAAACAGATTTTTTATAGGGAGTTCGACATAACGTTTTAAACAATTTAGCAAAGAACTGTCATTTTGTATAGCTTTGTCTCTTACACTCATTTATTACAAATAGAGAAATACGTTTTTATTACAAAATTAGCTGTCCCGGCGAACTTCGTACCGCCCCTACACATATATTATTTTTTGTGATTTTTTACGTATTTTATAGTTATTCTGCTATTCGGGGCGGTAGACCAATTTAACAAACCAAAGATCATAAAAATCGGTCCAGCCGTTCTTGACTTATAAATAAATAATTATTCTCAACTACAACTTTTTCCTTTGGCCAACATCGAAATCTTAAAAAAAACCTTTTCCATAAAATTTTTTAGCTCATGGATTTTTTTGTACGGGTTTTTTTTTATGTGGATACCGTTTCCATATTTTTTGCTAGTTTTAAAGCAATATCATTTGAAGTAATCGTACTTATGACAGTTTGATACAACAATTTTTTTAAATGAAAATTCGCCGAATTTGGACTATCTAACTTATGGAAATCAATGAAAAAGGAAATAGTCTATTAAATAACCTAAGATACACACCTTTTTAAAAAATACACTAAAATGGTTATAATTTTACATAAATGTTACACTATGAAAAAAATATAACACGTTTTTATAACAGCTAACTTTTATTTAGTATGCAATCTTAAATACTAAATACGTTAACATTAAAAAGTAAATGCAATAAAAATATTTTCTTGAATACTTAGTGCAACAAAAAGCTGAAAACATCCTTTTATCGTAGAGCGCCATCTGTCCTTGAAGAAGTAAACTAACGAAGGGAAAAGCATGGTCATAGTTAAGGAGTTTAGTGAAAATGCCGTAGTGGCGCTGTCGTCACATCGATGCTGTTGCCATGGCAACCGTCAAATATTATTCAACGGGCAGAGAGGTCTAGTCACAATTGCATTGCAAAAGTTCTGACAAGAGTTGTTTAGTTAAGATCGCTTCTAGCGATAAGATCGTTCTGTCCAAAAAATAATGTAATTTTTAAAATTCCCAATGTAGTTTTTTCAAACTGTTAAAATATTTATATTAATAATTAATGAAAACATCGTAAGCATGACTTACATGACGGAAATAACAATCATCATCATAAACAGCCCACGTCAGTCCACTGCTGGACATAGGCCTCTCCCAATGCACGCCACTGCGCCCAATCCTCGGCTATCATTTTCCATCCACTGCCAGCAGCCTTGCGTATGTTCTACGGTAAATGTGACCAGCCCACTGCCACTTGAGTTTGTTTGTTATTTTATCTGTATCGATTACTTTAGTTTTCTGTCAAATAACCTCATTCCTGATTTTATCCTTCAGAGAAATCCCGATCATAGCTCGTTGAGCAACTTTAAATAAGTGTACTAGTCGCACCGTGAGTGTCCAAGTCTCGGCTCTGTATGTCATGACAAGCAGTACACACTCGTTGGAGACTTTTGTTTTCAGATTTTATTTATTTAGACTTTATTGCACAGATTAAAAATCATACAAAATGATTTTGAGGGATTGACGATGAAAAGACTCAACAAAGTTTTTCTAGCTGTATTCTCCTGGGGGCTTCTCTCTCGAGGTTGTTTTTAGCTAACTGCAATGTATGCCCAAGGTAAACAATAAATCTCCGAATTAGGTGGAACCTGCTTGGGCATTGAGCTTAAAATTTTGTAGGGAATTGTCAAGTTGGGAGCTTAAAGATTCGTTGCTTTCCTGATTTGACCACAGTTGCATGGGATTAAGAAACTTTAAGGCCCCGTACTAAATGCACGAACGCTCGCTTTGTAATATGTTAAATTACGCTTCGTAACACCGGTCAACTAACTACCTTTACATAGAGGGTAGAGGTAAGGAGTACTATCTTCGTTTTGAAAAAGTGTCCGTCAAAGTGCGTTAAATTAGGTGGCGCCACAGTAGCAACATGGTAAATTGTTCAAATGTTTTTTTAAAAGGTGTATTTGTCCTTCATATTTAAAAGTTACTAAAATGCTTAAAAATGTTCTAACTCGGCACTCCATAGTCAGCATACTTTAATACGTCAACAACTTCTACATTCCTACCTACCATACCATTTGCCTACGCTAGCGCCATTATAAAGGGTTTTGGAACTGGTGTTTACTACTTTATCTGGACACTTTTTCAGCTTTCCGCCCATAAGAGACAGTACTCCTTATCTCTTCCCTTCATACATAACATGTTACAAAGTGAGAACTCGTGCAGCCAGTATGGGAAAACAAGCGAGCAACAAGCCGTATTGAAACGGATTTTGGACACAGTGCGGCTGCGTAACAAAACACGCTTGCTGGGAATGTTACGCTACGTCCTACGGAATGTTATGTTATGTCCTACGGAATGTTATTTTTTTAATTCACTACGAGGTTTTCCAAGTATTTTTTATCTTGTTTTTGATATAAATACTTATTTAAATGATTTACTAGAATCAAAATATTTTTAACTATTAAGTTTAACAGAGAATTTAGAGAAGATAATCAATAATTTTATCACCGTGTGTAGTACTACGTCGTTGTTTTCTAATTTCTATAAAACAACTGCTTTGGTTACTTATCTTAGGATCAGAGCAATGTATGTGATCTTGTCCAATAATTTATTTAATTTAATAAAAACTAAAACATTTTATTAATAAACAAAATATTATAACACCCGTTCTAGACGTCATTTTATAATTACTAGCCCTAGTGCGTTCGCTCGATGACGCAGACTGACGCAATCGTACTAAAATCGCGCTGCAGGTGAAGCATCCTTATCTCTCGGTACGCATGCAGCGTGTATGCCAATTGAAAGCTGTAAAAGCGTCAGTATTTTCGCTTTTGTATAATAACTAACTATACTGAGCCGAAACGCTCGTCATGTGTCGACCGCATTGTCACCAAATTTTGCATGAATAAAAATCCTTGGCCTACTTTTGTGACCTCTCGAATTGTCTTCACCGCGGAGATTGGTAACTCAAAAATTATAATAGAAATGCGAGGGCATACAGAAGACTCACTACGCATACAGAAGACCCACTACCGATCATAGCTTGGACTTTGCTTTGATTGATATTTAACATCGAGAAAGGCGAAACTTAAGAACCTCAGATACGGTAAATTATATCAAATCCGTTATAACTGTATTAACAACCATACATACAAAAAAATATTCCGTTATAAAAAAACTCAATTTAAAAATTTAAAAAGAAACATTTGACCTGTCTCTCACCGAGCGAGCGAGACAAAAAAGCGACACTGCCAGTTTGCGCAAATACACAAAAAGCTATTTTTTTTTTATAGATTTAAATGTAAACGAAGATTTGAATAAAAGTTTCTCTACAGAATATTTATATATTACTTTTAATTTTACTTTTTATTTTGATCGCTCAAAAGTCCTCAGTACTGAGACACTAGTCCTCAGATTAAGTCTACTCTGCCTAATTCATCTATGTCTGGAGCTCGCAATTGTGAATTCCATTGTTCTAAGGCAACTTTTGTCTTCGGCTTGTAAATTAATTGATCAGCCAGGACTTGTTTGCTGAGGGGATAGGCTTGTTCGGTTCCGCTGAGTACTGAGGCGAGCATTATCACATTAATTTTGGTTTCGGATTAGGATAAATCAATTACAATTACGTTGTACAAGACGGAGTAATTGCTTTTGATAAAATGAGATTTCGATGTTGGTCCCACAGAACAGGAATGACACGCTACTTCAGTGGTTAGTCCCATACAAAAAATTGTTGTATTTGAACACCAGAGTTCGCCTTTGAGAGAATATGCTTTGTTTATGTTACAACATATTTATTTGTATGTTAGGCTTAATTAATGACGCATTGTTATTAGGTACTCTGTGTTTAATAATTAATTCGATTATTTTTAAACTTTTGTATCTCCTTTGTCGCACCGTCAACAAAACATTTCTGTTTAGCCTAGTGATTGACTGGCTGAGAATGACACATAGCTTTAAGCCTACCGTTTGTATGTTTTTCAAATTTTAAATAAATAAAAATCAAATTCATACGCTTACTGAGTGAAAAAAGCGTGCAACGCGTTGTGTATTCTGTACACATTCACATTCTATGGTTCTCATAAAAACGCCATAAAGCATTGTATCAAATACAGAAATACCACGTAGAAAAAGTTCGCGTTGTGGGTATCAACGCGTTTTGGCCATAAAAAAAACGGTCAAGTGCGTGTCGAGTCACGCGCAATGTAGAGTTTCATTGTTTTCCATCATAATATGCGGTATTTGCTACCTATTTTACATAATTAACAACATCATCTAAGTAATTATCTTCTCCTAGTACAGTTTACAAGTTAACTCGCTTGTAAAGCCTACCTAGCTGTGATTAGAGATGGGTTTCCACCCGGGTTAAAACCCACTTGTGGGTTATAACCCGATAATAACCCATTTCATTCCACCCAGGGGTGATTATAGCGGGTGATAACAAATATTTCAAATTTTATCAATTGGAATCTTTTATTGCATCTACTTTGCTCATTTAAGTTTATTATTTACTATGTAAGTCGAATATTAACACTAATATGCATATACTAAAACCAAAAAATCCTAAAACCTTAAATCAGGCCTCGAAATTTTTGATAAAATAATATGCAGCTAGCCGGGAAGTGCGGGAGGGGTTGGGCGCACACGCAGCCCTTTCCGCGGCACCCCGCCTGGCACCAGTTTTGCCTTCCTCATTTTAGATGATTAATAATAGCAAAACCAGAACCAGTTTTTATTAAAAGCATTGCGACAGCAGAAAATCGACACAAAAGTAATTATGTATGTGAAATAATTTTAAATGTATTAACTGAGTATGGAGAAAATAAAGCCACGATGATTGAAGATAACGCAAGTAACATGCAAAAAGCTTTTCGACATGTAAAAACGTTTTTCCAGATATAACTTGTAGTAACTGAGCTGCTCATACTTTAAATTTACTCTGCAAAAGTATTATCAAAATTTAAGTAATTGACGCTTCCAAAAATATAGCAGTCATTAAGGTTTGCTTGCTTACTTGCTCAAATAGTGAAGGAAAAAAACGCTGGTAAAACTTTAAGTCACCATGCGATACTCGATGGGGTAGTTATCACACATGTTTTAAAAGTATAGAAAACACAAAAGTTGCCTTGCAGACCTTAGCTGTACATGAAAGAGCTATACTTCTACCCTCGAAAGAAAAACCATCACTGTTAGATAAAAACTTTTGGAAAATTGTTCATCAATACAAACTGATTTTAGAATATATATCAGATGCAATATTCCAGCTAGAAGGAAATGAAAAAAATATTCACAAGGTGTTTTTGACGCTGAAAAACATGAAATCAAAGTTACTTTTCAGTTTACCGGACATAACGATTATAGATGAAACGGAAAAAGACGATTTTTATCGAAATGCGACGAGAGATTCAAAATGTGCCAAAAGCCTATCCATTTTGCTGCTCATTTATGAAGTGGGACAAAGCATCGGCTTAAATGTAATGGAAAACCTGGCATCTTTTCTATCCAAAGATGGTTTTTGGAGTAGAAGATTCTTTTTGGACAGTATTAACAATGTAGCGGCAACTACTTGGTGGAAAAGAATATATAGATCTACTGCATTAAGTAAAGTTGCTGTCCAAATACTTACAGCTCCTTGCACTTCCGGGGCTGTAGAGCGTCCATTTAGTGCTCACAGCAAAAAAAGAAATAGGCTCACAACAGAAAAGGCAAAAAAACTGACCTTTTTGACATACAATTCGAATTTAATTAATAAGCACGTGGAAAAATTTTGTGATTATTCTGAGGATTGCATGCCTGAGTCACCACCAACAAATTTCAGCCCACCTCGCGCTGCTAGCCCTCAGCCATCTACGTCCGGCATACATTTTTAGATTAATGCCGGACGTAGATGGCTGAGGCATAGTTTTTAGATTGCGATCGCATTTCTACTGAATGTGACATGAGTAATATAGTTTATACAGGTAAATAAATGTATGTCCGGGTTCCCACTATGCCGGACAGGCAGATTTACCAGCACGGTAAAACTGCGGGAAGAGCTAGTGGCTAAAGAATTTATATGGATCTATTCACATTACGCCGAATCCGGTAAAAATACCGAGCATTTTAACTGAGCGTTTTGTCACTGCGCAGCGCCGGTAGAACACCCGGACTGGATGTGAACGAGTTTGCGCCAGTATCTGTGTCCCCCACACGCCCCGCACTCGCTCCTCTCGCGTCATCATTTCTGCTTCGCATTTTGAATAAAGGAGACGTGTAGCATGGATATAAACGCAGAAAAATTCACCCATTAATGTTTCAAATCAAATGTTCCAAGTGAAAATCTTTTCCGTAAAATGGGATGTATCCAATCCTTTCTCTTTACTCTATTTAGCCTTCTATTATGATATCACCACAACACAACAATTTCGTCGTCCATTGCGAGCAAAGGTCCGAATTCAACTGAGGTGAGTACTTGACTGTCCGGTTTTTTAGTAGGATCTGGTGTAATGTGAACACTATTGTCCGGGAGCCGATTTACGGCAAATTCACCGTCCGAAACAGTGGGAACCCGGCCTATGCGATTTTGGATTCAGACTTTCATTTTACAAGCTTCTAGCAAACCGTCCGAAACAGTGGGAACCCGGCCTATGCGATTTTGGATTCAGACTTTCATTTTACAAGCTTCTAGCAACAAATACAACTTCTCACTATTAAAATAATGCTACTTTTATTTTCACCCACTAGAATGGGTGAAAATGGAATAAAACCGGGTTATAACCCAAATCACCCAGTTTTAACCCATTCGGGTGGAATGGGTTTTAACCCACTACCCATCTCTAGCTGTGATAGGTTTTCTTATAATTTCGTTAATCATACTACTGTTAAGATTTTTTTGTCATTTCTTAAAGCAACCATTTCGCTGGCAGTGGGGTTGGGGGGGGGGAGTGCTTACCACTTTTGACTTTCAGAAACCGAAACCTACAAAAGCTTCGCTTAGTTTGAGGGTAATTAATTGGTGTGATTTAAAACTATTTATTTATTTACGAGTATTGCACGAGTAAGGGGGGCAAAAAAATTTTTTTTTACAGATTTTACTCTACTACTTTCTCGGATTGGTTAATATGTATACCCTTGCGAATTTACAGCTTCCTAGTATTAAGCGAGGGCGCAAACGCGGACACATTTGTGTCTTGTATCAGACACAAGCTACCGATGAATATTTGATTTATAAAGAACCAGTATGAAATCATCCATTCCCTGTGCATACGTTAACATTTCTTGAGTCCAGTAGCTTTCACTTAACACATACTCATGACGTTAAAAAGTGTTCGGTGTCGGCAACTGGAAAGTAAAAGTGTCCACGTTTGCGCAGCGCCTAAAAGTCTTTGCACTAAGCCGCGGACCGACGGCCAGACAGACAAACGAACATGGCGAAACTATAAAAGTTCCGAAGTCAGAACGAAGAACAGAAGCCCAATTTCCGTAATTTAGCAGTAGTCGCAATCCCAGAGTAAAACTTAAGATAACTTAATGTATTGGTATCTTTAAATAATAATCTATCTGATAAACAATTACTAGTTGCTGGGAGACCTGGTAAAGGTCGTATGAAAGCCGCTGGATGCAGGCCGCTGCCAACCTGCCAATCTGGAAGTCGATGGGGGGGAGGTCTATGTTCAGCAGTGGACGTTCTATGGCTGAAATGATGATGACACTTACTTGGTACCAACGCTTGTTTCAGAAGCTAATAAAATTTAAGAGACGACTGTTGACGTAAAAAAAAACAGTCACTTGATGAAGTTTCCCTGAACTTCTCAAACAAATACAAATATTGACATATGAAAATTTTTCAAGAGAAAACTTGCACATCAGCCGTTTTAACTTCAACTTTACAACCACCGTATAAAGTTGAATTTCTATTATCATTTCTTGCAAAGTTTTCACGAAATGCGCATAGAAAGTGGAAATAATTTATAGTTTCGCTATTTCTATTCCGCCACTTAAAAGTTTGTTTTGTTCAATAGTTTTGAAAGAGAATTTATCTTTTTAGTTCTCTGGTGTTGAAGTGAAATAATGGGTTAACGGGATTTTGAGTAATACGGGGTGTACAAGAGAATAATCCTAATGATAATAATCATAATGGTTAACATCACAAACATTGCTCTGATCCTATGGTAAGTAGCCACTTGTGTTACAAAAATTTTATTAAAAAAAATAAAACCGACTTCAAAACACTGAAATGCTAAAAATAATCCTAACACTTAAGTACCTAATCAGTTACTTTTGGAGTCGGTGCCAGCCGATGAGAGATTCAATGTTTTTGTTTGCACCGACTCCAAAAGTAACTGATTAGGTACTTAAGTATTAGGATTATTTTTAGCATTTCAGTGTTTTGAAGTCGGTTTTATTTTTTTTAATAAAATTTACTTATTTCATCAATTTTTAGTGATAAATCCTAATCTAACTGCTGAACACCGATTTCATCCCCTGATTTCCTACCCTTAGGGGTGATTTTTATTTTTCAAACTTTTATCATAGCATCTTTGAAGTATAAGCTATTCAATAAAACAAAAATCATCAAAATCGGCTCATATTATCAAACACAACATACACAACCAAAATATTATCTGGGTATATATTTGTTGATTTTCTTAAAAAGTTCTAAATCAATTTCGATAAAATTTATATGGGACCACCTCTGAAGTATGATCTACCAAACAAAAAAAGAATCATTAAAATCGATTCATAATTGGCGGAGTAATCGCGTAACAAACATAAAAAAAAAAAAAAACATACAGTCGAATTGAGAACCTCCTCCTTTTTTGAAGTCGGTTGAAAATCAGAAACAATGACGGTACCCGAGACAATATTATAGAAAAGTTATTTTTTTACAGACGAGTATACCGGACTTGGTGTCGCTACCTCTGAGGTCCTGGGTTTGATTCCCGGTCGGCCAATGTAGAAAAATCATCATCAACATCATCATTTCAGCCATTGGACGTCCACTGCTAAACATAGGCTTCCCTCAGTGACTTCCAGCGGCTTCCTGCAACCTTTACCAGGTCGTCTGTCCACCTTATGGATGTCCTACGCTGCGCTTGCAGGTACGTGGCCTCCATTCCAAAACCTTTCTGTCTTATTGGCCGTCAGTTTAACGTACTATGTGCCCCGCCCACTGCCACTTATATATTATCTTCTATATTATATATATATAAATAAAACAAAGTCGGGTTAGTTACACCATTTATAACTCGAGAACGGCTGGACCAATTTTTATGATCATTGATTTGTTGAATTTGTCTCCGCCCCGAATAGCAGAATAACTATAAAAAAACATGGAAATATTCAGGAAAAAAAATGAATTTAGGGGCGGTACGAAGTTCGCCGGGACAGCTAGTTAATAATAAAGCACACTACGTCTAACAAAAACTGTTGCAATGGAAATTAGGTAAGAGCTAGAGGATTTTATGTATGGGGCATAAAAAAAAAGCGATTTCGATATTACTGCCATAGTAAAAGTTATTGAAAAGTATCCTATTCTTTAACACAACTTGTATTTATGTTATTTTAAGTTTATTTTGGCTAACTTCGAAAGCCTTAGGAAATATCAACCTACATTTTAGCTGTTAGTTTGTTGCTTAAGTCGTTAGAATGTCGTTAAGCTTTCCGATACTTCCGATGAGTTGGGTGCCAGAAGTTCAAGGTGACAAATTCATGGGTATACACATATTTTACGCATTTCTTATTAGGAGTATAATAGCTCGTCGGTCAAAAAACTTTTTCCACCAAATGTATAATATTTAGTAGGCTAATAATTCTTAGACTTCGAAAGAAAAAAAGCTTGCCCTTCACGTGCCACTTACCCGATATAGACCGCAAAATCTCTAAAAATATATCGGCACGCATGCGGATAATATACTAGCTGTACCCGTGGCTTTGTCCGTGTGTAATACGGCATGTCGGGGCGACATAAAATAGTTTTTACTCCATTAGGAGGTAGTGGTGGTGAAAGTGGATGGTGGTGGAAAAAAGTAGCCTATGTCCTTCCCGAGGGTTCAAGCTTTTTTCGTAGAAAATTTCATCAAAGTCACATCAAAGGTGTTGATAAATCGCTATATCATATCGTGTTTTAGTCGTCATGGTAAGGGGGCTGAACCAGGAATCGAACCTCCTTATGCGTTCACCGCGAACCACCGCATTCATGACTCGGATATATTTTTCGTCAAGCTTGCAGTGAATTTGCTTGCAGTTACCTGTGAAGCAATTTGCTAAACATCCATCCCCAGATTAATACCGAAAACGCTGCGTTAACGTTGCGACTCGTTAGCAGAATTGCTTCGGCAATCCTCTTAGCGGTTAGCTAACATAAACGCTTTCAAACAACAAACATGAGATATATTCAGTTCAAATATTGCATATGCTGTAAATTTCAGTGCACACAATACAGTAACTCGTTAGATTTTGATTGAAGAACAACGATCGCCTGTTCCTTGTGGTTTGCGCTCCGACCTTCAAGACGTCACGAGTTTGAATCTTTCTAGACAAAGTATCCAAAGCTAGCAGTCCTTAATACTCGCCACGCTTGGCAGGCGGGTTGGCAAGCGCAGTTTTTTCATAAGATTTCGCACGCAGACGCTGCTGCCCGCCTTGTGCTACAGGAATTAGTCGTCTCTTACGACACGCCTCCTGTTGGCGGTAAGAAAGTGTATTCTTTCGTCCGTCCCCACATGGTACCACAACACATCAACAACATCGTACTTTGAAAACCGTTAATACATATTTCTTCAGCGCTTAGTTGCTTGAAAACTTGTTTTTTTTTTTGTTTATTTCTAGCTTTATTAATATTATGATATAATTTATATTGCTTTGTTATAACTAGCTATCTTGTTTGCTTAACTTTATTAGTCGTAAGAAAGAGTCTACTTGTATATAAGGCTCTTGTGAGAAGCAGGTTAGAATATTCAAGCGTCGCTTGGAACCCTTTTTATTCGAATCATTCACAGCGTATTGAATCCATACAGCGTTCTTTTACTCGACACTTGTCTTGGAAATATAATGGGTTAAAGAGGCAACGAACTAATTATGAGGATCGACTTAAACTTTTTAAATTGGATTCACTTAGTAAACGTCGGAAAATTGCTGACTTAACATTTTTGCACGGAATATTAAACGGGAAAATTGATAATTCTGAATTTTTGTCAAAAATTCACCACCACCACTTCGAAAACCTATCAATAATGTATTTGTTTTAGCCAACGTACCAATCTTGGTAGGAATTCCCCTTTGAACAGATTATGTGGTACGTACAATTATCTGAACACAAAGAATTTTAACAGCTTAGAAATTCTGTAAAAAAAACAGCGCAATTCAAAACTAATTTGAACAAATGTTTCTTTTGATTAAGCAAATTATGTAAGCTATGTATAAGTAAAACTAAGAAACAAATTTATACGTAGTAAATATATAAATTACATTAAAAGAAACTAAAAACCTGGTTGATACATAACTGTTTCTACTCAGTGGAGGAATATTTTGATTTTTTCAAACGAATATGATGTTAAAATTAGTAATTATTGTATATAATAAAATTGTTTGCATGCCAGATTCTGGTAAAATGTGTGAAACGCTGTTAAAATTTAAGATCTGTATGTACCACATTTTCAGCAAAATAAAATATTATCTTATCTTATCTTACATTATATTAAGATATCTTAAGGTAATATTCTTGCTATGTAAGTAGTTTAGCATTTAGAATATTTTATGGCTAGTGTTGTGGACACATATTATTTGTGTTATGTAATAGAACAAAACAAATGATATAAGAGATTAAGCAAAGTTTGTACATTTCACTGTTTGTGTTCCTTAATAAATAAATAAATAAGAGAAAACTTGATTGATTTATGTAGGTATCCAAAAATATTTAAAAAAAATCAAAGACTTAATTAAAGCTAATGAGTTATACTGAAGATGACTTGCTACATCCAAGCTAGCAGCTGTTCATATCCTCTCTTTCTCTTTGGGTGAAAATGTATAAAACGAGATATTTAGATTTGCATGTTCATTTAGTGGATTAAGGGCTTGTTTGTCCTTTATAACACCTCTGCAATAAAGATTTATGCCCACACGTTACCATAGCGCTCATCTAAGCACCCGCCATTTTTCACCCAACTTGGGCTTAGGTACTTAAGCCTTGCGAATTAAACAAATAGAACAATTTAAATAAATGTTGCTGGGTGTTGTTGGATGAAACGCACGGGTGATTTAAGGTAAATAGCACTGCATAGAGATCAAATCTTGAATGTTGTAAAAAGAAGAAACGGTGTTTCTTTGCGAGATCGAATCAGAAATGAGGAGATCCGTAAACGAACAAAGTCGCTGACATAGCCCGACGGATTTGCAAGCTAAAGTGGCAGTGAGCAGGGCACATAGCACGCAGTAAGTTTCTGGAATGGAGACCACGTACCGGCAAACGCAGCGTAGGACGTCCACCCTTAAGGTGGACAGACGACCTGGTAAAGGTTGCAGGAGCCCCTGGATGTAGGCCTTTTCCAAACGGCCAATCTGGAAGTCACTGGGGGAGGCCTATGTTCAGCAGTGGACGTCCTATGGCTCAAATGATGATGATGAATACAATTTTTAAAACGTTATGTCTCACTCCCCAACTACACAGATTCAAATCGATATGACACTAACTATTTATCGATTGACAACCGTCTGGTGTAGTAGTTTGCGCTCCGGACTACAAAGCCAGCAGTTGCGGGTTCGAAACCCGCAAGGTCCAAATGTTTGTATGATAAGAACGAGCATTTTGTACCTAAGTCATAGATGTTTATAAATATATTTAAGTATGTTTTTATCTGTTATATAGTTGCCATAGTACAAGCTAGTTGTCAGTATAACGATGCATAATGGTACAATATTGCTTAGTTTAGGGCTAGATACTAGTGGTAAACTACTTATTATATTACGACTTCCAAGATTTGATTAGATAGTTAGTCAGATGATACATGGGGCACACTAAAAGTTTTGCACTTCTAGCTAATCGGAACTATTTGAATTTCGAATGTTATATTTTTTTAAACGATGCAACCTTCTTAGTAATAAAAAAAAAACAATTGGCGGGAAATGATTTGTCAATTGTTTTTTATCACACATTAAAGTTCTACGTACGCAACGAAAATGGAATTAAGTCGAAAAGATTTTAGAGCGATGATTTTTGTATGATTTTAAAAGTTCTCTCTCTCCGCAAGACTGTGCCGTCTTCAAAATCCTTTTGGGAGAGAAGCACCTTGTTTGAGCATCGTGAGGCGATGGTTTGCTGAATTTGAGAGAGGTCGAGTTTCTTTACATGACGAGTTTCGTGAAGGGCGGCCTTCAACTGCCGTCAACGAAAATAATGTGGCTACTGTTAAGCGGCTAATTGAAGAAAACCCGCGGTTTACCTATGAGACAATTAGGGATTGGTATGAGCCAAATTCAAAAAAAATTACACGAAGAATTGAAAGTTCGGAAACTTTGCTGTCGTTGGATCCCTCATGAACTGACAGCGGAGCAGAAGCGGGCTCTCGTGGAATGGTGCTCACAGATGCTACTGAAGTACGACCACGGACATTCTGATGCTGTTTATGACATTGTCACAGGAGACGAAACGTGGGTTTATTGTTTTGAACCGGAAAAAAAACAGAAATCTTGTGAATGGGTGTTTGAAAATGAGAACAGGCCAACAAAAGTGAGGCAGGCGAGAAACGTTGGTAAAAAAAGGATCGCGTTTTTTTTCTCAGCTACGGGTCCCATCTGTACAATTCTACTTGAAGATCAAAAGAGTGTTAATGCCGAGTGGTATTCTACCATTTGTTTACCCAGGGTGTTAGAAAAAGTTCGCGAAAGACGACCCAAAAGCCGCGTTCTCCTACATCATGACAACGCTTCTTCACACACGGCCAACAAAATTCATTTTTAGCTTCCAAAAAGGACAACTCGTCACCCATCCTGCGCATAGCCCCGACCTAGCAAACTGTGATTTCTGTATTTTCCCCAAAATCAAAGATTTGATGAGAGGTTTTACTTTTACCAACTCCGAAGAGTCAGTGATAGCGTTCAATCAGCACGTAGAAAACATGCCTTCAGATCTGAGGTCCTCCTGTTTTAAAAAATGGTTCGATCGCATGAAAAAATGTTTAAAATGTAAAGGAGAGTATTTTTAAAAAGCGATATACATAATATGTTGTTTTTTTAAGTTACGCAAAACTTATAGTGTGACCTACGTATTTAGTTTAAATTAAAGCTAATTAATAAAAGTGTTTCATAACAAAGCTTCTCTTCTTTCCTTTTTGCGTCTGTGGAAATGCTTAGTCTCTTAGTCCCCTTTCAAGTGATGGAATTAAAGTCTCATATTAAAAATAGCTACGTATTTTAATTCGCCTGACTGATCTGAAGTCGCGTATGCGGGGAGATTTTTATACGCGCATATTAATACCGTGTGGCGCCCTATCGCTGGCTTCCGCAGTTTCAGGGTGACAAGATGTTTACACTTTAAGAGGATAATTTTTTTATGAATCCTTTTTTAGAGACAATTATAAATATAATAATATAAATATTGGACAACATCACATACATTGGTCTTCTCCTATGATAAGTAGCTTAAGCTCTTGTGTTACAGAAATCAGAAACAACGACGGTACCACAACACTTAGACTCAAGACAATATAGAAAAAATATTTTCTACATTGACTGACCGGGAGGCGAACCCGGGACCTCAGAGAGGGCACCAAGTTTGGTATGCTCGCCTCTCGGCTACGGAAGTCGTCTCAAGGAGTTTATATATGTCGCAGAGAAATGTGGATATCACAAAATCCTGGACACATTTCTCTGTGACATATACATACCACTGCGAGTTTAACACTTCCACTCTCTGCAATCCTGGGCTGTACCAGTCTCTCTTAACCGAGTCCTGTTCATCTCACCATTACTGTTTAACTACAACTAAGTTAGTTTAACACGGCCGTCTGTCTGTTTGTCCGCGGCTTAGCTTAAAACCTCTTAGTAGAAGATATTTATAAGTAATTTTGCAGGGTAATACGTTAATCATGATACACGCCGACAGAGTGGAAGAAAAAAAGGTTGAATTTTTTTTTTTTACTCGCATTATCCCCTAGCCAGAATGTGTAACACCTACAATGAAATTATGACCAAGGTACCGGAGATTGACATTTTCAGCGACTCTGCCCGAGGCTTAAAAAAATTGACCAATCACTTTTCACCCCCTCAGCACGCACTCATTCCTTAGTTAGTTTTTGTCTTTTGTGGTTTCCTTTTTAATTTAGTTTTAGAATTTCGAATGTTATATTTTTTTAAACGTTGCAACCTTCTTAGTAATAAAAAAAAAATTGGCGGGAAATGATTTTTCAATTGTTTTTTATCACACATTAAAGTTCTACGTAGGTACGCAACGAAAATAGAATTAAGTCGAAAAGATTTTAGAGCGATGACTTTTTATGATTTTAAAAGTTCTCTCTCTCCGCAAGACTATGTCTTCAAAATGCTTTTGGGAGAGAAGCACCTTGTTTGAGCATCGTGAGGCGATAGTTTGCTGAATTTGAGAGAGGTCGAGTTTCTTTACATGACGAATTTCGTGAAGGGCGGCCTTCAACTGCCGTCAACGAAAATAATGTAGCTACTGTTAAGCGACTAATTGAAAAAAACCCGCGGTTTACCTATGAGACAATTAGGGATTGGTGTGAGCCAAATTTAAAAAAAATTACACGAAGAATTGAAAGTTCGGAAACTTTGCTGTCGTTGGATCCCTCATGAACTGACAGCGGAGCAGAAGCGGGCTCGCGTGGAATGCCGCTCACAGATGCTACTGAAGTACGATCACGGACATTCTAATGCTGTTTATGACATTGTCACAAGAGAAGAAACGTGGGTTTATTGTTTTGAACCGGAAAAAAAACAGCAATCTTGTGAATGGGTGTTTGATAATGAGAACAGGCCAACAAAAGTGAGGCAGGCGAGAAACGTTGGTAAAAAAATTATCGCGTTTTTTTTCTCAGCTACGGGTCCCATCTGTACAATTCTACTTGATGATCAAAAGAGTATTCTACCATTTGTTTACCCAGGGTGTTAGAAAAAGTTCGCGAAAGACGACCCAAAAGCCGCGTTCTCCTACATCGAGGCTTAAAAAAAATAATTACCAATCACTTTTCACTCCCTCAGCACGCACTCATTCCTTAGTTAGTTTTTGTCTTTTGTGTTTTCCTTTTTAATTTAGTTTTAGTTATTTTGTACCTAGTATTATAAACTTAAGCCACACATTGTGGTAAATGCTGTGTATACCTGTCATTGGCAAACATATTTGAACATATTGTAATCGTGTTGTTGTTAATATTTTATGTGTTTTGCTGTTGGTGTACCTTATGAATAAATAAATATATCACCTATATGGTGGGGTGACCCACGTTCTGTAATATTTTTTTTTGGTCTATTCATGGCTTAGAGTGTCGTTGGATAGGTCGTTTAAAAAGATCAGCTTATGTAATATAAAGCCTTAAAGTGCTATTTTTTGTTAGAGTTGAGCGAGATGGTTCCTCGAAGAAATGTTAAAAAATAACTACAGTACGAGTATTATAACGAATTATAAAAGGAAAACTGCCACAGCTTGGTAGGTTTCACAAGTTACCGTGTTAACCTGTCATCATCAGCGTCTGAGTCATCATCAGCCTTTAAAATAAAATAAAAATAAAATACAATTTATTATAGTATACAAAGGTGTTACAAAGAAAATTAAGTACTAATCATGTTTAGCCAATTACAGAGGCATGCAAATTTAATGAATAAGAACATAAATTAAGTATTGAAATTCTTTAAATATCAGTCATCATAATCCATAATCATGTCATAAAATAAAATTAATCCATCCATCTTCCATCTTGAAAGTCCATCTGTAATATATACAACTTACATAGATAATTTACAACAGTTGTGTAAAACATATTATGTCTTTCGACTGAGGCGTTGTTAGCAGGACGACTTTGGTGCGTTGGGGCCATGGAGCGCATACCCTATAGAGTAGAAATGTCATGTGATTTGTTCGACAAAATTTTCCGCCATTTTTTAATCTGGATCTGTGCTGTTTGTATGGGCGAGCGTTGACAGGAGCTGTCATTTCATACTAAATGTGAGTGAAAAATCACTTACTAGTTTCGGGAGAAAGATGGTTTGTATTGTTGCTCTATAGGGTATGTACTTGATAGTTGGGGCTTTTGTGACGCGAGTAATTTTTTTGCTAGTCGAAGATTATATTTGCAATGACGCACCAGCGGATGGAAAAGAATAGCCGAGGATCGGGCTCAGTCGCGTGCAGTGGTTGAGGCAAGTCCGAAATCCAGCAATAGATTAAGGTAGATTACAAAAAAATACTAATAAAAATGCAAGCGCAATTTTGACATGAAAGCTCTTTTTAAACACAATTCCGTTTATTACCCTACGCATGGTTACCGCACAAGTCCTCAAATAATATTTTATTTGCGCCAAACCGCTGCTATTTTTGCGTACCGCAGTGACAGCTGTGCCGAAACTGGGTCAGTGACGAATGTACCCGCGGGACCGACGCCGGAGGTTTGTGCCATTTGGATGACAATACAAATCACAACCTACACGGTGAACTAGGCTGCACTGAACTGAATGAGGAATGAAGGGTTTTTATAAAACTCAAGTTCTGAAATGATGATTTGTTTTTGATCTCTATTATTGTTTAATTATTTTAAGAGTTCAGACTGATTCATCATTCGACATTTGCCTGCCCTGTTCCCAGATCATCTGGGGTCGGCGCAGTATGTCTTTCTCTTCCATGCAATCCGGTCACACGTCAGTAAGTCATTCACTCCCTTCTCAGTCATATCTCTCCTCACACAATCCATCCATCTCTTCTTAGATCGTCCTCTTCTTCTCCACCCATCAATACTCATATCCATCACTCTTCTCGTTACGTGCTCCTTTTGACCAGCTTCATTGGGCAATTAGTATTTTTGACTGACTTGAAGTGCAGTCAAAACAACTTTTGATCGATTTTGCCAGTTAAAAGTACTTTTGACCAATTAAGAGTTTTGACTGTAGCATATATATGTATAGATAGTTCAGCATTTACGTATGTTTATGTATTATTTAGTAGGTTTTTACAGTACTAACTAAACACGGCGTTCAATTTTAATCTACGATGTACGGTTTTTAATCTCCACAGAGTCGCGATACTTAGAGATAATGTTAAATAACTTTTGACGCAAAAGATAGCATTAATTATACATTAAGCTCATTATTCACGCGAATCCTCGCAGAATAAATTCTTTCCCGTTTGAACTTTCCTTTGATTTTATCTACTTATGACTCTTTAAATTAAAAGTCCATTCTAAAGTTGGACTCATTTAATAGGATTCTCTACGTAGCTAGGTACTTTTTGCTTAAAAGGTGACTTCGATCACTGCTTGTAAATGTAAACATGGTTCTGAAATAAATAATTTTAATATATATATTTTTTAATCTAAGTTCCTAGTGTCAAAACCAGAACCATCATTGTTAAAAATAAATAAATAAATAAAAATTGTTTCCGCAATCACACCAATTAGCTAGCCCCAAACTAAGCAGAGCTTGGACTATGGCGACTAGATAACGGATAAACATACATAAATACTTTTAGAAGCATCCATGGCTATAAGGTAAAAATGCTCGTGCTCATCACACAAACATTTACCCCTTGCGGGATTCAAACCCGCAATCGCTGGCTTTGTAGTCCGGAGCGAACTACACGAGACGGTCGTAAAATTCGAGAAATACTGGCGAATGTTTGGATGGATGTATCTCAATAACGCCAGAACGGCTAGACGGATATGTATGAAATTTGTCACAGAGATAGAATATAGTCGGAAGTAGCAGATAGGCTTATCCCGGAAAAATATACGGTTCCCGTAGGATAGTTTTGTTTTAGTATTTCATAGAGCAAGGGATCAGCATATTTTTTTGCATAATGGTAGTTTATGGATCAGCAAATAACATAGGCTACTTTTTATCCCGGACAAATGTACACCTACAGGATAGCTTAACAATGTGTTCAAGGGAAGGACATAGGTACTATTTCTAATTAACCTTCTAAGGGAGTAAAACAGAGAAATACAAACCGTGAAAGCCGCGCACACAGCTAGTGTCACATACATTTATTTATTTATTTCTCACATCAATATCTCTTTTTATCTCAAATATAAATTTTCATTTCATATAACTTCTCACTATAAATCTCCGTTCAAGTGATACTCTTTATACACCACACCTAAGCCGCCACCAGCTGGCATCAGTTTGTAGGTAGATAGTCATTTTTTTTTTAGATTTCAATGTACCAACATTGAAAAGAAAAAGTTGTTTTATTTCAGCACCAGAATCAGCCCCTAAGAGGTTGTTGATGTTTTACAAATAACCCTTTATAAAAATGAATCTCTATTTCCCTTGATCATCGCATCACGCGTGAACGGATATAATGATTTCGCTAATTATTTTTTTGTCGGGTTAATTATTGTCAGGAGAAGGTTCTTAAGAAAAAAAAAAATTAAGGAAGTTGCGCAGGAAATTCTTTATGAATAAACTAAAACACGCGAACGAAGTCGCGGGCGACAGCTAGTATTAGATAATTATGTAAAAAAACAATGATAGCCAGGCTCAACGATCTAAGCCCACACAGTACTCAAGTTTGACTAAATATAGAGTTACTAACCAAGACACCCTCCAACTTAGAATGTACCCTGGGGTGCTGTTCCGGTATTACGTGACACAATCGCGATACCGCGTGACGCGCACTTTTGTACGCTTGTCACGTCACATCACTTGAGTTGAGAAAATTTTCGTCATGAATTTAATGTACGGTGTAATGTGATAACTTGAAATTATTCTCACTGTTATTATTAATGTTTTTATTTAACCATTTTTGCTTTAAATTACTTTCTGAGTTTTTTTGGCCTTGACATTTCTGCTTACTTAGATAATCGAAATAATTTTAGCGAAGTGAGAGATTGTGTTTTTAATGACTAAAGCATACAAATCACTTAAGGATCGACTCTAAAAAAAATTGTACTTTAAAGATTAGATAAATAGATACTCTTTATTGAACACCATACACATAAATTACACATGATTTTTACAGAAAGTCGTACAATTTAGGTAGACGTCTTATCGCTAAAAACGATCTCTTCCAGACAACCTTCAAGTAGAGGACAACCATAGAGAAAGGGGAAGGTGGTGCAGAGTTCTTATAATTCTCAAATTTACATGATACAAATAAGATTGCAAAATTGATAGCATAAAAATAACTTAATATACTTATTATAATACTTGATATGTGCGAGGAAATGTTGAAACCAACAGTAACCGGTAATATTCTAAGATTATGAAAACAGTATGTATAAAAAAAAAAAGATTAATATTCATCATCATCATCATTTCAGCCACAGAACGTCCACTGCTGAATATAGGCCTCCCTCAATGACTTTCACTGGGGGGAATTCTTGGCGTGCAGTGAGTGCAGTTATTTATAAGAATTCGCACGCAGACGCTGCTGCCCGTCTCGTGCTACAGGAATTAGTCGCCTCTTACGACACACCTCCTGTTGGTGGTGGGGAAGTGTATTTTTTACGCCGTCCCCACAGGGCACGGCACGGCAGATTAATATTACGCAAACAAATCTCTGTGAATCGAAAAATGATGGTACACATCTAAAATATTTTCAAACGACCTATCAACGTCACCCCACATCATTCCATAGATAAGAAAAAAAATCCTTTTTTTTTCTTACTATTTTATTATATTACAAATTTTATAATATTACTTGGACTGCGAGATTAATATGTACACCCTTGCAAAATTACCTATAGCTTTCTAGTCTCTGAGCTAAGTCGTGGACAGACGGACCCGGCACGGACGGACGGCAAAACTAAAAGTTTTTAGAATTCCGTAATCAAAACGGAACTCTAAAATGCCGTAGGTAATGTCGTTTATTAAAAATCTTTTAAAAACACACAAGTACATGTATAATATCTACTGCTGATTTACCATTATGTTCTCGTAAAGTCAGGTACAAAATACAGAAATAGTCGAGCCGGGAGCTATTGAGATGCAACGTGACGCTATCACGGCGATCCGACTCAGTTGGTGCTTTGACAGAATGTAAATGCTTTTGTTTCTATTGTCTTTATACAACAGTTTTCGTGTTTGTTTCGCTGGGAAATATTTGTGTATTCATCTTATGTATATAAGAATAAGAATTGCTTTAATTGGCACAAACACTAAATAAAACCAAGCAAAATAAAAGAAAAGAAACATCATTCAGAATTACGAATAAAATAAAATCATATCAATTAAAAATAAAAATACGAAATCTAGGACCAAGATTTGTGCCACAAAAGTCCCCCGTTTAGCATTGTCAGATTGGTACGCGTTACCAATAGTGTTAGAATACTAGTGACAAAAAGTTTAACAAGATTGCCATCGATACGAAAAGAACAAGAAACATCCCTAGCGGACTTGGAGCGGATTTTGTTGGTATAAAACACAGTTAGCACTTAGCACGTAGGACTGACGGCGAATGGGGCAGAAAGGTTCTAGAATGGAGGCCACGTATCGGCAAGCGCAGCTCATGAAGTCCACCCACAAGGTGGACAGACAACCGGATAAACGGCCAATCTGGAAGTCACTGGAAGAGGCCTATACTCAGCAGTGGATGACGCAAATGATGAAAACA
The DNA here is from genome assembly GCA_963576865.1 of Anania hortulata. Taxonomy (NCBI): domain Eukaryota; kingdom Metazoa; phylum Arthropoda; class Insecta; order Lepidoptera; family Crambidae; genus Anania; species Anania hortulata. The sequence continues at coordinate 556,469 of OY756412.1, read as the reverse complement.
CAGCTTCTCTCTTCTTTGGTTTGATAGTAGAATAACATCAACCCAGGCCACGGAAACGAGACACAATGGAAATTTTACTGTTACGCAGCCACATGTGGGTGGTTTGCGCTTGACAGATTCTCATTTTGTTTCACCAGAAGAAAAATGACAACTATCTCCAGATCAATTGAGTTAGACCTTTACCTCAACTTTTATTCGAATTAGTGAAAGAAAGTTGATTTTATTTACTGTTTGAGATACAATAGCTCATTAAAATGATATTACGTATGTGCTTATTATGTTATTCTAAGCACCAACATTGTAACAAACATTGCCTATAATTTTACTTACACCTGATTGTGAAATAAAGATTATTATTATATATGTTAATGTATTCATAGTTATAGTTTTTTTTTCAAATTCCATACCACACCTAACTCAAGCAGGCCTCATTTAGCTGGCTGACTTTGCCATTTTTAGTTTAACCACAAAATCCAACTTTAAAGGTAACGCAATAGTGTCGAGTTTCATTCCCCAACTGAAACTAAGATACTGCAATGTGGCAAAGGAAGTTCGGAAGAAGAATGCATTGCTGCAACATCTGCAGACATTTTTGAGACAAAATATTGCTCCAAAGATTTTATAATGCACGCGACAGTAAATAAGTAAGGCTTTTATCTTAAATTGCTTGGTGTATTTATGAGAGTATAAGATAAGAGATTGTCTCATAAGAGTAATTGAGATAACGCGTGATGCTATCACGCTGAAACTCAAAGCGAGTCACGATACTTGCATTGCATTATGTACTTAAGGATTTTTTATTGTGTCAATCAAAGTAGCAGTTCTAAACGAAAAATTTAACATAGTCTATCTATAAATAAAACAAAGACGGACGGTTACACTGTATATAAATCAAGAACGGCTGAAACGATTTTTACGATCTTTGATTTGTTGGATTTGTCTACGCCTCAAATAGCAGAATAACTATAAAAACATGGGAAAAATTCACGAAAAAATAAATAAACATGAAAGTGCTATACGAAGTACATAAAAAGAGGCGGTACGAAGTTCACTGAGACATCTAGTCTATAAATAAAATAAAGTCGGGCTAGTTACACCATTTATAAATCAAGAACGGCTGAAGCGATTTTTATGATCCTTGATTTGTTGGATTGTCTCCGAATAGTAGAACAAATGTTAAAACAGCGGAAAATTTACAAAAAAATGAAGAGGTGTTACAAAGTTCGCCGGGATAGCTAGTTACTAATATATCATTGAAATGATACTAAGTTGAAGATAAAAGTCTTGAAAAGTTGCGTCAGAATAACTATTGAGACATGAAATGTGTTGTTAGAAGAATATTTTACAGAACTATTGAGACAAAATAGGGTATAAAACTCGAGGAATGTACAGTTTGTTTCTGGTATTCCAATCTTTTGACTTCTTTTCTACTAGTTTAGGGCCAGGTTCACCACTTGCTGATAAGTTCCAGATAATTGTATGGGTTATCTGTCAGAAGTGGTGAAACTCGCCCTAAGTGCCAGTTACACTACCTGCTAATAAGTTCCGGATAACCTATCTGGCACTTGTTTTATCAGATAACTCATACAACTAGCTTTAAAAAAAATTGCCAGATAGGTTATCTGAAACTTATCAGCAAGTGGTGTGAAAGGCCCTTAGTATTGTAAGCTGTTATCTAAACTGGAAATTATTTCCAAGACAGTGTCAAGATTAAAACAACAACAGAATTAATAATACTTTCATAATTTAAAAACCGACCATCATTTCCAACTCCTCCCTGACTTAAGAACGAGACGGCTTTAAGTCGTTGGGGAAAAATGTAAGATTGATTATTCCCACCTGCATACGATTGATGTCTTTCAAATAATATTTTGCTTGTTCAAACACTCACACTCAAATATGGCTTTTCTTTCCTCAACCTAAGGTTTATATTCCTACGACAGTGGTTACAAGAACGCTTCCACTGTTTATCATCCACCCTTATCCTGTTTCCGATGTAGGATAAATCGGGGAAACGATTTAGGTTGATTCCGTTTCGCGCGGAGTGAGGAAGCATGCTTATTTTATTCCGTCCTGTCGCCAATAGATGGCGTTATTGTCTATTATTCAGCCATGTCCATTTGTGATGTTGTTTCTTTATACATATAGTAAGTCACAGATGTAAAACCTAAGTAAAACACGCTACACTACGCTTCTGTTGTATTGTCTTTTTATTGAAACAAACCCAATAAGGCGCTGTGCAAACGTAGACACTTTTTGTTGCCGACACGTCACACCATCACAGGGAACCGTAGTTGCTGTGTCCTGTAGCGGTGATCGGACACAGTCACCTGTTGCTACTACTGGTCACTGGTAACCGTAGTTGCTGTGTCCGGTGGCGGCAATCGGACACAGTCACCGGTCGCTACTTCTGGCCACAATTCGTTCGGCTCGCCCCGCCCGTGCCTCTGCGTCACCCGCCCTCGTGCGCCACCCGTTCAGTGTGCGTGATTTGTGTCGCACACAGGAGACGGACACCGAAAGCAACTTCTCCATTTGAGCAGATCAGTACAATTATTGGAAATTTGTTAATGTTTCTTGTGTCTTCAACTAACGACTTATAGTTTCCAGTTACCGACACCGAACACTTTTTGATCGTCATAAGTATGTGTTAAGTGGAAGCAACTGGACACAAAAAATGATTACGTATGCTCAGGGAGTGGATGATTTCATTCTGGTTCTATAGATATCAAATATTCATCGGTAGCTTGTATCTGACACAAGACACAAAAGTGTCCACGTTTGCAGCAAGGGTGCAACAGGGTGAATTTTTAAGATGGAAGTGGATTGCTAAATCTAGCGAGATAAAGTTAACTAAGATGTAACTCGGGGAAACAATTGGTTTTTTAAATGTATAGCCGCATCGAATAAGCCGAATATCTGGATTTGTATCACTCTTATTACACCAACCCTTTTGCACAAAGGAGGGGATAATAATCTGAGCAGATTGGGTATAAATCAAGCTACACTTTAGGGGGTGTCAGCGGCCGTCCCAGATAAACGGGGCGGTTCATCTTAGTGATAAATCGTGCCCAGATAGGTAATCGGTGCAAGTTTGAATCAAAATTTGAATTATGGACAACCACTTCAGTTTGTTTGAGACTATACCTTCCCTGTGGTTTTACTCATGTGAATTTAGTTTACCAGGGTTTAAGCACAGGTTATGGTTCACCGGTGGTGAATAGCAATCGTGTAACTTAGTAGCAGCGATCTCAACCTTTAATTCAACACCAATTTGTTTGCCGTATGGCTAGCTGGCGTACCAGGATGCCTACTATGAAAGTATTTCGATCGTTCGGACGTAAAAACCAAACAAATAAAATAAAATTAAATGAAAATTTTCTTTACTAATTACAATCGTTAATCATAATACATGGGGCACACTAAAAGTTTTGCACTTCTAGCTAATCGGAACTATTTGAATTTCGAATTTTATATTTTTTTAAACGTTGCAACCTTCTTAGTAATAAAAAAAAACAATTGGCGGGAAATGATTTTTCAATTGTTTTTTATCACACATCAAAGTTCTACGTACGCAACGAAAATGGAATTTAGTCGAAAAGATTTTAGAGCGATGATTTTTTATGATTTTAAAAGTTCTCTCTCTCCGCAGGACTGTGCCGCTCGTCTTCAAAATGCTTTTGGGAGAGAAGCACCTTATTTGAGCACCGTGAGGCGATGGTTTGCTGAATTTGAGAGAGGTCGGGTTTCTTTATATGACTAATTTCGTGAAGGGTGACCTTCAACTGCCGTCAACGAAAATAATGTGACTACTGTTAAGCGGCTAATTGAAGAAAACCCGCGGATTACCTATGAGACAATTCGAGGACTATTGGGGATTGGTATGAGCCAAAATCAGAAAATTTTACACGAAGAGTTGAAAGTTCGGAAGCATTGCTGTCGTTGGATCCCTCATGAACTGACAGCGGAGCAGAAGCGGGCTCGCGTGGAATGGTGCTCACAGATGCTACTGAAGTACAACCACGGACATTCTAATGCTGTTTATGACATTGTCACAGGAGACGAAACATGGATTTATTGTTTTGAACCCGAAAAAAAAACAGCAATCTTGTGAATGGGTGTTTGAAAATGAGAACAGGCCAATAAAAGTGAGGCAGGCGAGAAACATGTTGTTTTTTTAAATTACGCAAAACTTATAGTGTGACCTACGTATAAGGTTATCCTGTGTTACGAGAGGCAGCCTCCTCTTCACAAATTTATCAACACAATAAGTGCAGTTATTAATGTAACAAGCCATGTATTTGAAGTGTCGTTTAGCAAGTATTGAGTGGGTAGTAGAAGTTCTAAATTTAACTACTCTTTTTTTGGGTAAGGGTTTATATGGAACGTCTTTGTTATGGATTGAAATTAAAATCTACTTATGTTAAACCTTTGACAATTTATTAACAATTAAAAACAGTCATGTGTTTGTTTGGTTGTGGATGACCACAAGTGAATGGTTATTTTAATTTATTTAACGGGTATAATTTACCCCTTGAATTTACCCTTGGATAACTTTGATTACGTTTTTTCAACCTTTTTGAATAATATTCGGTATTGTTATTGTATAGATCAAGTGTGAATGAACAACGGATTGGTAAACCTATTAAAATCCATGTAATCCATTTTTCTTTTAGGTTGACTTGAAAAAACAATAATAAGTAAGTAATCTATGATTTGAAATGCCAAAACATTATAATTTTAAAGGAAAATAAAGTGTCAATGATAGATGTTGACCACTTGTCAGTGTCTACGTGACAAGATTGAATTTGAAAACTTACTAAGTCAAGAACGGCTGGACCGATTTTTATAATGTTTGATTTGTTGGATTTATCTCCTCCCCGAATAGCAGAATAGCTATTATAACATCGGGAAAATTTACAAAAAAAATAATAATGAAGAGGCGGTACAAAGTTCGCTGGGACAGCTATAATATAACTCTGGCATCAGTTTTTAGCTTAGTATTCGTAGTAATCATTTAATATTCCAACACAAACCGAAATAACATTATCGAATTATTCTAGCATCGAAATCGTACTGCGATGTGGAATAGCCGTGATTGAAATACTACGTGACGGTCACGCGATAATTGATTGCGACCGATATTTGAACGTCAAATTTTGCGGTAATCGGTATTGACGGTTAGAATCAAATATGGTAATAGAATTTAGGATTTAGTTTGTAGTTTGATTGACAATTAACATAAAATTATATAAGTTTCCATTTTTTTTAGTAAACTTCCGTTTAGGGCAGTTGTTTTTAACCTTTTAATAATAAGGGACCATTCCACAAAAAGAAAAGGTTTTGCTAGAAACCTCCGTAGCCGAGAGGCGGGCATACAAGACTTGGTGTGGCTATCTCTGAGGTCTTGGCTTCGCTTCCCGGTCGGTCATTGAAGAAAAATAACTTTTCTATATTGTCTCGGGTCTAAGTGTTATGGTACCCTCGTTGTTTCTGATTTCTGTAACACAAGTGCTTTGGCTACTTATTATAAGTTCAGAGCAATGTATGTGATGTTGTCCAATATTTATTATAATAGACCACCACTGTATGAAGGTAATATAAAGTAATTGTAAATGAATAAAGGGTTGTTCTATCTTTAATTATAGGGTGCTTTTAAGGACCACCAGTGGTCCATGGACCTCCAGTTAAGAACCAAGGTTTTAGGAGATTATTGTACTCCTCAAACATAACAAACAACTTTGATTTTGGAACCAACTTTGAAATCGCAAAATAAGGCTTAGCGTCATCGGTTGCATGGGACAATTATCAATAGAATAGGAAGTAGGTCCCATAAAGATAAATTAAACACTTGGCACCGATGGCGCAAACTGCTATCTGATAAGGCCTGATTTTATTAATCTTACAAAATGTGTAAAATAGACTTTTTGATAAAACATTGTAATTGCAGCGCGTTCTGGAGAAATGTTAAAGTAAAGGGTTCTCCGTCATCAGAATTGCACCTTTCCAAACTAATATGGTAGCAAGGAGACGCTGCACGCAAGCCGCTTCTAATCTAGAAGTCAATGGGGGAGGCCTATGTTCAGCAGTGGACTATATGCAGCAGTCCTATAGCTGAAATGATGATGATGATGATAGTAGTAAGGGTACTCAAGATGACACATTTTGCTGTTACTCTATGGCAGTGTTGCCAGATTCATAGGTTAGAATTATCGTAGTTTTGCTGAAAAATTATCGTGTTTTTATCGCAACCCCAGTTCACAAAATTATCGTTTTTGTAACTCCACCGAATCCAGAAAAAAACAGAATATACGACTGAAAAGTTTAAATGTTGTTATTACCTACTTCTTTACTTTTTAAAATAACAAGTTTTTGTTAACTGAACTGCAGTACTCACTACACAAGTATTAAAGTAAACCGGTTTTTCTTGTCATGATGACTGACACCAAACTGACAGTGACAATTCACCCTTTTCAAAACTGTCAAATTTTACGCTGACAAGAGTCGATCTCGTTCTTAGAGCAAAGAAATTAAATTCACTATCGTGCTGTCAGAGTCAGACTGTCCAAATAAACGTAAAATGTGTTCAAATACACGAATTAAAATGATTTCCTAAAGTTATCTCCAACTGAGCAAAATATCGTGAAATATCGTAGATTTATCGTGCGATAATTAATTATTTTTTCTGTGGAATTACACTGAAAAATATCGTGGATCTAGGATAATTATCGCACGTCTGGCAAGACTGCTCTATGGGAAATCTATAGCGGACAGTTCATTCCATTATATTATCAAAATATTTTTTTGCAAAAATATCACTTTCCTTTTAAAAAATAAATAAAATAAAGCAAAACAGTGTACATGATATTGCCAAAGTAAAATGGATCGAACTGATGCAATTGCAGTATTGAACCCATAACTCCAAGCCGTTTGAAGGTCGTTCGCGTTGTACAATATTGGAAAATTGGAATTGGGACAAAGCGGATAGTGGTGTATGAGTAATTGCTTGACACGTGGTAATTGATGACGGATGGGCCGGCGATACTGCCAGTTTTATATTAGTTCAGATAGGGATTAAAGGATGGAATTGATACTGGGGAGTATCAAGTATTTTTTGGTGAAAAGGTGTAAAATAGAAACGTAAAGTGTCATCATAATCATTTGAGCCATAGGACATCGAGTGCTGAACAAAGGCTAGTGATTTCCAGATTGACCGGTTACAAGCGTAAAGTGTAAGTGTAAAAAACAATTATTTTTTTTGCATTCACAATAGTGCTATTTTTTGATAGAAACATATATCTTGGTGGGATTCAAACCTTTTTTTAACCGACTTCAAAAAAGGAGGAGGTTCTCAATTCGTCGGAATCTTTTTTTATTTTATGTATGTTCAGCGATCATTCGTTACTACGTTGACCGATTTCAATAAATATTTTTTTGTTTGAAATTTAATACTTTCAGAATGGTCCCATATAAATTTGGTTAAATTCTGATGATAGGATCTATAAGAAAATCATCAAACATTGCATGAACTCAATACCGCGCCAACTGATTTTAGTATCTATCTTACCTAATATCTTCACCAAATGTGGACTGATTTTGATGATTCTTTTTTTAATGAATAGCTTATACTTTAAAGACACTATAGTAAAACATTTTCGGAAAAAAAATTACCCCCAAGGGTGGAAAAATAGAAAATGAAATCAGTGTTCAGCAGTTAAATTATGTTTGCACTCGTAAGATTTGTTTTAATTAGGATTTATCACTAAAATAAGTTCATTTTATTGAAAAAAAAAGACTTCAAAAAACGTAAACGCTAAAAATAATAATCTAAACACTTAAGTACCTAATCAGTTACTTTTGGATTTGCCAGTCGATGAGAGATTCTATGTTTTCGTTTGCACCGACTCCAAAAGTAACTGATTAGGTACTTAAGTGTTTAGAATATTTTTAGCGTTTTAGTTTTTTGAAGTCGGTTTTTTTTCGAGCAGTCTAGGCAGTTGAATTGATTTTTTAAATGAAATAATATCTTTGTTATGTAAAAAACTCTTGCATTTGATTTTAATATACCTGTTGTACTTTTATTTTAAATGTAAATGTATACGGCGATATTTTTTAAAATTTTAAACCTATTTTTAGTCTAAAATGTCTCTAGTTTCCAAGAATATTAATGAATAAATGATTGTATTAAAAATATACAAATCGAATTCAATGATCCAGAGATGGAAGACAAAACTAAAAAGAAAACACACTTTCCTAAAGTATATCAAGCCGTCAGGAGACTAGACAAAAAATATCACTCTCATATCTGCAGTCAGATAAAAAGCCAATTGCAATTGAAACCTCAGCCAGTGAGCGTAGCAAAACAAAGCGACGCTATGTCACTTAGTGGACGCGCGACAAATTGACATACCTACACCGGCAATAGATGGATTTATGAGCTATTGTTCCTGAGATTCTTATGGTTATTGTGTTGGTAATGATTTGCTGCTAGCATTAATCAAGCTATTAAACTAATACTGCAGCAGCTTACTTTTTACTTAATTAATTTTCATCCTGGAAAAAAAACGGTTCCCGTGGAAAAGATTTGTTTTAGTTTTTCACAGAGCAAAGGATCGGCATGATTTTTTGCATAGTGGTAATTTAGTTAGAGATTGACATGGGCTACTATTTATATTTTAACTCTTAGGAGCAAAATAGAGTCAAAATAGAGTACAAGCCTTATTTCACGCAGGTGAAGCCGCAGGCACAGACAACTAGTTGATGTGTGTAGGCATAACAATGAAATGCTCTCTAACCTCGATGGAATAGCAATCAATAATAATGTTCTGTCCGAACACGGCTAATCGCACGAAGCGCGGTTTATGCTTATTACGACTGCAGGTGCAACAATAAATAAATAAATATTGGACAACATCTCATACATTGCTCTGATCCTATATTAAGTTAGTCAAAGCACTTGAGTTACAGAAATCAGAAACGACGGTACCACAACACCCAGACCCGAGACAATATAGAAAAGTTATTTTTCTACAATGACCGACAGGGGATCGAACCCAGGACCTCAGATATAGCGACACCAGGTCCGGTATGCTCGCCTCTCGGCTACAGAGGTTGTCAATGTTAAATAAAATAGTTAAAAACTAAACCATGTTATTAATCTGCTCGTTTTATTCTCGGAATAACTTTAAAACGAGGTTATTCTATGGATTATACAAATTGAAATGTTGTCAAATTAGATATGTCTCAATAATGGTAACATACACTGTAATTTGGTTTGCTAATATTTAGTCATGTTTTAAATCTAGTCTATATTTTTATAACAAAGGGAAATTAGTTTAATTAACTAGTACCCATGTTTTTAACTAAAATCTGTTTGGCCACTGGTTGAGTGCTGGACAATTAAATACTTCTTTGTATAAAGACTGCCATTTGTACAATTATTTTAAAATGTAAAATAAAAAGAATAAAAATAATGGCGCAATCAACGCCTCATAGTCAAAATATGCTTCACTTGACTACAATGCAAAATAGCGTGCTCCTTTTCTATACGTTTAAAGAAGGTTTTTTCTTTGCTTGTTGATTTCATGAATATTCATGTATAAAATCGACGAACTGTTGAATAAAAATGATGTTGTGTAAGTTGTGTTAAATTATCGATAACAATAGTAGATTATTTTTGTCTTTCTTATTTTTAAAATGTCAAGATTTTTCACGCTATTCGACTAGCAATAAAAAAACGGAATGTATTTACCAATTGGAGTAATGTCGGCTCTGTTCTTAGAATCCATCCAGCAGCAAGTAGTGCTATAACAGACATTCAATCTAAACCAATCAATTCTAATGTTCTGTTCAAACATGGCGATTCATAGTAAGCGTGCGTTTATGCAAATATGACGGTAGTTGCAGCGGTGGCTACGACAATGCTGTGGCACTTTGACTCTATAATAGCTCGTTTACGTGACAGTAACGTGGCCAAACAGTAACCTAAGCCAGCACTGTCTTATTTAAGTGATTTATTTTTAAATCATTACTATTTTAATTTTGCATACGAAATCCCAAGGTAATCCAAGGAATCCCACTTATGTACATTATTTTAGAGTTACGATTTCTATAAAGAATCAAATAAATTTAATTATAAGTGAAATAATACCGCTTAAGTTGTGCAGTGCTAAAAGTTTTTTCCCGTATTTTATTTTGGTGGCGTTCAGTAAAAAATATCTACTTATCTTTACAGTTTTTTTAAAGTTATCACAGTCAATAGCAAAAGAAATAAAAAGACATGGATTACACAAAAGTTAAAAAAAATAATTTTAGAAAAAGATAGATTATTTAAAGTTTGGTGTAATGACAGAAATAATATGTTAAAAAGATTAGAGTACACTAAACTACGTAATAAGTGCAATAAAGCAATTTCTAAAAGTAGGGTGGAGTATGAAAAACAAGAAATAATGAAATGTAATAATAACTTAAAACAATTATGGGATAAATTGAATTTATTGTTAGGTAATAAGAAACAATCTTTAGATACCATAATATTAAAAAACATGAAGAGTAGCGGTGATATTACTGTTTTATGTAATAGATTTGCCGAAACATTTGACCATGAGGTGAGACTTGCTAAACATACTTGTAGTGATAAGTGGTTAGATAGAAAGTCTTATGTCAAAACACCTGACTTGTCTATGAGATGGAGAAATGTAACACCCAAGGAGGTATTTAAAGTAATTAATAGAATGTCATCTCAAAAATCGCCAGGTAGTGACTCGATTCGTATGGGGGATGTTAAGCTCTTGTCCGAATTAATTAGTCCTCACCTTATTAACTTATGTGTATCTAAAAATGAATTTCCATTAAAATTAAAACAAGCAATAGTTCGTCCGATATTTAAGAAAGGTAAAAAAGATGATTGTAGTAACTATAGACCCATTTCAATTTTGTCAAGTATAGAAAAAATTATTGAAAAATGTATCATTAATCAGCTTAACACGTTTTTAACAAATAATAATATAATCAATGTTAGTCAATACGGATTTCAGTCGGGCAAGAGTACTGCTTCTCTCATATCTTCGTTCACGAACGATATTAACCAATCACTAAACGATAAAAAAATGGTGGTGGCTGTATTCTTTGATTATAAAAAGGCTTTCGACACCCTGGAGCACGAAACCTTACTTCAGGCCATGCGGGAGTGCGGCGTGGAGCAACCGCTGCGCCAGTGGTTCCGCTCGTACCTGGCCTCGCGCTCGTTCAGCGTTCATGTGGGCGGCGAGGCGAGCGCGCCGCGCGCCGCGCCATGCGGCGTGCCCCAGGGCTCGGGGTGCGGCCCGCTCTGCTACCTCATGCACGTCAACAGCCTCACGAACGTCATTCGCCATTGCACTCCCTACATGTTCGCCGACGACCTGTGTGTGCTGAGGGCCGGCACCGATCTGTCCAGCATACTAGAACTCGTGCAAAGGGATGTCGACAGCATTGTTAAATGGTCCCATGACAATGGAATTGTTCTATGTGCTGAGAAGAATAAAATGATAGTCATCAGGTCACCTTATTCACAAATTCCCATAATAAACCATCCCATAATAGCACACTCATATGATTGTTTCCACAAAAAAACAAATCTATCCTGTAACTGTCTCCCAATTGAAAGAGTATCTAATGTCAAGTATTTAGGATTAATAGTGGATGAAAATTTTTCCTGGTCTAACCATGTCGATTATATTTGTAATAAACTTAGATTATTGTTAGGTAAATTTTATCACTTAAGGTATAGGGTACCACTTAAAATACTGAAAACTTTATATTTGACTATGGTGGAATCGGTGGTGTCCTACGCTCTCGACAGCTATGGATTGACATTTAAATCATATTTAGATAAAATAGAAGCATTACAAATTAGATTCCTAAAATTACTTGTTAACAATAAAACTAAAAATAGATGTAAAAATAACTACTACCATTTATTTAAAATCTGTGAAATATTACCAGCTGGCTTAAAACACAAATACTTACTACTGAAGAATAACCATGAGCGTCTGGAGCGTTTGACACCGCTGCAGCACAGTCACCGCACTAGGGCTGCTTCGAGCGGCAAGTACGTAGTACCCAGGGTTCAAAACTATTACGGAGACCGTACATTAGACAAACGTTTACCATATCTGATCAACGCGCTGCCGCTCGAAATAGCAAAATTGACATTTAAAAAAGAATTTGGCATTAAACTTAAACGACACTTCATAAATAAAATATAGTATGTTATAACTTTTAACAGTTTGTAAAGAATAAGCCAAGGGGCGCACTCGCAGTCAACCACGAAAGTGGTTTGCGAGGCTTAAATTTAAATGTATTTTTTTTTAACAGTGCTGTAATTATAATAAATAAATAATAATAATAATAAGCAGGCGAATGGGGTCAATATCGAAATCGAGAATTTTGTTTTGTGTTTGTATACAAGCGAACGCTCTACCTCGATGATGTTTTGGCTGGGTCTTCTGGTACCAAAACAGTGTTTGTTAGCAGACAATTTAGCTCACAATCTACATCACTATATAATAAAATAAGCAGAGGAACAAACGTATATGAAAAAACATACAAGTAATGTAAAAAAATAATACTAAAATGGGTGAAGCCCAAAACCGACGAAACGACGAAACTGGATTTCTGCTGTACCGCATTTCATAATTAGCTGTGGTGTACACATATAACACAATAGTTATTCCTCTACACACACAAAACACACACACACACACACACACACACACACACATACATACCACACACACACATACATACCACACACACACACACAGAGAGAGAGAGTCATATATGTTATACTCTTGGATGTTTTGATTTTGATTTTGTCAGTAATGGTTTTCGTAACTTAAAAATGTATGTTTAGATAAGGAAGAGCGGGGTTTCGAAACACAGGCATGACTTGCTTAAATGGAGACCCCAATGTAATTAATTTAAGTTTTGTTAAGGAAAATATTTTTTTTATTTTATTTTTTATTATGATAATGTCAAGTAAAAAAAGTAAAGTATGCCTACTTATGTCCCACTGCAGGGCACAGCCCTCACTACAACTATGAGGTGGTTTGGTGGCGGGCCCAGTGCGGAATGGTGGAACCGCTCCACCAATCCGCATTAAGCGCTGGTTGTAAGGCGTGACTAAACCTTACTGTCAGACATAATCAAGCCGCCTTAGGGCCTGTGCCTCCGAGGCTTTACGACTAGAATCCAGCGATATTTAATCAGCCGGGACCAACTTTTAACGTGCCTTCCGAAGCACGGAGATGCTTGTGATAAATGTCACTAAACATGGTTGGAATGGTCACCCATCCACTCACAACCGCTGTGTAGGTGGCTTAACTTTGGTATCAAAGTGCTGCCGGGACTGAGCCACAAGCACCTCATGATTATAATAAATGAAGCAGCATTTTTTTTTCCATAATTTCGATATGATTTGACACGGTTTATATGAAACAAACAAAACACTTACGCTTCCTTAAATTTAGCAACTGCTCTGAAGAAACCATGTGGATGATATTATGAGTTGACCAGCCTTCAAATGAAAAATCTACTAAGATATCGCAAATCACTGCAGCAATGAAACAGTAAAACTTAATGCTTGAACTAAGCGACAGATGGCGCTACCCACACGTTTATCACTTCAATTTGTAACAGCAATCGTGGTTTATGTGTGTGCTACGTTTTGCGACTGCAAAGCCAAGTAAGTTGTTGCAATAAGAACAAATAAATGTTATAGCAAACCTTTATGTTACTCTCGTGAATTATCTCGTCCCGTTACTGCAATTACCTGAAACAAACAAAATACGTTTATTAATATTATTTAATCCTGTATGTTTGTATATTGGCTTTATAGTTTATGTATTAAAGTACTCGTATTTAGTTAATGTGCCGTGTGGGGATGGCCATAAAGAGTACACTTCCCTACCGCCAACAGGAGGCATGTCGTAATTCCTGTAGCACGAGACGGGCAGCAGCGTCTTCGTGCGAAATCTTATAAAAAATTGCGTTCGTCAACCCAACTGCCAAGCGTAGCGGGTATTGGCAATCCCCCCCCCCCCCCCCGATGATAAGTTATATGGGGAGGCCTTTGTTCAACAGTGGGCGTCCTATTGCTGAAATAATGATGATGATGATGATTTTGTTAATTTAATATCTTGTGTGTAGTTTTGCTACGCTTTTTTTAGGTTCATCTTTTTTCAGACGTTATTTCGCACTGCCTACATACATTTCTGTTTAGCATGAAGTTTGACTGACAAAGAATGATGTTAAGTCCACCTCATGTAGGATTTAAGTTTAAAATAATAGAAGGCTTTGCGGCCTATTCGATGCCTGCATACAATACTAATTACTTACTGCTTCATTACTAGAATGTTATGCTCACTTGCAGAAATTTTCTGAAATCTCGTTTTTAACCTTAGATTAAGACTTAATCCGATCTCCGTCAACATAAAAAACAACTTACAAAATGTCATTTTGAAGTACGTTAGTTTAAGAAGGTTCTACTAGCGCCAAAGAGAAATAAGTTGTCTTAAGCTTTTGTTCCACAGACTACGTTACGACCCAAGTGACAATAAATTAATAAAAGCAATTTACTATCCTATCCCATATTTTTCTAAAATAATTAATGTCATTGTTTTAGGGCCACTACCGCTTGGTCAATCTGATTGATTCAATTCGCTCGGCCTTTATCAACCCGAATGAAAGCTCTTTACAACTATGACCCACAATAGAGTTGTATAACAGTAAGCTGATTAAGTAAAATGTGCAAAAGAGTAGTTAGAACCTAGAACATCTACATCTAGTTACTAACAGACATATTTATAGACGTAAATGACTTTAAGAAATAAATAAATATTGGACAACATCACATATATTGCTCTGATCCTATGATAAGTAGCTTAAGCACTTGTGTTACAGAAATCAGAAACAACGACGGTACCACATCACTCAGACCTGAGACAATATAGAAAAGTTATTTTCCTACATTGACCGACCGGGAATCGAACCCTGAACCTCAAAGATAGCGACACCAAGTATGCTCCGGTAAGACCGGTATGCTCGGCTACGAAGGTCGTCGTTAAGAAAGCCTTTAAATAATGCTTGACAATTATTATAGTATTAGTATAGTATAGTAATATTATTATAGTTCATAAACGCTATTTAGAGCTAATTAACAGATTAAGCTGTTACTTTGATATACTTCAAATTAAACAACCACTGCACCTTTCTTTTACGGCAAATGTCAAAAGATAAGTTTTTGTCATAATCAAAAGAAGAAAAAGAAAAATGAATGAACAGTTTACTATTACAATTCTGAGTTTTATTCTGTCAAAAGTGACAAACATATTATATTTAGGCATGTAACCAGAATAACGCGAAAACAGCCAGATTACTGCCATTATATAAATATAACATTTTCAATTACTTAAGGCTTAAGTTGGTACTTAGCTAAATAAAGCTTAAATTCAAATTCAAATTCAAACGTTTATTGCATGTCACATTACAATTTTGCGGTGTTAGAAAAATAAAGGTATACATGTGACGCCCTGCAAGGGCATAGCAAACAAGAGAGTGACATCTGTACATATTTTTAAATTTCATAAGTAATAAGTTATAATAAGATTAGTGGTTAGTATTAAATTAAATTAAATTGAATTGTGCCACCGAAGAATATTATCAGATAAATTTCATATTTATCATTGAAAAATTCCGCTAAGTTATAGTAACTTTTATTTATTAGGAATGTTTTTAACCGTTTATAAAAAATTTACGGTTTTTCTAAGTTTTTAATGTAATTTGGAATGTGATTGTAAATTTTGATCAACATAGTGTGGGGGCTAGATGAAACTATTTTTAATTTTGTAAAAGGTACTCTTAGCTTATTTAGATTTCTATTATTGCGTTTTATACTTTTTATCGGGGAGTATAAGTCTGTGTGTTTTCTTACAAATTTGCAAGACTCAAGAATGTAAATAGATGTTAGAGTAAGAATTTTATGCTTGATAAAGTGCGGTCTACAGGACTCACGTTGGTCTATATTCGTTAATATTCTTACACATTTCTTTTGTAGTACAAAAACTTTGTCCACGTCACAAGAATTTCCCCAAACAACAACACCATAGGAAAGACGCGAATACGCTTAAGCGTAATATGCTGTGAGGGCTTTAAAACTGCCCTCCGTTTAACTGAAACTGAAAACTGTCCGTTACCCGTTTTAGGTGTTGTAGAGCATAAATAAAAGAAGACATTTTAGTTAACACTATTTGAATGTGCTCCTTCCAGTTTAGATGTGTGTCCAAGTATATACCCAACAAATTTGCAGAGTTAACGGATTCTAATTTTGTGTTTTTGTAGTTATATGATATTTGTAATGCTTATTGAGTGGATTAGTAGCTTTTTATGAATAACGCTAAAAGTAAGTAAGATACGTTTTTGATTTATTTTTTTAGTTACTTTTTCACTGTAGTATGTTTAAAACATTGACAAACAAAGTAAATTCAGTGGAAGACCCGTACAAATATTTAGGACGATTCTCTTATTATAATAGGATGCAATTGTTACCTACGATATGTGATGATTTTAATATGTTGATTATGCAATATGCATGTTTGAAACGGTTATATTGTTGCTGTGAGGAAATAAAAAGGTATCTTATTCTCAAATTACAATTGCGATAACTTTGTATGCCTTGGGCCCAGCTTGACACAATTGTAGGGGGTCAAATTTTCTAAGATGGCTTTCGAAACATGGAAAATTGACCTCGAATTTGGAATCAATGCAATGTTTTACTAAAATATTTTTTTCAATTAAAACCCGTCTAGTACACCCTAGCTAATCTCTATATAAAAAAATGAATTGCTGTTCGTTTGTCTCGCTAAAACTCGAGAATGGCTGGACCGATTTGGCTAATTTTGATCTTGAAACATTTGTGGAAGTTCAGGAAAGGTTTAAAAGGTAAGAAAAAATTTAAAAAAAAATGCAAGGAAAGTAGTAAAACAACTATTTTATTTTTCCATACAAACTGTTCGTACCTGTCAAATGAATTGGCGGAACAAAGTTCGCTGGGTCAGCTAGTTTTAGATAAAAACATGTTTTCTGAATTGATTTGACCGGGTATTGAGCCGGGAATCTTTGCTTGAAGGCAAAACACCGCACTAAATAGTGTCGGACGATGCACGGTTATAGCCGTAATAACATCAAAACTTCTATTGTGTCTGGAATACTGTTCGTTATTCGTTTCCTTAGTTCGAAGTGGAGTGACGCTACTAAAACTACCTATATTAAGTCTAAACGGTAAAGTGTGCTCGTAAATATTATTGACAGAATACGCCAGAGGGACATTGAAGAGGATTTGATAAAGAACGAGGGTATTTTTGGGTTAATACAGGATAATGTATCGAAATAAAGAAAAAGAAAAATAAAATAAATAAATTGCACTATAACACAACTAGCGAAAATCGATTCTCTAAGATATGTTTTCAACACTGCACAACAAAATAACACGCTATTTCTCCTAGTGCACTGTCCCAACTTGCATTCGTAGTCCGAATATGCTTAGCTATGACTAGGGCGTCGCCTAGCATGACCACTATAACACGTTACGATATGAATAATAATATGATATAGCGATATATCGACACAAACTGTAAAAATATGATAGATATAGCCGCCACTTTTATTTTTTATCGAAACAGCGATCATAATATGTGACGTCACCGGCACGGCGATTCAACATGGCGGCTATATATATCATATTTTTACAGTTGGTGTCGATATATCGCTATATCATATCATACTATGTTTTGGTGCTCTTAGAGGGCAAGTTGTTAAAAATGAGGAATGAGAAAATTATAAATTGTGGGTACAGTCTTGTGCCATGAAGCTACACTTACACTTGCTCTTACCTCGACGTAAATTGTAATAAGAACGGCATAAAGTCCAATGTGTAAAGCTCCACGGGCTTTTGAATTTTTTTAGTGTCTAGGGAGGAGAGGATATCTGCCCCTCCCTGACCCCTTGGCGACGCCCTTGAACTATGATAATACATGCATATGCTATTGTCTAAAAGGGTCTGATATCCTTGTCTAAGACCTGTTTTATTTTGGTAAATACTTGTCATGTGTCAAGAAAGACAATTAACAACCAGAGTTATAGGGTCCTATGGCACCACTACGAAACCCTAAAAACAGGTATAGATTACGTAATAGAACAAAACAATTCAATACAAATAAACCTTAGTACAAAAACATCAGTGAAACTCATATAAAGTCGCAAAGCGTTCAGCTCGCGTCAGTCGTGACGTATTTATTGCGTCCCAGTTCAGTTTCGGTGCCGGGTGACGTCAGACTATGACGTCACTAGGGACGAATATGCATGCTTTTGCATATCTTAAGTCTTATAAGAGGAACACGTTGAATCTAGTAGAATATGACTGTTTCTCTGATAAAAATAAGCTCTTACAACTTCATGGCAATGAATAGTAAAAGGAAACAATACCAGTTTAAATAAATAAGTATTTATTGGATGATTCTTAAGATATTTTCTAAGTACTTACATGAGTAAACTATTTACACCAATCTGGTTTTTCCCCTATTAATAATCTTAAGCCGTATTATTAAACACCCGTTACATGAACACATGTTTTACATGTGTAAATGAGTTTGTTACATGTCCCATAGTAAAGAAATATTTACAAGAAGAACAATCACTCCCTTTCTCCCTTTTCTGTCGTATATTTATACCATAGTACCTATGCGTTCCTAATGTTTAAATGATCGCGATGAAATGGCACACTAGAAAGGTTATTAAATAACAAAGGAAGTCGCGGGAAAATAAAATAAAATATTGTTACAATTTCAGAAGTAAAACAGTGAAACTAATTTCGAAAACGCATGACAATCAAGGTACTTACAAAACTGTAATCTGTTCACTCCAAGCGTTTAGGGACTACCAGCATACCTATCTCTATATATAAAAAGACAAGTCCTGACTCACTCATTCATTCACTGACTGACTCATCAACGCCCAGCCCAAACCCTTGGACCTAGAATGATGAAACTTTGCACAGAGGTTTCTTTATTAACATAGACAAGGAATAAGAACGGATTTTTGAAAATTTTACCTCTAAGGGGGTGAAAATGACGATTACAGTTTGTATGAAAGTTCGTCATTCCTGAAGTTATAAAGATTTAAATTCGTATTTAAGCTACTCTTTGTAAATAAAAAATGCTGTTTTCGGAGTTTTTGGGGAAATGCATCCCAAAGGGGTTGAAATTGAGTGGGAAAATTTGTATAAGAAAATATTTTTTTTGTAATCTATGGACTTGAAATTTTGGCACAAATACTCACTAACAAAAATAAATGAATACCTGTTTCAGCATTTGTCAGCTTGCATCCCTTTAGAGTGTCAAATGAGGGATGAAAGTATGTATGTAAAATCTTCACCCAGCCCAAATGGCTTAGGATAGAGTTGAAATTTAGTCACTAGTTATAATTTGTGACATAAAGGCTTACCAAAAACGGAGAAAAAAATAGCGGGAACAGGTCTTAAAACAACTTAGACTAACTTTTTTTCCCAAAAAATAGTTACACATTTTCTGAGATATGCGTATAAGATGACTCTGGCCTACCAGTTGTAAAGATTGATGCGAGATTTCAGGCTGCGTGGGTACCAACATCCTGTTAATTTCTACTATAAATTAGCTTACTTTTGTTTCGAATAAAAGGGTTAGATAGGGACCGTATTTACTTAGTAAGAGTAAATCTACCTTGGACTTGATCATCATTGAAGTCGTCCTAAAACCTAAGTCACAACTAAAGCAAACCTAAATATAAAGGTTCGGTGCAGGTATATTTTGTTGTTTATTGCAAAAAACACACTGACATTACTAAGAGACGTTAGTAAACGAATTTCTGTGACAAACTAAATTACACGCGAGCGAAGCCGCGGGGAACAGCTAGTTGTACATACGATTGTTTTAACAGCTATATTGTGAATCCAGGTTTTAATTAAGTTTTTTTTTTCATTTTCAAAAGTTTACATACGCTTTTTTCGGCAACAAATTTTAAATATTATTTTTGAAGACGGAGTGGTCTTCAAAAATAATATTTAAAATTTTACCTATCAGCAAAAAATCAACACGATATGGAATTCAATAAATTTTACGGTTGTAAAATATATTTTGCTCTACCAACGTAAATTGTTTAACTTTATTGTTCGAGGATAAAGTTTAATTTGGTTTGACGCGCGAAACATGTGTTTTGCACTGGACTCGCTAGGGCTGCTGCATTTTGCGAATATTAATGTTTTAATAAATAATTTTTATCTTGGCTTTAGTTAGGCACAGACAAAAGCTGGTCCTAGGCATGTTTAAATGGAGGGCTTTATTTTTTGAAAAGGCAAAATATTACAAAAATAAAAAACGGCATAAATATGTTCTACTAAAAAATATAATTTCAAGCGAATTTTTCTCACTGTTTGAAAGTCAGCCACCGAACGGATATTCGTTGGCTTGTGAATATTTAAAAACGAAGCAAACAGAATTTTCTATTTTGTAGTCGCAAAAAATATATCGAACAAAGGCAAAACTTTTGACGTTGTATGTGTGTCAACCCTAAAAACCGGATATGTGCGGGTGATAACCAGTCAGAACCGGTTTAATCCGACGTGTCGGATAAGCCGGTTGTACAAGGGCCATAAATTGTCCCTTTTGTGCACTTGTCGAGATAGTCCTGGAATTGTTATTTCTGGGTGAAAATGTGGACATACGTTTTCTATTTTAAACCATACGAGGTGTTGTTATACAGGGTTACTTTAAAAAAAGCTGCAAATTTTAAGGAGGCGACTATGTTAATAAATACAAAAAAAAACATAGGGGTCAACACCGAAATCGCGTTATTTTTTTTGTTTCTCCATGCAAAAAAAAAACATGAATTTGATACATGCATGAGTAGATATGTCACGATGTGACGTGTTTAGTCATTGTTAACTTATTAATTGGGGTTTAGGCCGCTAAAGATTTATTATAAGAGTGTTGTACTTTACGGCGTTTTGTCAAATCGTCGGGCATGCCTAATAACAACGTATATTTTAAAAAACTGTATTTTTATGATCAAATTTAATGAATCTATGCCTGTGTTCGTGTTCTTTTTCTTTAAACTCATAAATGTTCTCATGTAACGATTTAATGTATAAGAATGGCGCTTTTAAAATGTGTGACATTTGCAGTACCTAAGCGACCAAGCTTTGCTCGGCATGATACATATAAAGCGCCATCTTACAAAATCTTGAGGTAGCAGTTAATATTAACCGTCGACAACGATACAAGTACCACATAAACTTACAAGATGGCGCTGTATGAAATTGTCAGCATGAGATAGTGGCTAACAATAATTTGAAAAACGCTTTTACCCAATTTTTTTTGTCTAAAATTGTATTTTGACATAAAATATAGGCAAAATTTTTATTAGTGTAAAATACTTAAGGGTTTGTATACACTCGTGATAATAAACAACTTTTCCCAAGACACTAGTTACCTATACCAAGTTGAATTTTGTTAGTGTATGTTTGCCGCCCGCATTTTTGTTAAGAATTAGTTTCGTACACAAATTTAAGTTGAGATAGGTTAGAATAGGTAGGTAGGAAGTTTCTGATCGTTATATCCAAACCCTTCAGTATTTTAAACTAATAAAAATTCATTCGAGCCGTTTCCGAAGTGCGAAATATATTTGACGCAGAATGGATGGTCAAACAACGATATCGCGGGCAGCTTATCTCATCAGCTCATCTAAATAGCCATTTCCAAGGTTCCTCAAGAAAAACAGATTAACATTCTTGATATCTATACGGAGAGAACAGTCTTTCTTGATGAAATTAGACAAGTTTCTCTTCTCTTCAAATCTAACCGTAAGCACAATAACTGAATCCTTAATTAAAACAACGATATTAACAAAAAAAAAAAAAAAAACAAAACACCATTGCTAATTTTTATAAAATCTTTTTCCAAAAACCACAGACTAGGCAGTCGAATACCTTGTCCAGAGTCTATTTTTGGATTTCTGGCAAAAAAAATAAAGCAATCAATGGATGGTTGACAGATAGATGGCGCCACATGTCATGAGATCACATATTGTTGAAATATAGTCCTGATTTTCATCTCATCACCGACATTATTTAAACAAGACGCTTAAAGTAATTAGATACAAAAAAGATAGACGGATATAATTTTTTAACAATGAATAGTCGAACTGAGATTGCTAAAAAAGTAAGGTGTCATACATTACCTTACATTACCTATTTGGTTTGATCAGTTATAAAGACAATTCATCATCATCATCATAATCATTTCAGCCACAGGACGTCTACTGCTGAACACAGGCCTCGGGGGGGGGGGGATTGCCAATACTTGGCAGGCGGGTTGGCAAGCGCGGTTTTTTTATAAGATCTCGCACGCAGACGCTGCTGCCCGTCTCGTGTTACAGGGGTTAGTCGCCTCTTACGACACGCCTCCTGTTGGCGGTGGGGAGGTGAATTATTTACGGCACACGCCATACGTATCACGCGGTAGACAATTATGTCCTATTTTTTATTGGAGTACATCGTTGATTTTCTAATACGCATTATATTTGATTCAATCTTCCAAAGAAAAGCCGACAGCCGAGCCACTCCATAGCAAGTTAAGCGACTCTGAGAGGAAACTTGGGTTGCACTTAAACGGGGAAGTTATGAAAGACGTTTTACATTTCCTTCGACATCTTACAATAAATCCCCATTATCCCTCAATCACGGGAATATTGTTCTGCGCTTATTACGTATGGTCAAAGAAACAAATGTGCTAACATGTATACGAGTATTAACATCTAAATAACGCAAATTTTTAGTGAAATTTATAATTTATTTTTAATTATAATGAAGTTTTGGTAGTAACTTTTTGGTTTTTAAAA
Organism: Anania hortulata; assembly: GCA_963576865.1. Classification (NCBI taxonomy): domain Eukaryota; kingdom Metazoa; phylum Arthropoda; class Insecta; order Lepidoptera; family Crambidae; genus Anania; species Anania hortulata. The sequence goes on along the minus strand of OY756412.1, from coordinate 533,501 downwards.
TAATGTATTTTGTGAAAAAAGAAATGTTTGCAATTAAAAACTACATAAACTTTTGAATATTGAAAACCGAAACAAGTAAAAATATAAAAGGGGTTGCTTTCAAGTGTTTCAATTTTTTTTTTGTTTTTGGAGAAAAAGATCAAATGCAAATTCAAAATAAAAATCAAAATTATTTATTTTTGCAAATAGGCCATTAAAAGCACTTTTATACGTCCCAATATTTTTTTGCCCTACCACTGCTTCGGGACAATTCGTGGGCTAGTGCCGAGAAGAAGCGGCGCAAGAAACTCGGTCACTGTTGTCAGCCTCATTTGAAATTAATATTTTTACAAGTTTTGGTGCGAGCTAAACAGTTTTAAGTCCACACATTTTTAACATTTATATAACCACTAACGGTGTAATAATCCTTTTTCATTAAAATCATCTTAACATGTAGGTAATTTAAGTTGAAATACTGGCAGTTCAGCAAGGGATTGTGGTAAAAAATACGAATACATTTTCCCATGAATGAACTTTCTACCTTGTGCAATCTGAAATTTGGAACGACAAGTTTATCTTTATGCCGCGTATTATAGTTATGTAAGAAATTTTTCTTGAAAAATAAGTGCAGATTTTTGCGAACATACATAATATTTTTATAAATATATTGAGAAGCAACTGTAAGTATGTTAATTTCTTTAAATAGTTCTCTTAGAGAGTCTCGTGGTCTAAGGTTATAGTAATTTTGTTAAGTGGTTAAGGTTATATTTTGTTGCGATTTTGTGGATGAGCATTCCGACTATACATGCATCTCCATGCTTTGAAAGGCACGTTAAAATATACTCCACTTGATTCTGGTCGTGAAGCCTATTGAGGCCTTAAGGCTTGATTACATCTGACAGTCAGGCCTTATAATACTCGTAGGTATATAGGTTGTTAATTTTTACACAAAATAATAATTCCGTACAAAGTTAAAAAACATCTAAGCTAAATATCGAAGTTAAAATATCAACCAGTGTTGTTCAAATCTAGTTACAAACAGATCAATCGTATTCAATCTCTATTACCTCGCGACCGATCGCAATTACTTTTCGTTATCACCCCGGTTCAGTTTAACGATGTTACGAGTCTTACACAATCCAATTTTGACCCTCGGACCCGATCGGGCGCAATCCCCCAGAAACGAACCGCGAGATTGAAATGATGCGGGTCATTTCGGCCCGGCTCTTAGAAAGTTTTTAAAGGCTTTTTAAAGTGAATTTAAATTAAGTTTAAAATAAACTTATTTTTATGCAAATTTACCAAGTTGATACAGTCATTTAATAAAAATGTTTGAAGTCTTTAGTCAGATTAAAAATATAAGTTGTGCTTTTCTAATCTATAGATACATAAGAATAAAAAATTGTCGCTACTTTTTAACCGACTTCAAAAAAGGAGGAGGTTCAGAATTCGTCGGTATCTTTTTTTTAATGTATGTTCAGTGATCATTCATTACCAGGTTAACCGATTTCGATAGTTCTTTTTTTGTTCGAAAGGGAATACTTTCGGAATGGTCCCATATAAAATTGATCAAGTTCTAATAATGGGATCTATAAGAAAATCATTAAACATTGCATGAACTCCATACCGTGCCAACTGATTTTGTACCTATGTTGCCCAATATCTTCGGCATTTGTGAACCGATTTTGATGATTCTTTCTTTATCGAATAGCTTATACTTTGAAGATAGTATTTTGAAAAAGGTGCCATCCGATGAGAGTTTGAATATTTTCGTTTGCACCGACTCCAAAAGTAACTGATTAGGTACTTATGTGTTGATATTATTTTTAGCTTTTCAGTTTTTTGAAGTCGGTTCTCTTTTTTTTTACAAAATTTACTTATTTCATCTATTTTTAGTGATACATCCTCAACAAAACGAATGATTTGAGTGCAAACATAAGTTAACGGCTGAACACCGATTATTTCCCTAATTTTTTCCAAGGTGAAATATTTCCAAAAAATTTTTATGACGAAGTATAACTCGAGAACGGCTCAACCGATTTCTTTTGTTATTGACAGGTCAAAATTTGTAATAAAAGAAAAATATTAAAACTTTCCCGGAAAAAAAAACCAGGAAAGCATTACATCCTTTATTCTATGGGATCTTTCTTTCTTTTTTATATGAAAACTGCCACTATAGGCATAGATATCGTATGATAGCTAACTAGTTAAAATAACTATACTTATTTAAATATTTGAAAGAAATATTAGTGACACACAAAGCATAGGACGTGACATTGGTTTATAGATTCGAATACAAAAATATTTTATTAAAAACTTACAAAATTGAAATAAACAAATAAATAAGAGAAATCATTTTTAAGTTTATTAAGAATTTTTTGTGACATTTACCACAAGCATTTCACCACTAGAAGGTTAAAAGTTGGTGACGGCTTATACTAACGCACAAAGGGCAAAGAAGAAATTACAATTTATTAAACGAATTTTAAATTTTCGGCCGAAATGAATAAAATTAATCTAACGGCTTCTTAATGTACTTAGCTAGCTTTAGCCCTGTATACAAATTAGAGTTGTAAAGTGACCGTCGCGATATAAATGTCTGACCAATATGACCAAGCAAATTGGACATTTTCTCAATGTGACCCGACATTTTGGACATTTATTGTCATTAACGTCACAATCAATTCTATTAAAAACTATAAAAAAAAATTTTTTGGTCACAAATAAGTGCATTATTATAAGAAAGACAGGCTTTATGAGTGATGATCTATAACGAAATGAAATTTCTAAAATTAATTTATCTTTCTGCACGAACAAGCTAAAAAGCGTCGTATCGTTACGCGCGAGTTTTTTTTAAAGTTCAATCCAGATCCAATTACATGTTTTATTGTGAAATACTTAACATTTAAGACTTACTTTAGAGGAATTCTTCTTTTTTTAAATTTATACTAAAAATAAATATGTGACCATCGTGACAATAAATGTCCAATGTGATCAAGTATTTATCATAAATGACGGACGCTTATAGCATATGACTGTCAATTTATAAATCTAATACAAATACACTAAATGCTACAATTTAGGATTACTTAAAACGCGAATGGAACTGAATACGAGTAATGCTATAGTAAATTACACGAACGACTACTAACTTACTTGCTACGAACGTTTCTCACTACGAGTAGATTCAACGCTGCCATAACTCAACTGCTACGAAATGCTACGATATACAAGTACTCATTACCTTTAGTGGAACAATAAATCGCTCTTAGTCATGCATAATGATTACGTATATTAATATAATATGAGCAATTTCACTTAGCTAGATGTAAATATTAGATAATATGCAATAGGGGTTTAGTAAATTGGCTTTAATCCAGAGTTAAGACAATTTGAATAAATGTTAAAACAATTGTACTGTTTTATTATATCATTAGCTATCCCGGCGAACTTTGTACCGCCAAATTTTTTTTAATAGATATTTTCGACGTTTTAATAGTTATTCTGCTATTCGGAGCAGAGACAAATTAAACAAATCAAAGATCATAAAAATCGCTCCAACCATTCTTGACTTATAAGTTGTGTAACTAGCCCGACTTTTGAAAAAAAGAAAGAAAGAAACGTTTATTCGACACACAAGAGAAAATAATAATACACAAAACAATATAAATTAGATATTGTGTCGAAAAGGTGCCTCTGCATTTGTCGTGACAGCCACAGACTTATCACGACGCTGATTTTCGGCGGGAACCTCTGACGCTGGAACGTGCAGCGAGTGACGCAGCGGCACATCGGACCACCAGAGAATCCCAAATCCCTCCAACGGACTCCGGGCCCATGAGGAGCACAAGATCGGTCGGAGAAAACCTGGAACCCCCGATAGGCCGATGCACCGCCACCCACAAGCACGGTGCCAGACGGGACAACATATTAACACGAAATTATAGGTACACGCCACACGGTGTCATTTGGACAGAGCGGAGTATCAGTCCGGACGAGTAAGGTACGCCAAAATCGATTTCGGTCCGATTCGGATATCGGAACGCGCCTTCACCTAATCTGTCATCTGACTGACACTTCGCCCGAACGAAAATCATTATAACCTACACACTTAAAATAAAATAAACTTTAAAAGACTTTGTTTTATACAAGGTCTAACAAAATCAACTGCGTTCTATACATCATACTGAATGCGATGACAAAAAATAAGGTATTGTTTTATAGTCATTTTTAAAAGTTATGTTTTCTAACAAAATAAATAAATTAAAACGCAGTCAAAAAATGAAACACTCTGTATCTTTACTTACTATGCAAACTGTAGTTCACAGATGGTGTGTACGTACACAGCGCACACCAGCATTTTATTACCAAAGATCGTTGTGTGCATCACCCTTGTCAAACCAGCTGATCTGCGATTGGTCGAGTGGCACAGCTAGGCTTTTTCGACCAATCACAGATCAATTGCAACGAAGAATAGCTTCATACACACATGTTAGTACACTAGTGTGTGTAGAATGCACTTTCATGATAATAATGTTTTCGATAACAAACAAAACAAACAATGTCAACTAAATTAATAACCAACATCGTTTTTTTGTTACTTCAAGGCTCTAAGGAAAGATAATTTCTATGTTTTATGAGTTAGATTAAATCTTAGTTGTAGGAACTAGGTAGGTATTTACTTACTTTCTTGTAATTGTTGTACGTAATTCGTTATTTACCTCTCGAAGCTCTTTAGAATCACTCCTAGCAGAATGGCAAGGTGGATAGAAATAAAGGAAAATAAAGCGGTTTTAAAACATTTATTAATTTAATTCTGACTCTGACTGACTATCACACTTTCACAGGCTTTGGACTAACAAGTAGGTTAGCTGCCTGGTAAATAATTTATCTGACTAACAAAAAAATTAAACAAATAAATCAATCAAGTAGGTACCACTTACTCTCAATCTACGCTTACTTGGCGTGTTTAAGTTTATTAAGAGGTTTACAATCTTTACAACAAATTACATTGATCATAATCACATTACAAAAAAACATTGCACTGCAATGCGACGTGCACTTTTACGCGAAATAACAGTCTCTGTCACTTTTTATGTTTTAAAGCGTTCACACGGTTTGCAATAAAATTCGCTGTCGTAGTTGTGTCGCACTTTCAATGTTATAATCACCTTCACAATACACTAAGTCCTACACTTAGCCCCACACATGGAAGCCCAAATGTTCAGGCTACTGCTACATCTAGTCTGAAAATGATCGGGCCGAACTAGGTGGGGGTTCTGTTCAGCCTAATAGTAGGCGCCGCGGCGTAGAGGTTAAACATCCAACCACTGGTGAAGCTTCTCTCGTCCGTCCAGAGAATGTTGCAGCTTCTGCGACTTCTGCAAAACTGGACTCGTAGTGTGAAGTCATGCGCCTTCAGCTCTTGAACTAGTGTAAAATGATACAGGCGCCTGCCCCTCGTCTTGCGTCTCGCTGTAGAATTCGCAATAATGACGCCTGCGCCCATGAGCGCTTGGCGAAAACGGACGCTGCGTCAGTCGCGCTTGCGATTGGGTTGCCGATAAAAAATCTGCATCACACTGTCTTCTTATTGAACAGGCTGGCGTGGCCTTCCCTGGTCCCCGACGGGCATAAACAATCTCACTCCAGTCCCTGAACCGCTCACGAAAACGCCCTTAATATCAGCGTAAAGGCGCGCTGCTTTAGTACAAATTAAAGTTGCGATCCTGGTAGCACATAACCCTGGACTGACTGACCCTGGATTATTTTTAACGAACTAACTAGGCCATAGCATTTAAACTCGGACATATCGTACTTTATCTAGCAGTTATTTCTTAACTGACAGTCGCAAAATTACCAAAATGTATTTTTAAAATGCTTATTCACATAACTACTTACTTGAGTTACTGTAAGTGGCAAAAAGGAAACAACTGCGAGAGAAATCAAAACACTAATAACATGTATTATTTACTTAATATGAAATATGCGCTAATAAGACTATTTTTCGAAACTCATAAAACATTGTTATCGTCCCAATAACTTAGTTGAAACAAAAATAAAATCTTAATTAGTAATGTAATGAATGAATGATCCGATCTCGTAAAAAACTATGAACCTAGAAATCAGATAAAATGTGGCACATCCCTATCTATCCGCATGCACACTTTGATTGACCCCGACACGTGCCCGACACCGGCCTTTCGGCTCGAGCGGCATAGTCAGCAGTTTGCGAGTACGGTAGGGCTTCCACGTTAAATAAATATCTAGGACTCTAGGATTACGATTTTACACGAATGTTTGAGTAGGTTTATTAAAACAATCCATAACATTTTTTATTTAATTATTTTAAGCAAAACAATTATAATCGTGTTTAATTGAACGAAATATCACATTTTAATACTTTTCTTTTTGTCATATTGCGACCGGTTAAGAGTTAAATTCTAGGTAAGTTTTGAAGCATTTTTTGAAATGAGTTTGTCCCGTGGTTTGTCAAGTTAATATCAACTTTTATGGTGTCGATTTCATTATCTAGACGACTAGTCAAGAATTAATTACAAAATAGCAAAACCTTTTTATTCCAACAAATAATAATATCTCAAATGTTGAAACTTAAATAATAAGTAAAATGTATTTCAGTTCCTAAAATTGCAAAATCTTTTATTTTCTTACGAATACCTTCGATCTTATCTTAGCTAAACAAAATGCTTGTCACCCTATCCAAGATACCGACAAATACGGCGCGGTACTTTTGTCGGGGCCACCTTTGAAACTTGGTCTTGCTAACTCCAAAATAATTTTACCCCCAAAATTAATTAAAAAATAAATTAGAATTAAAGAAGGTGAGAAATTAGACTTTAATGACCTTGTTATTTTCAGTTTAAACAACTCGATAGTTTTGTTTGTAAAATTTAATTTAATTTAATAGCACATTACACGACGAGTTTACAGCCGTGATGGGAAGTTGGGACTTGGGAACGGTTAGACGTAACGTCGTACAGCCATTTTTATTGAAGCTGAATAGACAAGTGCGTTGATCGAAATTGTCGTTGTCTCCGCGGTATCTTCGTTCTCTCAAAATGATATGTGAATACGGCTTTGGTTACTACGAAAACTGGTGAGTCGTTGAAGTTTTGTTACGTAAATTAGGTCACAACAACACAGTCACACTCTCCGGTCAGTTCGCGAACAATCACTCTGCGGTCAGCTGTTCGTAGTATCTTGATCGATTATGAAGTACCGCCAACTTTTGATTCTCTTGACGTCGGTTCGGTTACGTGACCGCAAAAATCAACAACCAATTAAAACCCCTAATTTCTAATTCTCTAATTGCGAAACACATAATTCTACTCAAATCCGTAGTGAAAAAAATCCTTATAAAAGAAAACCCACAAACTTTATTTTACCCTAAAATCAGGGTAATTCTTTCATGTTGGTATTTCTGAGTCGCCGTCGCCGCACCGCGCAGTTCTCTTGAGTGTGTGCATGTGTGGGTCACGTTTGCTTGTGTGCGTGCGTAGTGTGTCAATGTAGTAGTAAACAGCTGTAAAGGGTGTAGATTTTCGTAGTTACGGAATGAGATTATTATGATCAATATCTCTGTAACTAGCCTGAATTTTTGGCTCAAATTTGGTGAGCCTGCTCAGCTTGTTGTACAGATACCCCCATTAAAAGGAATGTAGTTGATTTTGTTAGACCTTATATATATAGATAGGTTATCATACTTTTTGGTTTTTATTCTATCTATATCTTCGAATCTAGTTTTTTTAATTCTTAAATTTAAATTCAAATCAATGACAGACGGACAGAAAAATGCAAAACGAAGCGATCCTATAAGGGTTCATTTTTACCTTTTAAGGAACGCTCATAAAAATGTTTTCGTATAAAATACTTCCATAATTAATTTCCCCGGCATCTCAATTGTGAAGCGCAAAAACCAGTGTCCCAATTTAAGATAATGCCGCTTATTTGTTATCTGTGACGGAGATGTCGCGGGGGATGTCTTATCCCTGTTTTGGGGTGACTATTAACTATGATAATTCCAGGACATTCTATTGCTAAAAAAAAAAGTCTATAAACGTCACACTGCGGGAACAAGCTTCACTTAACTATACGATAAACTATAAGATGAATTTGGGCCATACTCCACAACGCGGAATCGGTGCGGATTGATTGAGAGGTGTTGTAAGGGCAGTGACTGAACCTTACTGTCAGATATAATCATGTCGCCCTAAAGCCTTTGACTAGGCTTTACGACTGGTATCAAGCGATATTAGCCGGGGAAAACTTTTAAGGTGCCTTCTGAAGCAAGAATATGCTTGTGATAATAGTAACAAAATGGTCACCTATTAACTCACAACCGGCGGCATGGGTTGATTAACTTTTTTTTGTGAAGTAAAATAAATTAATTATTTCTTCCAACAATAACACCAATCATCTCGGCCCAAATTAAACAAAGCAGGCTTGTACTAAGGCGACTAGATAACGCATAAAAATACTTTAATACATTTATAAAAATCCATGACTAAAGTACAAATGCTCGTGCTCATCACACAAACATTTGCCTCTTGCGGGATTCAAACTCGCAACCGCCTGGCTTTTTATTTCGGAGCGCAAACCACTAGTCAAAGTCAAAGTCAAAAATCATTTATTCAATTTAGGGCAGAAAACCGCCACCCATGAACGTCAATAATAACATGATTGCCCGCTTCGAGACAAGACACAGACAATCTGGCAAGTGCTGAGAAGAAACGCCGGAACAAACTCAGTCACCACTAGCTACCACACAAAAAATATAAATCAAAATAAACACGTAGGTACATCAGTTTAGTGCAGGCTGGACGGACCATACATTCTTGTCTTAAAGATAGTCTTGAATTTTGTAATACCCCTTTGACATTAGGGTAGTTTTGACATGTGATTTAAATTTATTAATAGGAAGTTCGATAACATTGTAAGGTATATTATTAAAAAAAAATACAATTACCCAACAATGAATTAGACTAGAGACCCATTAGTTTAGACGGTCAACTTTTTTTTAACATAATACTGCTGAACAAAGGCCTCCCTTACTGACCTATCATTGGGGGGATTGCCATTTCTCGCCACGCTTGGCAAAGTGGCTTAATAAATTTGTTATTACTTGTCAATAAACTTATACATATAAAATTGTGTAAATGATTTAGGAATTTTAAGAGTCCCTTTTAAGAACCCTCTTTATTTTATATGGGACTGTCCATTGAACACAAGACGCATGGCTACCGCTGACGTCACATCATTAGCGCTGACGTCACAGCCCCCGCCATTGTTAGGTGAGATATCTCTTCTTTGTGCTCAAACATATAATTGACCACTTGAAACCAATCGCATAACCGTTTTATCATTACTGGAAAAAATCTTGTTTACGATTTTGACAATGTTTAAAATTGTTGAAAGTATTACAAAGATTCGAATTGTAAAAACAATTGTTTTTATCTAAATGAGATTTATACGGAACCAATGTTATAATGTAAATAAGAAAAGAAATATTTGGTGAAAATTTACCTACTAATTTATCATAACAATAACGCGGCCGGCAAACGTTAACCAACAAAATTATGTTGCTAATAAAGGTAATAAGTTTCAATGTAAGGAAAAGTAGTCTGCTAGCATGAGTATAAACAAACCCCGAATTATTTTACACAAATAAAATTTCACCCTGTATGTAATCTAATCTCTCTACCAAAATGAAACACCGCCTTAATATTCCGTTCCCGATCACAGTTTCAATTTGTCCAAAATCTTCTTAAAATAATCAAACATCCGTCCGACCGAAACCGGATTTAATTGCAACTTGCGACCTGGATTCGTTGGAACTTTGCAAATATTTTAGGTTTGAAGTAGACTGTGTTTGCGTTGAGATGTTGTATATAGGTTATTGGTGCATAGCATGTAATATCGTCTTGTCTATGTCGTAGCCAGATCGTAAAATTGACCAATTCATGATGTGACCGATCATTTCATAAAATGGTGGTATTTCATGATATGGCCCACTAAAACTGACCATATCGTTTAAACGTCAACATTCAATGAAATGTGGCCACGTTTGGCCATATCATTAAAATAAAAATGTGTTTACAAGTTACGTGAATTTGTTTAATAGTTGTATTCTTGGTCGATAGATAAATTAAACATTTTAAATAGTTATTATTTTTAAGCAAAACTAATCAATAAAAACACTTGAATAGCTAAATAACCTCTCAAATTACGTTTCGATCTCCTTGATTTTTTGACGATGCGCTCGTTTTTTGAGTGACTTTCATACAAACCACCTAGCTTGGTGTCGTAACGATATTTTACTGCACTTTTGTCCAAATTTGTCCGCTGCCATTACGCATCACAAAAACAAAGCAACATTAGCGCCCCTACCGATAGTTAATGTAACGATTTTACGATATGATCACTAATGTTTGACCATTTCATGAAGTATTCGTGCCTTTAGCTGTTTATATCGTCAAACGCTGAGTATTCATTGATCTGGTCTGACCACATCACGATGTAGGCAGCGTGTTCTGTTCTATATCATGAAATACCACCATTTTATGAAATGATCGGTCACATCATGAAATAATCAATTTTACGATCTGGCCACGACATCTATATTACTGTTATTCTATACATATCACGTGACCAAGAAGTTAGTATGGGCCATCTAATCATTCTTTCTTTTCGATGTTGGTAAGTAAGTGTTTTGTTTGAGTACCAGAATCGGCCCTGATACTAATAATAATATTAAACAGTTAATATAAAGATTAAAAATTAACTCATAAAACACACGTACCACAATTATATGCACAACAAATTCGCTGGACTGAAAAAAGTTAATCGAGCGAAAATATTTCAGCCCATGACTTTGGGAGAGGGTATTAAATTATTCATTTGTAATTTGTTCATTGCCGAAACAATATATTCTTACCCATCAGCTTAAAAACACATGTCAAAGCACATGTAATTATTGGTGTGTATAATTATTGCCCGTTACCAGATTTAAAATTATCTGGCGAATTGGTTTTGTGGAAAATTGATCCAAATGTAATTTTTCAAAGAGTTTAATTGTTAAATTATTTATTGGCATACTAATGTAAGATACAGGTACGGAATAACTATAAAATAGGTTTTAGGACTATTTTTAAAATTACTATCAATAAAAGAAAAAGCAAATAAAGAGAAAAACAAAAACAAACAAGCGCAAACATAAACAAACATACCAACAAATGGTACAGAATAATACATACATAAGTAGTAACACACAGAATTAAACTAATATGAAATTCTTACACAACTGTTACATACTGTTCTCGCCTTGCAACAGACAATATCACACTTCATGCACCCTTGAACATAATGTCATATTGAGCATTGTAATCCAGCCCCCCTAGCATGACAGCTAAAAACACGATATGATATGATACGATATTGCGATATATCGAAACCAACTGTAAAAATATGATAGATTTTGAATTTTTATCGAAACAGCGATCATAATATGTGACGTCACCTGCACGGCGATTCAACATGGCGGCTATATCTATCATATTTTTACAGTTGGTGTCGATATATCGCTATATCATATCGTGTTTTAGTGCTCATGCTAGGCAGGCAGGAAGCGATTCAGAGTGGAGGTAGAGCCCAAATAAATTGTACAGGCTTACTTTTATTTTATTCATCTACGCATGTTTCGGAAAAATAAACAACCAAACTTAAGAAGACAAAGTGTTTTATAAAACATTTTGAAAATCGCCATAAATCCAAAAGGCTAAATACCAACAAAGCCTGTAAACATTGAAGAAAACTCTACTACTTAGTTTGAATTTGACGTGATAAATTATCGTGAAATTAATATTTTTGCGGTGCGTGACACAGCTCAAGTACAACAGTCTATAACGTATCTTTTAAAGTAAAAATTATTACGAAGCTTCTTATAATATTAATTTTGGCAAACTACTCACAATTTACAAATTATTTGTTGAATGATGAATATGAATATGAATCATGTGTTCAACATGTGCATTTATATTTATAACCTACTGCCTAATAACTTAAATTTGCTTGAAGGTATAAAGATTAAAACAAATTAAGTGACTCTTGTGTAACTGCTTCTATAATGTTAAAGAATTCGTAAAAATTGACATTTTATAAATACGAATATCTAATTATTTAAAAAAAAATTACATAAGCTACTAACAATATAATTTAATATTTGCGCGTCTGCTTGCAGGTAGAATACTAATGACTTACCAACTAATTATAAGACCTTAATGTAAAACTGTATTCTTGCAAATAAATATTTGATTTGATTTGATTTGAGTGGTAAAAACCTTTTTAACCCGGTAACATCCGTCAATGTCATTGTTTTTTTGATATTACTTATAGGATATATTGCATTTTTTTTATTGAAACGGAGCTGCACTAAGAATTATATTAGTTTGGTCACATCTTATCTTACTTTTGTTTTTGTACCTACAAAAAGCCAAAAACATGTTGCATTGGCCTTTGTTGTGAACTTGCGACCGCCACAAGGACAGAGTTTGGGCGGCACGCAATATGGCTTAGACGACCATGCGAGAACGTGTCAGTACATGCAGGACATGACAAAAGGTAGATAATAGTTTGAGGGGAGGATTCACACATGATGTGAGTGCCATTGGTGTGTCCGTGCACAGATTATCCTCACTGCGGCCGAAGTGATTCCTCATACTTGTGTATGTGTGTTTTTTTGCACAACTCGGACAAAGAAAGAATGGCGACGATAAATTATCGTTCTATCGTGTTTACTCTAGATATTGCTAAAGGTTGAATACGTCTGATCGGCCATTTGCGAGGTACCAAGATGTCAACTTGACTTCTAGATATAACTATGGCGACTAGGTAACGGATCAATGGAATTAGAACTGGCGGATCTTGTTGCGCTGTGGTCGCGTCTATGAAAGCCATTAATTTTAATTGCGCGCAACTCTGAAACTTGGTGGAGGATCTACAGTCTTTTTTCGATTAAAAACCAGTATAATTTGATTACGCCGAGTTCTTAGTTGAATGGAATTAATGGTAGAATTTATTAGATAAATTTTTAATATATGAACTATTATGTAATTGCCTATTTTATGAGACTGTTAATATGCAATTATTACTGATATTAACCAGTCAGTTCATTTTTAAGGGTATTTAACCGAAACCATAAAATAAAACCAAAATAAATCGAGTAAATAAAAAAAAAAATTGTAAAAAAAACATTTTTTTTAACTTGTTCAACAACAAGTAACGGGTAAAAACGACTCTTTTGTAAATATTAAAGCAATTAACGAAAAAAGAATCACATTAAAATCACACACACACACGCAGCACTGACCGACAAAAAACATTTGCGTACTGTTTTTTTAAAAAAAAAATCTGTATTCTAGACTCGACTCTGAACGCTCTAAATTTGTCTCATATTTTTCTAACAACCTTTTAAATTAATACGGGATACTTTAAAACCTATTAGAATTCAAGTCTAGATCCCAGTGTAGGTATTACATTTAAAAAAGGTATTAAATTTTTCCTCTTTTTGTACGCATCGTCATAAAATATATTTGTTGCCCTCAGTGAACCAATATATAAAGCTATTCAAATAATATTCATCTTGTTAGCCAAATAACATATCATTATTTGGTAAAAGAAATATACGTTCCTTAGATTTTTTATCATGTTTCATGCCAAACGCTGAATGAAAAACGAATTCTCAGAAACCGAAAATACGACTCAAATTAACGATTTCCCGGTACATTTTTCGTAGACCTTTAATTTTATGAAATGATTCGATTTTTAAGCTTCCGTAGCTACCTCGAAAGGAAAAAAGGAAATTTTATAGGATAACTTCTTTGTCCGTCTGTCTGTCAAGGTCTTTTTAATTGGAGATGCGTGGATGTATCAAGTTAAGATTATTATCAAATATTCAAGTCTTGAATCTCTTGAAGTTAGTTACGTACTTTACCAGTACGAATACCGCTGACCCCGGGCTCCTAACTAGAGCATACAAGATATTGCAAGATCACGGAAACGCTGACACAGCGCTCGTGCGCCGCTAACGTGACCGAGCCGACAGCATGCCACCGCCATCATCCTCACTTCGTATCTAACATCGATCGGGTCAATTAGTATTAGGAACTAGTTTTATTGTATTAATTAAATTAGATATTAAAATAATTTCGTTTGTTTTCGATCCTCCGGCTGTCGCTTCGTAATTAGCTGTAAAAAAATATGTTGACATTATCAAGAGATACGGCAGATATTACACGCCGCATATTTATACACTAATTCAAACTGACAGAGTACTTCCCGTTGACATATAATTATGAGATTTAGCAAGAACCAATGTCATATAGCATAAGTAAAGAAAAAACTGAAAACCGTAAACTTGTTGTTACAACACAAAAAAAAGTTTTCAAATTAAAAACCTTGGAGGCTCGATTTATCACCATCATCATCATTTCAGCCATAGGAAGTCCACTGCTGAACACAGGTCTCCCTCAATGACCTATCTTCGGGGGGGCTGCTAATGCTCGCCACGCTTGGCAGGCGGGTTGGCAAGTGCAGTTTTTTTATAAGATTTCGCACGCAGACGCTGATACCGTCTTGTGATACAGAATTAGTCGCCTCTTACAACACGCCTCCTGTTGGCGGTGGGGACGTGTATTCTTTACGGCCGTCGCCACACAGGCAGGTCCACTGCCTCTTTAGCTTGCAAAATATCAGGACTATGTCCATTGCTTTGGTCTGCTGCCGGATAACCTTTCGGGTTTTATCTCTTAACGAAATTCCAAGCATCGACCTTTCCATAGATCGCTGAGTGACGTGAAGTCGGTGGGCCAGCTTTACTGTCGTGGTAGGCCATCTTTTAATATCTGGCAAATAGCTGCTGGACTATCTACGGGTGGTTAGTAGTAAGGGATGAATGCAACTTTGTGGCTCCACCTTTTATATTCAATATACATACTTTGTCAAGGATTTTTGTGAGTTGGTAAGTCACAAGACTTATAAATTGCAAGAACTAGTCTTTATTTACTGTCTGTCTGTATTTATATACTTTATTAAACACAATAGTGCACGTAATAACATAAGTGTTTCACGCATTACGCCCATAAATCTTTTGTGCCATTGTCAGAGAGGGTAATGTGAATAAATTAACAATAACCCTTCAAAGACCTCTGTCTGGTCTCTAATGGGGTACTTAATCATTTCTGTCGTGTTTAATAATAATACAACAATAATAATACCAGTTCTATACAAGAACTGGTATTATTATTGTTATGAAGCTTTCAGTTTTCAGGATTATTTATTGAGACGGAAAGGGTAAGACAAATTATAATAAATTGTAATGTTAGAGATAACATTCACATAAATTTGTTGTAAGAACCAAGATTAGTGGCTGTACGATCGCGCTTGATGTATTGAATTTGAGAAAATACTTTACTTGATTTATAACTTTATTTGTAGTGTAATAAACATTAATCTGAGGTGACATACACTGACACTAATTAACATTCCGATCCTGTGCAACTTGTTTTACTTTTATAACTTGCAACTACTCGTACTTACTACATAAACATGCTTCTTATACGAAGTGTATGAAGCTAGCTACCACTCCTACATTTATTCAAGTCGGATTATTTTCAACCGACTTTATAAATGGATGAGGTTCTCACTTTGACTGTATGTTTTTTTGTATGTTACGCAATTACTCAGCCAATTATGAATCTATTTTTATGATTCTTTGTTTGTGTGGTAGATCAATATTACCCACCTTAATTTGAACCTCATTGTGTTACATGCTCGAAAACTGATGAAACTTTTAAATAATAATAATAATTTTATATAATAATATTTTAAAATAATAATAATAATTTCATTAATTAAAAAAACCTGTGCCGTGTGGGGACGGCCGTATAGAATACATTTCCCCACCGCTAACAGGAAGCGTGTCGTAAGAGTCGACTAATTCCTGTAGCACGAGACGGGCAGCAGCGTATGCGAGCGAAATCTTATAAAAAACTGCGCTTGTCAACCTGCCTGTCAACCGTAGCGAATATTGGCAATCCCCCCCGATGAAAGTCATTGGGGGAGGCCTATGTTCAGCAGTGGACGTCTTATAGCTGAAATGATGATGATGATGATGAATAATTAACCAAGAGACCGAGAGACTATAAGAATGACAGGTGTTCCGTTGTCTCATCAATATGCCGGCAACCAATCCATCAAGTTCCTTTCCATAGACCCGGTATAGTTTCTATCTTATCTCCAATAGTCCTTGCACCTAGCAGGTGCTGTCTTTGGCTGTATCTTCTCAATATTACAGGCAGAGGTAGTATCTGCTAGGTGTACATATCCCGGCTCTTCATCGTATCTCAAAGGGGCCTCTACGTTCCAAAGGGACCGGCCTCCGTACCGTTATTTACCATAGGAGAGATACAATAATAATAATAATAGACGTGATATCACTCTCTACAATAAAAACGATGATATTGCATAAATAATTGACATAGCCATTCCAAACATTCATAATTTGCAACGTACAATAGCTAAAAAGTTGTCTAAAAACTTTTAAAAGACGAGATTAAACGAATGTGGTGTAACATTGTGATTTTGCGATTTCGATGTTGGTCCCATAGAAAAAGTTGATGTAATTTAGCCTTAGAATAACCCCTTAAAGTTTTATTTCACCTTTTCGTTACACCCTGTATAGGCCAATAATGTTATTATTGACGTTCATAAGTGGCAGTTTTCTGTCCTAAACTGAATAAATGATTTTTGACTTGACTTTAATAAGTGACAACACCGGCACGGCTATTCAACATAGCGGCTATAACTATCATATTTTTACAGTTAGTGTCGATACATTGCTATATCATTATATATATATCATATCATATCATTATCATATCGTGTTTTGGTGCTCATGTTAGGAAGATTGAGACACAAAAGTGTAAGAAAATAATAATAAAAATATTTTCTTCACAATCTTACAAAAGGCAGACAGCAATAAATTGTTAACAAATAGAGAAGAATTAAAATTGAGTTTGTGAGCCTAAATTTTACGTAGCGTTTGCAAACTATAAAGTTATAAAAGTTTGTGTTGGTATTAAAACTTGTAATAAATAAACATTGAACAACATCAGATACATTGCTCTGATCCTATAAGAAGTAGCCAAATCGCTTGTGTTAAAAAAATCAGAAACAAAGACGGTTACACAACACTGATCCCGAGACAATATAGAAAAGTAAAGAAGTTCGGCGATGATGGACCCAAAAATTTACGAAGCCGTGCTTGTTAGAAAACATGGTAAAAAGTTAGGCAGGATTAACAGATTTTGCCCCTAAAATTTCATATTTTTAAAAGCTGGGAATCAGATAATATATTACTAACAATTTTTGGGTTTGTTTAACAAAATTTCATTTTGGAACGAGTTTAAGTATGCTTAAATCGATTTTAGACTAATTCGGAACACTTTTGATGAAGAAAGTCGTCTGTCAAAGTCAGTTATGTCAATGTCAGATTGTATTGTGAATGTGATATTTTATTTGTAATAAGTTATGCAAAAGTGTATGCCAAAATATTGTTTGTAAAGTGTAGATAGCTTATTCGGTTAAGCTCTTGCAGTTAAGTTTTACTTAGGAATTCAATTTATTTTAACGCTAATTGGACGTAACACAATAACCCATAATATAACCTCACCATTTCATGTTTTCACATAAATCTCTTGAATCCCAGCTATGAGAGGATAAGAACTTTTTGTTAGCCTTGCTTAGTTGTACGAGAAGCAGCTAATTTCATTAATGAATGGGGCAAAATTTGGGTCCAACGCTTTATAGAAGCTTGCCATTCTTCTTTCTACATTGACCGACCGGGAATCGAACCCAAATGGTATAGTGTAATAAACTAAAAGAAATGATCCAGCCAAATTTTAAAAGCGAATCCTGATCTAAACAGCCGAACATATCCACGCGGTAATCACCGCATGCTACCGACTGCCCCCTCCCTAAAGATTAATTGCCCCCTCTCCACTCGCCGACGCAGCGGTCAATAGTTACACAATGAAGTTGAATACAGTGCGTTTCTTAAACTGTAACTGAAGTGCAATAAACAATATTTTGGTCTACATATATACAGGGTGTTAGGTAAATGGTATAACAAGCCGAAACTAGCCCATGTTAACATATGCATATAAATGCTATGGTGTAGTCATAAATTTGATGTCAACATCTTTAAAAAAAAAAATTTCGTACAAATCGGATTCTGAGAATTATGTTTTGATTTCTACCTTCACCATAGCATTTATATGCATTTTTTATTTATTTATTTATTTATTCAACCAAACTTATATCTATCATTACAGGCTACATTTACAGTTTTTTGTTCTTTGCATAGTTCAATTAAGTTACTGATTCTGAGCCAGAGAGTTACAGAACTCAGAAACAACGACAGTACCACAATACCCAGACCCAATATATAGGGCAATATAGGCAATATAGCAAAGTAATTTTTCTACATTGACCGACCGGGAATCGAACCCGGAACCTCAGAGATAGCGACACCAAGTCCGGTATAGGTTTTACGGAAAATTTTACCAGGTCATTTCTACTTCAGCTTGTTTATCCTTTGAGCTATATTTATAACTTAACGTCTCATTCTGTAGTTTCAGCTACTAAGTTCACATAAAATAAATATACATGCTGACTTTGGACCTACTTCGTCTGCCTTTATTATGATTTCTAACTCTAATCTCGATATACGGTCGATTGGCGATATGCTTTGGGCTTTGTTTTGTTGGATTTATTGCTTTTAGTTGTTAGTTTTGCGTTTTTAGCCATTCTTCTTTAAATTAAAAGGCCATTATTTATACCATTTTTTTTCAGTAAGCTTTATGTTTGAGTGTGGCGCTAGGATCGACCTGTCGGCGATGACAACTAAAAGTATCGACACGCGGTGGCAGTTGAATTGACCTGTCATCGATGACAGCGTCAAATATCAACACGAGGTGGCTCTGGTGTTACTCGGCGGTGCGAGCGCACTATTGCTCCGGCCGCCATCGAGACAATATCCATTTGCATCACGGCCTTACCTGCTCTGTTCTGTTGTACATCATTTGAAAATAATTAAAAGGATCACCAAATTACTGTTGCGGGTTTTATTTTGTGGTTTCTGCGACGATGAACGAAGCCGAAGATTCTGCCCCTGAACACGTGGATGTCGGGGCTCCGTTAAATAAAATAAATATTGGACAACACATACATTGCTCTGATCCTAAGGTAAGTACAGTACTTGTGTTGAAGAAAACAGAAACAACGACGGTACAACACCAGCCAGACCTGAGACGACATAGAAATGTTCGTTTTCTTGACCGGGAATCGAATTTGGGAAAAAAAGTCAAGCGTGTTGGCCTCTGAGCTACTGAGGTCGTCAATGTAATTTCTTATGACATGTGTATGACTTTAAACAAAGAAGATGGCTTTAGCTGTCATTTGTAATACCAATGATTCAACCGTATTGTGAAGTAGTTTTGTAAATTACTTTTAAGTTAGTGATAAGTAGGTAACAAAGACAAACCTGTGTACGAAATGACATTTGCTTTGTTTGATCGCTGTGATCGTGAGCAAAGCCTTTTTATACCTACCTAAGATATTTTATTTACAGTTAGTATAAATGACGAGTCTTAGGTACTCAAAATAATCTAAAATCCATTAAAAATAATTTTAAGTTTAGTTTTTTAAATATTTTTAATATAACTAGTACAACTGATTGTAAAACTTTGCGTATAATGCGTAATTTTTTTATGCGATAGACCAAGATGTTGACTTACTATAATTAAAATTGAAGTGCTTTGATTAAACTGTATCCAAGTGGTGTACCAATCAATGATCGCTTAATACCAATCACAAAATAATAAAACTTGTCCGTCCAATGTCACACGGACAGGTCACAATTATCGTGATTAACGTCCCGAGTCCGACCCGACGAGCGAAGGGTTGATTGGAAAAACTAAATCCCTTGTAATGACAGGGGAGGGCCGCTTGTGGTCGAGGGATGTTTTAAACGATTGCGATAGATAGACAGGCTTCGTTCATGTTGGTGGCTCCCCGTGTAGGTAGTACGTCAATATTCGTGTCAATATAGGGTGATTTAAGGGGGATCAATCGGGCGGCTGAAATGTTGTACGTTTTTTTTTATCAAATGAGATTCGCGGCTGCAGTAATAATAATTTTACTGAAAACATTCTCTTCATTAATCAAATAGCTGTGCTCGCGGCTTCGCTCGAGTGGAATACGGGGTTTCAAACTCTATTTACTCGCTTTGGAGGTGGAATAAAAATAGTAGCCTATGTCCTTCACTAGGGCGAACCCTAGCTAATTCGAAATCGGTTCACCTTTTACGACAAAAGTAGCCTATGTCCTTTTCCAAGGTCCCATCTATCTCTATAATGAAATTTATTGAAATTGGTTAATCGGTTTAGGCGTGAAAACGTAACAGACAGACAGAGCACCTTGCCCAAGTCAAGTTGGTCATTAACTCTGCCCTAATTGGGTATTTTATCAGTTTTATTTTAACTGTCGGCCCTCTGCCACAAGGCTACACTGCTAATCCCACCGCTGTGGGCGGGATTACTAGAAGCCAATAACTGGCGTTGGTGTCTAACGAGCGATTTAATGGCTATACGGCTTAATCCTGAGCTGTGGTAGACGGACAGACACTGGTTTTCGTTTGTTCCAGTAGAAGTTAGAAGCATAATATTTAAATAAATAATTAAATTGTATTCACAATCACACCAATTATCTAACCCTAAACTAAGCAAGGCTTGTGCCGTGCCGTGTGAGAACGACCGTAAAGAATACAATTCTCCACCGCCAACAGGGGTGTGTCGTAAGAGGCGATGAATTCCTGTAGCACGAGATGGGCAGCAGCATCTGCGTGTGAAATGGTATAAAAAATTACGGCCGCCATCCCGCCTGCCAAGCTTTGCGAGTATTGGCAATCCCCCCTGATGAAGATCATTGGGATCAAGATGAAGCCTTAGTTCAGCAGTAAACTTTCTATGGCTGAATTGATGATGATTCATGATGTTAGGTGGTACTAAGAAAATAATTTTGAAAGGGGCGCACCCAGACCCGAGTTAATTTAGAAAGTTTGTTTACCTGAACAGAGAACCGAGCCAGGTACTCTTAATCAAGACCATTAATCGCGTCACTACTCCAAACGTGATTAACATGAATTAAATTTGTTTAAAAAACTTAACACATCATGAAAACTTTAAACTTGAGATAACATTTATTAACTAAGTTGTATCCCAAACAATGTAAACTAATATAACACGATTTAAACTTGCTCTGTTGTAAACTTAGTCAATAGCAACTTCGTAGCGTAATTAATATCATATTATCTGTCAACGTCGGGTTTGTTATGGCTAATTTAATTTTACCTAGAACTTCCGTGATGAGTCTGAAGTGTGTTACCTGTAACAAATTAATAAACAGTCGTTATTCTTAAAACTAATGAGGTGCTTGTAGCTCAGTGAAGAGCTTCGGTAGTAATTACTAAAGTTAAGCACTCACGCCGTGGTTGTAATAGGATGGGTGACCATTGCGACCAAGTATAAATCAGACTTGACGCATGTAGTCGTAGTAGGAAGAAGATATTTTAAAGAAAATAATTATGCGCCGTTGCGGGCTGTGTAGTATATTGTTAAGGCGTCATCCTCTCTGCCCACAATACCTATCTTATTGTTGTGCCATACAGGGTCTATAATGATCTGTTTTACGTACCTATTTATAACACCTGTGTAACATTATAGAATGCAATAAATATATTGAATTGAATTGAATAAGGCACTGCGCAGATGACGGGGCGGGGCGGACCTGACAATTTCGCCGCGAATGATAGAACAAAGGGAATTGTATACTGCCAACACAAACGACGGTCAAAAAGACCGCGCCGCCAATACCCGCTGGGTATGCAGTGGCGCGGCATGACCGTGGCTGCCCGCCGTGGATCGCACAAACTAGTTTGTACGCACTAACGCACACGGCGGCGCGGGCAGCTAGCATAGTCCGCGCCGCACGCTCTACTAGAATGATCGTCCTGAACTGACCGTCGTGTGCTTTAAGTTCGCGGCGCGGGCAGCCACGGGCATCGACGGGCAGACGCGGTCTTTATTGCTTCGCGGTCAAAAAGACCGTTTCGCCCCGTCATTCATTTGTGCAGCACCTCAAAGGCTTAGGTCCGCGTGTTGGGGTATCTACCCCTGGGAAAATACATGACCCAAATTCAATGCCAAACTATCCGAAGAATAATGCTAGCCTATCATGGTAATGATCACTACAGTATTTATGATTCCTTATATGTTTTAAGTTACAGGTCTTTCAACTCAATAGCTGAGCCTACACGAGGTGACCTAGTCAATAAATCCTTACGTCTCATTACACGTTGGCAATTTTTCAGTGCGCCCGCTATTTGTTCAGCTCAAGTTATTTGTCAGTAAATAGAGGCTAACAAACAGCTTAGATTTTGCTCTGTAAGTATAATTATGCGTATGAAGAGTTATTACCTAGCAAAGAATAACATCGTACCATATCGTATTTCGCAAGGTTTTAGGGAGCCACATTATAAATTGCGAGGATAACTTTCACATAAATTTTAAGAGAAAACAAGTTTTTATATATACATTTTGTTTAAAAGATAAGGGAGCTAAATTTAATAAATACAATACTACAAAACTAAAAAAACTTCTCCAGACACATTATACAGGGTTTGCAAAATAAAGGTGTACCTTCGTTTTTTTTTGTTCCGGTGAACTTCGTACTGCCTCGTTTTTTTTTTTGGTGAATTTTTCGATGTTATAATAATTATTCTGCTATTCTGGATTGAGACAAATCCAAAAAATCAGCCCAGTTCTTGACTTATAAATGGTGTAACTAACCCGACTTTATTTTATATATACATATATATAAATATGAAAATAAAGTTTGTTTTTTACGTAGATCGATTTAGTTACTGATTCTGAGTGGTCCCTGAAAAATTGGTACTACCGTGAAATGTAACCCTGTATATACACAGCTAATGACAAAAAGTTTTGGTTTTGATTTTGGTGCTGGCTCTATTGTTGTAGTATTTGGATTCTTAATTTCATTATAAAAGTACTTATTTGATTTCTCAATAATCCGTTATGCTTTACATAAATTCTAAAACCCAAGACACAATGTAAAGAAGAATAAACCAAGTCCCTTAGATTACAGATTGTACTGCCAATACAATTTTGTACAAAAATAAATGCAAATTGCTCTTCTTCGGGCCTCAAGCTTAATCTCTGAAAAGATCAACCAATTTCCAAACAAAAAAGCCTGGGACATAGCACTCAAGGAATCAGAAACGTCTGACATCCAAAAAAACACCTTATACTGATGGATTAGAGTCGACAGTTGGATATGGGAACACCTAAGGGAATTGTTGAAGAAATGTAAATCATATTGAGAGGGGTAAGAGTGCATATTTGAATGCATTTCGAATGTGCTCCAGACTGCTGGATTCAATATTGTTGAGAGGCCAGGGTAGAAGGCAGACATGCATTGAATTGTGTTGAGACTTCGAGGAAATTCGAATTCTTTTTCTGGTTTCCAATTGTGAATAAAACATTGGTTCTATTACGAAAATTAGCTAGCAATTTTATTTGAGAAATATTACGGCATCATGAAAAATACTTGCAAAAATATAAAATTATGAGAAACTAGCTTTTACTTGCGATTCGTAGCACATTCGTCGGATTTGTACGCTACTCCGTTTTTATGGATTTTTGCTAGAATTTACTTGCTACTAATTGCTAGAGTAAGTAATTAGTTGTAAACGTTTATTTCGCTGCAAACACTACATCGAGTCATTAAACATAGAAACATATTTTTTGAAATTGTACAAAAAACAGTGATAACAGCAGGACGCGAAGAAGTACGAGGTTAATTTTCTAAACTGAGTAGAAACACTTAACCTTAAGCCAGTCAAATAATTTATTTTTAAATATATTTAGAGAAAGTTCAGTCAATGAATAAGGAAGTTTGTTGAATATTTACAGCTTGAATAACAGTTTCTTTCAAACATGATTTTTTTATTTGCTTTAAGTTTGTTAAATTTTTTCTCTTATTCTCTTTTTGGTTATATATGCCCTTAGCGATTCCGAGAGTGGGGAGCACTGGCGTTCTGTAATACAGGCTCCCACCTAGTTCAGACGTCAGTCTCTTCCAATCTTTACCTATTATTTGTAATTGTCCTCTATACTCAACTGTACCTAAGATTGTGAAGAGAAATAAACTTTTTTGTTATTATTATTCGGGTACGCATTTTGGGCAGCATCAGTCTTCCTGGATGTCATATTAACCTAGTTGCGTAGTCAAGTTTTATGTAAAAATAACTATTTAAGTTTCAACAAAAACACAACACTCCATTAGATATATTAACGGAAGAGAGAGCAAATTCAGTTTTGGGAACAGTGTATGTGATGTTGTCCAATATTTTATATGATTAATTATCTTAGTATGTAATCAGAGGCATGCAATCTAACCACCCAGCTTCGAGTACTCTCATTGTTCCACGGCCATTCATCCGGCTGATTTACTGGCACTAGCGCACATACGATTTAGTGCCACATCGGTTTAGTGTGCACTAAACACTCTTAGCTTTAATTGTAGACATTAGTGCCTGGATCTAGCTTGTAGCTGGAATCGACGGAATTGGAATAGTTTAACTAAGAGTTAGACAAGTCAAGTTTTTTTTGACATGGTTGTTAGGTATTTTTACGATATTTTTCCTCACCTTCGAGCAAGTGGCATAAATCCAAACATAGATTCTTAAAATCGAAAGGTACGGGGGAATGAATGGGAATTTAAGACCCACGGATTGGAGAGACTTCGACCACTAAACTACCTCCGTTATTTATGTGGAATAATGAATAAATTATTATAATGAGTCCGACAGATGGGCCCAAATCATCACCCGATGGGTACCTATAGACGGCGGTCGCCGAAGAGGTTGACCCAAAAAAAGATGGTGTGACGACTTGGTTAACTTAACGAGGGATTGGGAGTCATTGGCGATAGATAGAGATCGATGGAAGAGTCTGGGGGAGACCTTTGCCCAGCAGTGGGATTGAACAGGTTGATAAAAAAAAATGAGTCGATCATAAGTAACCTCTTTTATTTTCTTCTATGTACACAAAAATGAATATCTGTTTCCCTTGGTCATCGCATCACGTGTAAAAGGATGGAACAATTTTGCTAAATCTTTTTGTGTTGTGTTAATTATTGCCAGGAGAAGGCTCTTAAGGATGAAAAAAAATACGAAATGGATTTTTTTAATGAATTAACAAAAGACCATGCGAACGAAGTCGCGGGCAACAGCTATATATTAATAGAAACATAATATATGATACCTTTGTAAGGCAACAGTCAACTGCAGTAGTAATTTGCAAATCCACGTCAGGATGGTAGCGAATAAGCCTCAACTGAATTTAGCTTAAATTTTAATTACAAAGGAATCCGGGGCTTTCGACTGAGCTTTACAAAGCTTTGAGCTTTTTACAACTATGCGGAACATTTCAACATTCACCTTTGTTATTGTTAATGTATTTTATGTCTGAAGGATGCGAAATGCAAAATTTGTATTATCATATTTTTATATTTGAATAACCGTATGGGGACGGCCGTAAAGAGTACACTTCCCCACCGCCAAGAGGAGGCGTGTCGTAAGAGGCGACTAATTCCTGTAGCACAAGACGGGCAGCAGCATCTGCGTGCGAAATGATATAAAAAACTGCGCTCGCCAACCCGCCTGCCAAGCGTGGCGAGTATTGGCAATCCCCCTGATGAAAGTCATTGGGGGAGGCCTGTGCTCAGCAGTGGACGTTCATGGCTAAAATGATGAAATTATGATATTTGAATAGAAGTGCTTGTAGTAACCCCTGCCGATATTTTTAAGTGTCTTCTCAGTCTATAAAGTCAGCAAATTCATTACCAAACATGCTTGCCAGTCAAAGTATATAATATTTAACTTAGTTAATAAATAAAAAATGTAGGAAAAATTTTCGAAAACATTTTTCATTGCGACTTTATCAGCATGTCCAAAAAAACTTGTTGCAACTAAAAGCAAATATCATTTATCAGGGCTGAGAGCATACTACTACGATTTGATTTTGTTTCAGGAAAATAGTTAGCCTCAAATTTAGATTTTCATAAAATAAATAATGAAGATGAGTATACACAATATGAGGACAGCGTTCTGTAAATTGTTTTAGCGCGCGCGTTCTGTAAAAGCTTGCAGATTACGAATCTGTATGTGGCCGAAAAGTGTTTTACCTCCTTTAAAATCAGGTAAATGCTTTGACGACCGTCTAGTGTAGTGGTTAGCGCTCTGGAATACAAAGGCGAATGTTTGTGTGATGGACACGAGCATTTGTACCTAAGTCATGGATGTTTATAAAAGTATTTAAGTATGTTTATCCTGTATCTAGTCGCCATAGTATAAGCTTTGCTTAGTTTGGGGCTAGATAATTGGTGTGATTGTGAAAACAAGTTATTATTTGAAGCCATTTTAATGCTTATTTTAGTGATAATTTTTAATGTATTATTTACTATCACGTTTTATTTTTAAACTAAACTCTAATTAAGTCCTAAATACTATAAAATTCAAATCTGATTAGATAAAATGGTGGCTGGACCTAGATACTTGAAATTTTGCTTGTAGATCATAGATTCGAGACATCCGACACAATATAGAAAAGTTACATTGAGAATTGGGAATCCACCGGGAATCAAACCCGGGATCTCAAAGGTAGCGAGCCTAAGTCCAATATGCTCGCCTCTCTACTCGGGTCGTCGCCATGATATAAGGTGGCCCGTGGGTGCTCCTCTACTAGAATTCAGGTTTTAAGCAAACAGTGACAACCTACAACTTCAGACCCTTAAATTACGAATACACAGTCACGGTAAAAAACTCTTCATCATCTTCATCATTTCAGCCATAGGAAGTCCACTGCTAAACACAGGCCTGCCCCAATGACCTATCATCGGGGGGGATTGCTAATACTCGCCACGCTTGGCAGGCGGGTTGGCGAGCGCAGTTTTTTTTATAAGATTTCGCAGACAGATGCTGCTGCCCGTCTTATGCTACAGGAATTAGTCGCCTTTTACGACACTGCTCCTGTTCGTATTCGTGCTGAAGTGTATTCTTTACCCGTCCCCACACGACACAAAACTTAACTACTTAAATCTTTTAAACCACAAACTATCTAAGCCACTATCATATATCCCAACTCCAAGCAATTAATTTCAGGCCCGGTCACTCGAAATCCAACTTCCCGCCTTGGTTGCACTAATTTCAGCCTTAGACGTTCGGTTTAGAATAAACCCCGTTATTACTCTAGCAGACGATGAGCAGCCTAAATAGATAACACAAGAAAAAAGGCGTGAAGAAATTGTAGTATTTTTTCTTAGCCGGTCTCACAAAAAAACGTATTCGTTGCCCTTTTTTTTTTCCAAAGATACTAAAATAGATATACAATGTGTATTATCGAAACTTGATCAAACGAAATGTGCCTAGATTTAGGAATTAGTCGACTCTTACGACACGCCTCCTGTTTGTGGTGAGGAAGTGTATTCTTTACGGCCGTCCCCACACGGCACAATTTATTAATTATTAATTACTATTATTAATTATTACTATTATTAATATATTATATATTATTATTAAAATATTATATATTATTATTAATTTATTAATTACTAATAATTATTATTATTCGATTACAAAATAATTTTAAAAAAGTAAATTTAAATAAATAAGCTTTGTTAGGTATGCTTACTCGTATAAAGTTATGCATTTGCCTTAAATTTCTGTATGCATATTTTGTGTAGTGATGTTACGGTTCTCCCGTAGCTTTGTATGAGATGACTTCAGTAATTGGTCGGGTAATACCCAGTTGGCAAGTAGGTCAGCTCTCGGGGGAGTAATGGAGAACTGCGCTTAAGATTATTCCAGTTTTTGTTCGAGTCTCAGGGGCATCCCTTGTATCCGGATAAGAGAATATAAAAATTTCCATTCGAGTTTCAACGGCGTTAATTTGACCTATTTAACTCGTTTTGTGATCGTTAATGAACTTTAAGCATTGTGTACTTGTTTGTTTTCAAAATGGTAGTTTTTAGTCTTTTTCTTTAGGGATTCGGGATCGCAATTAGTTCATGTGTTGCTTAGATGTTAGTTAATGATAAGGTTTTTTGGTCGCTTATAAATAATATTAAAATGTCCCACAGTGGAATGTCAATAATTGTCATTTTAAAATTAAACACAATAATATAATGTCACTATGTTATGTATTATACGATTAACACCATCAATCCAGAATCAAGTGCTGAACATGTTTTCATCGAAAACAATATTTAAAGGCCAATGACTACATCTATCTTTTATCAGATCGTCCACTGGGCAAACGGATCTTTCCACTGCATTTTCCAGTATGTGAACTCCACTAAAGAATCTTTCAGACCCAGCAGTTATCAGTACTTCTCACTACGTAGCCAATGCTACTTTATCTTGCATATATCTGCGGCCTTAGTTTTTCTACTGATTTTATCCTAAACAGTTATAACCCTCTCTGGATGAGATGAGATGAGACGCTGGATGCAGGCTGCTTCCAAACGGCCAATCTGGAAGTCAATGGGGAAGGCCTATGTTCAGCAGTGGACGTCCTATGGCTAAATATGATGATGACGATGAACCGTCTCTATTATACATTGAGTTTGTAGTTAAAATATTTCTAGATTTCAGAAAAAACAGTAAAGGTAATTATTATCAATGTTAAAAATTTTTAGAAGATAGAAAACTTGTAAAACCGCACTATTGCTGATGAAATATCCATAGACCATGCAAACAAGGCTAATAAACTAGCAAGACATAAAAGCATGAGCAAGATTTAAATGCAGACCACATGTTTAAACAAAACCTCGGAAGCGGGGGAATAAACAATTCGAACAGCACTAACAAATAGAAAAAATCGTATGCACATTTCTATTTGCAAAGACTCGGAGAATCCAATAACGAGAGACGTCTCACGCGAATTTCACCGATACCCAACTGATATAGAGTTTAAATTTGTAAAACAAAGCAGCCGCATTGGTCCTGTGGATATTTAAACGGATGGAATACGTCTTTCACTGCCAGTTTGTTCTGTGCTCTGCTACCAATGGATTTAGAACCTTATTGATAGTGCTTGCAGAACATATTTGTTTGGAGTCGAAACGAGAATCAATATAGCAAAGAGGATTGCGAACGCAGCGTCAGTTTAAACTGTAAAATATTTCATAAGGTCATAACAAGTTGCTTGTTTTACAACTACTGCGATTTATCATGTGAGAGTGGAGTACATGATTAGCTTAGCAATACTTTATGGTAAGTTTATTTATTTAAGTATTTTAAACTTTATTGCACATTTGTTTTTTGAATAAATTAGTTTTTAACTTTTTTATTAGAAAAAATTCTACAAAATGGCGGATATAATGCTAATTAGCATTCCCTACCCGTCATCCCATAATCAAACAAAGAAGTACAGATGGTGCAATAAAAAGAAATATAATTTTTAATTATTTTTTTTAGCATTCACAATAATGCTAGTTTATAAAAATAATTTTACTTGAAAAATTTTTTCAACTGCCTCTGGTGGGTCCACGACCTACGACCCACGACCTTTCGCTATCTGGGCGACTGATCTTCCAACTGAGCTACGGAGGTCATTGGTCATTTGTTGGCAAATTTCTTTAAGTGTTTATAGCTGTTCGTAAGCCAGCATTGGCTGGATCTTGGATTTAATACCCACAAACATCCGAAAGAAATATTATTGCAAATATCCCACCAGACGCAATTGAATTTTTTTTTCAATTAAAATTATTTTCCTTGGTAGGATTAAAAATTTCAAAATAGGCAGATGGGGCGATACTTTATATTTATGGATACACACTATGGATGTGCTATGGCCACTTCCAGTTAATTGTGTATGTGTGGGATTAAAATCAGCAAGTCCGAATGCACTATCAATATTGTTTATTCACAATACACAGAACATACAAGAAGGAGTACATAAAAGAGACGAATCTACGCAGTAGAAGTCAAAGTACGATGCACAAAACATGAGAAGAAGAACGCGTACAATAAAACGTCGAAATTCGAATTACGTAACCGAGCGCGTAGGCATCGGCGGCGCGGCGAAGGACACGGGTCATACGTCAGACGATGTTCTCTAGACTGGCGAGCATTCGCGATGCGCGGGAGCGAACGAACTTCCGATCGGTGCGCCGTGCGCGCGCGTAGCTATAGCGCATCGATGTTCAACGCCCGCCGCATACTACGAGTATCGCGCGGGTTTGCTCGTGCAATTAATTTTATTTATGCTTGAGTGCTTTTATGTTATTAATGACGTAGAAGTGTAATGAATGAATGTATTATGTGTAATATTGAAATGAACTGTATTTTGAATTATAAATAAATATTTTAGTGTAAGTGTTTAGTGTTATATTATTTAAATAAATATGTTTAATATTGTAAATATGCTGTTATAAATATTATGAATGTAAATAATTATTGTAATGAATGTGTTGCCCACATCACTCCCCTCCAGAGACCTGGTTAAGGGCGATAAAAATCGGGAAAATGAACTTTCCTTCCAGATCTAGTAGTTTTTGTCACTGGAGAGTTGTAATTTTTGGGTTGTACTGTAGGTGGATCATATGATGATGATGCGTCTTTTGATGCTGTGGATGTGTCGTCGGACAGTAAGTAGGCTGGTTTAAGGCGGTCTATGCTTACTGTCACGTCTTTATTTTTGACGCAAATTTTAAAGTATTTAGCACCTCTTTTTAGCACTTCATGTGGGCCTGTATAGGCTGGTTGGAGTGAGCCACGAAGCGCGTCTTCCCTAAGAAATACATGGCTGCAAGTGGCAAGTTCCTTAAACACAAAGATTTTATTTTTCGTGTGGTGCTGAGTTAGGACTGGGCGTATATTCTCGGCAAAAGATTTAATACGAGCTGTAAAATCGTTGATGTCGGTAGTGTAACCAGAGATATCGTGGCCAAAAAATTCGCCAGGTAGACGAAGCGGCTCGCCGAACATCAGTTCAGCTGATGAGGACTGGAGGTCTTCTTTAAAGGCGCTCCTGATGCCGAGGAGAACGAGAGGTAAGTTCTCAACCCAGTTAACGTTAACGTGGCAGGTGATTGCTGCTTTCAATTGCCTGTGAAAGCGTTCCACCAAGCCGTTACACTGTGGGTGATATGCAGTAGTCCGGCGGTGGTCGAATCCTATGGACTTGGACAACTGCTGGAAAAGTGCCGATTGGAATTGTGCACCGCGGTCAGTAACGACGTTGGTTGGACAGCCGTATCGAGATACCCAGCAGGAGACAAACGCTTTGGCTACAGTTTCGGCGGTGATATCGGTAAGTGGGACAGCTTCCGGCCATCGCGTGAAGCGATCGACGGCTGTGAGGCAATACCGATAATCACCAGCGGGCGGCAATGGGCCGATCAGGTCTATATGGACATGTTTAAAACGCGCAGGAGGTAAGTCCAGCGTACCTAAAGGTGACGAGACGTGTCTACTTACTTTTGAACGTTGACAGTTCAAACATGCCTTAGCCCACTCACGGCAGTTTTTGCGCATTAATGGCCAGACAAAGCGTTGGGCAACGAGTTTGGTTGTAGCGTTGGGTCCTGGGTGGCTCAATGAATGGAGGCAATTAAATACCTGCTGACGCAGTTGCTTCGGGACGAAAGGTCTGGGGGCCGGTGTACTGACGTCGCAGTATAGTTCCGTACGGCTGCCAGGCACGCTCGTCTTTATCAAGCGAAGTGAAGTTTCACCTTCTAGGTGAGTTGCGAGTTCGGAATCTGTGGCTTGAAGCTTGGCCATTTCTTCGAGATCGACTGGTATCTGCAGTTCATTAATCCGAGAAAGGGTATCTGCAACAACATTGTTAGCACCCGATATGTGCTGGATATCGGTAGTGAACTGCGAGATAAAGTCGAGGTGTCTATACTGACGCGGAGAACAGTTACTTTTGCGCTCGTGGAATGCGTAACACAGTGGCTTGTGGTCAGTATAGATTGTGAAATGGATCGCCTCTAGCATATGGCGGAAGTACTTAATGCTCTCATAGATCGCAAGGAGCTCACGGTCGTATGGTGAGTACTTCGTTTGTGACGGGCTCAACTTCCGTGAAAAAAAAGCTAGAGGGTCCCAAGTTCCTTCCTTATGCTGCTGCAGGACTCCACCTATCGCCGTATCGGAGGCGTCAGTCACCAATCCTAACTTAGCTTGCGTATCGGGGTGAGCCAACAAAGCTGCATTGCACAGGCTCTTCTTGCATTCCTCAAAGGCTTGAAGTGCGTTCCCCTCTATGGCGACTGGATGTGAACCTTTGACAGAACCGGTTAGTAAGGCATTCAAAGGCGTTTGGGTTTGAGCGGCGTTTTTCAAGAATCGCCTATAAAAATTCACCATTCCCAAAAATCGACGGAGTTCTCTGACGGTCTTTGGGACTGGGAAATCAGCGATGGCTTGAACTCTGCCGTCAACCGGTCTGGTGCCCTTTCCAGAGATTTGGTAGCCCAGGAACGTGACTTCAGAAGCACCGAAAACGCATTTGGCAGTGTTGATCAAAACGCCGTAATCTCGCATGCGTGTGAAGAGCTGATGCAGGTGTTCTTCGTGTTCCTGGGCTGACCTGCTGAAGACTAAAAAATCGTCCAAATATGGGTAACAGAAGTCGAGTCCGCGCGTCATTTCGTCGACAAACCTCTGGAAAGTTTGGCCTGCGTTACGTAGACCAAACGCCATAAAAGGGAATTCATACAAACCGAAAGGTGTAGTAAGTGCAGTCTTCGGAATGTCGTCTTTGAAGACCGGGATCTGGTTGTATGCTTTCACTAAATCTATGGTGGAGAAGATCGTACAACCAGTCAGACTGTGTGAAAAGTCATGGATATGTCTGATCGGGTATTTGTCAGGTATAGTCCGAGCGTTAAGTAGTCTATAATCTCCACATGGACGCCAACCATTGTCCTTTTTGGACGCAAGGTGGAGCGGTGACGCCCATGGGCTATCTGAGGGACGGATTGTCCCGTTGGCTAACATAGCGTCGAACTCTTGTTTTGCTATCTTGAGTTTGTCTGGGGCAAGACGTCGAGGTGAGCATGAGACAGGTGGGCCTGGTGTGGTGCGAATGTGGTGTGTAGTAGTGTGTCGAACGATACCCGGAGTACCAGCAGGGCGTGTTAGTTCCGGATAATCGGACAATATTTTATGATACCTACTATTGCCACCAGTCGAGATTTTTACACTAGAAACGAGACAATCTAGCTTAAATAAAGATGTCACCATACTCACATTGGTTAGACTATCGAGGAGTTTTTGTTTGCTAACATCAACGACGAGACGATAAAACGACAGAAAGTCAACGCCAATAATTGCTTTTGTCACGTCAGCGATAACAAAGCGCCATGGAAAATTGCGACGTAAGCCTAGGTTAAGATTGAGCTGTATGTGACCGTATGTGTCGATAGTCGAACCATTGGCAGCACTGAGATGGTAATTAGTTTTACACAGGCGCTCACGGAGCGCAGATACCGGGTATACACAGATGTCACTGCCAGTGTCTATTAGAAATTGAGTTTTCGTGGTGCGGTCCGTGATGAAGAGGCGACCTGGTGAGCTGTGGCAGTCGTCCGTCGCCATTACTGACTGCCCGGAGTGTTTCCCGTCGCCTTGTAGTCGCAGGGCTTGACGCATTTGCGGGCTTGGTCACCGTGCTTGTGGTGGTACCAGCAGACTGGATGACGTCTGTAATTAGAGTGCGACCGTTGTGATGACGAACGGCCTCGCTGGTTAGGTTGGTGTCGTTCTCGAGATCGTGGGCGGCGGTTGACTTGCGTGGACAGTGCACTTACTTGTCTGGTCAGCTCGGCCACCTGACGCGTGAGCTCGTCGATTGGCGAGGAACTTGCAGCTGCAACCTGCTGTGTTGGCGATGCAATATCGTTGACACGGTCGGCTAGCTCTGCTAGGGCGTCTAGGCTCAACGACGGTTGGCAGGCGATGATAGGTTGCATACCAGTGGGTAGACGGCTCATCCAAATCGTCTTCAAAAAATCGGTCGGTATACCAGGTCCGGCGAGGTGTTGCAGGTGACGGAGAAACTGTGATGGTTTTCGGTCACCGAGCTGCTCGTGCATCAACAGCTGTTTCACCTTATTCTCGCGTGACACCGATAATCGCTTGATGAGTTCAGATTTTAATTTCTCATAATCGGCTGGACCGGTAAGGATGTCCTCGACCTCTGCAGCGTATTGTCTGTCGAGTGTAGCCAAAATGTGGTAAAATTTGGTCGCGTCATCAGTAATTCGCATTATCGCAAACTGACCTTCGACTTGCGCAAACCATATCGCCGGTTTCTCTGGCCAAAATGGCGGGATTCGAATCTGCACGGGCGGCGGCGCTGGTACAGCTGCGCCGGCAATCTCAGGTCGACGTCGTGGCAACGTATTGACATTCTCCTCGCAATCTTCGAAGTCTGTTTTTGACATTTTGTATTGTCTCCTTGTGTGTTCTTGCGGAGGGTCACCAGTATGGATGTGCTATGGCCACTTCCAGTTAATTGTGTATGTGTGGGATTAAAATCAGCAAGTCCGAATGCACTATCAATATTGTTTATTCACAATACACAGAACATACAAGAAGGAGTACATAAAAGAGACGAATCTACGCAGTAGAAGTCAAAGTACGATGCACAAAACATGAGAAGAAGAACGCGTACAATAAAACGTCGAAATTCGAATTACGTAACCGAGCGCGTAGGCATCGGCGGCGCGGCGAAGGACACGGGTCATACGTCAGACGATGTTCTCTAGACTGGCGAGCATTCGCGATGCGCGGGAGCGAACGAACTTCCGATCGGTGCGCCGTGCGCGCGCGTAGCTATAGCGCATCGATGTTCAACGCCCGCCGCATACTACGAGTATCGCGCGGGTTTGCTCGTGCAATTAATTTTATTTATGCTTGAGTGCTTTTATGTTATTAATGACGTAGAAGTGTAATGAATGAATGTATTATGTGTAATATTGAAATGAACTGTATTTTGAATTATAAATAAATATTTTAGTGTAAGTGTTTAGTGTTATATTATTTAAATAAATATGTTTAATATTGTAAATATGCTGTTATAAATATTATGAATGTAAATAATTATTGTAATGAATGTGTTGCCCACACACACTAAACATTGCATAGATTATAAACAAGTATAAATATAAGAGATTATTAGCTAAATACATACATACACTATGAAGATATTACAGATACATAATATAGTAAACAGATAATAATAGGTAATTTTGGCGCAGGTTAAAGAGTTTTTAAGTGAATGCGTAACTATATTAAAAGTAAATGGCTGTTCTTCAATAAGTTATGGATTTACTATTTAATCACAAAACTTGTTATTGCTACATCTCGAAATTACATAATATGGTTTTTGTTTATTTTGTTACGACAGTATTGGGTAAGTTATTATGTGATAATTCAATTCGGGCAATTATTGTCAATATCGTGCATTGAACAACAAGATAAATAAGACCTGTGTCATGTACACTGTGATTGTCGTAACTATTTTTCTGTTTAAGCAAATATTGCAACGCTGCTCTTGTAATAAATAAATACAGTACCACCCAAAAAGGCTAGATAATTTTTAGGGTTCCGTAGCAAATGGCAAAAAACTGAACCCTTATGAATTCGTCATGTCTATCTGTCTGTCTGTCTGTCCGTATGTCACAGCCACTCTTTCATATTTTACGAAAAACCACTTTCAGTCCAACCATTCTGAATTTAAAATCATAAAATGACATTTGTTTAAATTTCAGTGAGTTTGTAATCTTAAAATGACATTTATGTAAATGAATTATCAGTACGCAAACGCAACTGATCACAAACTGTATACATACGGCATACACAAATATTGCTCTCTGTAACAGTAATCCATGAAACGTGTTTTACGGTTAATATCAATATTCACGTTAAATTCTGTTTGCATATTGAAACAGCGGCAGTTGAAATTCCCAGTATGATTTATCTGATGAACGATAATTTTATCTCTTTTGAATATGCGAAAGGTATGCCCGAAATTGATTTCACATTATAATTATTAAAGTCACAATAACGACTCAAATTCTTTCATTGAAAAATTATACGAAAATTTTGATGTCATTCGTATGCTGATTCAATAATGCGTGCAAATAAATTATTTGTGTCGGAGTAATACTTATATTATTCATATTCAGAACTGCCACTGTTGTTATTTAATAAAAACACATAAATTTGATTAATTAGTAACGCATTATTTAAATACAATACGCTTTATAGTAATATAGCAAAGTTATTAGCTTAAAACAGAAAAAAGATAAAGTTTTTAAATAATATGAAATAATCATACATAAAGCAAAACTACTTAACACAATGGAGCAGTAACTCGAAAACAGACTTACAATGAGGTGTGTTCGGTTTCAAATACATTTTTCTAGCTAACCACTAGTTCAAGTCGAGCCGTAGCCGTTATGCAAACGTAATAAGATGGGTAAATTTATTGCAACAAAAAGAGAGAATAATTATTTTAACTTGTAGATCTTCAAGCTGCTCTCAAACAATTTCCTGAATTCTTTTTGGAAATGAAATTCATAATACATTTAACTAATATTTAAATAGTCAAACTATTATAAAATAAGTAAGATTTTGTTTAAAATTGAGCAAACATATAAATAGCAGATATTTAGAGAGCAAGCGATTTTTGATATTTTTCTTTTATAATTCAACAAATCAAAGATCACAAAAAAAATCACAAATCGTTTCAGCCGTTCTCGACTTATAAATGGTGTAACTAACCCGATTTTGTTATATATATATTTATTATATTTGTATGTTAATTGAAATACAACCGATTAGTTACACACAAATAACCCATTTAATCACATTAACAATATCTCGTTAACAGTGATATGTGACTAATAAAGTTTACCACGCTCCAATTTAATTTGGAGATAACGCTCGTTAACGTCTTTCATCATAAATACTGTATCATCTAAATATAACTAGATTCAACGGGTGCAGATATCGTCTCAATAGTTAACAGTTTCCATTCACGTAGGCCTGTCAGAACATGAACATCCATAGAACAACTTCCGACGCAGAATATAGCGATCTAGTTCACTCACAACTTTTGTCTTTTGTGTACGTGTTCCAACCTCGAATTGATAGAAGTTACAAGGTGAATCTAAGTTAGAGCGTTTCAATAACAAAATCGACAGTGACTCGTTCGAGTTGAAAGTCAATCTATTTTCTGATAAGGAAAAACAAAGCAAGTTTTCCCGCAAATTTACCACCAGATGAATTCGGCAGATCAATTTACGTTGACCTCGAAGTGTTTATGAAGTGTAAATTACACTGTAAATAATCTATCGAGTCTCGGCTTGTCTTCAGTTGGAAGGTTTATTTTTCAATTACTCTCACGTCGGCCGCCGGAAAAGCGTGATAGAATGCGAACAATTTATTTTATTTTACTCCTAAATAAAAAGGGGTTTACTTTTCGAATAGGAAACAGAAATGTTCTTACGAAAGGAACCTTTTGTGTGGAATTCCTTAAAATGATGTCAGATGTAAACAATATCCTAGGGTTTCGTTTGTCGGAATGGAATGATGTAATTTAATTTGGTAGCTTATAACATGACTGGTCCTCACCTCATTTCTATTGTTTCCAAGTACGTAATATGGTACTCGCTTTATGTTTTATGTGACCGTTCTGAAGTGGATGCTCGTATTTGTCCGCTCAAAAAACTATAAAGTGGACGCTTTGTATAGTTTCATTTTATAGCAGAACATTTCAACGATTTAAAACGCTTTGCTTTACAAAAGGAAAAATAACTTAAACAACAACAAATCTCAAATGCAGAAATATTTTGACGACTACATTAAAGTGAGTTTAACGTTTAATTTTGGTATTGGTAAAATTGAATTGGATAGAAGAAATAGATCTTAGCACAGCAGCCCGTAATCCTATTAGATACTTGCCACTTTTCTAAAATTCATTTTATTGCAGATTAAAATTTTTGCTTCGTTTTCTTAACAAAAGTCTTATCTTTCCTCCGCACCACAAAAACTTTGCAGTTAGTCACGACGACACAGCGGAACCGGCAGCTCTGGGATGACGGGATGAAGGAAACTCGCGACTCACCCCGATGTCGTAATCTGAGCGTGAGAAACGCGAATTACGAGCGTCTTCCGAACGGGATTGTTATGAGTCGATAAGACGCCTTTTGTGTGGGTTTGTATTGATTGGGGTCGGTTTAGGAATAAAAACATTTAACCGAGGTAGAACATTTGACAGATTGCATTATTTTTAGTTTATAAACTATGCAAGAAAATAGTTCATAAATCTTACGTCTTAATTAATGTAGATCTGTCTGTGTTTCAAAAGTATCTTCAAGACACGAGATAATTTATATTTTACCTGTTATTGTGAATCTTAAACCTTACTTACCGTCAGGTGTGATTGAAGTTAAACGCAGAAACTGTTTCAAGTTAACGGAACTTGGTTAAAATACACGTAGCCAATATTTTGTACAACTTACCTACAACTTGGGACCTCGCAGCTCGTTTGCGTTAACAGCTGAAATAAATCCAGCCGCCTTCTCGGCATAACAGCGGATTTAAATTCATGGAACTGTCTTTGTAGACTGTCTTGCTCTATTTTGTGGGAACATATTTGGATGCTGGTTTATGTTTAAGAATGAAAATAGAAACTTAGTATTTTGGTTAACTTTCAATGTGATAAGCTGACTGACATACTTATTTATAAATATACTAAAAGTAAATAATCTTGTTTATTATACAAATGTGATGTTCACTGCTAAACATAGGCCTCGCCCAGTGACTTCCAGACTAGCCGAACCGCCTCGAACCCCACAACTAATAAACAATATTATTTATATGACGTGAATGTTATGTTAACTGACATGACATATCTGAAAAATAAAATTGCCAGACGATAAATCTTGCAACTTTACCACATTGGAACAGCTGACTGAAGACAGACAAATCCTTTCGGCAAGTTAGACCAAGTTTCTGTGTTGTTGTTATTGCGAGCCAATAGGAGTTGTTTGTTGAAACAATATTCCGACGGACCATGATATTAATGAAGTCCAAATATAAATGTAATGTAATGATAATTCCAAGTTATTTTATGATTTGTTATGCTTTTTTATCACATGGATCTTTACATCATGATAAAACAATAGGTCATAAATATGTATGACAGCACATGTAACTTACAGGATACATTATTATTAAGAATTAGAAAAACTGCATTCATAGATAAAATAATAATAAAAATGATGTATTTTCTCTCACATAAGGTTACATTCGAGTTGTAAAACAATATATTATACATTTTTACAACACCTTGAGTGTGAGAGACTGGTGCCTGAGATAGGTTTTCTTAGAAAACCCGTCACCAGGTCACCAGTGCTCCAACCCCTGGGATGGTTGAATATATATAACAAATAAATTGGTAATATAAGCGACATAAATAAAAAAGACATCCTGTATCTTGAAGTGCCAATTGATAGTTAATAATGGCAAAAGCATAAACATTATAAGAAATGAATTATTTTACCAATCACACAAATAATCTATATTATTATTACAAGAATGATGATTCCTTACTTCGAGACCATGACAATTGGTGTGGTGTTTGGCGCATATTAAAACTAAGCAGAACCTGCGACTACGTAAGGGATACATAAATCCATGATGTGAGATCCATGACTCAGATCCAAATTATTGTTTCAAGAGGGCCATACTATAAAAATATTTTTAAGCTGGTAATCGAAGCCTTTGCATACAAAGCAAACAATAATTATTTATTTCAGATTTAAAATCCATACACATCCCACCTCTACGCCAATCAGGTTGTCAATAATGAGAAAATATCATAGCTAAAAGACACAAAAATGTTTTCCTAAGAACCTCAAACATTAAAACAATACACTCCATGCCTCCAGAATCTATTGGCGTCCCGAAATTTAGATCATAAATTCAGGGCACTTGACACAAAGGCAGGGTTTGGCTGGTTCCCCGGGGAGGCCGAGGATGCCTCGCCTCTTCCCTGGGACATTCTCACAGACTGCAGGTAGGGATGAGAAAGTGTCGATAGATTTTATGTGTTTGTTTTATTAAGGTGCCAACCTTATCCCAACGAATAAAAAAATATGCATCTTTGTACGTTGCGAAAGGTGATTATTTAAAAGGTACAAATAATGAAGAATTACAAAAAACGGTTGGCTCAGAACATAATGCGGTTTTTCACTTTGAGTGCGGTTTTGTTTATTAAATACATACATAGTTCTGTATACAGATGCCCCTGTCAAAAAAATTGTACCTGGTTACTTGTATTACAAGGCAGTTAGGACAAAAATTATTTACTTTAAGAATATGGTAATCGGTAAGTTGTGTGACGCTTGTTTATTTATATTTGTTAAAAAAAATTAGTACTTTCTGTGTTTTCTAGTACATCATGCGTGTTAGGTACTTAATCCCAAAAATAAAGTTGGATACGATAATGGAATAAAATTAACGATCCATATTTTCAAATAAGTTAATTACGATAAAACGTAATTATAAGCCGTGCGAAATCAGACTAGTGCGTTTTAATGGCATGTATATTTAGCAAAACAGGATAGATACGTGTTATTATTAATTAACTACGAATAGAAAAAAATACATACATATTTTATTGTTGCACAATTTAGCCGGTACTATTGTTTAAAGCAACTATTTTCCAAGGAAAATTTCTACAAAATAGAAATGGTTCTTAAGGTTCTTAACATAAAAATTAATTATTTATAATAATGAAATTTACACTACAGAAAATATAGGTACTTAGGTAAATTATAATTGTGTCTGTAAGCGACGGTATTTGGATTATAGCGCACAAGTATTTGTTCCAAATTTATTGGGATTCTCGATAATTTATTCATCGACACAGTCACCTCACTACCGTAGCTCATGCCAACCAAGGGACATTCTCTCAGCTCGCAGTGACCCGCATACTGCCTGGTTCGCGTGGCTGGAGTGTTAATCGATGGTGTCTAGGGATGATGGCACGACAACTTTACTGGGGTTGGAATGGAAGAGCAGTTTACTGATTTGTTTATACCTTACTCTTGCTCTAGTCATCTAACTCTTTACCCCTAGACACAATAAGCAAACTATTTTTGCTGTCCGATGGCAAGCCTAATATTTAGTGAGCTAATCAAGTCTAAATCCTTACAAATAAATCAAACGTTTATTCGCAAGAATGCAGTACATTTGTGATGTTTAAAAACTAAATACAGTCCAGTACACTTAAGAATGGCAACCAATAGACGTGAATCATTGTAAAACATGATAGTTAAATCTAATAAAAACACTTGAAAAAAAATCGACCGCCTCAGGTGGGAATCGAACCCTCTCATCCGTCTCATCGCATGCCGGGCAAGATCTTTTCCAACTAAGCTACCGAGGCCAGCGAGAAACACCGGGTCTGTTGGAAAACCACTCGTTGGTTTGATTCCCACCTGAAGCGATTAATATTTTCAAGTAACACTTGAACTATTATCATGTAAGTAATCATTATATTGGATCCAATCTTTTATCATATTATATTATAATGACGACCTCTGAAGCTGAGAGGTGAGCACGCTTGACTTGACATCGCTATCACTATGGTCCCGGGTTCGATTTCCAATATAGAAACCAAACTTTTCTATGTAGTCTCTGGTTTGAGTGTTGTGTTACCGTCGTTGTTTCTGATTTATCTAACACATGTGCTTTCGCTACTTACCTTAAGATTAAAGCAATATATGTGAAGGTTTCCAATATTTATTCATCATCATCATCATTTCAGCCATAGGATGTCCACTGCTGAACATAGGCCTTCCCCAGTTCAAATCCACCGAAGTGAAAAATATATAGAGCAAGGAAGTAATTTTTCAACTCCCAACAGGCTCCGACATGACAAGCCCAATCTCCTTTACAAGTCCAGTTACTCCGTATTTGTAACATGTCCAGGATTGTTCCCTATAACTCGGCGGACTTAATATCCCCCGGTCACGTCGCTCGATATATTGCGAGCGCGTGTTATCCACCCTAATCGCTCCATCGATATTTTATTTGATGCGTTGGGAATTGGTATTTTGAACGGTATAGAAAAATTAGAGGTAGGAGCGGTGCTGGTTGTCATGTTGGAACTCCAGGATGTTTCTCTGGATTTTTTGGAGGTTTTTTTCTTCGGGGTGAAGGAAGGCTTTGTATGGATGCCAGCATACTCAGACAGCAAGAATATATTATACAACGTGTATTTGAATGGACATAATTTCGGGGTATGAAAACAAAAGAAATTGATTATAGTAAACCGTTCTTGCATTATTAATTTTCTTTTTATCTCTAAAATTTAATATAAAATAATTTTATTTGATGTAGCTGCCAGTATTGGCGTTAAATAGTTTGCGAGTAAAGGCGTTGTTTTAATGGTCGCAAAAAATATTTAAATGTATAAAAAAAATTGATATCATCGAAACAATGTACTTCAGACCACATGTTTTTTAAACAATATTTTCTCTTCTATCTCAAGGGATGTACATTGTACACCTTGTGTTGCGGACGCCGAAGCTATGTCTTGCGGACGCCGAAGCCACAATCAGTGTATAGTGACATAGACACTAATAACGTGATTAGAACGATAAATGTTAATGATAAGTGTACAGTTTAAGTGTTATGTATTAGATTTAAGTACATAAACATGCTGCATAGAGGAATATAGTGTCAGAACGAGATAGCGTTATAAGTAAAAACGAGAAAGGCAATGCAAAGCCTTTACGTAAATCCGGGGTTGTGATTGGATAACCAAAACAAAACAGACGCTATCATTGGTCGGGGCTCCAAATAAATACAAGTGATTCCTCTATGGGGCATGCCAGTATCATTCCGACCTTCATGATAATAAGAACAAATAAATCAAGAGAAAATATCGAAGAGTTTTATTACAAGCATACAGTCCACTACAGTATTTGGTCCAAGTCGAACCGGATTGAAGATCCAAGATCCAGAACGAAGATCCAAGATCCAGAACGAAGATCCAAGATCCAAGATCCAGAACGAAGATCCAAGATCCAGAACGAAGATCCAAGATCAAAGATCCAGACCGAAGATCGAAGATCCAGATTTGTGGTCCGAAAAATTGTAAATTAAAGAAGCTCTACTACTGGAAATGGTCAAAACTCGAAGTCAAGGCGAAGCAGC
This sequence comes from Anania hortulata, assembly GCA_963576865.1. Classification (NCBI taxonomy): domain Eukaryota; kingdom Metazoa; phylum Arthropoda; class Insecta; order Lepidoptera; family Crambidae; genus Anania; species Anania hortulata. The sequence continues at coordinate 490,054 of OY756412.1, read as the reverse complement.
AGAATTTGAGGAGCAAAGGCGCAGAGCAACAAGGCAGATCGCTTTTGAACGCGCAAGAAGACTTTCGATGGAGGCACCAGCTTCACCGGAGACTGAAACAAGGCCCAATACAGGGGAACGACCTTCGACACCAGAGATACCGACCACACCTCTGGCTGTTACGGGTACCTCGACTAAGCCGCCAGCTTTGGAAGAGCGGCGTCAAGCCAAATCACCTACGCGTTCAGTGCGCTCCTGTCGGTCAACAACAAGTGTGAATACGAGACTACGGTTGGCTGAACTAGAAGCTGCAGAGAAATTAGCTGCTATCAGAAGAAAAGAACTCGAAATCGAAGCAGAACTTATAAATAAGAGACTTGAAACAGAAGTATCAGTGATCCAAGACGAACAAGATAGTTTGCGCGAAGAACCTGTCATGCAGAAGGATCATCAAAAGGTGGATGAGTGGCTTCGCTCTAACCCACTCACTGCATCACAAGGCGAGATTCCTGGAAAAGAGAAAAGAACACTTCGATTTGACATACCAAGAAGAAGATCACCGTCTCTAACCAGAACCAGAAGCGGCATCGAACAGCTGGCTGAAACACTAGAGAAGATGACAAGACCACGTCCAAAACACATCGATCTACCCTCATTTTCCGGAACTATCAACGAGTGGCTATCATTCAAGGCTGCGATGCGGGACTCCACAGAAATGTACAGCATCTCAGCAGCAGAAAACCTCCAGCGGTTAAGGAGCTGTCTAAAGGGAGAAGCCAGAGACGTCGTGTCTGCACTGCTACACACCGCTACAGATCCAGAGACTATTATGAAGACGCTAGAACAATGTTTCGGAAGACCCGAAGTCATCATAGATAGAACTCTCGACGAATTAAAAAGAATGCCGAAACCAGGCATATCTGCAACAGAACTGAACAGTTTCGCAATCAAATTGCAGAACGCCATTTGTGTGCTCAAGACAATCGATCGACGGGGATATCTTTACAATCCTCTACTAACGCGAGAAGTGCTGAGCAAATTGAGTCCACATCTCCAATCACGTTGGTGTGACTACGCAACAGACCATGAAGGAACAGCAGATCCTGAGATCATCATACTGTCACGTTTTTTGATGAGAGAAGCGGATCGGGCGTTGAAGTATACCTACACTCCGCCGATGAACGCAGCCTCAACAACTGTGAACAAGAAAGAAGTCCGACCAGCCGTTAATGTGCAGAAAAAGAAGGTAGCGCCTGTCTACACCACAGAAAATAAAGAAGAGCAAGAACCGTGCCCTAGCTGTGAACAAGCCCACACACTGCCACAGTGTCCAACCTTCAAAGCACTGACAGTCAGTCAACGATGGGGCTTTTTAAAAGAAAGAAAAATGTGCTTCAAGTGTATCAACAAGAAACACAGACGCACCAACTGCCGAGCGAAACCATGCGGTGTTAGTGAATGTCAACGGCCACATCACGCAATGCTTCACCAATATCAAGACATTAAAGAAAGTGTACCAAAGCAATCATCGTCATCAAGCGATAACAGCGGTACCGTTATGTCAGTGGCTATCAAGTCAACAACGGGACTTCGAACTGCAGTTCTCTTGAAGATATGTCCAGTCATTATCGCTGGCCCACGGGGGGAGGTCAGCACATATGCGCTGTTAGATGAAGGAGCGACCATCACTCTAATTGATGAAGATCTGGCACAGAATATCGGCGCAGAAGGTCCAGCAACGCCTCTACACCTCCATGGCGTCAACATGTTCCAGCGAGAGAACGACAGCAAGCTTGTAACATTGCAAGTACGGGGCAAGAAGAACGGCTCAACGTACAAGATACGCGCACGCACTGTCAAGAATCTGAAGCTACATCACCAAACAATCCCGAACACACTGATGAAACATGAACACCTGCAAGATCTGAACGAGGAAGAACTATGCTACGGGCAAGCTAGACCCGGTATTCTAATCGGAACAGATCACTGGGAGTGCATCGTTTCCCGTGAATTACGAATTGGTGGCCCTGGTCAACCGGCCGCATCCAAAACACAACTCGGATGGGTGGTGCACGGAACAACACCACACAGAGTGATCTACAATAACGACAGTGTAATGCATGTCTTTGAACCAGATCGACGTGAATATATGAACATGCAGAGCGATCAGCAACTTCACGATTTGGTGGAAAAACACTTTAAGATCGAAGCTCTTGGTATCGCGCAAGAACGACACATAAGTGAAGCGGACCAACGAGCAATCAACATGGTCAAGACAACAATCAAGAAGATTGACAGTGGCTATGAAGTAGGATTACCATGGAACCAAGACGATGTCAACATGCCACCTAGTTATGATGCAGCATTCCGTCGACTCCGAAGAATAGAACAGAAGATGGATGCCATGCCCGACTTTGCCAAAGAATACGACGCACAGATAGAAAACCTACTGGAGAAAGGTTACGCTGTTCCATGCGACGGCTCAGAACGAGCAAGTTCCGTTTGTTGGTACCTGCCACATTTTGCGGTACAGAACCCGAACAAACCCGGCAAACAGCGACTGGTGTTTGATGCAGCGGCAAGAAGTCACGGCGTGAACCTAAACGATCATCTGCTGGAAGGACCGGATCTACTGCTGTCACTACAGGGGATCGTGTTTAGATTTCGAGAACGGGCGATAGCAATCACAGCAGACATTCAAGAGATGTTCTTGAGAATCAAGATTCGTCCTGAAGATCAACCTGCACAACAGTTTCTGTGGCGCGGCAGTGATCGCGAGAATCCTCCCCGTCACTACAAGATGACCAGCATGATCTTCGGGGCAGCAAGTTCACCATTCATGGCGCACTTCGTTCGCAACCACAACGCGAATGAGCATGCGCAAAAATACCCTGTAGCATTGGAAGCTATCACCCAAAGCCATTACATGGATGACCTGGTAGCAAGTTACGATACCGAACAAGAAGCACAGACTGCGATCCAAGAAACTCGGACGGTGCATGCAGCAGCTGGTTTTACCCTACGAGGATGGAGCGCCAGTAACAGAACCGTCCTACGTGACGTACCCTCAGAGCTATTCGCAAACACGCCTACCCAACTGGGGGGAGAACGTCCAGAGAACAAGATCCTGGGATTATTTTGGAACGCTGAAAAGGACGAACTGGGATTCAACACGTCAATGAACAGAATTCCGGATGAAGTACGTGCACAGAACCGCGCGCCGACTAAGAGAGAAGCACTTAGTGCAGTGATGTCAATCTATGATCCATTGGGGCTGTTGAGTCATTACACGGTGCGAGCAAAGATCATCCTGCAAAGTTTGTGGCGTTTGAAGACAGCATGGGATGAACCGATACCCATGGAACAAGAAGAGCTCTTCGCGTCATGGCTAGCACACTTAGCAGAGATTGGACAACTACGCCTCGACAGATGCTATGAAATAAGAAACTGCGACCGCATAGAGCTACACGTGATATGTGACGCAAGCGAACAAGCTTACGCAACTGTGGCTTACTGGAGGAAGACCCACCGCGACGGAAGTATCGGAGTCGTGCTAGTGGCAGCAAAAGCCAAAGTGGCGCCGAAGCGAACTCAGACGATACCTCGGTTGGAATTGCAAGCTGCTGTCATCGGAGCTAGACTCGCTGACACCATAAGGAAAGAACACCGCGTTGAAGTCGCCAGGACGATCTATTGGACCGACTCCACAACTGTGGTCCAGTGGATTCGTCACGACGCGAGACGATATACTCCATTTGTGGCTCACCGTCTAAGAGAAATAGCAGAGCTCACACAACAAGATGAGTGGCGATGGTTACCGACAGAACAGAACGTGGCTGACGACGCAACAAGATTTGCACGCACACGGATCACCGAAGACGACCGATGGTTCCGAGGTCCTAGCTTCTTACACCAACCCGAGGAGCTATGGCCCACGGAAAGAATATTCGAAGAAGAAGAGGAGGAGGTTCTGCATACCTCAGAGAACACGAAACGAGATAGTTGGTTGCCTGACTATACACGCTTCTCCAAGTACGAGACGTTGCTGAGAACAACTGCACGAGTCCTGGCATTTGTCGACATATGTAGACGTCAAGCAACACGTATGGAGTGCCAACATCTAGAACGAGCAGAACGAGAAATTATTCGACACGTGCAGCAAGAGTGTTTTGAAGAAGACATCAAAAGGATAAAGTCTGAACGCCCGATCACCAGGACGAGTCGACTCTTTAAGTTAGATCCAGTGCTTGAAGATGGCGTCATGCGAGTGCGAGGTCGTATCGAAGCATCAGCCGCACCCGCAGACACCAAACGACCCGTTATCTTGGACGGACGGCATCATGTGTCCAAACTCATCGTGATGCGAGAACACTGTACAGCAGGACACGCCAACAGAGAGCGTGTGACCAACGACCTGAGACAGAGATACTGGATCATCCATCTACGACCTACGGTACGCGCAGTAGAACGAAGCTGTACGCTCTGCAAACTACGTCAGGGAAGACCGCGAGTGCCAGCGACTGGAGATCTGCCGCGAGCGCGTCTTGACCCCTTCCACCGCCCCTTCACCAATTGTGGGGTAGATTACTTCGGACCTATGGTGGTTAAGGTGGGACGGCGACGAGAAAAGAGGTGGGGAGCCCTATTCACGTGTCTCACTTCCCGAGCCGTACACATCGAGCTTGTCGCGTCATTAGCAACGGATTCAGCGATCATGGCGATGCGGCGGATGGCAGCACGAAGAGGATGGCCACGCCTGATGTACTCGGATAATGCCACTAATTTCCGAGGGGCAGATAAGGAACTCCGAGCAGCCTACGACGAGTGGGCACCAGCCCTTCGTGACGAGGGACTAATTCACCGAATGAAGTGGTGCTACATACCCCCAGGCGCGCCGAACCAAGGAGGTGCGTGGGAGCGCTTAGTACGATCAGTGAAAGCCGCGCTCAAAGCTACCCTGCGGGAGAGAGAACCACCAGAAGAAGTCCTGAGAACTCTATTGACCGAAGCCGAGTTCTCCATCAACGCAAGACCACTAACCCACGTGAGTGTAAACCCGCAAGATCCGGAAGCGCTCACACCCAATCACTTCTTGTTGGGATCATCGACTGGCCTTCCAACTACAGGGCCATGTGAGGAGACTGACCGCAGAACCTGGAGAGTCAGCCAAGCGCTTGCCGATCACTTCTGGCGTCGTTGGGTACATGAATACTTACCAACGCTGGTACCCCGCGGCGAACCAAGGGACAACAAGCGCCCCCTAGAAGTGGGAGACGTCGTCGTGGTAGTAGACCCCACACTACCAAGAAACGTCTGGCCGATGGGTATCGTCGAACGCACCTACAAGGGACCAGATGATGGAATACGCGTCGTAGACGTGAGGACGAAGACAGGAGTTTTCAAGCGCCCCGTCAGCAAGCTTGTCGTCCTGCAGAAAGAAGAGGCTTCGCAAGCTGCGCCGGGGGGAGAGATGTTGCGGACGCCGAAGCTATGTCTTGCGGACGCCGAAGCCACAATCAGTGTATAGTGACATAGACACTAATAACGTGATTAGAACGATAAATGTTAATGATAAGTGTACAGTTTAAGTGTTATGTATTAGATTTAAGTACATAAACATGCTGCATAGAGGAATATAGTGTCAGAACGAGATAGCGTTATAAGTAAAAACGAGAAAGGCAATGCAAAGCCTTTACGTAAATCCGGGGTTGTGATTGGATAACCAAAACAAAACAGACGCTATCATTGGTCGGGGCTCCAAATAAATACAAGTGATTCCTCTATGGGGCATGCCAGTATCATTCCGACCTTCATGATAATAAGAACAAATAAATCAAGAGAAAATATCGAAGAGTTTTATTACAAGCATACAGTCCACTACACCTTGAGTTATAGATTTCAAAATAAAACACGTTATTTAATCATGCTCCTAATTAATGGTCTAGTTTCTTTGTCTACTAAGGTAAGAGAGGACTGATTTCAATGGGTACAAATATATTAATTAGACATGATCTTCCTAGATCAATTGATGGTTCAAGGTCCAGCGTACCCAACTGGGAACGGGACAAACGCTTGAGGAAACTGCAATGTTTAGCATTTAATGATAGAATTTTGTGTGCTATGTATCTCCAATGGCATATGTCCAAACTAGAAACTGATATAAAATGAAATTTTGTATCAAGACACCAGCTCAAAATGTTACAAAATGCTTTATGCAACACAATCTGGCGCAAAAGTTAGCGCCAAGGCGCGGCTGCAAGGAAATCACAATGTTGATTATTTTGTAATTTTCTAATACTCATTTACTTAAATAAGCATAATAATTGCTGCACTATTGTTTACACCGAGTGAAAAAAAATCATAAAGGTCTTTTTTATTGCTTAAATACGACTTTCTATGGTAGGTACCAATAAAGATATCTCTTTTTTTGCTCTTTCACACAAACATGATTTACTTAGTATTGTGCAACATTTTTGTACATTTTTAGCATTGCAAATAAACCAACCCGAAAATTATAAATCGCCATTCGTGTAATCTTTTTAAAAACATCTGGCCGAAAATATGTCCCTAAAATATTCGCTACCCGCTCGGAATGACAATTAGGTGGCGGCTAATTGTTATTCTTTGTGTTGGTGACAGTTTGTGAAGCCGTTCGGGGCGGGGCAGGCGGAAGCGTCTAACAAACAACGTACTTGAATTAAACGTTGTTTTTGAGATGATTTTTCCGCGGTTTGTTTTGCTGGGTTATCGGTTTTTGGAAACCCAACTATAAAAATAAAAGCCAAGTTGGTCCGCGGTGTCAATTCTCCATACAAACTTCCACTCTCTTGCTTTATGGGTCGAATTTCCAAAAATTTCCTTAGTGATCATCACTCACGGTATTAAAGGAACCTCTGTTTAAAATTTCAAGTATCTATCCGGTTTCGGCTTTGTGTTGATCAGTCCGTCAGCTTTTTCTTTTTTAAGCCAAATTTTAAGGAGTGCTTCTAAGTTGAGTGTAGAATACAGAAAAATCCATGTTTTTTTTTTGTTTTTGTTAATCAGAACTACATAAAATATATTTTTCCTTCTATACAAACTAATGCCAGCCGGTCGGCGTATTAGCTTTTTTTTAAAAACTATATTTAATCAATAGAATTACTCCTTCAAGTTCCACTGCACTTTTATGATACACCCTGTATACCTAATTCTTGAATAGAGGCAAAAAGTTTCCCCTTAAAATTAAAATATTACTACAGCCGCGAAAAACGTTTTCATCAGTAAACAAAGTTAACCAGAGTCAACTAGCTATTCAAAAAAACACGTAATATATTTTGAATTTTTTGTCTAGATCGATCACCCTTAAATTTTCCTGGCGACTCAGAAATAATGTCGACGTCATATACTTCGCTGTGTTTATTAATTATTGTCTTTCATTTTGTGATGATTACTAGCCACATGCCAAGGTGATGCTCACTGTGATTACCAGCCTTCATCATCATCATCCTTACAGCTACAGGACGTCCACTGCTGAACATAGGCCTTCCCCAATGACTTCCAGATTAACCGGTTGGAAGCGGCCTGCATTAGGCTGCTTCCTGCAACCTTTACCAGTTTGTCTGTCCAACTTGTGGGTGGACGTCCTACGCTACGCTTGCCGGTACGTGGCCTCCATTCTAGAACCTTTCTGCCCCATTAACTGTCAGTTCTACGTGCGGGACATAGCACGTCACTTTCGCTTGTTAATTAACAGCCTCAAATAAGGTTATTTGTCAGAAAAAGATAGTTAACGATACAACCCTAGCCAGGTGTTTAATAATATTAAAAGTTGCTTTTACTTTTCTATCTAAAATATTCAGGATAAAAAACACAATACTTGGCGTCCAAACAATCAAAATAACTGCCACACAATACCCAGTTTTTTCCTATTGTGATTCCGTCGAGATCCCGTGGGCTGGGTCGTGTAATAAGGGAGATTTGACAAATGGAACCTCGTACGCTGAATAAAGAAACAGAACAATTGTTAGTTTGAGTGATTGTCCCTGAAGTGTAGAAGAAATCTAGGAATCGTTATAATTTAGGTCGTTTACGACTGACTACAAAAAACCCGCAGAGGACGTTCGCTAAATAAGTGAGATAGAAATAATAACAGTGTTTCTATCTCAAAGAAAATTCATTCATATACACACTTGCATGAGCTTGTGTGACGTATGATTTTTTAGTGAATGAGATCCTAGAGATTATGAATGGGTTTTGACTAGTATTACAGTCGTGTAGTAATTTCTTGGTACTCTCATTTTAAATGGAAACTCAAAATGAGCTGTAGTTTTTCTGGGACAACTAGTCCTGGTATTTATACAGGTCAGTGATGTAGCAGACCCAATGATCAAATAATCACTATGAGCAGACCCAACACAATACAACACATCGGGATAAAAGTGCAATGTGCTTCCTTATCGATTTTTAGGTTTCAGTACCTTAAAAGAAAAAAACGGAAACCTCATTAAATAAAAATCTCGTGAATAGAGGTGTAGAGTTGAAATTAAAAACAATATACTTAAATCTACTTAAGTCCCTTGAAGCTGTGAAAAAATCTAAGTTCTAAGTTAACGTAAAAAAAAAACACTGCCGTTTATGTCGCCAAAAACATATATTTCGACACTATTCATCATCATCATCATTACAGCCACAGAACGTCCACTGCTGAACATAGGCCTCCCCCAATGACTTTCATTGGATTGCCAATACTCACCACGCTAGGCAGGCGGATTGGCGAGCGCAGTTTTGTATAAGATTTCGCATTCAGACGCTGCAGTCTCGTGCTACTCGTGCAAAATGTATAGACTACTTTTTGTTGATCTACAACTATACAATTTAGCAAGTAATGTCGTCATATACCACAAGTACTGGGAAAATCTCAAAACAATTCATTTGTAATTAAATTTTGTAAATAACTGTATTTACACTGCGAGACTTAATTCCTGAACTATTTTATGTAACTACAAAGTATGGATTTTATATATTGAGATTAATATTCAAGTGACCTAGTGTATACTGAACCTTGGCAAACGCGGCGTAGCGCGTGGTGTAGTGGAAGCCTGATGTGTTTTAACACTTTGGTAGATAATGTTGTATAGTATTAAGTCCACCAATTGTACTTACCTGTGCAATCATCATCATCATCATCATCATTTCAGCCATAGAAAGTCCACTGCTGAACAAAGGCCTCCCTATGTGACTTATCATCAAGGAGGATTGCCAAAACTCGCCACGCTTGGCAGGCAGGTCGACGAGCGCAGTTTTTTATAAGATTTCGCACTAAGACGCTGCTGCCCGTCTCGTGCTACAGGATTAGTCGCCTCTTACGACACGCCTCCTGTTAGCGGTAGGGTGTATTCTTTACGGCCGTCCCCACACGGCACAATCACCTGTCACATCAAAATGTTAACCTATGCAATCGAGATTAAATAAATAAATAAAGCAGGTAACAGGGCATAAGTCTCTTGAAAACGTTTATTTAGGTCCAAAGACTGTAGTTTTATGTATAAATGTTTGCGTTGAGAATGAATAGAAAGTATAAAATATAAGTATTATAGCTAGGAAGACAAATTATAACACACTTGAGTGCTTCATTATTCGTTAAAATGATTTGCCACTCCTCGCCAAACAATGGCATCAAGAAAACAAATGAAAACGTGGTTTTGAATCAAAACGAAGCTCTATCTTTCGACTCGACCGAACATAAATAACTTAATTACTTAATTACACTTCCGTTAATTTCGTTAATTTTCTTTGCGCGAAACTTTTATTGTAATTCAAATTATTTCCCCGGTTTGTTTGTAAAGTCTCAATTTATGTTAATCCTTGTTTTATTATTTAACGAAACTCGAACGAAACATTCTCTGTATTGTTTTTTATCTGTTCGAGCGATAAAAAAGTTTGTATTGAAATATTATGATAAAGGTGCTCGGAAGGTTTTACTGTCAGATGTTACGAGCATTTAGGGTGGGAAGTTAAATATGTGAAAGTCAAATTAAGATGAGGCTGTAAAGGAACGAATGTAAGTACTCTTGAATTTTAAGGCACCCGCTTTAAAACAAATTACATCGTTTTATTGCAAACATTAAATTACGCAATGAATAAATTAACACTTGAGTTTGATGCGTTTCAAAGACTACTGAATGAATGGTAATGTGTTTAAATATTTATTATCATTATTATTAACACAAGTCCACTGGTCCCATTTGATGACCATGTTTTTTATTACAGAAATAAAAAAGATATTTAGTAGCAAATAGTTATGTCAATAAAGTTGTTTTCAAAGTTTTTGGGGTCTAAAAGGGTTGAACAATTTTGTTAGCTCACAGATGAAATGTATGCGAATTATTTAATACTTGTATTGCTTTTCTTTGTATTTTGATATTCACTTACAGCAAAAACATCCAAATACACGGCAGTGCGTAACGCTAAGTTTGTAAACAAAAAAGTCGACGCACCACAGTTTGTTTATTAAACGAACCTTTGAACTACTTTCAGCGCCAAATAAACCAAATTCTAATAAAGCTACAAATATTTATCTCTTGTACAGTTAGTGCCATTCACGAAAACGTGCCCCGCTCTTTCCTAATCGCTTACAGTACAAATGTGCAACTTTCTGCTAGTGTTTTAGTTCTATTGATATACATTTTGTTTTAGCGAAGCGAGAAATTTGGAATATATGCCTTATTGGGAACCAGGCCTTATTTGGATCAGTTGCCTTACCCAAAATATGTATCTGAAAACATAAGACACTAAATTATAATATCGAGCCTTTTCAGGAAAAACATCGTAAGCGACCAAAAATCCCAAAAACTTATTATTTCAATAACCGCCAAATCAATTGATTTTGCACCTTCTTCCACTGACTCTAGAGTTCAAATTAATTGTGTATCATTTTTACTGTGGTATGAAGGTTTTATCGTAAGTTACAACTTGACCAGTTTTTTTAACGTAACTTCCGAGTTTCCGCCTATTGGTAGATCGTAAGTACATTACTTGTCGCTTACGATCATATTTTATGTGATGTAAGTAAAATACTCGTCGCTTGCGATGTACAAATTTTGCGTTTTGCGTTTAGTTATTCATAAATTGAAGCGCATTAATGCGCAAACAAATATCCTATACATTTAGTTATTACTATAAAAAAGATGCTCTGACGTTATAAAAACAAAAGAAATAACATTAAATTATGTTCTTGGAGTTTAAAAGCATAAAGTTTTATTTTTATTAAATAAATCAAAGCCCATACTTTGCGAATCAAAACGCATTGCATGTCAGACTCGTTTTAACGTGTTTTAATTTGAACTTTCATTGCAAGTAGTTACTGCGTTCGTGCAATTAATGAAACAAATGTTTTAAGAAGTATTTTAGCGTCTCCTTACTAAAATTACGTTCAAGTATATTAATATAAGTGATATTAAACAGGAAGGTAAGTAGAATGTGATAATTCGGTTATTGATTTGCATTGTATTGTAACCAACTTTTGGGAATAAATTATGGAACTCGAATTTATATATCTTTTACCTTAACTGTTATCTTTAATTTACGCAGATAAATACTAGACATATAAATACAACTATTTTTACGGATAAGTATATTTAAATCAAAATTTGAAAAACTCAAATTGAGTAATAGTGATTTATGTTTTTTTAAAACAATGTTATGATGCATTAACTTTAACTTAGTCTGCCTGTGATTATAATCGCTGTAAAGTTTTCAAAACGTCAGGTTAATTAAAATTATATAAACCGCAAAATTTTCCGTTAAGATAATTATTTTTTAACATTTAACCTTTGTAACGATTTAAGCACCAAGAACGTTATTTGCCTGGCGAATTTTTGCAAGTGTTTCTTACGCTGTTAAAGCCAGCGTCATGCGAAAGATGTGGGTTCGAGTGGGACTCGAACCCACATCTTTCGCATGAGGACAGCCAAAAATGCTTTCAAGTGTGTTTTCACATTTAAAAAAAAATTGCATTATTAATGCTAACACAAAAATTTTACGATTTAAGCACATTTGATAGTAACTTGTACTACGTAACTAATAATAATTTTTCGTGGTTAACTAAAAAGGGTTTGCAAAAATGTGGATTTGTACAAGGCTTTTGTTTTCGCTTACAGAAAATTGAGAAGATGGCTGAATCTAGACCATTAAATGGGTTAGTGACCTACTCTGACTCTACACATTGTACGTCTACCGATCAGAACTCTGATGAAGGAAAGGATTTTAGTGGATATGACTCTGACCAATCTTGGCATGTTCCTGTTAAAAAAAAGAGGTGTTGGCCAGTATTTACAAGTATGGATGATTACAGTCAGCTATCCACGTCTGCAATGCAACTTCCTACGCCGATTACTAATAGTATTGAAACAAACTCAAGCAAAGAAAGTTCTGATAGCACAGAACAGGAGGACTTGAGCATCGTTGGTAAAAAAGGCATGAGAAAGAAACGGCCACTTCCGAAGAAACTAAAAGACAAGTCTGAGAGGTGGTCTGGTAAAGGAAGATACGTTAAGCCAAATCCATGCTTAGGTAAAAAATGCGGAAATGATTGCGCTAATAAATTTTCTGAAATCGAACGTAATTACGTTCATGAACTTTATTGGGGACTTGGATCTTTACAGAGACAAAGAGATTTTATTTTATCTTCTATCAAGACACGTGAAATTGGTCGAAAAAGAGCAGAAAGTAATCGCCGAAAAGTCACTTACTATTATTATTTATCGAAGGGTGATGAATCTGTTAAAGTTTGCCAACAGTTTCTTCTAAAAACTCTTGATATTTCGCAGATGACCCTACGTTACACAAAATCACATAAGATTGCAAGTTTTATTTCAAAGTCGGACCAACGTGGCAAAGGCGCACCTACAAACAAGTACAGCCAATCAGTAATTGAAAATGTCATTAATTTCATCAAGAACCTGCCTGCCGTTCCATCACACTATTGCAGAAATAAAAGCAACAAACTGTACTTGCCCACCGAATTTAGGGATGTTGCCTTTTTGTATAAGAACTGTTATTTGAAGGATGATAATACGAAAGAGTTTGGTGCAGTCAGCTATCAAAAGTTTCGAAAAATATTTAAGACTGAATTTAACTTAGGGTTCCATTTGCCAAAGAAAGATAAATGCGAACAATGTGAGAGAGTCAAGAATTTGAATGCAGAAGAAAAGGCCAGTACTATTGAATCAGATGCTTATAAAAATCACATGAAAGATAAAGAGAGGTCACTAAAACTTTTTCTGGAGGATCAAAATAAAAGTAAAGAGAATAAAAACTTTTTGTGTGCAAGCTTTGATCTTGAAAAGGTCTTAACAACACCTCATGGCCAAAGTGTAAATTTCTACTATACTCGGAAGTTAGCCTATTATAACGAAAGTATTTATGAAAGTGGTACAAGGTCTGTATTTTGTTATCTATGGAATGAAACTGAAGCGAAAAGAGGATGCAACGAAATCTGCACTGTAATCTTTAAGTACCTTCAAAAGGTCGATGAGCGAAAAAATCGGGATGAAATTACATTATACTGTGACAGCTGTGCAGGACAAAATAAAAATAAAGCTATGCTTGTCATGCTGTACTATTTCATGAAATATCACGCAAGTTTTATTCAAAAGCTAAGTATAAACTTCCTTATTCCTGGACACACCATGATGCCTGTGGATTCTGTGCATGCGACTATAGAAGGATTTGTACAGAAGAGAACAATTTACGCACCATCTGAATGGCAAACTTTAATTGGAAACGCACGTACTAATCCCAAAAAGTACGATACAATACTTTTGAAAAATGAAGAAATCAAAGACTGGAAGACGTACGGAACTGCTTTCTTACCTAATAAAATAAAAATTCAGACAAGTAAGCTGCGAATCGCCAGATTTGAAAAGGGTAATAATTTCTATCTTACATACGACTATGATGAACCAGAACAAATCGTTGATGTATCTCTTATATTGAGGTCACGCCAAAACCAGCAGTCTATTCGTGAACCCAAAACTGCATACACTGCAAAACTTCCCATTTCAAAAGCGAAATATGAAGATTTAAAGAAAATGTGTGAAAAAGGTGTTATACCAGAAATGTTTGCAAAAGAATATCTGGACTTGCCCTGTGACAGAAACATAAGAGATGCTTTGCCTGAAACTGATGAAGATGAATAATTTTTTTTTTTTCAAACATTGTATTTGATTGCTCAATGTTTTATAAGTAACATTACTTATTTCTCTTAAAAATGTTGTTTTATTTCATTCAAATTCTGTACAATCAATCATTTTTACAACTTTATTCAGATATTTAGAAAATAATCGTAACAGACTTTCTCATGTCAGCTGTAGCTGATTAGGATCACCAAAATCATCGTAAGCGGCAGATGTATCTCATTATGAAGCATTCAACTGGAATATAATATCTTAATAATAAGCCATCGGTATTTATTTACTACATGTTTTTATTTTTTATTTTTACCACGCTTACATTAAAATTTATTTAGAAAAAATCTTCTCCTATAAAATTTGCAATATGGTGGTTGCGATGTTCTTCCTGAAAAGGCTCGATATAAAAGAAATAACCTTAACGTCGAAAATATTGCAGGATGTAAATCTTAGAAAAACCACATGATTATTACGTATATCTATCATGTGTTGGTTTCCCCATAAAAAGAGACCCCCCATAGAACTCAGCAGTCATTTAGATCTAAATCTTTTATTTATCAGGACCAAAACTTTTTGTACCAAACTTAACCTTTTTGGAACATTGGATTTCGGCGGGATCACGTTACCTTAAGAAAATCGTATGTGACTGCCATCTGCCAAATCGTATTGTACTAACAAATTATAAATCAATAATGCAGTTTATAAAATATTTTTAACTATTTACACGATAGTAAGTGAAAATAAATCTACTCTTGAAAAAAAATTAACTTTTAAACTGATTAATTTAGTTTTTTTTATAGTATCCTAAAGTTCTAAGACATTTTGAAATATAGTATCTGATTTAGAATAAGATGTATTGATACTTGAGATGCACCGTTATTTGAATGCTGTTTGTTAACATTATAAAACATCTGCGCATCGCATTTGTTTACAAAACAGTCGACATAACTGCAGCTCAACGATGCATCAAATTGCAAAAGTGTTGCGGTTGAACCGCGCTGCGCTATGAGATGAGTGCGCGGTCCGAGTGATGGACTCTGCCGTTTGAGTTTTACGTGAGAGGCATAATAGATGAGGGGGAGGGGGAGCTGGGGACTGAAGTTACTTCTATTTGATCTGTATGTAAATTAAAAATGCTTTGCGCCGTTGCTTTGAAACTCAATGTATGGTTTGTATAAAAAGGCTTTAAGCATAAAGTCTAATAAATAAATAGATATGTCTATTTAAAATAATTTTTAATCTTTCGCGTTGCATGATTTATACACATTAAAATCGCATACGCGTACATCGCTGTTTCAGTCAGCCTGTGACCACGGTCCATGTAACCCGGTCAAAATGTCAGACAATAGGTAAAATATTTTAATAACCGTTTAAGTGTGTATTAATTCTATTCATACCTTAAGATATTATTTGATATCACGTGCTAACAAAGTTAAAACAAGATTTATTTTTATACATAAACTCTAATATAGCATTACATACTGTACTGACCAGGTTACCTAAAATAATTATGATCACTGTTATGAGGCCGTGCACCTAATTTAAGTGCAAAATTGAAATACAGTTCTGTGCTTGTGTACGTCTATGATGCGGGATAAAGCGTAAACAATGTTGATCCTTTACAAGATAGCTATACGACTCTGGAATCGACTTCCCACCAATATTAGGAAATCCAAGTCCAAATTTACTTTTAAGAAAGCTCTACGCATTTACATCAAAAATCGCTGACCTAATAATTTATCTTTCATTTGCTCTGTGTACTATATTATGTATGTGTATGTATATGTATATAATTGATAATCATATATATTTATACCTATTTATTAAGTATGTAATGTTGGTGTGTATATATATATATATATATATGTTTTTTTTTTCTTGCTGCACCGCCTGTATTTCGCTGTTTGATCACTGGTTGACTGGTAGAGAATGCTTCTTGGAATTAAGTCCGCCATTTGTAAAATTTTTTTTTTTTTCATTTGTTCCTTATCCTTTTAACGTTTCAATTATTAGCTTATACCTAATTTGTTTTGTACCTAATTATTGTACCTAATGCATCAACAACTGTGTTTAATACGCCTTGATTAATCTTAAGGCCGATTTTTTAATACCCAGATAACTTTTATTTGAAGAATAAGTTTGACATGTTGAAAGTTTTCATATAGAAAATATGTCAAAAGTCAATTTTATTCGTTGGATAAAAGTTATCTGGCGACTGAAAAACCGGCCCTTAATCGAGTGCGATAATGTAGAATTTACTGTGCCTTTAATTATTGTAACTGATGTGTAACCGTTATATTTAAGGTAAAATTAAAATTAAAAGGTACAATTTATTGAATACAACTTCTTGCGATGCTCTGCTGCAAAAGTACTCTCTACCCAAACTTGAAATGAGAAGAATTCTCTTCGACCTCATGTTGTTGTACAATATTTTACACAATGAGTTTGACTGTAAAGAACTTAATAATCAAATACACCTGTATGTACCATATCGCTCTTACGCCATTCGTCAAACTCGCAAACCAATTTTATTTGCTACCAAAACTTGTAAAACGCACGCAGGTGAGCGTTCTCCATTGTATAGATTAATGAGCCTATACAACAAACATTTCTGCGACATCGACCTTTTCTCAAGCTCACCTCCTACGTTTAGAAAAAATGTTTGTGATGTTATTCGTACGTTGGGGTGCGAATAGTTTTGTAAATGAGAACTATGTAAATTAATTTTGCGATGCTCCACCGTTTAATTTTACTAATCATATCTGTGGACAACGGTGCTGGTTACATTGTAAGTAATTTGTTTAGTAAAATTAGAGATTATGCCATTAATGTAACTGTTTGTAGTCCCAAATAAAGAGAAAAAAAAAAAAAAAAAAAACAAGGAATAGAACAATTAAATAAAAGAAAAAAAAAGTTTTAAATTATATTTTCGTATTTCCGTCTAACTTATATTTCAATGTCAATCTCATTTAATTTTCCAAAATTAAGTAACGAACCGTGTTTCTCTCTTGACTTGCACCACGATACATATTGTATGACAGTAAAATGCGTAGACGGGAATGAGTTTTTTAATCGCCACCAGAGGGCAGCTCTCCCTGTTTCCAGTTAATTAATATCCCTCTTGAAAGCTGGGAGTTGTTCAAAAATTTGAACGCACTGGAGGAATTTAATTCGCATGTGCAGGAATCCGGGATGTGATTTTGTAACGTTGGAGAGTTTGAATTATTAACAAAATGCAGTATAAATCTTTGAGACTTGATTCCCGTTATGGCTGACCTATATACACATCTACAAGTTTGTACCTGAGTAAAAACAAGAAAACAGAGAACACGTACGCTCCCATCGCATGCCAGGCAACTAGCTCGCTAGTGCAGCGTTCTCTTATATTATGTTCGTACGTTTCTTTTTCTTGCCATGTCGCCTAGACGCCAGCTAGGCGCTAAGCGAGATATCCAGCAGTGGCTAAAGAAAAAACTATGTGATATTTTACGTTTCAAACTATATTGGTTTTGCACAAAAAACGATGCGTTTCGAATAATATCTTAAATATAAAACAAAGTCGGGTTAGTTACACCATTTATAAGTCAAGAACGGCTAGACCGATTTTCATGATCTTTGATTTGTTGGATTTGTTTGTTAGCCCGGAAAAGCAGAATAAGTAATAAAATATCAGAACTATAACAAAAAAAAATGGCGGCACGAAGTTCACCGGGACAGCTAGTTATTAAATAATAATCAATGCCAGTACTAGTTTTTTTTTACAAATATGACACCATCTATAAAAACACTATTAACGAGTCAGCAAATAATTAATTACAAAATCGTGGTAGATGAAATCTTTATTAAATAGACATTTGTATGGGTTCAGGCACTCGGTCAAACAAATCACAACAAGCCACCTCGTCAACCGTAGGTGTATTTATAAATACAATCCAATTTCTTGCCTCAAACCAAGGAGGCTTATACTAAGTGACGTACTATATTTATAATAGATAACGAATATACATTTAAAAAAATGCATGCTTACTCTTTACGGGATTCGAACTTGCAACAGCCGGGTTTTGTAGTCTAAAGCACGAACTATTAGAACAGATAGTCACCAACTACCAGGGGCGTGCATCCCATATAGGCTATTATGCAGAGCCTACCTTCATAAAAAACTGACAGAACAGCTAACCATAATTATTAATTACGTATTCAACAATAAACAATAAATATTCTGTAACCATTTTTCATCTACCTATACTTATCCCTTACTAAAGCGCGCAACTTAGATCGTTCCTGTGCAATTTAACCAATGTTAGGCTGCCGCGAGATCGCCTACCGTTTCACGCAAACTTACTCAATTTTCACTCACAGCCTACCCCCATCTGAAACCAATGCACACCCCTGCCAACTACCTAAGTAAATAATAATATTAATAAATATTGGACAACATCACATATATTGCTCTGATCCTACGATAAGTAGCTTAAGCACTTGTGTTACAGAAATCACCCAGACCCGAGACAATATAGAAAAGTTATTTTCCTACATTGGCCGACCGGGAATCGAACCTGGAACCTCAGAGATAGCGACACCAAGTCCGGTATGCTCACCTCTCGGCTACGGAGGTCGTCAAAAGTATTTTAACATTATCTCAGATTCAGACAACATTAACATCTATTATATCCAGCGTTTTATTGACAGCGCACATCACAATAGTGTTGTTGAGAACAAAAGCACATCGACTTCTTTCAGTATGACCCTAAACACCCTACTTAGTTTCAACCCTTCCACTATCGCGTCAAGACAGAATCTCATTGTTCGAAGTTCAGTTCGTAATTAGCCCGCGCTCAGTCATTGTTCGTCGCTTTTGTGTGAACACAAAGCACAAGATTACTTCTGGTGTCATTCGATAAGTGTAGGTACTTATTGGGAATCAGGTTTTTTGATAAAGTAAAAAAAAAGGTCCACACTTTATTAGAAGAGGATCTTTGTTTTGCCACCGCGAACTATTGTATAGACAGCGCCATCTTTTGGTGGCGCGAGAAATAGGCAGAAAGAAAAACAAAGTATGTGCCGTCTTGATATTAAATAAGTTTATTATATATACGCAAAACTAGCTTAATTTAAAGCAAAATAACTTTCTTAAAATTTAGTTTAAAAGAAGAGCAAAATTACAAAAGAAATGAGATGCATTTTTTGTCATAAATATGTATGACGACCTCCGTAACCGAGAGGCGAGCATACCGGACTTGGTGTCGCTGTCTCTGAGGTTCCGGGTTCGATTCCCGGTCGGGTCAATGTAGAAAAATAACGTTTCCATACTGTCTCGGGTCTGGGTGTTGTGGTGCCGTCGTTGTTTCTGATTTCTGTAACACAAGTGCTTTGGCTACTTACCACAGGATCAGAGCAATGCATGTGATGTTGTCCAATATTTATATTTATCTATTTATAAATATTTGACTACACCAATGGTAAGTAGTATTTTATTATTATTTTATAAAAATATACTCAAGCCCATATATACACCAAATAGCGGTGATTTTGCTAAAGCAAGCATTATGTTTTTTGAGAATAGACAAACTATATTTTCACAATATGAAATCCTATTATATAAGTGATACGATCTATTGTACAATGTAACACGAAAAATATAAAAGGTATAGCCTACTTACAAAAACACTACTTCAGATCAGAATTTACCACCAAACCTTACCTGGAACAAAAAATTTACGGTTTATCACTTCGCTAAAAACTAAAAATATTTGGGTCGATTCACTACGTTACTAATCACTTTTAGCAAGCTTACTATGTCTCTTCTAGTAGGCTTACTATGTCTCTTTTAGCATTATTCATCATTATTCATATTATCATTTCAGCCATAGGACGTCCACTGCTAAACACAGGCCTCCCCCAATGACTTTCATAGGGTGGGATTCGCAATACTCGCCACGCTTGGCAGGCGGGTTGGCGAGCGCAGTTTTTTATAAGATTTCGCACGCAGACGCTGCTGCCCGTCTCGTACTACAGGAATGTCGCCTCTTACGACACGCCTCCTGTTAATGGTGGGGAAGTGTATTCTTTACGGCCGTACCCAAACGGCACCCATTTGAACCTTATTTTATTTTTTATGTATTAGGTTTAAGGCCGATTCGACCAAACACAAAGCTATACTAGAATAACTATTACGGGTATAATTTTACTCCTTGAATTTACCCTTGGATAACTTCGATTACGTTTTTCGAGCAATACATAGTGTACTCGGTATTGTTATTATGTAGATCAAGAGTGAATGATCAACGAATTGATAAACCTACCAAAATCCATGTAATCCATTTCTTCTAGGTTGTCTTGAAATGCCACAACATTTTAATTTTGTAGAATAATAGAGTGTCAATGCTAGATGTTGACAACATGTTAGTTTGGAGGTGACAAGAGTGGATTTGACAAGTGACAACTTTGACATTAACCTATTCTTAGTATAATCTATTAATCTGTCATAATCACCGGTTTAAATGTATAATCGTAACATAATCTTAGATTAGTTCTTGGTTAAATGCAAAATCAGCTTACTCTAGATTAAGCAGTGGTTTACTCTCAAGTAAAAACTTACTCCAGCTAGGTCGAATCGGGTCTTAATGTAATACCGTTCATGGCAGGAGCGCCGAAATGTTGTACTAAGTAGTTAATAGTCGTGATCGTGACGGTATTACCACAGTATATATTATAGAATATACTTTAATACTGTGTATTACCCTTCAGCCGTTGTTAGACAACTTGACATTTCAGTCAAGTATCATGGCCGCCATGACGTAATTCCGAGCGGTTGCCTAGCTTGCATTGTAACGCAGTTTTTATTTAATTATTAATCATACTTAGTTTTATAGAATTTAAAATAGGCCCTTAATTGCAATAGTTTATGTAATTTCTTTCAATAAGGAGGGAAAAACACAGGTCAATTAAAAATGAGGTTTGCAGTTACTGCAGGGAGTTATCATCATCATCATCATTTCAGCCATATGACGTCCACTGCTGAACATAGGCGTCCCCCAGTGACTTCCAGATTGGCTTATTGGAAGCGGCCTGCATCCAGCGACTTCCTGCAACCATTACATAGACAGACGCTATGCTCGGTGTTTCTTTGCGAGATCGAATCAGGAATGAGGAAATTCGTAAACGAACAAAAACTGACATACTCGTAGCCCAACGGTTAGCAAGCTAAAGTGGCAGGGAGTTATACCATCATGTACACACACATGTACTACTTCCTTATAATGCTGACATTACTAATAAACGATGTAGAGATATAGTTTGCAAAACCTCCTCAAAATACACTTTTACAAATAGGTTTTTCACATTTCTCAGACCATTTCTGTACAATAGACTAAATAAAATACTTAATTTTTATGAGCTAAATTATTATAACTGTAAATTAGAAATAGTTAAGTATTTACTATCTTTGTCCTACGATAAAATTGAACAATTACTTTTAATATGTAAGTAAAATAGATTGATAGTACCTATAGAAAACTTTAAATTGTATATTTTCCCTATTATTAATATTTAAATACAGTTAATTTATGTCACCTAGAAGTTCATTTAAGTTCACTCTCGCCAGAAGCACAGGTTCTACCTAGTTCAGGCAAAGGTAACTCCTTGCACTGTATAGTTTTAAGTTGTACTGTTAAGAATGTATCTGCTTTTCTTTTATTTAATAAACAATTTATTTATTATTATTACTATTTATTGTTCGGTATCACGCACTACGGCAATGTCAATCAATGGCAAATATAGGTCAGTCGGATCTAATATTGCTTTATGACGGAAGGTCCTCTCGTAAAATTTACGATATTTTTATGTTGTATCGAGTTTATGCAGAAAATGTTTTGTTTTCATTTCGCGGAGAGAATTTATCGGAAAAATTGTGTATGTGTATTATCCAGAATGTTATGTTATACGTGCGGTATATAATACTTCTCTTTATATACCTTACCTTACCTTTTACATACCCAAGACTTCGTATTAAGCCACTTACTATGCCTAGGCGCCGAACAAGTTGGGAACTAACTCACCCCTGCACAGACTGTCCAACATGTATAATGGAATGTGCGACGATGCGGATACACACCATGACTCGATAATTACTTTTTCCAAACGTGCTATTGCTTATAATAAACGTAAGTGAATAGCAGCTGTCGTTTAAAATTATATCTGTAACAGTGTTTTTCCTTTTTAACCGACTTCAAAAAAGGAGGAGGTTCTCAATTCGTCGGTATCTTTTTTTAAATTTTTTTTTATGTATGTTCAGCGATCATTCGTTACCAGGTTAACCGATTTCGATAGTTCTTTTTTGTTCGAAAGGGAATACTTTCGGAATGGTCCCATATAAATTTGATCAAGTTCTGATGATGGGATCTATAAGAAAATCATCAAACATTGCATGAACTCCATACCGTGCCAACTGATTTTGTACCTATGTTGCCCAATATTTTCGGCATTTGTGAACCGATTTTGATGATTCTTTCTTAATTAAATAGCTTATACTTTAAAGATGGTATATTGAAAAAATTTTGGAAAAATTTCACCTTTAAGGTGGGAAAAATAAGGGATGAAATCGGTGTTCAGCCGGTAACTTATGTTTTTACTCAAATGATTCGTTTTGTTGAGGATGTATCACAAAAAATAGATGAAATAAGTAAATTTTATAAAAAAAAAGTAAACCGACTTCAAAAAACGGAAAATATAAAAATAAAATCAACACATAAGTTACTTTTGGAGTCGGTGCAAACGAAAAAATTCAAACTCTCATCGGATGGCACCGACTCCAAAAGTAACTGATTAGGTACTTATGTGTTGATTTTATTTTTAGATTTTCAGTTTTTTGAAGTCGGTTTACTTTTTTATAATAAGCATGCTGTGTTTACCTATAAGTAGTTGTGCAATAAGCTTGTATTATAGTCATAAACGACTTTGTAATTCAGAGATTGTAACAATTGTAGTTAACCTAATAAATAAATCAAATGAAATTCTCTTGCAGCAAGCCGCAGGATGCGGTCCGCTTTTGAACGACTAGGAAGTCACTAGGGGAGGCCAATGTTCAGCAGTAAGGACGTCCCTTAGGCTGAAATGATTGTGATGATGATAATATAATAATGCCGGTTAAGCTTAAAGGACAGATCCATAAGTCCATCATTAGGCCTGTCCTTTTATATGGCAGCGAAGCGTGGCCGCTACTTGAGCGACACAAGCAGGAGCTGCGTGTCACGGAGATGAATATGCTGCGGTGGATGTGCGGAGTCACGCGAAAGGACCGCGTGAGGAACTCGCGCATCCGCGGTAGCCTTCGTGTCCGTCATATTGCAGACAAACTGCAGGAGAGTTGCCTACGCTGGTACGGCCATGTTTTGCGGAAACCGGCAAGCTACGTAGGAAACAAATGTCTGGCTATGCCGCCACCGCCAGGTCCTGGCAAAAGGGGTAGACCCAAGAAATGCTGGCTTGACGTCATGAGGGCTGACATGCGTGCCAATGATCTCACAACTAGAGACGCTCAAGACCGCGCGAAGTGGAGGAGTAAATCAAGGAAAGCGGACCCAGGGCTCCAAAGCAATGGTTTTGGACGCAACCGGCATTGACCGTATAGATGAAGAAGAAGAAAAAGATTATGATGATGATACTTCTCTGTGTATACTATAAGACTGAGGTGAAAACGAATAAAAAACAAATGTTTCATACTAAAGCCAAATAATAAACAAAATGTCCGAAACAGCTACTTCCTTTCTGGATTTTTTGACTTGTGTCTAAGTCATGAAGCTTCCAAGCCATGATATTTTAGCTTATATTTTTTTGAAACTTTAGGTTTCTATTTGAAACTACAAATTATCGACTTTAGCAGATAAAAATGGATGTCTGTTTTGTCCTTTAAGCATTACTGAACCATCTGATTACGAGTACGATACTTGAACAAGTTGGGCCCGCGCCTAAAAAGTTCTTATTTTGAATCGAAAGAATTTAAGATATAATTAATACAAATAAATATTGTACTACATTACATACATTGCTTTGATCAGTGTTACAGAAATCAGAAACAACGACGATACCACAACACCTAGACTCGAGACTATAAGCTAGTGTTGAAAATAGTCTTACTTTAATATTATCATTGTTTTCAACTCTGTATTCAACGCTGTTATTTTACCCAAATTAATTAAAATATAATTTTTTTCTACATTGACCGACCGGGAATCGAACCCGGGACCTCAGAGATAGCGACAACAAGTCCGGTATGCTCGCCTCTCGGCTATGGAGGTCATCATCATCATCATCATTTCAGCCATAGGACGTCCACTGCTGAACATAGGCCTCCCCCATTGACTTCCAGATTGGCCGGTTGGAAGCGGCCTGCATCTAGCGTCTTCCTGCGACCTTTACCAGGTCGTCTGACCACCTTGTGAGTGGACGTCCTACGCTGCGCTTGCCGGTACGCGGCCTTCATTCTAGAACCTTTCTGCCCCATCGGCCATCAGTTCTACGTGCTATGTGCCCCGCCCACTGCCACTTCAGCTTGCTAATCCGTTGGGCTATGTCAGCGACTTTTGTTCGTTTACGGATCTCTTCATTTCTGATTCGATCTCGCAAGGAAACACCAAGCATATATATGGCTCCATAGCTATGGAGGTCGTCAAACAATAATAGATGACAGATAATCTTTAATAGATTGAAAACCATATGTGTGATGTCGTAGTTAACAGCTAATAAACTTAAAATTAGTATAGAAAGTGTTTGCTCAATAACAAAGACTGTAGATAACATTAAATTGTAACAAATTAAATACAATTTAGATAAAGGTCGTAAAGAATACACTTCCCCACCGCCAACAGGAGGCGTGTCGTAAGAGACGACTAATTCCTGTAGCACGAGACGAGCAGCAGCGTCTTCGTGCGAAATCTTATTAAAAAACTGCGCTCGCCAACCCGCCTGCCAAGCGTGGCGAGTATTGGCAATCCCCTCCGATGATCAGTCATTGGGGGAGGCCTTTGTTCAGCAGTGGACCTCCTATGGCTGAAATAATGATGATGATGATGATGAAATACAATTACAGTAATCCACAAATCTGGAGTAAACCTTAGCTCTTACTTACACAGCTCCTTTGGCTCACTATCTGAAAGTACGCGCTAAGTCAAGACAACTCAAATTTTTATTTTAGCATATTTTTATTCTTTTACTTTGTTGGATTGTACACTTTTAATTCTAGATAGTTGCTTAAACACTATCAGAATATTAATAATTCCATCATCATTTCAGCCATAGGACGCGCTTACTTATTCATATTTTATTTTGAGATACGAGAATAAGCAAATTATGTTTACGATTTAACGAACCCGATTTAACGACAAATCATTATCATCACTAGGTTAAAAACTATGCTTTCATGGGTAGAGTTCTTTTATGTTACTATATTTCACGCTATTTTTTCGAACAAGACAATACGATAAAATACCTATCTTTTCCTTGATTTAGTCCGTGTAATAAACCTTCTAACGAATGCAGAATGTATTAGTCTATAAGGTTAATCCTTAGTACTAACTGTCTAAAATTAATTAAATTTAAGAAAACAACATTAAAACAGTTATACTCAATAAAAACAAAATGTTTATAAAGCTACAAAAACCGACAATACCATCTAGGCACAAAGGCAAAGGTTACCCCTAAAAAAAGCAGAGTTGTCAATGCAAATGTGCTGCGTGGGGACGGCTGTAAAGAATACACTTCCTCACCGCCAACAGGAGGCGTGTCGTTAGAAGCGACTAATTCCAGTAGCATAAAACGGGCAGCAATGTCTGCGTGCGAAATGCGAAATGCAATGCAAGCGTGGCGAGTATTGGCAATCCCTCCCCCTCTCTTCTCTCATCCCTGGACTTCCTATGGCTGAAATGATGAAGCAGAGTTATTAAAATTAACCAGCCAACACTATTCGTAGTACGAGTAATAGCCCCATCAGAGAGCGCGGGTCTCTTCGGCCATAATGGGTTTAAGACGGCTAATGCACTTCTTGATGTCAATTAGGGTTAATTCGCGTTTCTTTGAAGTTAAACGACTTTGTACATTGTTGTTGTAGAGGTCGGGTTTTTTATCGTAAATGACTATCTTAGAAGTTATTGCAGACAGACATGTTTGCCCTATGATGTGGTATTAGAGCCAGAATACTTTCAACTTGTACTAACATAGCTTGTAATACTTTCTGTAACAGTAATTTGATTTAATCTTATTTGTTTATCAAAATAAATAAATACTTAATAATGAAATTTAAATAGAAATTTAAAGAAAGTAACGCTAGGCTAGGAATCGATTGCTGGGGACATCACTATGTTCGATTCTCCTCTTTACGGACTGTCAGCTGTCATTGGAGCATACATCTCTACGCGTCGTACTTGTACTTTCGCGCGTTTTCCGTATCATTAAATATTAATTTGTAAAAACCGTTTTATTTAAAAGAGTATATCTAATAGTATATATCTACTTAAAACTAAAAAATCACATGCTAGCTGCACTTGTGAGATAAGTTACACATAATATTTTGTAAAATTCCTAACCTTTGTCTGTGTAAATAAATTCTCTCAAAATTTTTAGTATTAGGACTTAGCACGTCAACGCTTTCCATTAGAATGAAAGAGCCCGCATTTTCTTTAACTACTTCTTTGTGACATTACGTAGTACCCCACTTAAAAGAGTAAAGGGTTTTTCAGACCGAGTCTTTGACATTCGACGCGCCGAGTTAATTGTAGTTTCTGCGAGTGTAGACTGCGCACTCTTGACCTGTTTTCTAAGTGGGTCGCTTACTAGCCGACTTTATATTGAAATGAGCTATTAGTATTTTAGGGTTGAACTTTAAGCGAAATACATTTTGTAAAGAGTTGCAACTACTGCAGTTAAGTTTTGTGAAGTTTGTTTGTGAAAAGGTATTTATTATTCTTTGTTTTTTTTTTTTGTGTAGCATCAGTGTTGGAACGGAATAAAAAAGTTCAGCAACTCATTAAGGGATGCGTGACAATTCCGACCATTTTAATGTCATTTAAATGGCACAAATGGTATTAGATTGACCCAAATTTGTTTTAGTGGTTGTAAAGCATACTATTTATAGATAGATAGATAGATACTCTTTATTGTACACCATACAAAGAAGTTACAATTTGTGTTTACAGAAAGATGCACAATTTAGGCGGCCTTATTTTATTTATTTTATTTTATTTTATCGCTAAAAGCGATCTCTTCCAGACAACCTTCAGGTAGAGGACATAAAAGAAGAAAGGGGAAAGTGGTGCGGAGAGCTTAGTGTGAAATTTAATATACCTAATGGATAAATATATAAGTCCATTAAATATTTATCTAAGCCTTTCAAAAGTCATTGTCCGCCATCTTGGACTAAGCCCTAAAGGTTTTACCGCCAGGCGGTCGCGAAACCGCCTGTGTCGCCGGCGCGACTGCGCGACTATTTATACGATTTATCATATATTTTTGTATGTAAAGTGCTAAATCTAATTATTGAAACGTTATCTCCGATAAATTTGCTATAGAAATGTCTATCACACGCAGATAATAGTAAACTATGTAAATTTAGTAAAACTCGTTTAAGTTGAAAATAGTAGTTTGACCACTATTTGTATTAAATAAGAACGAAATAAATGCCATGAGTAGCGGTTTTTATTAAATGTTTCTCTATAACACAACAAGATACGCAATTAAAACTATACACCTACATACAATAATATTACAGAAATAACGATTTAAAGTTTCGTAAAAAATGGCCCTACCTCCGATTTTGTGGATAAAATGGTCTATATGTCAAAGTTTTATGTCATGTAACGTAAAAAATAAGGGGTTATACTGTCCTAGAACATGTTGCAATAGCTTAAAGTAGGGATTAATGAGTCAAAGAACATGAAATATGGTCCAAAACCGGTTCTGGCGCGTACATCCGCCCAGCGGTGTCGAAACCTTTCGGATGTTGACATACGGCTTCCGACAGGCGGTCGCGAAACCGCTGGGAGGGAAAAACAAAAACCTGAATTAGGTTTCTGTATTAGTTCATAACTTTTTGACGACCTCCGTAGCCGAGAGGCGAGTATACCGGACTTGGTGTCGCTATCTTTGATGTCCTGGGTTCGATTCCCGGTCGGTCAATGTAGTTTTTTTTTCTATATTGTCTCGGGTCTAATTGTTGTGGTACCGTCGTTGTTTCTGATTTCTGTAACACAAGTGCTTAAGCTACTTATCATAGGATCAGAGCAATGTATGTGATGTTGTCCGATATATATAAATATTTTTAATAACCAAAAAAAGTATCGTAGTAAAGAATTAACATTCCTGTGCTACGAGGTATCAGATAATATTTTTTGCAAGATAGATAGATACTCTTTAATTGTACACCTTACAAAGAAGTGTTACAATTTGTGTTTACAGAAAGATGCACAATTTAGCCGGTCTTATCTCTCAAAGCGAGTTCCAGACAACCTTCAGGTCAGGACAGGTAAAAAAAGTGGCGTCTCTCAACATGCATAGACTAGAGCCGAACCGGGAATGACCGGGAATGACTACCGCGCCATTACACCAATTGGGTCGTTAAATATACACGTTTTATATGATCTTTAAATCTATGCAGTATGGTTTAAATAACTATATATAAAAATCAAAGTCGGGTTAGTAGCACCATTTATAAATCAAGAATGGCTGGACCGATTTTTATGATCTCTGATTAGTTCGATTTGTAGACAAATAACAGAATAATTGTGAAAACAACGAAAAATTCACGAAAAAAAAAACAAGGCGGTACAAAGTTCGCCGGGACAGCTACTATATATTTAAAACAAAGTTGGGTTAGTAGCACCATTTATAAATCAAGAACGGCTGGACCGATTTTTATGATCTCTGATTTGTTAGATTTGGAAACAAATACCAGAATAACTAATAAAATAACGGAAAAAATTAAGAAACAAAAAATAAACTTTTTATTATTAAATATCTCATAAATCAATTTAAGGTTTACATTAACTAAAAAAAATCGGGAAATATTAAATATGGCGAAACATACATGCCAGTGATTCGCTTATCCTAAGGGATGATCTATCTTTAGACTTTTTGAGCCCTTCTTGACACTATTTGGTACATCCGGTATAATCAAAACAGCTACATTTCCCAAAATCAACATTATCGTTATTTCCACAAAAGCAATCCGTTGTTTCGTGTCCGTTTTCCTGTTCCTGGCCAAATAATGTCAGGAGTGTTGCGTAACCGAAATATTTATTGTGTTCCTGGCGAATTGCGTGAAAGGAAAGATAAAGATTTGGGATCGAAGCGAATGGGAGAATTATACATTTAAATGTAGAAACAAGTTACGTTAGTGGTGTTGTAGCGAGCTGAACTATAAGTTCCTATTTGATTAATTAACTAAACTTGATGACCTTTGTAGCCTAGGGGCAAATACGCCTGACCTGGCGTTGCCATCTCCGAGGTCCGGGTTCTATTCTCGGTCGGGTCTATCAATGTAGTAAACGATCTTTTCTATGTTGTCTCGGGTCTGAGTGGTGTGGTACCGTTATTGTTGCCGATTTAATAACACAAATGCTTGATTAGTGGTTACACTATCTTAAATCATCATCATCATCATTTCAGTCATAAGTGACTTCCAGATTGTCCGGTTGGAAGCGGCCTGCATCCGCAGCGGCAGCGGCAGTGTTAATAAAACTTTTTGATGATAAAATGGAAAAACTTAAAGACAATGCACATTTTACAGCAGAGGATATACCCCTTATAAATAACAAAACAGCTAAGGTGGATTGAAAGCACTCTCCATCAAAACATTCACAACAGAGAAGTAGATTTAGTAGGGTCGCTCCTAACTAATGAAAATTTACGAAAACCTCGTTTAAGTTACAAGTCAAAAATGCCTAAATACTGTGAAAAGTGTCCTTCAGTCAACTTAAACTCTATATAGACTCTATTATATTAACTTCATACATAGTTGCAGTAGGTGATGCATACATCAGACAAGCGTACGTCATAATAGGTTAAAGTGCACCATTAAATGGAAGCCCGTCTTGCGCTGCTTCTTTCCGGCACTTGCCTTCTATTATCCCGAAGCAGTGTTGTAAGGTAAACAACTGGAAAAAAGTGCTTCCTATTGGCCATTTAAAAAAAATAAATTGATTTTATTGATTTGTTAACGGAAAAATAATTGCTTTCATGTGATCAGTCTCTCCGTCCGTTTATCAGGGGTTTCTAGTTTGTAAATAATTTGGCCTCCACGTTTTTTAAATTTTATTAATGTTGACTCTAAACTGAATATTATTAAAGCGTCAATTAAAATTTATTTTTATTTCATCGTTCAAAAATAAGCCGATTTTTATTTTTACAGCCTGGCATTTTTTGTTTGAAATGAAAGGTTGTGGAGAAGGAGGAGACAAAATAATTAGACTATGTTTATCCCAGATTCAATGAACGATAAAATCACACGAGATGTGTAGAATTGGGGAAAGTCCGGCGAGAATGAGCCTACGGGTTCTGGCTCCATTGTGTTTCTACTTAGTATCTCGTCGAGAATTTAATTATGCTTAACGGTTATTCTTTGTGACGTTATTGTAGTAAATGCAGAAAAGGGTAGATTTTACAGAAATTAATAAGACTGTCAGCAACATTGTTTCTTATTTCAAACTTTAATTTAGTTTGTGTACTCAGTCATACAAGAAAATATGTCTTCTGTAAGTAACATGAAACATAATTCGTAAAAACTCACAACAAAAATGGCAAGTGAAACTGATATATTAATTATTTTAAATAAATTTTACCTTACAAATCAAGCATAGAAAATATGAGGTAAATAAGAGAATATATTCCTAAAATTTGATTTCAAATTCCGCGCCCCCAAATCGCTTCGAGTTTCACAAACAATTTTTATGAGCTATATTGGAACTCAACTTTTTAAAACAAAAATTCCAATATCGAATGTATTTGATTTGACCCCGATCGGTATACAGGTGTCCAGTAAAGATCACGTCACTTTGTTTTCTATGCAACATTCAAAGCAACTGATCTACTAAAAATGATTATACCAAAACCTTCTAAACGCAGCAGCGCGAATAATTCAAAGTCTAATCTAAAATTGACTGAAGCGACCACACGGTTCAAATATCCGGTAACCCGGCTATTGAGGCTCACCGGACGCGACTATCGCGAGTGACCAGTCGGGAAAGTCACTGTTACATACAGGTTGTGCAAAGAATAGATATTGTCAAAAAAGAGGCCCATTGAATCAGAAATAAGGAATGTGTTTTGCGTTTGCAACGATCCAACAACCGATGAAGCAAGCTACTGTTCCATAGGAGTGCTTCGATTAAATTCAAATTGTTTAATGCACGACACGTTGCTAGACTACGAGTATACTCGTAGTTTTAAAGGCAGGTAAGTTAAAACTTTGCTAAGTTATATTTTTGGAAAACTCGATTAAATTATAAATATTCGACAGGCAACACAGCAGTTGCACCGTTGGCGCCGTGTGAAGACGGCCGTAAAGAATACACTTCCCCACCGCCAACAGGAGGCGTGTTGTAAGAGGCGACTAATTTCTGTAGCACGAGACGGGCAGCAGCGTCTATTGTAAAAAAACCGCGCTTGTCAACCCTCCTGCCAAGCGTGGCGAGTATTTTTTTAATTTTATTTTTATTTATTAGGGATAACAACAGCTTACAGATTTCATTTTACATAAAATATCTTAACTCTACGGAAAGCCAATAACAGTTATCCACGTATATTATATATATGAATAGTATGTTAGTCAGTGTGCACTTAAATACAAGAAAAGTAATTATAGAAAAGGTATACATTTCTGATAACTTCTCTCATAATATTCGCAGATAAAGAATATCACTAAAGTTACATATTTAATTAAATAAAAAAATTATGTTGTTCATAGCCAAGATAAAATATAATTAAGATTGGCAATATTTACTATACATTTGTAATTCAATTTTGTAATTAAACTGCGAGACTACTTATAATATGTACCCACAGTTTTGTACGGAACCCTCGGTGGGCGAGTCCAACTCGCACTTGTCCGGTTTTTTTATGTAGGCTTCAGTACTATACTTTCTTAGCATTTTAATCTTGCTTTGTAAACCGAGGTCATAGCGTGTACTGTTTGCTATAAAAATAATCTTGTTCAAACAGGTTCTCAGACTGGGTTACTAAGTTATTTCTATTTTAATCAACCCAAACTGTACCTTTTTGTGATGTAAGGCATTTTAAGGATGGAAACGAAATATGAGCCTAAACACACCGTGGTATTTTCAGATGGTTTTTGTGACCGAGTTACCTATTCATATTCAACATTGTGTGAAACCATACTCATGGACCCTTTAAGGGTAATACATTTATGTTATACGATAACATTATATCATGTAATCAATATGTAAACCGTCATATTAATAAATTCAAAAAATAAAATATATCATGTCAAAATAATACATAAAATTCATTTTAAATAAAATTCAATCAAATAAAATCAATCTCAAACTCAAGCGTTTATTTGCCAAGAACACAGTAAATAAAGATATAATTTAAAAGCAGGTAGCGCATGTGTTCAGTCTGCTCGCAGACGTGCAAAAATTCAATTACAAAATTACACATAATATTGATTGATTATGTGTAATTTTGTTAAATTTTGGGACGACATCACATACATGGCTCTGTTTCTATGGTAAGTAGCCAAAGCACTTGTGTTACAGAAATCAGAAACAATGACGGTACCACAACACCCAGACCAGAGATAATATAGAAAAGTTATTTTTCTACTTTGACCGACTGGGAATCGAACCCGGGACCTCAGAGATTGCGACACCAAGTCTAGTACACTCGCCCGCCTTTCGGCTACGGAGGTCACCAGAAAAGAATTTAAATTGAATAGAGATTTCTTTATATTATTAAGTTTTTTTTGTGGCAAGATTGGTAAAATAATTCAGCTGTCTTTTATGATTTTTTCCTTATTGAAAAATATGTTTCTTTTTTGTTTCATCAGTAATTTATATTTTTAAAGAAAATGTTAAGTTTTTCGTTAGATAAATCTTAAGGTTTTTGGTTAAGATATCTTCGAAAATAATAATCTACTTACAAAGTTTAACGGTACCTAAATAATTATTATTTCACTTCCATTACCAACTATCTAATCCAGCAAACTTCGTACCGCCTCAGCATGGATCACATACCTTAAAAAGTAGAAATGTCATATAATTTGTTCGACAAAACTTTCCGCCATTTATTAATCTGCATCCGTGCTGTTTTGAAATATGAAAAAGTGAAAAATCACTTACTAGTTTCGGATTAAGATGGTTTGTTTTGCTGCTCTGTAGGGTGTGTACTCGATGCGATTCAGAACCAATAAATGTTGTGAAGATATATATGTGAAGTTATATGTTCAATTAATTATAACGCTCAAAAAAGGACATTATGAAATAAATATTTATCAGTTTCTTATCCACTTATATTTACATGTATCTATTTAAACAACTTATATTAACGTGAATACCTTACAAAAGTCGGAAACTAAACCGCAAAATAAAGCGCGTATTTTGTTCATTTGCAAAGCGAAATTATCGGAATTTCACTTGTAATTTACTATTTAGATAATTAGAAGCTTCGGTTGTAATTGACGGACAGCCAATTTGTTACAATAATTATTGGGCAAAGCTGGTTTTCACTCGTAAATTAACCAGTATGGACGGAAAGTAGATTTGGGCTTTTTGTTCGAATTATCGCAATTTACTGCGTGCCTTGTAGGGACGACCGTAAAGAATACACTTCCCCATCACCAACAGGAGGCGTATCGTAAGAGGCGACTAATTAATGCAGTACGAGACGAGCGTCTGCATGCGAAATGTTATAAAAAACTGGCAATTGGCAATCCACCCGATGAAAGTCATTCAAGCCTGTGTTCAGCAGTGGACGTCTTATGGCTGAGTTGATGATCGCAATTTACTGGTGCCGCCACTGAGCCTCCAGTGCTGACGACCTCAATAGCCGAGAGGCGAGCATACCGGACTTGGTGTCTATCTCTGAGGTCCCGGGTACGATTCCCGGTCGGTCAATGTAGAAAAATAACACTTCTATATTGTCTCGGGTGTGGGTGTTGTGGTACCGTCGTTGTTTCTGATTTCTGTAACACAAGTCCACTGCTGAACACAGGCCTTCCCCAATGATTTTCATTGGGGGGAATTGCCAATACTCGCCACGCTTTGCAGGCGGGTTGGCGAGCGCAGTTTTTTGTAAGGTTTCGCACGCGGACGCTGCTGCCCGTCTCGTGCTACAGGAATTAGTCGCCTCTTACGACACGCCTCTCTGTTGGCGGTGGGGAAGTGTATTCTTTACGGCCGTCCCCACACGACACAAATATTTTTTAACCCAGATGTTACTCAATCTTTTTTTTTTCACGTACTACCGTTTTTTTTTGTTACTTCATGGATATATTGAACATGAATGACATGAATCGGTCGCTGTAAAAGGGTTAATGTAAAATTTTAACAAACATGAATGCGGCCTTTAATTAAATTCTAGGTCAAGCTTTACATCAGTAAATAACTCGCAACACGCTACCGTAAATGCCTTTTTTTGCTTACGTACTATTTCACCTAATAATAGGTATTTGAAACGAAAATGTTAACTATAATGCAGTCGTATTCTTATCAGAAGCCGTAAAGCGCGCAATGCGGTCTTAAGATGTTCGTTTTTTTTCCTCTTAGCGTCTTGGCTTGACGCTAGGCAGCCTCAGATTATGTGATTGAAATGCCATTGCACCAAGTGCTTTGCTACACCTCCTAGGCAATGTTCACATCAAACGTTTTGTTAATTGCTGTGAGTTAGCGTTACGCACTTTACTGCTTTTCCATACACAAGGTGTAACCTTATTATCGCACATACTCTAAAGGGCTGAATCTAGTGCTCAAATACAACAATTTTTGTATAAAATAAACATCAAAATCGCAAAAAATATGTTACCCTAAACATATCATAACAACTGATTGGCATTTAATAAGGAGATGATATTTTTTTACGATTTTGGTGTTGTTTCCATGCATAAAGTTATTATTATTTAATCACCAAAAGGTTACAGCATGTATTAACTATTTTGTTCACAAAGAACCGTTAATACGCTATTCCAGTGAGTAGTTGCTGACTATAATTTTCGGCACACTAACTGGTCTACGTACTTGTACCGCGGACGTGGATTGGCTATGTAAGCGGGCGAAGTAAGTTCAAGCTTCAAGTTAAGTTCCAGCGTATCGAAGTAGATGCAATTACTCTTCTATTTATATGTGTAGAATAGTCGGCCGCTGAGTGTAGGTAAGATGAAGAAGACATTTTTCCACAAATAAAATGATTTGACTTGAAGATTTACTATACGATGCCCTGGTTCACGCCCCGCATTAGATTGCGTACAGATAAGAAATGAAAATAAACTCTTGGATAAGTAATAACAATTAAAATTCTAATAACACAAAAATAATCTAACCTAAAACTAAAAACTACCTACTCAAAAATAAAAACGTGGCCATGAGGCAAAGAGGCGAAAATGCTAGCAGCGTTTCCACGCTAAATGGATAAACTAAGCCTTTGAGCAAGCAACGAGCCAGCATTTTTATTTACTGAAATTGAATTCTTCTTGAAAAAGATCTCCAGACAATTGTGCCACTACACCAAATTAGTACAAATGACAAGATATAAGTACTTACTATTATTCGATCATGTCGAGTACATACCTGTAACAAACAAACATTGGAATTTAGAAATAGAAATAGAAAAACGTTATTTCGACACAAGAGAAAAATACACGACGACCTCCGTAGCCGAAAGGCGAGCATACCAGACTTTGTGTCGCTATCTCTGAGGTCCCGGGTTAGATTCCCGCTCGATCAATGTAGAAAAATAACTTTTCTATATTGTCTCGTGTCTAGGTGTTGTGGTACTGTCGTTGATTCTGATTTCTGTAACACAAGTGCATAAGCTATCTACCATAGGATCAGAGCAATGTATGTGTTGTTGTCCAATATTTATGAAAAAAAAAATTCGACGGGAAAGCCTACAACTTGGTTCTTATTGTTAAAAATTTATGAAATAAAAATAAAACCCTAAAGTGATCTGATACCCTTCCGACTTATCAAACTTTTCCAATCTAGCTTTAGCCTAGCTTTTCAACCTTATAACTATAACTAGTAATACTTTTGTGTCATCGTTTTGTTCTATCCCAATAATTTCTTATTCACTAATGTAAGTAAAGTAAAGATATTACTAGTCTGACCTTGCTTCCAAATCGGGCAAGCTAGAATGGAACCTATGGTTCGTTCTGCTTCACAATCATAATCGCGTCGGCGCCATCACTATCGGGTTGGCTATTTGGTAGAGTGCCTTTAGCACTCGACGCTGCCATTCGTCGAATTATGTCGCAAAAAGTATGGGCAATTCAAAATTGAAGAATAGAAACGGGAAAACGACTCCTCGGGAATGGGAGAATGTTTTTTTTGTGTAGGAACCTTAAAAATATTTGCGAGCTATATTTATATTATTAGGAATATTTAAAACATCGAGGTCCACCGACGAGGCTTAGGCTCGGAGATTTCTTTCAGTCAAACGTCAGTATGTCTCGGTACTGTGTGATTGCCAGAAAAACAGTACGGCCTAACAACAGTCCGTTAAGCTTTTTATTAGAAGACAGAATCAGATTTTTATTGCAAGTCACATAATTCATCAGATGTTACAGGGTAGGTAAGGTACAAGTGACGCTCCGTAGATTAAATATTTCTAATTTTACCAATAGAAGATAGAAGTAGAATAAATACCGAACTATAATTAGCTAAACTTGCGTGGTCCATTAGAACAAGTCCTAATAAGTCACTAGAAGTTTATTATCATATCTTGGACGACCTCCGTAGCTGAGAGGCGAGTAAACAGGACTTGGTGTCACTATCTCTGAGGTTCCGGGTTCGATTCCCGGTCGGTCAATGTAGAAAAATAACTAGATGTTGTGGTACCGTTGTTATTTCTGATTTTTGTAACACACGTGCTTAAGCTACTTATAATAGGATCAGATCAGATCGGAGCAATGTATGTGATGTTGTCCAATATTTATTATTGGTTTATTTTATATCTCTAATATTATCATCTCGCTGGATATTAATCGCCTAACTATAATACATACATAGTACCTACGACACTTATACAAACAAGTCCTGATTAGTTCAGGTAAGTTTCTGAGCCCTTCGCTGGGATCTTATTAAACTTCCCAGGTAGTTAGTCGGACCAGTTAGTTACGTTTGGTTCAAGTCTTTTTACTTGGTCAGTTAAGATTTGTCCAAATTAGTCGTGTATTTAGTAGTTTTACTTACGTTATGCGCCAAATTCGTCGCGGCCTTATTTACCGATACATTTGGAAGAATATAATTTTCCGTTGCGTTTTCTCGATACATTAATACTTTGTCGCGGTATGTATGCAATGGATTTTATCTAAGTGTAGCAAATTTCTAATGCTACGGTGTCACAATCAAATAGAAATACAACCTGAAAGGCAATGGGCTAGTTTCCTAAAAAAATCTAATTAGTCCGTCAGTTGAATTAAAAGAAAATATTGGACACGTATTTTTTCTTTTCTGAATCAAACAAAAAATGATGAAGTAATTATTAGATTTATTTAATTATTGTAAGGGTTTTTGATATAATTTATTGTGATTTCAATAGAACTTCCAGCAAATATTTAATTCAATGATAATTAATTTTAAATTTGTAGCAAATCATAATTAAATCATATGTTAGTTAAAAACACCTATGCTATTAAATTCAAACACAATAAAATTAAAGTAAATTAATATTGTTAAAATTTAAAACTATATAATCTCACAATTAAAATGGAGACTTCCGGTTGATATAATTTTTGCAAATAATATGCTTTATACAATATTCTGATGTTAATAAATTAAAAATAGGCATATTAGGACTTATTAAGTAATAACCAATGATTTTAGCATTTTTATTTGTAATTGCAAAATGTATTTAATATTAATTTTTGTTATGCCTCACTTCCGGCGAGTTGTTTGTACAGTGCTTTATAAGATGCTGCGTGGCCATTGGTGAGGCAGATCGTACTGTGAAATCGTGAAGTCAACACCACTGGAAAGTTAAGTAAGATTTATATTGTAATAGTGAAAGTGCTGCTCTTCGGTATAATTACTTTTATTATCTAGGTTGTAAAAATAATTATATCGAAGTAATGTAATTAATACTGAAAATTAAGTATATTGTTACTCTGATAATTGTGTTTAGGTTAGAAATCGGTTAGTGTACGCCTAGATAATATAATTTAATGGTCAAACATTAATAAACTTATTTACATTATTACTTAGTATCATTTCTAATACCTTGTTTTCTAACAATTTTCAGAAGTGGGATGCCCAGGCACGTCTGTACAAATCGGAAGAGGACGAGACGCCGGCGAGACAGATCTGAGAGTCCTGACGAACCAAGAAACAAAAGATGGCGCCCTTGGAGACCAAAGGAGACTTCTTCAGATTCCAGTTCGGACGATAGTGATACTTGTGACGCTATTCCTGATATGGAAACACAAGGCAAGTTCGTTCCTGTTATTATGGAAAATATCACCGCTAAGGCTGATATCATCCCTTTATTTGATCCCGAAACGAACGAAATGACCGCTTCCCAGTGGATAAATAAAATTGAGCAGTTGGGCAGTATACATAGCTGGACCGATAGAATAAAATCCTATTTTATGCAATCGAGACTGTCTGGAATGGCTAAAGTATGGCATTCTTCCTTACAAAATTACGAGATGTCTTGGGAAGAATGGAAAAGAGAATTATTAGTCGCTTTTCCTCAACACATTGACTTCGTAGAATCCCTCAGGGAAATGCTGGCTAGAAGGAAAACCCCCACCGAAAGCATGACTCAGTATTTTTATGGAAAAAATGCTATGCTAACAAAATTAGGAATACATGATGGTAAAGCTGTTGCTTGTCTCATTGATGGACTACCCCCTCACATGCGCGCACCAGCCAGAGCAGGGAATTTCAGCAACCCTAGTGAATTATATTCGAAATTTTTATCTGTTATGGAGGAAATTAGACAAAAAGTTCCTCAAAACTTTCGTGTGAGCAAAGTTACAGATGATCGGGACGACACAAGACTAGATCATAAGAAGCCTCTCGTCTGTTTCCTTTGTCAGGAACAAGGTCACACAGTACGCCGATGCCCAAATAACACCAACAATAGAACAGTGTGTGTGCACTGTAAGAAAACAGGACATCCAGCAGATAGATGTTGGTTTAAGCAGGCCTCCTTGAACGTGACTACAGGAACACAGGGATCGAACAACGCTAGGCGAGAGACAGTCAGCATGATAACCGAGGTAAATCAAATTTATTTTAAAAACATTAAAGTTAATAACACTGAAACTTGCGCTTATTTTGACTCTGGTGCTAAGATAAATGTCATCAATTTGTACATGGTTACTAAATTAAAATTGCCTATTAGTCCTTGTGACATGTTTATTAGTGGTTTTGGGGGTACCCCAGTACCAGCAAAAGGATATGTAAACGCCAACGTATGTATAGATGGAATGAACTTCAAAACCAGATTTATAATCACAGATTGGCATATGTCCAACATGGATGTAATAATAGGCCAACCAATTATTAACGACCCTAGTATCGAGTTAATAATCAGTGGTAACAATTTTACGATACGAAGAAAAGAAACATTCCTTCCTGACACAAATATTGTAGGTGAAGACATATGTGATCAAAATATTAGGGTGACGATTGAATGCAAAGAAGATGTTATTATACCACCTTTACACATAATGTTTATTGATGTAAAGTGCGCCGACAATACAAATGATCCCATTTATGTTGAGTCATGTAGAAGAACTTTTAAGACAGTTGACTACGCTACGCTACCAGGTTGTATTATAAATGGAATTACTGATAGTATTTTGCAGGTTGCTAACATTTCTTCGCGTCCATTTTTAATTTCTGCAGGACAGTTGATAGCCCGCGGATGGAGATGTGCAGAAGTAGATGCCCCTTCTACTGAATTGAGAGATAAAGGAGGAAACAACAATGTCCTTACAATTGATCCAATCAAGATACAGTGCGGAGTCACGGATCCTAAAATGAAAGAATCACTTCACAATTTACTTACAAAGTATAGTGACTGCTTTTCAGCCAACACTGCGGAATTAGGATGTACAAATAAAATGAGCATGAAAATTGAACTTAATTCTGATAAACCAGTTTGTTACAGACCATATAGACTCTCTATTCCTGAAAAGGAAGTTGTGCGGGAAAAAATTGATGATCTTCTCAAAAACGGGATAATCCGGGAATCAACTTCTGCATATGCTAGTCCGATTATTTTGGTAAAAAAGAAATGTGGAGACTACAGACTGTGCGTGGACTATAGGAAGCTCAACAGTCTCACCATAAAGGACAAA
This sequence comes from Anania hortulata, assembly GCA_963576865.1. NCBI lineage: Eukaryota > Metazoa > Arthropoda > Insecta > Lepidoptera > Crambidae > Anania > Anania hortulata. The sequence continues at coordinate 449,383 of OY756412.1, read as the reverse complement.
TATCCTCTACCAGTAATAGAGGACCAGGTAGAGAAACTATCAGGTAAGAAATATTTCACCAGTCTGGACCTCTCACAAGGATTTTACCAAATTCCTATGGATCCTGATTCTGTTTCTAAAACAGGATTCGTTACGCCGGAAGGACACTATGAGTTCTTACGTATGCCCTTCGGTTTAGCGAATTCTCCTTGTGTCTTTCAAAGACTAATGGACAAGGTTCTAGGTGCACATAGATTTGATAAGGTCCTGCCTTATATTGATGATTTACTAATCCCCACAAGCACAATAGCGGAAGGATTAGATAATTTGAGACTCGTTTTGGACATCATCAGGGCCTCTAATTTGACATTGAACCTTGAGAAATGTACGTTTTTACAACCCAAATTAGAATATTTAGGGTATGAGATTAGCGAACATGGATTAAGACCAGGTCAAAAAAAGATCGATGCGGTATCGAGGTACAAAGAACCAACAAATATCCATGAACTACGAATGTTTTTAGGACTAACTAGTTATTTCCGGAAATTCGTGAAAAATTACGCCACTCTAACTTATGACCTCTATCAACTTCTGAAAAAGGATCGTGAATGGAAATGGGAAACTCCACAGCAAATAGCATTTGACACATTAAAGCGAGTATTAACAGAGCGACCTATTCTTGCCCTTTATGATCCAAAAGCCGAAACTGAGGTTCATACAGATGCATCGAGTAAAGGTCTAGCAGGTATCCTATTTCAAAAATTTAATAATGACTTAAAACCTATTGCATACTATAGTCGGAAGACTACTAAAGAGGAAGCTTTTTATCATTCATTTGAGTTAGAGACATTAGCAGTAGTTGAATCCCTAAAACGATTTCGCATATACTTAGCAGGAATACATTTTAAAGTTGTGACAGATTGTGCAGCTGTTCGCCAAACCTTTGAGAAAAAAGATCTATTACCAAGGGTGGCACGATGGTGGCTAAATATCCAAGAATATGACATGGAAATCGTACACAAGCCGGGACTTTCCCATAAACATGTCGATGCTTTAAGTAGGGCACCGGTAGGTTCTGCAGAAATATTTGTCCTTGATTTACTCGACTGGGCTGTCTGCTTACAAAATCAAGACAGTGATATTCGCTGTATAAAACAAAAATTAGATAATAATGTTCAGGACGCCGATATAACTAATAACTATGTTATGAAAGATTCCAGACTTTACAGAAAAATTGCAGACGGCCAGTTAAGATTAGTCATACCAAAAGCCGCGAGATGGAACATCATGAGGAAATACCATGACGACATCGGACATCCAGGGTTGAAGCGATGTGAAGCAATTATTAAACAAGACTGCTGGTTTCCACGCATGACGAGATTTATTAGGAAGTATGTCAATGCCTGTATAGAATGTCTGTATAAGAGAGGACAGTACGGTAAGCACGAAGGAAGTCTACACCCAATAGAAAAAGTTGCAGAACCTATGGATACATTGCACATTGATCATTTAGGACCATTTTGTAAGAGCAGTAGTGGACATTCATATCTATTTGTGGTGGTAGACTCTTATACTAAGTTTATGTGGGCTCAGCCAAAAAAAACCACTAAATCAATTGAGACAGAACAAAAACTAGCAGAAATTTTTAGTTATTTTGGATATCCACGGCGAATAATATCCGATAGCGGTGCCGCCTTTACTAGCAAGAGATTCAAAGAATATTGTCATACTAACCAAATCAAACATGTTGTCAACGCTATAGCATCACCTCGTTCAAATGGCCAAGTTGAACGATATAATAGAACTTTACTAGAAGCCATAAATAAGAGTACTCTTGATGAGCGTAATTGGGATAAGTGTCTACATAAAATTATATGGGGCATTAATAATACACCATGTTCATCAACAGGTTTTCCTGCATATCGACTTATGTTCCAGGCAAGTCGCACTAGCCTTCAAGGTATGTCATCGAACCAGTATGATGATGAGACTACCATTCAACAAAATAGGGTAAAAGCAAAACGGAATATTGAAAAAACATCTATGTATATGAAGAAAAAGTTCGACGAAAGACGTAAGAAACCTACTATATATGAAGTCGGTGATCTTGTTTTATGGAAAGGTGCACAGGATAAAAATAAAGAAAGCGTACGGAAATTAAAAGAAAAGTATAGCGGTCCTTATAAAATAAAAAAAACACTGGGAAACGACAGGTACATTATTACATCTATTAAAGGGACTAAAGGATATAAGAAATACCAAGCTACTGTTGCATCGGACGCCTTGAGGCCCTTCGGGAATAATGAAGAAAGTGATAGCGAGGCGAGTGAATCACAAATTGATAGCACGGAAGAGCTGATAGATTTACTAGAAGGATAAATTGGAGTATAAGTACGAGAATACCTTAATAGGAGAATAGATGATGTACTCGGGACTAATTTAAAATTAGTAATCTACTAATAAAAATTAAATATGAGGGCCGTCAGTAGACCAGACGATGAAAAAATAGGTCAGATTATTGTTAACTTAATAAAATATATGGGCCGTCAGCAGACCAGACGATGAAAAAAGGTCAGTTTATTGTTAAATACTAGGTAAAATATATGGGCCGTCAGCAGACCAGACGATGAAAAAAGGTCAGTTTATTGTTTACTGTATTTTAAACTTGCTATAAAATGGGCCGTCATCAGACCAGACGATGAAAAAAAAGGTCAGTAGGTACTAGGTAATATATATATGGGCCGTCAGACCAGACGATGAAAAAAGGGTCAATATGTTATGCTAATGGTTACCAAAATCATTGAAATATTTTATTGTTATAGGTAATCCCGAAGGACTACTAGGACCTCGATCAATTTGCGTAGAAGCAAATTCTGTCAGGATGGACGAACTATTAGATTTATTTAATTATTGTAAGGGTTTTTGATATAATTTATTGTGATTTCAATAGAACTTCCAGCAAATATTTAATTCAATGATAATTAATTTTAAATTTGTAGCAAATCATAATTAAATCATATGTTAGTTAAAAACACCTATGCTATTAAATTCAAACACAATAAAATTAAAGTAAATTAATATTGTTAAAATTTAAAACTATATAATCTCACAATTAAAATGGAGACTTCCGGTTGATATAATTTTTGCAAATAATATGCTTTATACAATATTCTGATGTTAATAAATTAAAAATAGGCATATTAGGACTTATTAAGTAATAACCAATGATTTTAGCATTTTTATTTGTAATTGCAAAATGTATTTAATATTAATTTTTGTTATGCCTCACTTCCGGCGAGTTGTTTGTACAGTGCTTTATAAGATGCTGCGTGGCCATTGGTGAGGCAGATCGTACTGTGAAATCGTGAAGTCAACACCACTGGAAAGTTAAGTAAGATTTATATTGTAATAGTGAAAGTGCTGCTCTTCGGTATAATTACTTTTATTATCTAGGTTGTAAAAATAATTATATCGAAGTAATGTAATTAATACTGAAAATTAAGTATATTGTTACTCTGATAATTGTGTTTAGGTTAGAAATCGGTTAGTGTACGCCTAGATAATATAATTTAATGGTCAAACATTAATAAACTTATTTACATTATTACTTAGTGTCATTTCTAATACCTTGTTTTCTAACAAATAGCCCGTTAAAGTTCAGCGTAGCGTCATGCCTTGCGAGACTTATTAGCAAGCCGTGACGTCACGTGCTCACTTTGATGCGCTTTATCTTCGTAATTTTTTGTTTGATTGACAAAAGACAAAATATGGGTCCAATATTTTTTGATAATCTAACTGACGGACTAAATAGAATAATCATTTTTTGACCCAGGAAACTAGCCCTTAAGTTCATGGATAACGAGGGGCAAAGCGCTAGAAGATCCAAGACTCAAATATTTATTATTTTACCTGTCGTCATGACATAATGTCCATATGATCGTACATAGAATATTGTGGATTATATTACATGTATATATTGTCTCCCTTTATGTAAATCGAAATGATAACATAACACTAAACAAAATCGGTAGTCTTCGATAGCTTAGTTGGAAAAGCACTCGCCTGGCATGCGATGCGACGGTTTGTGCTCCGGACTACAAAGCCAGCGGTTGCGGGTTCGAATCCCGCAAGGGGCAAATGTTTGTGTGACGAGCACGAGCATTTGTACCTAAGTCATCGATTTTATAAAAAGTATTTAAGTATGTTTGTCGCTATAGTACAAGCTTTGCTTAGTTTGAGCTAGATAAATGGTGTGATTGTGAAAACTATTAATTTACTTTAATTCAATTCAGAGGATCGTCACACACGACTATTCGGTACGTGTAACACGATGCAATATATGCGCACGAATTCCATTCAAAACCCTAATCCAATAACGAACTTTGATCATCCCTTTCAGACAGCTGCTGTGCGCCTAATTGGGTGCCTTTGAACTCAATTAGCTCACTGAGCTGAGAATGAGACAGGACTTAATCTCATATTGAGCTATGGAGTGTTACACTGTTCACACACAGTCATACACATATGCGCGCAGAAAGAAGGTAAAGGAGTTAGAGATTACTAATAGCTGACTACGACATTTTATGAGTAGTAACACGAACAGCTACGACTGCTACGAAAATATGGTTGCTATTGGCAAGGTGCTACGAATGGTCTCGTAGCATGCTACGAAGTTGTAACCAAAGTTGGTAAATTTTGATGAAAACGTATTTTTTGTTTAAACTGCTGCTATAATAGTTTTAAGTGTCCATTTATTTCATGCTAGGTTTACTGTCATAAAAATACAAATGGGGTACTTAAGACCATAGGGCATTGTCTACCAGTTAATCATTTGAGAAAAGCAGTAAAAACGTACGAGATTAAATATGCCTAGACTAAATTGTCATAATACAAAGAATGAGCTGTACACCAATTATAGAAACATTACAGATATCTTTATTCGTACGTGTTACAAATGAAATGAAATAAATTGAAATGAAATATATTCTATTTAAAATACGGTTTATTAAATATGTCTTCCTAATCTAACCTGTCAATAATAACCTACCAGTAGCACACATAACTCAAATAGCTGAACGACATTTCACTGTCCATAATCAATTTGGTGCACATCAGAGAACAAAGCCAGGGCCGGATTAGCAATTTGGCTTCCACAGACAGGGCCGGACTGGTAATAGCGTATCACCGCGACAATGGACTGACTTTGTGCTCCCAGAGCATTGGGAGAGGAAGCTGTCGATTTTGAGATATTACTGACTATGTATTTGGTGTACGATTAGTATGAAGTTTCTTGCATAGATTAGTAAAAAAAATGATAAGAAACATTTTCTTTTCATGAAGCAAAATTTGTCTAAAAACTTGCGCATAATCTTTATATTCAAAGTCTTATTTAAAAATATTCCGGATTTTAAGCTGTTCTACCTCATATTTAACTTTTTTCCAACTGTGTTTGAGTTACATTGGCATATGTTTACTTAATATCTGAATATTTACGTACTAATCAATAGGTCAGTTCGCGCGCGACTCGCTGGTAGCTAGGAGGTAAACAAAACTAGTCTTTATAATTACGATTAGCACTTGCTCTATGTAATTCCTAACAACGATCTGCTCAGAAATCTAATTAGTAACATTTGTCTTAATTCTCTGGCGGCCCTAACTTCTGCCCCGGAATTATTAAGTTGTGGAAGTTATGGAATAAACTCAAGATTTAATTACTCTGTCCCTTGAGAGCGCTGAGTACGGCCCTGGAGACTGAGTTAATTTTGTTAAATTAATTTGATAAGTGCCACTAGGATGTCATTAAGGTAAGATATAAACGAACGTAGTATGAGGTTGCAAAATTGTGTAGTAAAAATATTAAAAGTGTAGACAGTGACCATATTTTGTACAAGAAAAGTGATGTTTGTTTAAATTATGTACCTACCTAGTCGTCATCTAGTTGACATAGTACAATCTCTGCTTAGTATGAGCTTTGGTACATAATGTGGTCTATAGAATAATTTATGTTCATTCATGATTTATACATTATAGTTATATACCTACTAATTTGTTCTGAGTATTACTGAGAGTTCAGAGTATAACTTTCCAGATCCACCACAATAAAGCTATCCACAAGTTCCAAATATACATATTTACAAAAGATACATAATATGCAGTAGCTAGAGCATAGTGAACGATCTACTTCCTCATTTAATGTATCATGTGCTTGATCATAACAGTTTTCGTATCGCGCCGTCGCGTATCATGATTGCATAATGTGTGGATGGGAGATGATACGGCTACTTTGACACAGCCCTGATCTATCTCAAGTTGGTTTTTGTCTGATCATCAAAGGAGATACGGATGGCTGGGTTCGCCATTTGTGTTACACGTGCGCATATCATTTTCTCAGTTCCTGTAGTTATGCAAATTTTAGATCACTCATTAAAGCTCTCTGTTTTTAATAATACCGTTTGCTCCCAACATCTTTATTGAAATAATATTATGAATGACAATAAAACAGGCACGCAAATAAGCTAAATTCTTCTACACATCGACGAACGACGAGATGCATGTATCAAAGCTGACTCAGAACTGTCGGTAATTTGATACACGATCATGACAATGTTTTTACTGAAATTAAATAGGGACTTAATAATATGAAAAAAAAACTCGAATAGATATGGAATTTGATGCAATACGATGAATGATACCAGAGATACGGATACGATTGGGCAAATGATACATAATTATGTAGAACTGCCCTGCTGCATGCCACGCTCTGGCCTAAATGTCACATAGAAAAAGGTGAGAAAAAAGTTTGCAAAACTGTCGTAAGTAACTAAAACTTTTGCATTCATCTGTCTCGCATGTAATTTGAAGAAAGGCGGGTGATTGCTCTTTGCATTTTGTTTGTTTTGTTCACAAAGGAATACTGTGGGTACAGGTGGTGTGACTGGGGTGCTTATGCCGGCGTAAAAAGCAACATTTACACTCTTAACATTCTAAAACTAGTTAGTGGTCACAGACTTACAAACATCCCAATCTCCTAGAAATGGGTCGCAGTGGCGTGGCGCCGCCCTGTCGCGACGCTGTTTGTCAAGCCACGGCTTCAGGGCTACCACACTGCACAAGTTAGCATTCAGTAGATTAAGATAAAATAAAATAGCAATAACGGGAAGCACAGTGTAGGAAGTCCACCCACAAGGTGAACAGACGACCTGGTAAAGGTTGCAGGACGGCGTTGGATGTCCTTTGGATGAAATGATGATGATGTTGAAGCCCACCAGAGGATAGTTTAATAAAAACTCAAAGCAGAATTCACATACTCACAGAATAGTTCTGACTTAAAATGCAAAATTATTTTACTATTGTGCATTTTAAATTTCTAAACCGCCATCCCTAGAAACTCACCGCCTTGTCGGCGCCGACGGTCGATAATTCAAATTGCTTGTTGTGTTGTCGTTGAGCGTTAGTTTATGAGGTTAACTGTACCACGAGGTGTAGGTCGAAAAGAAAATTAGTGCACTATTAAGTGTTATAGTCTAATGGTTATTACTTCTAACGTGGAAAGAAAATCAGTGTCGTGCTTGGGTGAGTGGCCTATGCCACGTCTGATGCTGAGCGGGAGACCTTTCTGGCACTGACCTTTATCTCTTTATAAGTAAAATCTTTGTAAATAAATATTGCCAAATAAATATTTACTTACTAATGTTATCAAGGTCATCTTAAGTCATAAAACCCAAAACAGAATCATAGTAAAATACGCTTTACAAAATATAGCATGTAGTTGTCGTTTAATGATGATACATAGAATGATAGTTCGGTTCCTACGGCAATTACAAAATTTAGGCAACAAAACAGTTTTGTGTGCAAACGTTAAAGCGCCGGGTAAGGAGAATACACATAAAAGAGGTGTTTTTGGACAAGTTTTCTGGCAAAAATACTGTATACAGGATGTGGAAATTAATTTATGATGTAACTTAAATGTAGAAGTTTTTCCTGTTGTATCTAAATACTAGTTATTATTTCTTATAAACACTAAAAATATTTCAAAACACCGCAAATATCGCGAGCTTGTGCACATTTATATTGTGAACGACGTTTTTGTTTAGCTTCAAAGTTGGTTTAGTTATTTATAACATTCGTTCCTTTAGGGTTAAGGTTTATTTTTTTTTCAAATAGTCAATAAATTGAGAATTATAAGGTTTTTTTAATGGATTTTACTCTTAGCGCCTACTTTTCCATGAGCGGATATTTTGCTCGCAATGATAATCTATTTGCACAGGAGCACAAAGGATGGATGTTTAGTCTGCGAGAAGCATTTGTATTATCTTAGGTATATAATAGAAGTCGCATTAGTCGACGCTTAATGCTCAAGGTCACTTGCCTTATCCGTCGCCTTAATACACAGACACATGCACACCACTATAAAATAGACTTGCTCTTAACAGTAGTTTTCCCAAAACCCGCGGAAAATTCGATAAAAGCAATACCTACCTACATCTAAGTAGATTGTCATGCGATCGGAGTGGATTGACATTACACTACGGAGCTGTCAGGCGTAAGGAGCCATCTGTGGCTCCAATTTAGTTGCTTCAATTTTTGAGCGCGTATTACGTATCTATGTAACATTATTCCAAGGTATTTGTAAAAAAAAATTGTTTAGAACAAATTCTACTTATGTGAACAAGCCAGCAACCTAATTTTAATAAATAAAAATTAAATCCATAATATAAACAATACAATGTATAATTAATTATCATACAAATAAATAAATTATCATCATCATCATCATTTCAGCCATAGGACGTCCACTGCTGAACATAGGCCTCCCCCATTGACTTCAGATTGGCCGGTTGGAAGCGGCCTGCGTCCAGCGTCTTCCTGCGACCTTTACCAGGTCGTCTGACCACCTTGTGAGTGGACGTCCTACGCTGCGCTTGCCGGTACGCGGCCTCCATTCTAGAACCTTTCTGCCCCATCGGCCATCAGTTATACGTGCTATGTGCCCCGCCCACTGCCACTTCAGCTTGCTAATCCGGAATAAATAAATATAAAAATAAAATTATAACTGTCCTAAATGAATAAAAACAGAAATAGTTAAGAGAAAATTCAAACTGAAACAAACAAAAAGTTCCGGCCCTCGGACCCGAATTTATAAGCGTGACCCAAAAACCACTCGAATTCAATAAATGGGAAATATTGAAAGCCGCGCGTGTTAATTTTATTCTGCTAACATGATCAAAAAATACCAACAGAAAAACACTTTTTAACTGGAAAAATGCTTTTAAACGTATGTAGCTGACTTAATTTACAGTTGCAAAATATTATACCATAAAAATAGATGTTTTAAAAATAAATCTTTTTTGCAGTGTTAATTGTGTGATTAATTCTCGAACATATATCTTTACTATATTCTATATAAAAGGGCAATAGCCCATATTATATGCAATATGTATACTTACCGAAATAGCGTAAAAAACTTTAGTGAGTGTTAGATTGAAATTAAGTTCAATCGCAAAAAATATTTAAAAAAAAACTGTTTTTTATTTCAGAAAAAAAAATATCAGTGTGTAGGTTATGTATGTTTATGTAGATTAAAATTACGTTAAAGGCAACAAACGATACATTAAATCGTATATGTACATAACATTCCTGTTATTAACATGTATGACATTTGTCAAATATTTGACGTGACCCTTCTTACATGATTGTGCGTTTTATAAAAATAGATTTTGTGCTACTTTATGACATTAAAAATCGCATTGATTTAGGTAACTGTTTTTATTTATTTTTCTATTAATTCTTGCTGACTCTAATTTATCAAATAGCAATCTCCGCAACTCCATGCTGACCTAAATCATTTTCTCGCCAGCAAAGCTTTTTCGTCCTACAGTTTAAACACAAAAAGGCCCCCCATTACTCTCCATACATTACTAGGATCGAGTTATGCATAACATAGCCATCCAATTTTATTTTAAAAAAAATAAAATTGATTATGATTTAAGTCTTGGTAAACGTAGTGTAGGCCGCCCCCCAGCTCGATGGACCGACGACCATAGGAAGATGGCTGGCAGTGGATGGATGAAAAAGGCGGGAGATCGTGCCCTTTGGCGCTCTTTGGGGGAAACTTACGTCCAGCAGTGGAATGCAATGGGCTAGGTATGATGAAATTGTTTTAATAATTTCTAATGGGCTAGTTTCCTAAAAAAAACTAATTAGTCCGTCAGTTGGATTAAGAGAAAATATTGGACACGTATTTTTTCTTTTCTCAATCAAACAAAAAATGATGAAGATATAGCCCGTTAGAGTAACGTCACGCCTTGCGACACTTTTTAGCAAGGCGTGACGTCACGTGCTCACTTTGATGCGCTTTATCTTCGTAATTTTTTGTTTGATTGACAAAAGACAAAATATGGGCAAAATATGGGCATATAACCGACAGACTGAATAGAATAATCTTTTTTTGACCCAGAAAACTAGCCTATTCTTGCTGACTCTAATTTACCAAATACTTGTAATAACCTCCGCAACTCCATTCTGACCTAAATCACTTTCTCGCCAGCCAAGCTTTTTCCTCTCACAGTTTAAACACAAAAAGGCCCTCCATTACTCTTCATACATTACTAGGATCGAGTTATGCATAATAAAACCATCCATTTTTTTTTCAAAAATAAAATTGATTATCATTTAATTACGAAAACGTCCCAAGTAAGATATGTAGCTCTACTGTAACACCATTTGCACCTCAGAGCTTTTCATACAAACTTTTAAGTCCAAAACTTTTCAAAATGGTGGAACCTATTTCTCATAATTTTAATATACAAGCAGGATAGATATTATGTCAAAGGAGTTAGTAGAAAACCTTTTTAGGGAAGTGTTACTTCAAAATAAGAGCAATTTTAAATGTTTTAATAGGTATAGATACCTATATTTCTTGTTTATATGATAAGTTGAACGTGAATGTAATTTTTTTTCTATTAATTTCTATGTTTTTTGCAAATAAAGATTCTTACTTATCTCTTTGTAAATTTGATATTTGGAAATGTTCTATCCAATTCTGTTTTAGTTCGATTCCCACCTGAAGCAGTCTATTTTTGAGGCAGTTTATCTTCGACTTGTGTGACTAAAAATCAAAATTGTCTTTAAAATGTTAAACTATAAAAGCCAATTTATTATTTCCTTCAATATTCGATTGCATTTTTTATCTTCAACTAAATACTAGCTGACTTTTTTTGCATAACACTGTCCACTTAAGGGCGCGTGTACAAATGCAATAACACGCGCGGGCGACTAACGACGCGGGAATTATGCAAATCAACTGAGTGCTTTATGTTAATGTCTGTGTTGTAAGCATCGCCGCCGCCTTCGCAAACATAGAGATAGGATAACAAGTTTTAGGATGAAACCGTACTATATATAGGTAGGGGAGAACGGGGGTTGTTGCCTAACTGACAAAAACTTGACCTTTTTGATAGTGTTACACTATTCAGCTGGAGGCGAAAAGCCGTTCTTAGGGTTTTGTACCCAAAGGGTAAAACAGGACCCATTACTAAGACTCCACTGTCCGTCTGTCTGTCTGCCTGTAAAAACTATTTATTTCCAAGTTTTAAATATGCCTGTTTTTTGGATATTTATTTAATTACACGATTTGCTTCTTACCAAGAAAAAAAACTTGAATAAAAATCCCTGTTTTTCTTGATAGACTAGGTAATATGCTTAAAGTTATTATACAAGTTCGACTTTCTACGTGCTTCATTATTTCGTTTGTGCAGAAACTGAGGATTTGCTTTGACGATAGTCAAAGTCACAACGCACTACTCCATCAAGAAGCAGCGCAAGAAACTCAGTCATTAAACTCGTGGTTGATTCCAGTAAATACAACCTCTGGGAAATTATATTCCACTCCTTTTAAACCCAGTTTTGGAGTACCCTAATATAGTAGAGTAGGTGCTATTAAAAAACTTTCTGCAGCCATTTTGCAAGGGCCATAACAACAAATCAACGTAAACGGCCAACTTCCGCGCTTTAAATCTTGCGGCCTTTTGCGGAGCCGATGGCGACACAGAGTAGAGAAGTGCAGTAGACAGATGCGATAATGCTGTTGTGGATTTTGTTACTTTGTTGATCGATGGCGTGATTGGCGTAGTCGGGGTTTGCCTTGAATGCAAAGGGTTTGAGGTTACTTTTGAGGCAATTCAGAAAACTAACCTTTCTAAATTAGGGTCTGGGTATTCTGGGAGATGTCTGTAGCTAAATTTGTCTTCTTCTTGTAACACAAGGATGTTAATTCCTTATATTGACACAACGACGATAGTTTTTTTTTTGTCTGGTGAATATTTTTATTATGTAGCAGGTTCCTTGATGCTGGATTGATTCAGATGACAATTATTTTATCAACTATAGTTTTAACCATTCACCATGAAATATGTGAAAACCTCTCCCAATTACTCTGGCTTATTTAAACGAATTGCATCTCTACCAGTGAGTTCGTAAGTTAAGTAATTTTTTACCACTCTGCTGTATCATGTTATTATCTCGACGACCGTCTGGTGTAGTAGTTCACGCTCCGGACTACAAAGCCAGCCGTTGCGGGTTCGAATCCCGCATGAGACAAATGTTTGTGTGAAGTGCACAAGCATTTGTACCTAAGTCATGGATATTTATAAACATATTTAAGTATGTTTATTCGTTATCTAGTCGCTATAGTACAACCTTTGCTTAGTTTGGGGCTAAATTATTATCGAAAGTGGCCCTACTGCATTTATTCATACTGTGAATGAGACGTAAAAGAGATGGCCAGCTGTTAAGGAAGGACACGGATATCGATATAGTGACATAATAGATAAAGAACGGTAGCATTTTGGGTAAGGTGCGTGAGTGACGGAGACCGGACGCGATAGTATGACCCTTACTGGGACGGCAGAATTTATGGTCGGGCAAAGAATAGCCTAACTCAGGTGAAGATATAAGTATGAAAATGTATGAAAGAAGTAAGTAGACATTTTTTCCGGCTCTTTGAAACATTTTGGGAAACGACTTGCCGGGGTGTTGAAATAAAATGTATTTTGTTTTTCTGTTTGATAGTATTATTTTATGTTTATTAGTAAGTAGTATTAAGCAAGTTCTATACGTATAGTTGGCACATAACATCATCATTATTTCAGCCATAGGACGTCCACTGCTGAACACAGGCATCCCCCAATGACTTTCATCAGGAGGGATTGCCAATACTCGCCACGCTTGGCAGGCGGGTTGGCGAGCGCAGTTTTATAATATTTTGCATGCAGCCGCTGCTGCCCATCTCGTGCTGCAGGAATTAGTCGCCTCTAACAACACGCCTCCTGTTGGCGGTGGGGAAATGAATTCTTTACGGCCGTCTCCACACGGCACAATTTAACTTGCTCGGCAGTAATAAAACACTTTAAATTTAATAAAATGTTTTACACAACATTTAGACTGTACACAGTGCAGTGGAAAAAACTGGTCTATCAAAGTCTAAATATCGTAAAACACCAAGTGGTCCTAAGAATCATTTTTGATTGAATGAAAACAATTTTAAATATGTAGTCCAGTGTTTTTTTTTTCCAGATAAAATCCGAAGAGATTTTAAAGGAATATGATAATTTGTATTGAGGAAAACGTTATTTTATTTCTACAAGTTCTACGAGCTGAAAATAGCGTAGTATCTACGCCTCTCAAAAGTATCACATTAACACAATGTTATGTCAAATCATTAATCAAAACTACCTTTACAGCTTCGAATTATCGAAGTTTTTTTTTTTTTATAACAGAACACTTATAAAAAGTGGCTGACCACTTTTTTGGCATTCTGTAGGTACATCAGAATGAGTATTTTTAAGAATAACATGATTTTTTATACTTAAGTCGTACCTACCGTCATCTGCAAATAGACCATACTGCCCTGAGGTTAAAGGGAAGGTTAAATTTTAAAAAGTTATTCCTATTTTCATCAAAATAAACAAAATAAAGTTATAGGAACACTTGCTAACCACATTAATTCCATAACATCTTTTTATTAACTTCAAAGAAGATAACTTGTCCCACAAAGCGGTCGGGCGCGGGTAATGCGGTCTCGCGGATCGATCGCACTATAAATAGCGGCAGCCCTAGCGCTAAATATTTAACGCAGGGTTGCCGACGAGTGCTATTAAACATTCACGGACTCTGTTTTGGGTGGTAGATTGAATTAAGATTATTTTTGGTAGATTCTTAACGTTGGTGTATTAATTTCATTTATAGCGTTTTTTTGTGTGTTTTATTTTTGGATTTTCTTTTTATTTCGTTTTTTTGCCACCAATATGTACGCTAAGAAGATCAAAAAAACTTAAATAACTCTTGAAATAAACTTAATTTACTACTTTAGCATTTTAAACGCACTTTATCATGATTATAGGCTTAAAATAGATAAGCCTAATGTCAAAGTAAAACCACTCCAAAGGAGTCAAACATTGCCAACAAAAAATTTCTATAATAATTATGCAATGCTCTAATACTTGTATGCACTCCTACGAAAATTTTATTCCATCTTTTCTAAACTTACTCGGTAGTCGGACAGGATTAGAGAAGACGCTTACCAGACCCGCACATAGCCCTTCGCCGTATAGGGACAGCCGTAAAGAATACACTTCCCCACCGCCAACAAGAGGCGACTAATTCCTGTAGCAAGAGACGGGCAGCAGCGTGCGTGCGTGCGAAATATTTAAAAAAACTGCGCTCGCCATCCGCCTGTCAAGCTAGGCGAGTGTTGCAATCCCCCCCCCCCCCCCCCCCCTCAGCGTGTTCAGCAGTGGACGTCCTATGGCTGGTGCTTCACCTTAGAACCCAGGGTTGCTTGATATAAAACATACGAAACACCTTTTTACCCCGAACGAAGTCGCGGGCACAATTTTTTTAGAAATGGAACACGATGAGTTTATTTCAACAAAATGTTCACATTTAAATAAATTCCATTAGAATAATGTTTACAAATTACAGTAAAAGTTTGTTTTGAAACCTTTTTAACTGTACATATTTTAGCAGTTTAATACTTACATGGTAGCTACATACCAATTTCAAGTAATTAGTAAGTACATTTTCATAAACCAACCTACTTTACCACTCAACCAACCCGTTAGTCTTAATGGTAACAATTTTGTAATTCTACCGTATTATTTCAAAGCCAAGTGTCCAATTAGACCCCGGTCCGAGTATTAATATTCACATCATATTATGTTACTCGTGTGTTCTACACCAACATTTTGTTCATATAATAATAACATACGTGATACTTCTAAAAGCACCTAATGTCAAAGTGGGTAGACAGCTACAGTTTCTGTTTACTTTTAACTCATTACTGAACCTAAATATAAAGTTAAGGATCTGTTACTATGTACCATTGATATATAAAGTGTTCTTCTTCTTCACGTAATGATGGCAAATTAAAAAGAAATATTAGATAATTAGATACAGCGAGCCCAGTGATTTGCCAGATATAATTATCTGTGGCATTCTTAAGCTCTTTCCGCTGTCTGTCTGTGCACGTCAGGCCATACTTTGCGAATAAATTCCACTCACAGGTCAGATCTTCTGTCCCATCAGTGGAACTTTACCTAAATCTTGGATCTGGATTCAGAAGTCCTTAAATCAGCCGCGGCAAATCACATTTCGGCGGAAGCTTGTCATCGCGCATCACATGTTGAATGACATCAATAACACCATAGTAGATTTGATTTATAGACAAATAAACAAGGTATTACTGTCATAATCTCTTGTTTAGAAATAAGAGTATTAATTTAAACGTTACATGGAAAACAATTTTTTTTGTAAGAAATAAATAATTTATTCAACATTTAGTTAATAGTTTATTCAAAAATGTAGCTAACGGATCCCAGTAAAAGAGTGCACTTTTTCATTTTAAAATAAAAACACTTATTTTTTGAGAAAGTAAGTTCCGATTAAATATGGAATGAAATATCCTGCAAATAGCCTCCACGGCTCTAATGTCAAGCCTTAATGTCAATTACTACAATTACATTAAATTTTTACAGATATGTGGCTGTATCTCACGCATTATTAATGATACTTACTATTACACACTGTGTGAAGATAAACACTTTATTCTTATCGCATTTACTTTAGACAGCACAAAAAATATATCCAAAACATAAACGTATCAAAAAACAATAAAAAGTAAAAAATAGATAATATAAAAAAGATTCGTGTCCGTCGCCAACACCCATAATGCGTTGGATCTTTGATTTGAGATCAGGAGTTGTTTATGGTTAATTCGCAACCCGAGATTTTACATAACCCCAAAGTTTTTTTTTTGTATGCTTGAAGGTGGAGTTCTTTTGTCAAAATTCGCTGCAAAGTGCTTCGTAAAATTTAAAGTTATTGAGAACGATTCCAAATTAACAGACCGATCGGTACGTTGACGCACAAGAGTCTCGCTGACTATAATCAGTTTCTTCATTTTTTTTTTATGTCTTCGAATGGTTGGCACATTATGTGCACTTTCTCGACTAAAATTCGGACGGTCTCAGCATAACATACGTAATTTTTGTTACAAGTTTTCACAATTATAAAGCGTTATTCTGTCATAAAGCACTGCACTCTTATTGAGACACCTTTTAGTTTGAAGTAAAAAAAATTATAAAGCTTACATAAACATATTTTTTTGTACAATTTATTACATTTCCGAAAGTGGATTGGGTCATTTGCCAACCCTGGCCGTGCATTAATTCGTAACCGCAGGGCTGTCAATCCAATTTGTCAATCATGATGTAGGTCAGATACTGACGTATTTAAGTCGAACTTGCCTTTTCATTTTGTTGAATAAATCACAGTAAAGTGGGTGTGAATACAAACTATTTTGGGGTTTGGGGTAAACACTTATCTGATTTGTAAGTATAAATTGATAAAAGTTGGATTATTAAAATTGTGATTTAAGTCGGATCTAAATATGTTAAAAGCAGCACACAAAATATTCAGTTTACACAAAATTGGTTAAGTTTTTATCTAAGATCTTTATAGTCTCGGCATAGGTAAGACGCTTTTTGTAATTTATTGATAAGTTATTTTTCAATAATTTCAAAGTAATTCGCTGAAAGTAATACATAAAGATAAAAATATTACTAATAAAATAAACCTTGTCTTTTATTTTAGAAAGAGATCAAAACAACCTTTTGAAAATATAATGAACTGTGAAGTCATTGGGCATTATTAAGGTTAACAAAAAAGTTACTTATTGTTATCCTCTTACATAAATACCCGCTTCATTTGCTGACTTATTATTTATTTTATTCAAGAACCTTTTATTTAATACTAATAAAACAACTATTAAAACTTCAGCGAGCAAAGCGAAGTGTAAAAGCCGATACTTTACTAATTAGTTATTTTTGCCAAAATGAGAAATTCGTTTTAAATTTTCAGAAGTGAAACGTGAAAGTCCCATTTGGGAACCCTAGTGACGAATAGTTAAGGGTTGGCAATTGATTAATTACCAAAAACTTCATCGTAACCATTTTAAGGAGCGATTAGATAAAAGTATATCGAAAAGTAGTAAATAATAATTTTGAAGTCAGGCGTAGTCTGATGTTTTACAAATAACCCTGTATTTGTATACCGCTCAGACGATGGTGCTTGTGGATCAGTGGTAGAAGCGGTTTGGTAGTGATTACCAAAGTTAGGCCACCTACGCTGCGTTTGTAATGGGTAACCATTCCAACCATATTTAGTGACATTCATCACAAGCATCTCCGTGCTTCGAAAGGTACGTCCAGTTGAAAAGAAAAGTTGGTCCGGCTAATATCGCTTGATACTACTAGTCGTAAAGCCTAGTCAGAGGCCTTAGGGCGGCTTAATAACAACTGACAGTAAGGTAAAGTCCCTGGCTTTACAACACCCCTCCACCAATTCGCACTGGGCCTGCGTAGTGGAGTATGGCCTAAGCCACCTCATGGTTGAGGTGAGGCCTGTGCCCTGCAGTGGGACGTATATAGGCATACTTGACTTTACAGACGATGTGAAGGCCGCTTTCAACTGGCCAATCTGAAAATCAGTGAAGGGAAGCCTATGTTCAGCAGTGGACGTCCTATGGCCTTCCTACCCTTTTTGGCACATTTCTATCTGCATTTATATTCTTATTGTCATATGATGTGTTTTTTTTTTTGTGCCAAATAAATAAATTTATTCTTATTCTTCTTCTTCTTATTCTATGGCTTAAATGATAATGATGACGCATACGATAACTGATTACAGACGCACACGGCTAAATGTGAAACTAGTTTATTATGTAATTATTCAAACAAAAATTTTACAAGAAATTAAAGCGAAATTATAATTGATGTGCTTCGTATAATGTATGTGTAGCTATGGTCCAAAACCAAATTTGCTACCACATCTTGGTTATGATCAAGGAATGTACCCTGACTAAAGACGTGCCGAAGACCAGGGGTATGCCAGGACACCCAGATTCGGGACAATTTAGGAAAATTCGTTTTCCAAATTAACCTAATTTTAATCAGAATAACTCACTGACACTCACATATCACTCAACTACATATTTGAATTAAGGTTAGTTTTACACGTATTACCTACATGTGTGTATTTTGATGCATAAGTATGAATAAAATATTATTTAGCAATCACATATTTTTGAACCGAACCTTTTTAGCACTTTAACACAAAAGTCCCATTTAGCAACCTTACAGTTCAGGGTTGGCGACTGATTGATTATCTTACTACACTCCGTTGGACCTTTTGTCGCCAACGACACGGGTCGCAGAGCTATTTATAACTTTTTACTTGATGTTACTTTTATTTTAGGTACCTACGGCATAAGATACAAACCAGTACGTATAATGAGATAACTGTAGTCTCTAATGGTTGTCCTCTACCTGAAGGTTGTCTGGAAGAGATCGCTATTAGCGATAAGACCGCCTAAATTGTACATCTTTCTGTAAAAGTCATGTGTAATTTACTTGTATGGTGTGCAATAAAGAGTATCTATCTATCTATAGATTTAGGTAGAAGTAGAAATGTACAGGTGGGACCTATATAGCTTGACCTTACCAGAGTTTGACGACATAATATATATAATGGAATAGAATAGAATCATTTTATAATCTATAAAAATAAAAAGAAAGTCGGTTTAGTGATCGACCGATTTTTGTGATCTTTGATTTGTTGATTTTGTCTCCGCCCCGAATAGCAAAATATAGTTATTTAAAAAAAACACAGGATATTCACAAAAAAAAAGATGTATGAAGGTGTGGTACAAAGTTCGCCGGGACAGCTAGTAATATACATAAAATGAACACAAATAAACTTCTACCAAGTGATCGATATTACATTAACTTACAAAACTTCATCAGTACGCAAAAACTTATTCATCACATCATCTTTTAGCCACTCATGTGCAGGGTATGCCTCCTCCCTAGAGCGCCATGTCATGTACTAAGGTTCTGTGCCAATCGTCTCCAGCCGGTTCCCGCGTTAATATCCCTTTTCCTAACAAATTATTACAAAAATGTAATAGCCATGCATGATAACTTCTACTTACACGTTGTTAGTAGCACCCCTAACTTTTGCAGGCATTCCGATAGTCAGGGTTTTCACTCACGGATAGTTTGCAACTTTTG
This sequence comes from Anania hortulata, assembly GCA_963576865.1. Lineage (NCBI taxonomy): Eukaryota > Metazoa > Arthropoda > Insecta > Lepidoptera > Crambidae > Anania > Anania hortulata. The sequence goes on along the minus strand of OY756412.1, from coordinate 429,779 downwards.
GCTCGTTAGGAACATGATATTTTATGAACTAGCTCATACTTCTCAATTTATTTTAAGCCTTATCGCTATCTACATTAAGATAGAAATGGTTTGGTAACACATAATATTAATAGTGCCTCAACAGTAACTGTTATTGTGAGTCTTATTGCATAGTAGTTAAAGGTCATAATGGCTTTTAGTTGGTATTTTCTTGCAACTTTATTCGGATATCTTTTATGAACTACTTGATAGCACTTCCTTCGAGTAAGGGGCTATAATGTTGATATAACAATATAAATAATGTATGTTTCGTGTGAGTTCAAAGGAAATTCTTCTTGAATTACAACTTTTTCTTTGGGTTAACTCAAAAAAGGGCAATAGGCTCTTTTGGCACTTTCTAAAAAAATACTGATTGTAAAACAGGAGTTTGTTTTACACACAGTGAATACAAACGCACAAGAATAAATACAACAAAAACTTTTATGTACTATGTGTCTAAATCAAATTCGAGCGAAAGTGGTTGTAAATATGTCAACGTTTTATAGTGATTTTGAAGTTTATCCCATTGTTAGAAATATTTAAAATAGGTAATGTTATTTTTAATGTAAAAAAACAGTGGCAGATTCCTTGGTTTCAGGGAAGAATACCATTCGATATTGACCCTACATCTATATTTACAAGTAATGTATGGCACAAGGCATCTAAACTTTGACAAGGCCGCAATGCCGTTCATGCCCGAAGATTTTTGTATAAAATTTAAGTGAAAATTGTTGAACATAAATAAATGGTACGTGAAGGTTGATTCTAAACCGAATGCTACCTGGTGGACTGACGACCTAGTCAAGATTGCAGGAAGCCGCTGGGTGCAAACAGCCCAGAGCCACTCGTTGTGTCGTTATATGGGGAGGCCTGATGTCTATGGCACACAAAAGCGAATGTATTTATTAGACTGGTCAATAAATCAATATTTTTATTAGACTTGTCCAAAACAAAAGTAAAGATACAAACCCATAGAAAGGACATTTAATTTGTATTGTGACGATTTTGAGTTTCGATTTTGGTTTAACTTTACAAGTGATGCATTTTAATCTATCACAAGTGAGGAATTGGTCAAATTACCAGTCACCTGTATAATTTATATATCAAAATAAATACTTATCCTAAATACCAATACCAAATATCCGAACTATATTGCCCTGGGCAAATCTGCGGCTGACGGATAATAAGCCAAAATTAATGAGCGTAATTACTGATTAACGCGAATTCCTCTTCGCCACACCAATCGACTAACAACCCGTCAGCTTGTGCAAATCGTTAATAAACCGGTTGATTTAGTATTTGTGTTCTGTGAGGCTGGTCTGACCCACTTCCCTTTAGATATTACAAACACACCTATATTCTAGGAAACATACCCAATATTTCATATATTGCAGAATAAATACAGCGTAACCAGTGCCACCAAAAAAGTGATGATTATTTCACAATTACGAATTCTTCAACGTCGAATTCGAGTGCCGGATGCCTGCCTAGGGTCCCTTAATTAAGGGGTTACGTCCAGATATGTGATTATGATTCCCTGTTTTGGGAATATTCCCCGCACGGGGAATGCTTCCAGGAACGGCACATCTTTTATCATCTGATCTCTCTCTCTCTCTCTCTCTCTTCTCTCTCTCGGCAGCCTTATTTTGGTAAGTGTAAAATTTTTTTGTAACCACCTTCCTGTTCCATAATTGGACTTTGATCACCGAAAGCTAACAAACCTACTCTTTATCCTAAATTCGTTAATTTCGGAACCTACTTCTTAGGTTTGTTAGCTGTTACGCATTTGTTAGCTATTATCATTTGAGGCATAGGATGTTCCCAGCTGAAAATAAGCCTCCCCCAATGACTTCCAGATTGGCCGGTTGGAAGCGGCCTGTATCCAGCGGCATCCTGGAACCTTCACCAGGTCGTCGGTCCTCCTTGTGGGTAGACGTTTGTTTGCCTCCATTTCTAAAAACTTTCTGCTGAATCAGCCGTCACTTCTATCAGTTCTATTTTATCAGTGATGCAAATAAAAGTGAAACGTGGCTTTTTACTATGGGCTTCATAAGAAAGCTTAAAGTTGCACTTCGTGCTATGGAAAGGGCCATGCCCGGTAATTCTTTGCAAGATCGAATCACAAATGAAGAGACAAACTGAGCCCAAAATCGAAGAGTTTTGTCTAAGGCTAAAATACATACTAAGCAAATACACAACCACGTAAAGAGATTTCATAGGGCCTTAAATAGACAAAACATTTCCTTTTAGAGTATTTTATGATTTTGAGGGCCTCATAATTACTTGCGGGATTACTCGCGCTTTGCCTTATTTCTTCATTTAAGTAATTATTTGAATATGCCCGAAAATAAACGGAAAATAGACAAGCTAATGAATTTTTTCTGGAGTATTGTTTGCCGCAATTATATAAAGATTTGTTATTTTAGGATGATGAAAATTTCTTTAACTTCTTTTTCTCGTTTTAATTAACCTACTTTTAGTTTACTTTTTGATAATGAAGGTTCTTGGAAATTGTCAATTTAATAATGCTAAAATAATTAAAAAATCTCCCAATCATCACATCAATGATCTTGCCCTAAACAAGCAAAGCTTGTACTATGGCGACTAGATAAAGAATAAACTGAAATAAATGAGTCAGCTTCTTTGGGTAAAATGATCGTGCTCATCCCAAACGATAGCCTCTTTGCGGGATTCGAAATCGCAAAAGCGAAGTCCGAACCACTAGATCAGACAACCGTAAAGATAGACATTTATACACACATTTAATAAATTGCTTCGCAAAGGTCTCCTTTTGGTCTTATCATTCATCAATATCCATCCATCGCAAACTTCTCCCAATCCTTTGTAAGGTTAGGCATATTGCCGCAATATCTCCATAGAAGGGTCTTTAGAACACTGACAGCTTTGCACATGACAGCCATGTTCCAATGTTATTGAAGTCAAACGCTCACTCAGTCTAATGCCGTATAAGTTCCCAAGATTTGCTCAAAATCCAACTCGCTATTGACACGGCAGAAGATAAAGTTTTATTCCTTTGAGCACTTTTTCCAATTGCCATCAGACCTACCACAACTCTTAGATACTTGGCCCTTTCTTTGGAATATAAACTCAGTATTATCTAAAGATACAAGTTTGTGTAAGTGGTGTAGATATATTATGATTCCGAAAAATCCAAAATATGTATGCTGGAATTCGAATGGTGCTCGGATGTAAAGCAAAACTCTAACCACTGAGTACGCAGACTCAGTCCGAAGTAAAAAAAAACAGTTAATTTAGCAAATCGAATTTACTACAAACATTAACCTACATTCCAAATCCTACAAAGCCGGATAAAAGTAATTACCTTTTAAGCCCATCTATGTAAGATCAATCGAAATAATTCAGCATTCCACTGTAAAATGGCAAAAGCCGGGACCAAAGGGTTTGAATACAGTAAAGTTATAATACAGTAGGCTCGCTCACTAGTATTGTAATAGTCGCAGTAATCACAAAGAACGCATATCGTGAAGGTGGCGCGGTCATCATACAAGTGCATATAACACTGTGCGTGTTACGTTGGTTATTAAAATGATAAAACTTCAATGGGTTTAACCTTAAACAAAGTATCAAAGTTCAGAGTTTGGTTATATTATCACCACTGCTATAAAAAAGGTTTAATAACTGTGTGTTAGATTTTCTTTGGTACACAACACAAAGTTAGCGTAATAGTATTGACTATTTAATTTTCGACTGACACAAAATCTTTTTTTTTTGTTTACAAATGGTTCCAATCGATTCTTTACTGTTTTGAGGAATTAATTATAATTTAATGAAAGCTTTGAAGAGTCCGTAACTCTTTGAAAAGATCGTAAACGTACTTAGCATGGCATTCCATGGTAGTGCCTGGCATGTTTTTAAAACCTCATTTTATAATACAAACTCTGGTTAATGATCTTAAATGAAGTTGTAAAAAATAACAAAAAAATCTCTGTACAGCTGTTGTTCTTTTTGACAAACTCATACTCGAGTATATGTAGGATTAGGACTTATTAATACATTTTATAAAAAAAACGTAATTTAATAATAAAATAATTGTTTTCTTTTAATTTGTACATACATAATAACACCGCGTCTAGAAATAAGTTAGGTAGATAGATAGATAGATAGACACTTTATTGCACAAAAACATTACAGGTTATTATAAACAAGAGACAGTTTTGTACAATCAGGCGGCCTTATCGCTAATAGTGAACTCTAGTTAGGTAAGGTAGGTAATAATTTTAAATTAAGTATTCAACACTTCTGAACCCTTCTGCCTTGTGGTGTGGGTCCACTCGTAAATATTAGAAATCGTATAACTACGGTATCAGCGACGGATTTATTCGATGGCGTGAAACGATTCCCTTTTTATTATACGTTTTGGAATGGAGAGGTGTCCTTAGCTTTTAGCCGACTGACACAAAAAAGGGCAAACGTACTTTTTATCATTACAAAAAATTAAAAATGTATTAAAAATATATTCGCTATTTCCATATAAAATTTCATCAAAATCGGTTCAGCTTTCAAAGTCAAAGTAAAAAATCATTTATTCAATTTAGGACAGAAAATTGCTACTTATGAACGTCAATAATAACATTATAGGCCCATATACTGCCTCAGTTTCGGAGACAATTAAACACACATTTAAGTAAGATTTATTTATAAATAGGTGTCTAATTAATTAATTAGTTCTCTCATTTAATTTTCCTGGATTTCGCAATAATTCCCAACAACATTTTTAAAATTTTAACTAGTGTAATTTTTCTAAGTTTGGCATTGTTTGTTATGTGTAAGCGCTCTTTAGCGCATAGCGCTCTTTTGGGCCCTACTAGCGCTTCGAGACAAGACACAGAAAATCTGGCAAGTGCTGAGAAGAAACGCCGAAACAAACTCAGTCACCACTAGCTGCCACGACAAAAAGTAGCTTATGTCCTTTTCAAAGGGCCCATCTATCTTTATAATTAAATTTGTTTTATTGTGTAGACCTGAAAACATAACAGACAGACAGACAGAGTTACTTTCGCATTTATAATATTGCTATGGATTTATCAACTAAATTTAACAAATGTTTAAATCTTATTCATATCCAAAATGATCCAATTCCAAAAATTCATTCACCATACTGTTTAATATCAATGAAGTCACCCGTCCAATCCATTGACCAAACACTATCACTCGTCGGGTTTTATCGACAAAATCATCCGACCACCCTATCCGGTAAATATCGAAATTCAGCGCAAATGGCGGCCACTGGGCACAAATATGGACGCTTCGCCGCGCTCTATTGGCAGCGCATAGTCATAAATTGTCTCTGGATTCGCACCTCAAAGGGTATGTGATTCGAGTGGTAGTAGTACATGCTGTTAAAAGTCTGGGATGCTAGAATCAGTTGTGTATAGTTTACGTAGTAGTAGAGGGAGTGTAAAGGAACTACGGTCTCTTTTCAAGAAGATAGAAAAGCGAGCTTTAGCTTTTACCGGCTTTTATTGTTTGCAGTTGACCTACCGGCAAGCGCAGCATAGGACGTCCACCCAAAAGGTGGACAGATGACCTGGTAAAGGTTGCTGGATGCTGGTCGCTTCCAACCAATCAATCTGGAAAATAGTAGGAAAGGTCTTTATTCAGCAGTGGACGTCCTATGGCTGAAACGATGACAATGATTGTTTGCGATGCGATTAAACTTAACATTTGGGAAGGCTTATATTTAGTAGTGGACGTATTTAGGCTGTGATGATAAAGCTTTATGTATATTTTTATTTATTTACTATTTTTATAATGACAAACTAAGCAAAGCTTGTATTATGGCGACTAGATAACAGATAAACATAACTTTATAAACATCCATGGCTAAGGTACAAATGCTCGTGCTCATCACACAAACATTTTCCCTATCCGGGATTCGAACCTAAAATGACACGCCGCTAGTATGGGGCCCGACACATACGAATCTCGGCCGGGTCCGGCAGCCTCTAGGGGGGCAAACAAGGCTGAGCGCCTTCAGCGCTTGCTACAACTGCCCGCAGCTCAAGAAGCCTTTTTCAAAGGCAATCGGCGAAGGATACTAGCAGAAATCAAAGACCTAAAAGCCGGGCTTACGGGACGTTACTTATCTGGTTAACCCGTATAATATTGCTGATATTATATCGAAAACAACGAGATAGAAACAGCAGTAGACTCTATGGAAGCTTGAAAAAATTAAACGAAAGTGAACCTTACGCCGGAACCGGTTCTGATACGATCGGGTTAACCGTAAACGTCGGGATTTCAGCCGAATCTTTAAAATTTAACCCTTTATATATACCTTTTATATATATACCCGGGTAGCCTTTTGGTTCCTTGCCAGAAATGGGTCCCAAAAAATCTTTAGGTTACTATTTTCTAATGGCAATCACAATTAAATGTTATAAATGGACCTGTCACATATAGGATCACGGTCAAGTGTATCCCAGCTACGGACCTGTGACACATGAGCCCTAAGCGGTCGTCGCTGTGCTGTCAGTCGCGGGTGCCGAGTACTGCCGAGCTACGACGAGTTGTCAGTTGTCACGCTTTGCGATTATCGCTAGAGAATGCTTACAAATAAAAAAATATTAAGATGTACAAAAATTATAAGGCCAACCCATTGGAGTCTTCTTCTTCATCTATACGGTCATTCCTGGTTGCGTCCAAAGCCATTGCTTTGGAGCCCAGGGTCCGCTTTCCTTGATTTACTCCTCCACTTCGCACAGTCTTGAGCGTAAGTATTTATGTCAACAAATAGGCCTAGTTTCGGTACTGCTTTGGCTTATATATATTTACTGTGCCTGTGTGGCCTGTAATTTATACACCACTACTTTTTAAGTATATCTAAAAAAAAAACTGGGGGTATCAGAACACGTTACTGAACATATCTGTGCAGTTAAAACTATTGTGGGAGGGGCAAGAGTGTGAGCGAGAGAGCATGTATGTACGCTATCGCGGTGATTTTACGCGCGACTAATGAATGAGATTCAAAGTATTCAAACGCACAGTCTAAAATTTTGTCCAAATTATGGGACACAAATGAACCTTAATAACTTAATTACATATGTAAATTTTTAACTTTTAACTGCACATATATAGTTAGTGAAGGGAAGAGATACGCCCTTTACTTTTTTAGATATAGTTAAAAAGTAGTGGTGTATATGTCTACGTACCCTTACTGTCCATAAAGTTTTTAATGACGACTTCAAAATGTCTTTAAAACGTGTCTCGTAAATCGAGTTGGGCTCGAACACTCCGCTTTAACCACTTAAAAGTTACAACTCTTGAAAAATCCACAAACTTAGTTCTACGCTCTTGTAGCGAATGTATTTAATGAGTGTGACCTGAATTTTAGTTGGGAGGTCTGAAAATCGATAGTTTATTTATGCCATTTCTTTTCAAAAAAGATCAACTGATAGACTGGTTGGACACCTTAAAATATTTGCCGACAGATTAGAGAATCCAGCGGCTTCCCGCAACCTATACTTGGTCGTCATCCACCTTGTTGGTGGACGTCCTACGCTGCGCTTGCTGGTACGTGGCGTCAATTTAAAAAAACCGGTAATGAATCTCAGAAAACCGAAACTAAATAAAAAGTTATTATGTTAATGTCAATGACATTTTCTATTAACCAAGTGTCAATATGTAGTGTAACGTAGGTTCCATTAATGAAAAATATATATATATATATATTTAAACTAAAACTACAAAATACAATAAACTTATATGCAAGAATACAAATAAAAAATTGGAATAAGCTTAAAATAATTTCTTACAGAAAGTGTTAAAGGAAGCTTAATCATTTATTCAAACTATTTGTAAATATTAGTTACGATTTTAACAGCGCGCGCGCAACTCATTGATTAAAACCGGTCTCGCGGTCGCGGTAGTAAGTCGAGCTTAGGTAGGAGGTATATGGGCCTAAGTGATCGGCCGCAAGGAGCCACCATTTTAGCAATCAACGATCACTTTTGTTCTGATGTATGCGCGACAGTGCGACACTTGCGTACTGTTGTCTCTAAGCTAAATCTTATTCATTTAAGTTAAAATACTTCGTGTTTATTGTCAGTTAAATTAAGTGACTATTTACATTCCCGTACTGGGTAAGTTGTGCACAATTTCAGCTTTATGCATTTAGATTGTAAGCTAATTATAATGATAGCCTACCCACGAAGGTAATAGGAAAATATATTATCTTTCATCTTCTAAAATTAAATAAATAAATTGTAGATAAATTAAATAAATAAAGGAATTGTTAATTAAATAAAACAATCACACCAATTAGCTAGCCCCAAACTAAGCAAAGCTTGTACTATGGCGACTAGATAACGGATAAACATACTTAAATATTTTTTATAAACATCCATAACTTAGGTACAAATGCTCGTGCTTATCACACAAATATTTGCCCCTTGCGGGATTCGAACCCGCAACCGCTGGCTTTGTAGTCCGGAGCGCGGACAGTGGCCCGTTTTATTTACCTCGACGACCGTCTGGTGTAGTGACACCGACACGGTCGTCGAGGTAAATAAAACGGGTGTAATAATAATGAATTATAATAGTAATTACTAGGTATTTAACTCGTTGTATTAAGAAACATACTAATGAAATAAATTATTATTTGCACTACCTTATGTTGCCTTCGTGCGTAATTTCTAGCCTAGACTAATGAAATATAGCTTTGTAAGTTATTCTTGATAGTCAAAATTAAAGTAATATAGTCACTAGCTATATTGTTTCCCGTTTCTGCTTTAAATAGTTAATAAATGTAAATGCCATAAATTTTTCTCCCTAGAAAATAAACTCCTTCTTCGGTTCACTAGTGCCGTTTAGTGTAGTGGTTGTTACAATTGTAAAAGAAATCAAACACTCAGATGTAAACTCGACAGTTTATTTCAATTTCCGACATAAACTACTTACAAAACTTTCACTTATTACACTTTAGACAATAGCCTCCGCAGTACGTACTTTTCTTCAAGTTTACGCTTCGACAACTCAGAACAAAGTGACCGTTTTTCAATCTGTAGTGCGTTTATAAGCACCCGCATCACGTCGTAACGAATGAATGACTTAAAATTTACCGGAAGCAGAGACTAAATTTTACCGATTTATGTTTTAAGTCAAATTAAATACTTATTCATTGTATAATTATAAATAAAAACCCTATTATTGTTCATTACGTCATTACGTGGTGCAAATTAATTACAAAATCACAACACAATCAACTAGCTTCGTTTTTCTCACGCATTACGCCGATTATCAACAACACTATATTCGTAGTTACCCTTGGCTGTACCTGTGCACTGACTTCAAACCTTTTATGTCTACATCGACAGGATCACCCTGCGGGTTCTAATCGGCACCAAACCCATACGACGTGCAGAAGAGAATTGGGCATAAAACTAATAATATCCCATGGGACATGGGCATTCTAAAACAACCAGCTGCATTAGACTGGATAACTAAGCGGAGTACTGGGCGTTTAAAGTGACGTGGAGAACGGAATCAAGACCAGACCTACCTGACTACCTACTGAGACCTTGAGGTCTCAGGGGTACTTGCCAATGCCATGCCAATAAATAGTCAAATTTATTGGCATAGTTTTAAAATAAATAAAAATAAATCTTTATTTGATTTCCAAATCTAAGTTGTTAGCGTTTTATTAATTCCTTGCCTAAATAAAACGTGACACTAGGTAGGACCACTTGTAGCAGAATTCACGGAATGAATAAAAATATTAAAACTTCAAGAATTTCTATCCGATATTTGCGATTTTGGATGCGAATTAGAAGACTTATTTCAAACCAATTTAATTAGAAAACGAGTTACCAAAAAATGGATTAAAATTTTTCTTTTCGATTGTTTGAGATTTCGTATGTTACACAGATAATACTCATTAAAAGTAAATTATTTTCCCCACTTGGTGCAAGTTGGGTTGATTTTGTAACGTTGCCAACTCGTTTGGGGTGAATCGATAGCCCGGGGTCGTGAAAACTTTTGATTAAATTATACCAGATATAATCTTGGGAGCAATTGAAACCGTCGCGTTTCCACGGTCAGTGTTGGGAGTGGGCTAAAGTAAGGAAAGTAGCGATTATTGTACTCGTATTATGAACAATTAAACAGTTCATTAAACTTGTTAACAATGCGATTACTTGTTCCGAGAATAAAAAATAGTTTTCTTCACCCTCTGCAGTGTAGTTTGATTTGATTCTCAGTTAAGGTAAGCTCCTTTTTGGTATTCAGACAATGCTCTCTAGTAAAACATAGGGGCGTATATAGTGAAGCATAATTATATAAATACAATTTGACCCAAATCATATTAATTGCTCTGTTAACTATCGATTATTATTGTAATTTAAATTTAAAGTCGAAATGTGTTAAAATTTTGCATGCCGAATCGCGGTAAAATATGCGGACATTATTATTGTGACCACCTGTACTACCATATTTTATGCAACAAATACTATTTCTATTTCTGATCCTAAGGTAAGTAGCTATAGCACTTGTGTTATATAAATCAGAAACAACTTCGGTACCACCTAGACCTGAGACAATCATCATCATCATCATCATTTCAGCCATAGGACGTCTACTGCTGAACATAGGCCTCCCCCAGTGACTTCCAGATTGGCCAATTAGAAGCGGCCCGCATCTAGCGGCTTCCTGCAACCTACGTCCTATCCCAACCCGAGACAATATAGAAAAAATATTTTTCTACATTGACCCGACCGAGATGATCGAACTTGGGACCTCAATGAGAGCGACGCCAAGTCCGGCGTACTTCTTTTAGTAATTCAAAGTCAATAGTCAAGAAATATGGAGAAAAGTCATTTTTGAGTAGTATTTTTTAAATCGCTACAGCTTATCAGTGAGACCAGCCCTTTATCAGCTCGGTCGGAGTCGAGTCAGCAGAAGCGAGTTCAGCTAACGTCGTTAGTAGCACCGTTTGTCTTTTTAAGGAAACCACGTCCTTGCTTACGACGCTTCGCACTTCGGCGACTGTTAATTTTAAATGATTTTACTTTATATACGCCTACAAATAAGAAAAAGGCTCAGTTTTCTTATCTTTATTGTATTTTTTGTTATATTGAAATAGGTTTCATTTTTTCATCCAGTTTGAACTAGTAGTTTCATTTATTGATCTTTATCTTGATGTACCTTTACCTCGATAGCTTAGCCATTAATTACATTAAAAATCTTTAAAAAAAAACTAGCAAAAAAAAGCTAAATAATAATCATAAATTCGGGCGTTCTACTTACAAAACATGTAACACTCAACAAATAACATTTTAAACTTTTCTGTTGCATTTTCAACTAACACCTTAACCAACACACATTCCTTTTTTATTCGAAAACCAGTGTGTTAAGTATACGTACCTCATCTTTTAATTATTGAGGTTGATTTTATTTTTTTGGAAAATATTTTTTTTGCAAGCTGAATAGACGATAAAATTGCTGAATTTGACGGCCTTTGGCGCAGTAATTCGCCTTAAGCAGTTCCCGATGGTGTCAATTTAGGAAACTAACATATCTAAGTTGATTTGCGTCTGGATGTACAAACAGCTTGTCAACCTACCACAAAAGTCAAATTTTGTCAATTAATATTGATCTCTTGACATATCGGTCTTAAAGTGGAAAATAGGTTCTACCTTTGTAGGTTGACCTGCCGTTGAATGTACTGGGAGACGCGAATTAGTTTGTGTCTGTCCGTTAAAATGTTTATCGTTATCTTGCTTACTTAACTAGTGAAACCCACGTAATAATAAAATTGTGTCTCCGCGTTTCCCTCCCCTTAGGTTTAATGGGTACCAAAATTCATATTCCTCTCAATCAATTAACCAAGCCGACATTCAATATTGTATTCAACAAATGAACTAACTCATTAGGCATTTAAACGGTCCGCGGGACAATGCTATTAGAACTAAACGGGCCAGTCAGAATAGCAAATTAACGTGGTTTTACTAAATAAATGCATTTAGTTATTAGCGTGATTTAAAAGAGACAAGGTCATGTGTGAGCTGGACTTGCACACGAAAGGCCATGGCCAGGCCAGGCCGAAGGGATGTATGTCACCATTATCGTAACATGACAATATTGACAACATTTCCAATTGTAAAATTCATGAACAAGTCTAAGGATTTTATTAATAACTAGCTTTTTCCCGCGACTTCGTCTGCGTTGACTTTACCTGGATAAAATCCTATGTTAATCCAGGCCATAGTCTATCTGTATGCCAAATTTCATCAATATCTGTTCAGTAGTTTTTACGTCAAAGAGTAACAAACATTCAAACATTTATTTACTTTCGCGTTTATAATATTAGCCAGTATTATCACAGGCTGCATAAAACCCACACCGCGGCAGAAACTCCGCGCGCAAGGCCTCCTGAGATGGGAAGTCGCCTGTAAGATCAAGATTGCGAAGCAAGAAACTGACGCTCAGCACCCCCTCCATGCTGGGGGAAGACTTAAAAGCCGCAAAAGCTTCCTGAGGCAGATCTTGTGTGCGTTAATAATGTTATTAGTGTAAAACAAAGCCAGATAGAAAACAAATATCAATTTTATGTTATGTTTATTATCAAATGTAGAATACACAAAGTAAAAGTCTTATCTTCAAATAATCTAAAAAGTGTTCTCATAAATGTTACCACAAAACACACAATAGTTTAGAAAACACGACAAAAACCTTAATTTAGCAAAGTCAACATGACATTTGCATAATTACAAAAGGTACAATTTGGTACTGAAAACACCACATGCCCCATTGTTAGCGGAATTAATTAATTATATTTGTGCCCGTAGGAGGCGAGTCGCCCCATTGTGCACAGTGGGCTAGTAATGTAACAAAGATTGTTTTTGTTAGACAATGGCATTCACACACGTAGTGTTTTTGTATCATCATAAGCCTAAATCAACACACTGTGCGCGAAAAGCACACACCTACATAACCCGAGATGCCTAATAATACTTACTTTAAAAAAAAAGTAAGCCTAATACGACCTCGTTACTCAAATTCCAATTTGTATACAAAATTTTAAAAATCGAAAAAAACTTTCTATCTATTCGTAAAAAATACGTCTTCTGTTGCAATCGATTAAGTTCAGTTTTAGGTTAAAAACAAACGGTAATAACATTAATAAGTGAAACAAAAAATACATACTATAGTGAATAAACTGTTGTCACTTTTGTATTCTAACATATTTATGGAAATTTAAGTGCAATTTAAGTGATAAATACCTTCGAAAAGTTAAGTCGTTAAATGACAGCTATCAATTTATTCAAGTTTCACAAAATTTATTCATCAAGTACAAGTGAAGACTCATCAATGAAATCAATCAACGAAGTTTGGAATTGAAGGACTTTAAAAGAACAGTCTTTATCTGATAGGAATAATAATTTTTGGGACGTTTTAGGTCATAGTCAAGAAAAAAGTGGTAACATAATGGGGAATATGCATGTTTTTTTATTTGGTCCTAAAATAAATAGTACTTAATTATAATTAACAAAACAAAGAATTTTCGAAAAACGTTGATAAATACCTGACTTACAGCCCATTAAAGTCGCGTGCTAGACAAGGAGGTCCGATATGTACCGTGACGTCACATTACACGTGCGCCATACATTTTTCATAGTGAAAGTTGTTTTACAAAGAGATAGGTATACCTACCTTAATTTCTAATTACTATATTACGGTTATTTTTTACCTAAACTCAATTTTGTTTTCACTATTATCACTATAATTTTATATATTTTCTCATAAATATAGTAAAAACAATATATTTTTTACATGCATATTACCTATTAATAAAATTGGAGCCAAGTTCGATAAAAAAAATTGTGCCAGTGTCGACTTTGCCGACAGTAGAATTGAGATCTAAATTACTGTCAAGTCGTCAATTATGTTTTGATAATCCTCAAAACATAATTACAGGAATAAACAATAGTCTTAAATTTAATTAAAATAACATTTCTTGTTTCTTCCATAAAAAGAATGTGAGTTCGCTTGCATTATCAATTATTTGTTCTGTCAATTAACGCACAACTTTAGCACTGACTTTGATGGAAAACCACCACCTTTTTTATGGAACTAACATACAAAACTAAAATAAAAACTTTTCTTCATGCAAATTGTAACAGGAAGATTTTTTTTGTGAAATTTCGATGTTGCTCCTTTTCAATAGGTTTATGTATTTGACTATTAAAGTAAGCCCATAATAAAGAAGCTGTGCAATAATTGAGTTACATCTTCTGAAGCAAGCACAAGTTTTAACTTAACTAGATTTTACAAACACATTAAACCTTTCTGTAAAAATCATGTGTATTTTACTTGTATGGTGTGCAATAAAGAGTATCTATCTATCTATCTATCTACCTTTAATAGTATTGAATCCCTTCAGTTTGTTAATCTAACAGAACAGAAGTAGATAATAACTTGGGTGTGACGAACAAAAAAATGGTTTATTACATAAAATAAAGTACTATGGTATTGTAGGCTTTATGAATCTGTCTGTAAAAAGTAGCCAAGTTCGACTAGATAGTATTTTTACCTTTATTACTTGTATTGACTTGAAGATGCGTACCTGTAATTAAGACAATATTCTTGTTATTATAGAGTATACTTAAAAGGATAATAAAACATACCTAATTTGTTACTTTTGGAGTCGGTGCGAATGACAACATGTAAACTCTCAGTGACTGGCAACGACTCCAAACACGGTTTTTAGTTTCATAAAAAACTTTATTTTTTATTTAGTAGTATAACTTTTCAGGGTTATTTGTAAATATCAACAACCTCCTAGGGGCTCATTCTGGTGCTCAAATACAACAACTTTTTCTATAGGACCAATATTGAAATCGCAAAAAAAAATCACTTCCCCATACTAAGCCGCCACCAGCTGACATCAGTTTGTATGGAGCAGTTAATAAATTTTTTAGACTTTAATGATGGTCCCATAGAAAAAGTTGTTGTATTTGACCACCAGAATCAGCCCCTAGGAGGTTGTTGATGTTTTACAAATAACTAGAGATGTAAATTGACGGTCATATGCTATGAGCGTCCGTCATTTATAATAAATGCTCGGTCACATTGGACATTTGTTGTCACAATGGTCACATATATTTTTTTTGTATTAACTTTAAAAAAGAAGAATTCCACTAATGTAAGTCTTAAATCAATTGAGAAAATTTGACGTCTTATAATATAGTAGGTTGACGAGCTGTTGTTTGTACGTAAGGTGCAATTTAGCAAATGAAATAACCTAATCTTAAATAAATAGCAGTATTTGCAGATTTTAGAAATTTCATTTCGTTATAGATCATTACTACTAAAGCCTTTCTCTTTTAATAATGCACTTATTTGTGACCAAATGTTTTTTTTCATAGTTTGTCAATAGTATTGAATGTGATGTTAATGACAATAAATGTCCAAAATGTCCGGTCACATTGAGAAAATGTCCAATTTGCTCGGTCATATTGGTCAGACATTTATAACTTGACGGACACTTTACAACACTACAAATAACCCTGTATACAACCCACTGTGAGGCATCCCGATGTAGGTTACACTCAATTATGCGGACACAGCGAGGATTGGTGAAGGGTTGTTTGTAAAACACTTTAGATTATACTCTACGCTAAGTAAAAGTAGCTAAACCTTACATCTAGACTGATTAACTGCTTATTTTAATATAACATAAAAGGTATTTATTTAAAAATATAAAGGTATTTTAAGCCACCATTTGGCAACTCCAAATCCCACAAGTGTCGTCCTGAATTTCAATTCCCCTAATTCATTACATAATTGACTTCCAAAGGCAATACCTTAACAACATTTAAATGTTTTAGTGCCTGTTTTTTATAATTGTTAACGATGATTGATTTTAGAGTTAATGGAAATAAGAAAAGTAAAGAACAAGTTATAGGATAAATGGCAGACTTTCAAGAGTTGTTTTATGGAAGTAGTGGTAGGTGCTTAAAAGTACATATATCTACAATAGACAAGGTTGATACGATTATACGAAAATAAATTAAAAAACAGTTTTGTTAGTAAATAAGCAACTTTTACCATCATCATCATTACAGCCACACGTCATCGTGACGTCATCATCACTTCCTCAAGCTTTCGAGCAGCGAGTCCTACAGCCAGCAAGCATCCACGACTACTACGGGTATCCTAACCACCAGCATGCAGCGGACGCGCATTCCTGGTCATCACCTACAGCCTTCTCAGCGACCTTGGCACAGCACACTGCACTTCGGCGGGTCAGCAAGCAGAGACGCACTTCTCTCCTGGTCGACGCAGCAGCCAGCCACTACGCAGCACTGCACCACTCCGACTCACTGGAGCACTTGCAGCATTACCCCGACTCACTGGGGTATCACCGCAGACAGTTCCGACTCACTGTGAACTATGCGGCACCTAGTTCCGACTCACTGGAACATTCCACTGGCCCGTCAAGCCTCACAAGATATATGGACGACTCAACCTGCTATCGACCTTCGGTCTCGGAGGGGAGTGATGTAGCGACATCTATCTCGCCACATACGAACTAATCTGACGTATCCTACAGCGCGATATAAAAGTTATCGGAGCGATTAAAGCATATATACAAAAACCCGACAGCAACCGGTTGGGCAGTAGCCCACCAGACACAATACCCGTCTGGTCGGAGGATCCTCCCTTTTCAATGGTGGATGAGGAACTCAACACCCTGTTCCCCACACACCTCCCAAATACATATAGTATCTGGCGCGTTTTGTTTATATTACATTATGTTATTTAAGTTTTAGTTTTAGAATTCGATTGAATTTCTCTTAAAGTATTTTAATTCTTTTAGAGAAATAAATAAAATCCGTAAAATACTTAAACACACAATGCACAGTTTTATATGAAACCAATGTATAACACTTAAAAAGATAGTTAATAAATAAAACTCTTCAATAATAAACACAAGTGGTAGTTGATTGAAATAATAAATCCTCTGCATCGAGAGTTCCCGTCGAAATGAATTATTTCCAATTTGCGACGCGTCGACTCCGCTGCCGTGCCGCGCCTCATTACACAGCGGAACATATTTCAACGGGTTTGGAAATATCTCACTATTTTACATAATTATATCATTCATTTCAATTTTAATGCTCATGCTGAATGCTGAATGCTGTATTACAGGTTTCATTACCACGGGTACAAGTTGAATTGCAAACTTGTACAAAACAAAATTGAAACTTGAATTGCAATTGCGTTATACGACGCAATGCAGCGCTACACTAGTCTTTCACTTAGCTAAAGAAATGGGTGATTATCATATAAGACCAATTTTGGTGCTTTGCTATTTTAGAAATCTAAATGTAGTCAGCGATTTTAATGCTGACCGTACTTAATTACATTAATTCTTAATGCACCTCGACGTACTCGATTTCATTAGCCGTAAGAAATGAGAAACAGAAAAAAGAGGTCCAATTGCAAATTGAAATGAACCCCCGAATCCCGCAGTTCACTAAAACCTTGCGAGGAGACCTACATTTCCCATAAAATATTCAACAAGCCTTAAATTAGGCTTTTATGACTACAAAAAGGCATGTAAGTACAGTCAAGGAGAAAATTTTAAGCAGTAAGAATATAATATTCCGACTCCAACATTAATTAAATAAATAAAATTTAAATAAAAAATAAATAAATTATGCATTGTATTGAATACATGAAAAAAAGTGTGTGCAAAAAATAAGCAATTAAACTCATATAATATTACTCAGATACGAGAACTTTCACAGAAGATTTTTATTTAACACGTTGTGTTAACGTATGGAGAGAAAAACTTAAAAATACCTAACTAAAGAATTAGCCCACCGAGCGTTGAGGTATTTTTCAGCAGTGGAATGTAAAAGAAGATTAGGTACGAAAATTTACCAAATGCTATTTAATTTATTGGATAAAGTATACACACAAAGAATATACAGGGTAAGTTTTTAAGATGAGAAAGGGTGGCGAAATCTGTTAGTAAGATATAAAGAAGATGTGGTCATAGGAGTCACAAGCTCAATTTTAGCTAAAATTGAATCTGCTTGAGGACATTTATAGAAAATTACTAGTTTCAGCCGGGATCAAACTTTTATATTTCTTAAAAAAATATTGACATCCAGTGTGTTATTACACCAATCAAAAGTAGTTGTTGCGATTACATATTTAGCCATTCTTTCCCATATCAAAAACTCATAACTCACACACTCTTAGATAATACTACGATATAATCTTAGATCTTTTTTAAAAACAATATCTTATATTAAAATATAAATAAAAAAACGAAAGGCCTGTTTAAAAACCAAAATCGTAACATAATAATAAATGATAAATTGTTTTCACAAACACACCAATTGTCTAGCCCAAAATTAGGCAAAGCTTTTACTATGACGACTAGATAACGGATAAACATACATAAAAACATCCATGACTTAGGTACAAATGCTCGTGCTCATCACACAAACATTTGCCCCTTGCGGGATTCAAACCCGCAACTGCTGGCTTTGTAATCCGCAGTGCGAACCGCTACATCAGACGGTCGTCATTGTAACATGGAATAGTAACTAGCGTAAATACAATACATAAACTGTCACTGTCGCTTTGCTATCTAGATCGCACGGTGAGAATAAAGTCGGACGTTCATGTTTAAATTTAAAATAAATTTATTTTAAATGGGAATACTTCTTTAATAAGTATGGACGCTATAGTATTACGGGTTAGCGGGAACGCCTTTCGTTAGTTAACATACTTTATATCGCCGTAATTCCAATTCCATCCCATTTCACTTTTGCTCCTAACTGTACGTCTGTGGCTTATTCATGCACTCATTCAGAACGAGGAGACTAAAAATAGTCGGCGAGGGTCGGATGCATATGCGATTCGGATGTCATGAATAATGATTTGAGGATTGTTGGTTTGCGGTGGAACATTGTATGGAAATCTGTACTGTGGTAAGTGATTGATTAATGATTCGACACGTTCATTAACTCAATTTGAAACCCGCTAAATGCTAGTCGAACTCGCTCACGAAGGGTCAATAAAGCAAAAGTCGCCAACTATATCGTTTCTTGTATAGGGTCTACCAGTAATTTTTGAATATTTATTATTTTTAATATTTATGTAACACCTGTATGTATTCTTTAATAAACACATTTTTTTAGTATGACTGGGCAGTATGTTGAAAGCTGCGTCATATCTTCTCGTCGCCACTGTCAATGCCTGAAGAGTAAGGTATTTGACCACTGCGTCCTACCAGTGATGACCTACGGAGCCGAAACGTGGAACATGATAGTAAAACTGGCCCACCGACTTCACTCCACGCCAGTCACTTCACTCCAGCAAGCTATGGAAAGGTCGTTGCTTAGAATTTCATTAAGAGATAGAATCCAAAACGAGGTTATCTGGCAGCAAACCAAAGTGATGGAAATAGTCTAAAAATTTAGCAAGCTAAAGTGGCAGTGGGCCAGCTACATCTATCGCAGACTGTTCTCATCCTGGTAAAATAAACTTATTTTTAAAGGAAAATCGCAACATTAAAAAAGGTTTAATGAGATTACTTAAGGAAGCTATGCTCTGCATTTTAAACAAAAATGTGCCGATTTAATTTTAATAATGAATTAATATAATTATCATAATTATGTAAAAATAATAAACTAACACAAGGAAAGGCGCTTTAATATACTCGTAATAAACATGACTTGTAATTTTAAAAATAACTTTTTTTTCTACCATCCACGTTACCTCGTGTTTTCTAAACACCCGCCATTAGCTGAATAACTACTCTAATCACACAAAGACTCGCTCCATTAAAAAAACTAATAATCGCTCTTTAAAAACGACCAATACGACACACGACAATAAATAATTTGCGATCGTCGTAACTTAAAATGTGTAGATAGTTTTTGTACAAAGCCTTGGCGGTTCCGTTCCACTGTGCAGAGCTATCGTAGAGGTGGTATCTTAGAACAGTTTAAAATTTATGTTCTACGGGGGATTGAGTTTTTATTTATTATCCATTAGGGATGAGATTTTAAGCTAATAATAAAGTTGCTTGAAAAGTTTTATGGTTTTACTGTTATGCACTCAATATTTCATTCTACCCAGTGCATTAGAACTTAAATTGAGTACAGTTTTATTTAAATAGTAAACCAAAATGCAATATCCATACAAGGTCCATAAGTATGGTCATACACAGTGTAATTACACCTTTATGTACACTTTTGACGCAATAAATAATTTTTATATTTATTTGGAAACTCATCGACTTTTTTTAAAGCATCATTGTTCAAAAAAGTACTGAAAAAATTTTCTTGACTAATAACTTAATTTCACAACATGGTGGTATTATAAAGTGTAACTTTACTAGGTAGGTATATTAATTACACAAGCTTATAAGCAGTAGAAAGCTCCATTTAATTAAGACTGATTCAATATTTAGTATAATGATACTATTTCCAGTTGCGAAGCGTGGACACTTACCTTAAGGGAGGAAAACAAACTATAATAGAATAGAATAAACTATTTCAAGCTATAGTTGCAGAAAGGAAAGATCTGTAGCCCAACATAAAAGAGAAGATGGAAGCTTTAGGGTAAGGAAGAATAGAGAGAAATAACTAGTGTCCGAACCGAACATACTAGGCAAGATAAAATCATCACGACTTTGCTAGCTCGTACACGTGGAATGAATAGGAAAGGGTCGTGCAGTAAAAAGAGCATCCCTGGGACAACATCTGGGACGTTGGTCATCCTAGGTATCGCTGGATCGACGAAGTTACGATAGACCTAAGGAAACTTGAAGTGCCCAACTGAACGGAACTGACTCGGGGCAGAGACATGTTAGCTTCGATGTTGGAGGCCAATAGGTAAGTAAACACTATAAGGCCCGATTCGACCAAACACAAAATTAAACCAGTTTAACTATAACAGGAATAACTTTACTTCTAGAATTTACTTTTTGATAACTTCAATTGCGTTTTTCCAACTTACTTGAATACACTATACTCAGTTTTATTTTATTGTGAATGATGAACGAATGGATTAACCTACTAAAATCCATGTAATCTATTTCTTCTAGGTTGTCATCAATTGCCACAACAATTAAATTTTGTAGGATAACAGAATGCCAATGGTAGATTATACAACTTGACAGTTTCTAGGTGACAAGAGGGGATTTGAAAAGTGACAACTTTGACATTTACAGTTTCTCAGTTTAATTTATACACTGTCAAAATCGCCCGTTTTAATATTTTTCATCGATTAGTAGTTGGTAGAATAAAAAATCGGCTTACTCTAGATTAAGCAGTGGTATACTCTCAAGTTAAAACTTACACCAGCTTGGTCGAATCCGGTCTAAGTCACCGAGCCTGTTGGTTCAGTTGGTGTTTAAAAGGAGAGAGATTGTATCGTTATTAATAACAGGAAAAAATATAACTTGATTAAATACTTGTTCATTAAGTATATGTCTACACAATAATTGGAAAACTATGTTCTTTTGTTTTTCTTTTAGCGTTCCCCAAGAAAATAATCTTAAAACAGAAAGTTTAGTTTTTAAGTTACTGCAAAATTGTTACTAGTTGTCTCTAAGCTTCGATGTTTGTAGAATGTTCAATTGAAAATTAATTAATAAAGACATTTAAAATTACCTACGCTGCGTAGAAAACAAATGTCTGGCCATGCCGTCACCGCCAGGTCCTGGCAAAAGGGGTAGACCCAAGAAATGCTGGCTAGACGTTGCGAGGGCTGACATGCGTGCCAATGATCTCACAACTAGAGACGCTCAAGACCGCGCGAAGTGGAGGAGTAAATCAAAAAACAAGGAAAGCGGACCCTGGCCTCCAAAGCAATGGCTTTGGACGCAACCGGGATTGACCGTATAGGTGAAGAAAAAGAAGATTTAAAATTTCTTAAGGAAACTTCAATTTTAAACAAAATGGAATCAGCACAGTCTTATTCTTTGACTTCGTCAAAGGTCCCCTCGCCAGAAATCCTGGTATCCATTCCGATTCCGGAAAACTCCTATCTACATAATTGACACCCTCACTCTATCCCCTCCGACGTCCTGAGTTGAATTTTAACGTTTCCATATTGATGGTCATAGTAAAGGTGAGGTCACACAAGGACAATTTAGTTAACTTTAGATTAAAATTGTCTGGTCGCAAAAAAAATTGAGTCATTTTAAGATGAATTTTCGTGCGTGCGTGCTATGGAAAGGGCTATGCTTGGTGTTTCCTGGCGAGATCGAATCAGAAATGAAAGATCCGTAAACGAACAAAAGTCGCTGACATAGCCCAATGGATTAGCAAGCTGAAGTGGCAGTGGGCGGGGCACATAGCACGTAGAACTGATGGCCGATGGGGCAGAAAGGTTCTAGAATGGAGGCCGCGTACCGGAAAGCGCAGCGTAGGACGTCCACTCACAAGGTAAAGGTCGCAGGAAGACGCTGGATGCAGGCCGCTTCCAACCGGCCAATCTGGAAGTCAATGGGGGAGGCCTATGTTCAGCAGTGGATGTCCTATGGCTGAAATGATGATGATGAAGATGAATTTTCATTCCACATTGTAATAAAAACTAAAACGTAAGGCAAATAACCAAATTAAATTTAGTTTACAGCTGTCTCTTTTTAGACGATTAAAAAAAAGGTGGAAGCTCAGAATTCCACACGCGCAAATACTTTTTATGTCTGATGATGTTTTTATTAGATCGTCCAAAAAATCGATTTCAGTATTTACAGTTATTTAATCCATATTAAATGCTGAAATCGATTGCAGCCATGTGCAATTGATAAATAAAGAAGGTGAATAGAGTTGACAAATCGACTGCGATATACACTACGACTTAACGATCCCATTTTGTTTTGAGTATAATATTTCGATACCAACATTATTTTTACCATAAATGCTGCGATAAGTAAGATTATATCATGTGCCTTATAATATAATCAATATGATGCTGTTGATTAGCACAATGATAAAATAACAAACTTGCAGTGCTTAATAATCATCATTATTATCATTTTAGCCATAGGACGTCTACTGCTGAACATAGAGTAGAATAAAAATATTTTCATTTGGCACAAAATTTGCAATTACATTAAACAGAGGAGATTAAAAAATATAAATACGATGCATTTGTGCCAAAAAGGTCCTTCGCTCAGATTAAACGCTGAATTAAAAGATCAATTAAACAACCAAGGTAATACTTAATAAAAAACAAATAAAAATAAACAAAACAACAAAGTGACAATATAGGCGCAATAACTTCCAGATTGGCTGGTGTGTGTAACCAGTGTTGACATATGAAACAGAAACGTGGCCTCTCACTATAGGCCTCATACATTGATTTAAATAGTAAAGATACGGCCTACAGAACAAATTACTCTACACGTTTACCATACATGACACACTAACGCCATCTATTAGAACTATCCTAAACTGTGTCTTAAACGATGAAACAGCAACACACCATGCGTTGCTTTCTATTATGCCAAACGTTGAGATTATGGAAACAAAATTTCTAAAACAATGTAAATATGTTTATTAATTAACATATTTTCGACTTACCTGACATATTAAATATCGTACTTTTTATTAGTTGTGCTTTGGTCGTAGTGAACACGACAAATCTTATCCTTTTCCTAATTTTAACGTACCTTCGCTCTCAACGACAGCCGTCAGCCGACTACGTCACTGCGGTGTAAAGAGGATCACTTTAGGGCCATGTTAGTGGCAACAGTTTAACATGCGGTCCGCCCTGTCCTTGCGAAAGTCAATGGCCTCATAAGAAAGCGCTTCATATGTTCTAACATTTTACTACTTGCGTTATGTATTACAATTATTTTTGTTCAAAAGTAGCACAATCATGTTTACGATAAATTGACTAGAATTTAATGCAAAACTCAAGGTGTGCTCTCAGCCTTCTTTACGTAGCCATATTGACGGCAAGAGTAATAGAGGCGGCACTTCTTTCGCGACGAATTTGTTTAATTTGAAAACTTTTGCTCAGAGGAAACTCTCGCTGTTTAGACTGCTTCGGAATTGAGTTAGGAAGTGATGATAGCAGCGGTTAGAAGACTGTGTGGCAATAAATAAATGTATCATATACAGGGTTACATTGCAAAGGGGTGCCAAATTTAAAATAGACAATCTAGGGAACAATATAAAGAAACGTCTTAATCGTTATTATTTTTAATAATCGTGTGTTACGAAAAAAAATACTTGAAAATATCTGACGATACAGTCAATAGAGGGACTACGAAAGCCGCGCGGTCATGCATCAGAGGCGTAGGTACGGAGAGCCAACAAGGACCTTGCGCAGTGCACATACGGTACATTTTTTTCATGAATGAGTAAAATTATCCACGCGTACGATTTTTAACAGCGGATAGGAATAATTAAATGTTTTTTTTTTGTTTTTTGCATAGTTCGATTAAATAATAGACTCTTGAGCCACTCCTAAATATTTGGCACCCCTTTGCAGTGTAACCCTGTATGTATACAATAAGCTCCGATCTACTGTAAGTAAGTTCCTGGTTAAAGTCAACCAATCGGTAGGTTAGCAATAACCAGTGAATGGGGTGGGTGCGCTTAATTTGAATTAAAAACAAATAAACTAATTTTAAAAGTTATAACGCTTATTTAATATAATTTTTACTTAGACTATATACCCTTGCTATAACTTCACTTCCTATTATTTTCATTGTTATAAGATTTACATTTTATAATCACATTTTCTATAAAGCTCTTACCATATAACAATTATTTCATAATTATATTATCACTTTTCGCAGTGTCATAATGTAACACTTTTTGCTATTTGCTACTTAAAATGAAATATGAATTATTGTTAACGGTTGTCAATTTGTTACATATATGAAATGTCAAATTCAGTTCGTGCGTTTGTGCTATGTGCCCAGTATCGTTCGTCATCTCATCATCATCATCATCATTTCAGCCATAGGACGTCCACTGCTGAACATAGGCCTCCCCCATTGACTTCCAGATTGGCCGGTTGGAAGCGGCCTGTATCCAGCGTCTTCCTGCGACCTTTACCTGATCGTCTGACCAACTTGTAAGTTCGTCATCTATGATCGCATAATTAGCATGTTTGTCTTCTTCTAACACGCACCTAGAGCAAAACATTCCTACTCGCTCGCGCTCAAGGACTTCGCTCGCTAGACTCGCTCTGCTACATGCATTCATCAATGAATGAAATGAAATGCGCATGATCTATGATTTCGCAGAGTGCGATTTGTAGCAGTCTATATGAAAAAAAAGCAGGTGTGAACAATGAAATTCATTCATTATGATTTTTCACCTGCTATTCATGAAATCTTCCATGCCTAAAATGAAGACAGAAATATCTTTGATATCATCACTGCCGTATTTTAAATAAGACATCTGTCTAAATCTTCTTTGAGATTGGGGGAAGAAACTTTAGGACTAGGTTCAGTAACTTTCGCTCAAGTTACATTTCACCGACTAACTTTGGACTGAATGAATGAAGCGACAAAATACATCGTTAATTTAAACCAAAGTAATCTTACCAAAACTAAACTAAATTATGACATAATAGAGTTATAATACATTTTACAGAATGTCGTTTTGGGTGTGCATTTTTAACAATTCTTACATTATATGAGTGTTATGTTGCAGGAGTGACAAAAACACATACATGGACGCTGAGTGTTTATAAATCTTGGGAATGGAAAGGTTTGCTAATTTTGCAAAGACATCCACTCGTACGAGGCATAAGTAAATAAGTTAAAGTCGTCTTAATAAATAAACACTTTTATTTATTAAGAGGATTTTAACATAGCGGACTTGGTGTCGCTATCTCTGAGGTCCCGGGTTCGATTCCCATTCGGTCAATGTAGAAAAAAACTTTTGTATATTGTCTCGGGTCTGGGTGTTGTGGTACCGTCGTTGTTCCTGATTTCTGTTATATGTTGTCCAATATAAATTTCTTTTTAGGGACCAATTGCATCAGTTCTTACATATAAAATAAAATTATGGAACAGCTGTTTTTTTCTGGATTTTATCATTTATTAGTCAGATCACAAAGGTATCCATTATCTTTGAACAAAGTAAAAAAAACTTGCTGTAAAATTTTACGAAAACATTGCAACATGTTACGAATATGTTTGTAGCAGTTTTCGTAGCAAAACAAGTAATGCTGTCGTTCGTAGCAGTGCAAAAGTTTGCTACGAATGCTACGTGTCTCGTAGATTCGTAGTATGTCTACTACGACTCGAAATATTATGGTAAAAATAAGTGATCATATCTTATTTCTTTCTATTTATCAGTACTATTAATATAAATGTTTCAGTAACTCTATGTGTCTATCTGTTACGTTTTCACGCACAAACGCTGAACCAATTTTGATATATTTTAGTGTAAAAATAGATGGGTTCTTGGGAAAAAACATAGGCTACTTTATTCATGAAAGCTGAACCAATTTTGATGAAATTTTGTACTGAAAGCTTAAAGGACATAAGTTGCTATTTTTAATCCACCTCCTAAGCGAGTAAAATAGGAAGTGACAAAGTGTTTTCCACCCGAATGAAGCCGCGGGCACAATTAGTATTGTATAATTTAAACTATTAGTACAACAAAATCATAAAAGGCTGTTTTGATGTACTTACATATACACATCAGCCTTAACAATAACTGTTACTATTGTCATGTGTAAGAGGGTCCAATAAAATGTCAGATATAAATAAATAAAATAAATGTTGGACAACATCACATACATTGCTCTGTTTCTGTGATAAGTAGCTTAACTACTTGTGTTACAGAAATCAGAAACAAAGACGGTGCCACAACACCCAGACCCGAGACAACATAGAAAAGTAATTTTTTCTATGTTGACCGACCGTTAATATGAAGTTAATGTTAACCTACTGCGTTTTAAACATAATAGGGATGACGATTGGGTAAAGAAAATAAATTTCTATTTAGTCAGTCAGATTAAAAATAAAAAATTTCTTTTTTTTTTGTCAATTAACCAAAAAATTACAATGATAAATCGCGTCAAAGTTCGGGAGTGACGTCACTTCTAAGGATAAATTATACTTAGGCGTGATGTCATGCGACATCTCAAATCAATATATCTCTGTAATATTCTGATTATATTAAAAAGCACATAGCACGTAGAACGTCGGCCGATGGGGCAGAAAGGTTCTGGAATGGAGGCCACCGGCAAACGCAGCGTAGGACGTCCACCTACAAGGTGGACAGACGACCTGGTAAAGGTTGCAGGAAGCCGCTGGATGCGGGCCGCTTCCGACCGGCCAATCTGGAAGTCACTGGGGGAGGCCTATGTTCAGCAGTGGACTTCCTATGGCTGAAATGATGATGATGATAAAAAAAGAAAAAATGCGTGATCAATACTTTTTAATAATCTACCTAATAAACAAAGAATTAGTCATCATCCCTATTATTGTGGGTTTAAGCATTCACTTAGTAACTGAAACCTCATTACCCACTCATTTCAACGTTTTATTTACAAATAATTAACGATCCAAATATGCAAACACAAAACGGATTCGCGAAACATATTCCGACATCATAATCACAGATATCCATGATGCGGTTCGGCACTATCAGATATTTCAATTCTGGGCCCGACCGCACGAGCTCTAGTGAAACCACACTTCATTCAGTTTGAAATGGATAACATTCGGGTGGTATATTTTAAAATACCACTACGGAATTTAGAATTAAGCATACTGAATGATTTTATTTGAAAATATAATATTAAAATCAACATTTAATATTATGTATACATTATATATACATTATGTACATTACATTACTACATTATGTATATGTCGGCGAGGTGGCGCTTCGATCGTGCGAAACGTCAACTGTCAACTGTAGCTGTCATCTGTCTACGTCTATGGTGCCTTGCGAAACGTCAGGCTATGACATTGACAGCTGTCATCGCTTGGGATTGGTCTGTGCTTGGTAATGGCATTCTAACGTGAGCCGCCATACTGAACGGACGCAAGCGCAGAACTCCCACGTTTCGTATTGCAATCCGTTTATATCGCAATAGAGTTACCATATTTCATGTGAATTACTAAGTAAATCGATTAAATGGGTTGTTTGTGATCAATCTGCGAGTTTATTTCAAAGAAATATCACCCACACTATCCAAGATGGCGGATGAAGATGAACCAAGCTCTCCGCCGATCCCGCTCGTCCCTCCGTCATATACATAATGTTAACTAACGAAAGGCGTTGCCATAAGACTATACGGTATGTACATTTAAAAATAAAAATGTTAAATAAAAATTTTTATAAAAATAATGAACGTCAGACTCTTTTTAACCGACTTCAAAAAAGGAGGAGGTTCTCAATTCGTCGGTATCTTTTTATTTTATTTTTTATGTATGTTCAGCGATCATTCGTTACTGCGTTGACCGATTTCAATAATTTTTTTTTTGTTTGAAAGGTAATACTTTCAGAATGGTTCCCTAGAAATTTGGTTGAATTCTGATGATGGGATCTATAAGAAAATCATCAAACATTGCATGAACCCGTACCACGCCAACTGATTTTAGTATCTATCTTACCTAATATCTTTACCAAATGTGGACCAATTTTGATGATTCTTTTTTTAATGAATAGCTTATACTTCAAAGATACTATAATCAAACATTTTTGGGAAAAAAATCACCCCTAAGGGTGGAAAAATAGGAAATGAAATCGGTGTTCAGCAGTTAAATTATGTTTGCACTCGTAAGATTTGTTTTGATTACGATTATTCACTAAAATAGATGAAATAAGTTATTTTATAAAAAAAATTAAAACCGACTTCAAAAAACTAAAACGCTAAAAATAATCTTAACACTTACGTACCTAATCAGTTACTTTTGGAGTCGGTGCCAGTCGATGAGAGATTCTATGTTTTCGTTTGCACCGACTCCAAAAGTAACTGATTAGGTACGTAAGTGTTAAGATTATTTTTAGCGTTTTAGTTTTTTGAAGTCGGTTTTTTCTCATTGTGCGATTAAGAAAAAAGCGACGTTCCCAGTTTGCGTTACGATTGTGGTTTAAACAGGCGTTTCGCTGTTTTTTTTTTTGGATTTTATTTTTTTTTGTGCTCATTTTTGTAAAATTATATAGTAGATAAACTGGCTGAAAGGAACGCCCTCTGTTATTTTACATACTATATTATGTGCTGGAGAAGAGACGCATTAGCTGGACAGAGAAGAAGACAAACGAGGAAATTTTATGAAGTCTTAACAATGGTTGAAGAGAAGTGGACTTTGTTGGAGACAATCGAAAATAGGAGGGGAAGAATGTGGGACACCTGATTGGACTAGATTTTATGAAAACTATTTTAGAATAAATAAATAAATAAATATTGGACTACATCACATAAATTTCTCTGATCTTATGATAAGGACCTTAAGCACTTGTGTTACAGAAATCAGAAATTACGACGGTACCACAACAACCAGACCCGAGACAATATAGAAAATTTATTTTTCTTTATTGACCGACCGGGAATCGAACCCGGGACCTCAAAGATTGCGACACCAAGTCCGGTATGCTTGCCTCTCGGCTACGGAGGTTGTCAATAGGAAGAAAGAAAAAAAAAAGAAGAAAGAATAGAAGAGAAAATGGAAGCGAGGAAGTTAAGGAATATGCTACATGCAGCAGATAAAGGAGAAGCTGAACGTCGTATCAAGATGTGAAAAGAGAGGCAGAATGCAGGGAGAGATGGAAAAGACTCCACGAATAAGAGCAAAGCTCTTAAATAGGATAGATAAATACCATTTTTAACCCCCGATGAAAAAGAGGGGGGTTCTAAGTTTAACGTGTGTCAGATTCTGTGTAGTTTTTTTTTAAACTAACATTACAAAGATAGATCTTAGCTATATTTTATGTATGTATATATATGTGGGATACGCAGTGCAGTAAAATTGCGGAATTCTTTAGATAATTTTTTTTTTCTATTCTATTCTATTCTATTCTATTTTAAACTCACTATGCATATCAACTTTTTCCACATCATAGCGGTCATTTCTTTTAACCTTAGCGACACGGTAGGGTCCTAGATATTTAGGTCGCAGCTTGAGTCCTGCTCCAAACTGAGTACGATTGATAGCTACTAAATCTCCTATTTCATACTTGCTACCTTCTTTTCTTTGCTTATTAAAGTTTTTTCTATTTTCTTCTTGCAGTTTCAATATGTGCTGCTTGGCTTTCATTCTTAAATCTTCTCTATTTCTATCATTGTTCAACTTCTTCACTCTGTAATAGCTGTGTTATTTCTAAATCTTCTTTTTGCCTCAACTTGGTACCTACCATCAGCGTAAACGGAGCAGTATCAATGCTCCTATGGTGCGTGCTGTTTAAAGCTCTTAGTAAGCGACTCACATGTTTGTACCATATGATAAGGACCTCAATACACACATTTTTCAGAACAGAGATAATTATAATAAATAATAATAATATTATAATATTAGATAATAAATTCCGGACGAGCCCCCAAAAATGTGGGATACGCAGTGCAGTAAAATTGCGGAATTCTTTAAATAATATTTTATTTTAAACTCTTACAAATCTTTACGTCTTTTGTCTTTTCATCGTCTTTTCTTAGTGTCCAGTTCCATTCATTCGCTCCTTCTTTCACACCTCACTCTCAATCTTTCATTCATTGGTCATTCGCCGTATTCCATTTATCACCTTAAGCTCTGTTCCATCCCCACATACATATATACAGGGTGTAACGA
Source organism: Anania hortulata (assembly GCA_963576865.1). NCBI lineage: Eukaryota > Metazoa > Arthropoda > Insecta > Lepidoptera > Crambidae > Anania > Anania hortulata. The sequence continues at coordinate 398,980 of OY756412.1, read as the reverse complement.
AAAGGCTCAAACTTTTATATAAAATAAGACCGTATATAAATGAGAAACTCAGAATCACACTGTGTGAGTCTTTAGTTCTATCAAAGCTTAATTACTGCGACACTGTATATGGGCCCTGTCTGTTGAAGAGATCTGCTAAGCTTGTCCAGAGAGTACAGAATGCCTGCGCTCGGTTCTGTTTCCGTATTCCCCCACGGTCGCATGTATCTCCTTTCCTCAATGCTGCTAATCTTATGAAGATGGAAGCCCGTAGAAGATTGCACTTGGCGTCTATGATGTTTGGCATCATAGCCACCAGAAAGCCGGGATATCTCTTTGACAAACTTATGTGGACGTGCGACCGTAGTAGGTATCCCAAAAGAGAGTGCACTCACACTTTTGTCACACCAAAGCACCGCACCGTGGCTTTCAGAGGTTCTTTCAAGTTTGCCGCCACGCGATGTTGGAACGACCTGCCTCCACCAGTGCGCGCCCTAGAAGTAAAAAATACATTCAAAACATACCTCAAAAAGTATCTCATAACACTGCAGAAAACAAATGAGTAATTGTAATTGTAATAATTTTTTTAAATCTTTAATTGAATCATAGTTAATTAGTGATAAGACCATCTGAATTGTAAACCTACTGTAAACATCAACCCTAACTTTCTTATATGGTGTGAAATAAAGTGTATCTATCTGTATTAATTGTGCTTACTATCGAGGCTTGCGCGTCATGCGGGCGAGGCATGTTGTTCCGGCGCAGCGTGGTCGGCTGTATGTGTAGACGGATCTGGTCGAGGGCAGGGAACGTAGGAATTTCTTCAGTGCTTCTCTGCGGTGTAAATCCCCTTTCTTTGAGCCCGCCGTCGGGTTGTCGCCGCCATGTTCGCGCGTGCACTGTGGGTTAGATACGGGCAAATTTAATTTATATTTATGAATTCTATGATATTTTTACTTTTATTAGACAAATGGATAGACACTCTTTTTCTTTGAACATACCTTTTCGGCCTGCGTGTCTGGCGGCCTGTTTTTGCTGTTCTAACTGCACTGCAGCCCAATAACCTTGTTGCTTGTATGATTGTAATTTGTATCCTCATCTGACCACGGCACTGACCACTGTACACATTGTGTCTGCTCACTTCACTTCACGGATACTTAATAAAAATACAGCGAAAACTGTAAAGCACATGTATGCCGGAAATTGCTGGCATTTTCTTAAATTTTATTTTATGTGTGTAGGTTAAAATGTTTTTCGTTCGGGCGAAGTGTCAGTCAGATGACAGATTAAGTGAAGGCGCGTTCCGATATCCGAATCGGACCGAAATCGATTTTGGCGTACCTTACTCGTCCGGACTGATACTCCGCTCTGTCCAAATGACACTGGGTGGCGTGTACCTATAATTTCGTGTTAATATGTTGTCCCGTCTGGCACCGTGCTTGTGGGCGGCGGTGCATCGGCCTATCGGGGGTTCCAGGTTTTCTCCGACCGATCTTGTGCTCCTCATGGGCCTGGAGTCCGTTGGAGGGATTTGGGATTCTCTGGTGGTCCGATGTGCCGCTGCGTCACTCGCTGCACGTTCCAGCGTCGGAGGTTCCCGCCGAAAATCAGCGTCGTGATAAGTCTGTGGCTGTCACGACAAATGCTGAGCGGGCACCTTTTCGACACAATATCTAATATAAATTGTTTTGTGTATATACTATTTTCTCTTGTGTGTCGAATAAACGTTTCTTTCTTTCTTTCTTTCTTTCTGAAATAAAACTTTAAGGGGTTATTCTACGGCTAAATTACATCAACTTTTTCTATGGTACCAACATCGAAATCTCAAAAAAAATATTGACGTTTCCATACAAACCGATGCCAGCTGGTCGCGTTTTAGTATGGGAAAGTGTTTTTTTTTTTGCGAATTCGATGTTGGTCCCATAGAAAAAGTTGATGTAATTTAGCCGTAGAATGACCCCTTAAAGTTTTATTGCACCTTTTCGATACACTCTGTATATGTATCTGTTCAGCCTTTCGAAGGTTATCAGCTCATTTCCTACTTGACAAACTTGTTTGGACTCATAAGATTGGTTTCAATGAGTCGGTGTTAGATAAAAAATGATCGAAGCCTTGAGCTCATATTACACAGTTGTGTCGGGTTTAAAAAAAATATATATATATTGAATCTGGAACTACAGTTCCAGCAATATCAATATCCGCAAAAAAATATTTCACGATCGTCTGGTGGAGTGATTCGCGCTTCGGCCTACAAAGCCATGCGGTTTGCGGGTTCGAGTCCCGATAGGAGCAAATGTTTGTGTGATAAACACGAGTAGTTGTACCTCAGTCGTGAATGTTTATTAACGTATTTAAGTTTGTTTATCCGTTATCTAGTCGCCATAGTACAAGCTTTGAGTAGTTTGAGGTTAGATGATTAGTGTGATTATATCTTCATCATGGTTACAGTTATAGTTAAATCTTCATCTACTAGCTGAATTGATTATTTATAGATAAAGTTTTCTGCAGGATGTTCTCATTAACTTGATCTTCCACAGAGCTCCAAAGCCAGCTCGCCAAGTAACTTTAAAATAAACGACGTTCCAGCGTCGGAGGTTCCCGCCGAAAATCAGCGTCGTGATAAGTCCGTGGCTGTCACGACAAATGCTAAGCACCTTTTCGACACATCTGAGTTATATTGTTCTGTGTATTTTTTTTCTCTTGTGTGTCGAATAAACGTTTCTTTCTTTCTTTCTTTCTAAAGGATTCGTCGTATTGTTCTTTTTTTTTACATACTTTAATTTAGGGCCAGCCAATTAAAGCCCAGCCGTTCTTGACTTATAAATGGTGTAACAACCCGACTTTGTTTTATATACATACGTATATTACTTAGATCGATTTATTTTATTTTATTTATTAGGAAACTCACCAGCTTTATTTTAACAATAATGCTTAAATGAAAATCTTACAAAAACACTTAGCCAATAACAGTTTCACAACGTTGATTATGTTTACGAGGTGGAACTGTACTAGATAAATAGTTTAGTTTAGTTACTGATTCTGAGTGGTCCCTAAAAAATTGGCACTACCGTGAAATGTAACCCTGTATAGACAGATAAAATAACATATTTATTGTTTCTGATACAACTTCAGCTCAGGGCTATGCTCGGCGTTTCTTTGCGAGATCGAATCAGGAATGAGGAGATTCGTAAACGATCAAAAGTTGCTGACATAGCCCAACGGATAAGCAAGCTGAAGTGGCAGTGGGCGGGGCACATAGCACGTAGAACTGACGGCCGATGGGGCAGAAAGGTTCTGGAATGGAGGCCACGTACCGGCAAGCACAGCGTAGGATGTCCACCTACAAGGTGGACAGACGACCTGGTAAAGGTTGCTGGAAGCCGCTGGATGGAGGCCTATGTTCAGCAGTGGATGTCCTATGGCTAAAATGATGACAACTTCAGCTTAAGTCTCGTGTGTGAGTCTCGGCTCCGTATATCATTTGTATTACAGAGAGCATCACAAATACAAAATTGGCGTGGCATACAAAATTAAGTAATATACATGAAACAGACTTTTGCAATTTCCCTAAAAAAATCCGAAACTTCACACTGAAGTATATTTTGTACATTTCCAAGATGTAAATGCCTCCGATTTCTCGCTTAATGATTATTTGATGAGCCTCATTCACTGCGAGAATCCAAGATATGAAAAAATATATTACATACGCCTTAAAATGTTCGCTCAGTTTGGAAAAATATTATTCTGTTTTGCAGAGATATTATTGTTAATGTGACGGTATTTGATCAAGGGTATCTTAGCAGTAGTAGGTACTTATTGTACTAAAATATTTTTAATATCACATTTTACTTTGAGACAGCTCTTTAAATACTAAAATAAATAACTTAGTAATTATTCATATGACACTCATCATAATCAGGTCAGCCTATTGCAGTCCACTGCTGGACGTAAGCCTTCCCCAAAGAGCGTCATGATCTCCCGCTTTTTTATCCAATCACTACCAGCTATCTTCCTAAGGTTGTCGGTTTATCGAGCTGGGTTTCTCTGGGATCTTACACTACATTTGCTAAGATGTGGTCTCCACTCGAGATCCCGTTTACTCCACCTTTCATCGGTTCTGCGACAGATGTGGCTGGCCCACTGCCACTTTAGCTTGCTACATTTTAGAACCATGTCTATTACTTTGGTCTTCTACCAGATAATCTCGTTTTGGATAATATCTCTTAATGAAAAACATCGACCTTTCCATAGCTGGCTGAGTGACGTGAAGTCGGTGGGCCAGCTTCACTGTCATGTTCCATGTTTTCGCTTCGTAGGAAATCACTAGTAGGACGCACTGGGACGAGTATTTAGCTCTTAAACCATTGTGGCAGTGACGTTAAGAAGATATGACGCAGCTTCCCAAATGCTACCCAGCTAAGCTGCACTCTTTTAGCGATTTCCTGCTCAAAGCTGTCTCTACCTAACTGCAGCACTTGTCCGAGGTAGACATACTCCTTGACAACTTTGAGCGCCACGCTTTCGACGAAAACTGGTTCGGGAGTGACAAGTCTTGTCCAAGTTCATTCCTAGGCCCACACGCTGCGTTGACATTGATTATATCATTGAAACTATAATCACATCATCATTTCAGCCATAGGACGTCCACTGCTGAACATAGGCCTTTCTCAATTATTGGGGGGATTGCCAATACTCGCCACGCTTGGCAGGCAGGTTGGCGAGCGCACTTTTTTTATAAGATTTTGCACGTAGACGTTGCTGCTCGTGCTACAGGAATTAGTCGCCTCTTACGACTCGCCTTCTCACTAGGAAGTGTGTTCTTTACGGCTGTTCCCACAAGGCACTTTACCACTGTCCCCACACGGCAGCTATAATACTTACTAATAAAAACATCATGTTATTGTATTATCACGAACAAAATATACACCAGTAAACCAATGCAATGGTAGGAAAATTCTCAACAAAATACAGTAAATTCCCGAATAGTTATTTTTTCTGATTCTATATAACTTCGCTACTGACGTGTTCAGTCTTTCATTTTCCATAGCGTGATAAATGAAAGAATTAAACACAGGCAAAAGAAAATTTAAAGCCTGCGCTAATACATACATTTGTGATCTTATAGCAATGGATTAGAGTCGAAAATCGCATAAATTTTTGCACGATTTGTCACTATCTTGTAATAGGGATTTTCCTCCTCTCCTCCCCCTCTCATTTGCAATTCAGATCGGACGATAAACCCTCTGATAATGAGAATTTATGTCCAGCAGGAGCGATGCCGATCAGACGTGCCAGTCAAAGGAAAGTGTACTTTTTTTAATGTCTGCCCTCTGAATACAAATGTTGTTGGCAGAATCGAGCTTTTTGTGATTTTTTTAAAATGAAAAAATTGAGTTATGTGTTCATGGGTTTCGTAGATCAAAAGGACAAAACGGAACCTTCAAAAGATCTCTTTGATTTCCGTCTTTTAATATATTTTTACTGAGACACGGATAGAATAATAAAATGGTAAAAAAATAATGGTTTCATGTCATCGGAATCAAACTATAGCTATTTATGTAAATTATTTTGATACTTAACTAAACTTTTTCATAGGTGTAGTTTTTAGGGTTCTGGACCGTGTCCATCTTGCAAGACCTTCTATCTCATATTGTATTGAGTTGAAATTAAAACCATATGAAGGTCGTGAAAAAATCAAGCTTTTAAGTTACCGTAAAAATGATATGGCTGTTTTACTGCAAAAAAAAAGTATGTTTCGACATCCTTAAGAAAATCAAAATTTATAAAGTGCTTTCCGTTGACCTAGAATTGTAAAATTTGGCAATAATAGTATAAGACGTGTAGACACGTCTTATACCTACTACAATAACAGGGAAAAACCTAAAAACTACATATTATAATTAAATCATCATAAAAATTATAGTATTTATTGAAAGTTACGGGAACTGCAAGACTCGATTTCTGAACTATTTATAATGTTTCTGCAAATTTGTACGGAACCCTCGGTGGGTGAGTCCGACTTGCACTTGTCCGGTTTTTCCTTTATCATCTCTAAAAAAAACGCTTAATTCAAAACTAAACCATCTGCTTGTATAAATAAAGTGTCTTTTCACACAACAGTAAATATACAAAGGGTTTTAACACCAAAACAGCTGATAAGTGAACAAATAAAAACAAAACGAGCCAATCAGCTGAGTGGGGTAACTGGCTACTCCATCGAAACGTGGCAAATAAAGCCTTTTAGCCAAGTTTGGGAATTACGTCGCGGTTAGTGATGTACTTGCAGTGACAGAAACCGAAACTTTGGTATACATTTTTTTACAAAAGTATTTTAACGTCATTAAAATAAGTCAAAATATTTTTGTTGCGACCTATTTAGTTATGAATCTTTTTAGCATTCTTTTTAATATTGTGCCTTTGTCAGACAGACCTAAGCTGTCACCCTGTGATATCTTTTTGTTTCCTAAAATTAAAACCAAACTTAGAGGCACATTTTTACACCCTGAATCGACGCAGAATGCGTTTCACTTAGCCATAAAAGAGGTCCATAAGGAAGACTGATCACACTGCTTTTACAATGGTTCCAGCGAATGCAAAAATTTATAAATTGCGAGGGCATATACTTTGAGAACCAATAAGTCTAATATCTGGTAATTTAACAAAACCCAAACACTTTCAGTACGACCTTTAAATACCTGACATCTTAATTGAAAAGGTTCTTATAAACTGTCACGTTTTATTAATTTTGTTATTCAACTTTGTTGGTATTTTGAGATGAAATCATTTAATTGTAACTAAAACTCGGAAAATTACAGAGACCTATTTATTAGCTTCACAGTACAAGATGGCGAGAGAAGTGTTGCCAATATAATACACATAACTTATCAATAGGGCCAACAAAAGAAACAAATAAGGTTGCGTTCTCATTTACTAACAAACTTGTATGATGACTTCTTGATGTGCTAATTTAGGGCCATTTTTAGATTAACAATTAAACAAAAAGTTATTTTAAATTGGGAACTATTTTAATGCTGTATTTAAACAAAATATTATAAAACTTCCCTTTACAATATATTAGAAATCTAACAACATTTCAGGCTGCTTCGATACCGGATAAAAACCGGATCTCGGCTAACAAGAGTCACTAGGCGAGTAATTTCTTCCTCCTGATGTAATTTGTCGCGAATTTCTACGCGGTAGATTTCCTCTGGGATAGCCTGGACTTTTGTGCCTGGAAGGATTGGAGAGAGGTTTTTAATCGGCGGAAAATTGATTTATTATGGTACATTTTATTTACTTAAGATGCTCGTTGAAGTAACGCTGAGACTGAAATAACATTGTATATGAGAAAATATAATTTCGGACTATTTCATAAGTATTTTATTACAGCCACAAATTCGGTACGATTTTTTAAATAGTCTGCAGTGTGTCGTTTTTATTTATTAAGACTAACTAACATTAATTGTTACTTACACACGTTATACAACTTTATGCCAAAATGCAACAGATACTTAAAGGAGTGGAGCTAACTCCACATTACTTATCCTACTTCTCAAATAAAGAAATAAGTACTATTACTTCTATTAGAATTAACAAAACGGACAGATTAGAATTTGGTGATGATGATCTATTTTATGTATCTAATTATAACACCTGTGTAACATTATAGAATGCAATAAATATATTGAATTGAATTGAATTGAATTGGTTTTTAATTTTAAAACATTCAAATCAGTTTTATGGAACTTGCCATTTGAGTCAAAATATACGTCAACAAAGTAACTACATGATTCAAGAGGTCCACTTAACTAACTTCTATTGAATCTAAAACTGTTACCGTCAACTGTTACAGTCACGGCAGGTGAACCTACCCAAAAAGTTAAAGGTCATTGAACCGATTTTTAACTTTAAGTCCGACTCATTGATAAAATAGCAATCAAGAAAATTTTACGTATTATGGTATGTTGACGAGCTGTCGTCGTACAAGATTTAGTTGGATGATTAGTTACTTAACTTAACAAACTGTAAAATAAAGCTTGGAATAAAACGCAGAAACTGTATCCTTTACCAAAACAAGACGCAGTGAAAACGGGGGTGCGCTGTTTTGTTCAGATGTTATTGAACGAAGTACGCTCGAAAAGTTTCCAGCTCAAAACTCCATATTTCACTTTGACAGCGTCACTGCGACGTATCAGCCAACAAAGCGAAATGAGTTGTGACGGTTCTGGCCTAAATCGCTTTTTGACTAGTTGGTACAGAGTATGACTCTGATAGGACTATTACCTACTTAGTATTGCTATAAAGTTATAGTCATAGGTTCATTTCTTTACGAATTTACCTACCTTAATAAATGTTAGGCTTCTTATTTGTTTAAAGATTTAAGTAATAGATATTTGTTTTTTTTTTTAAATTGTTTAATATAATAATAATGGAAAAGTAATATTTAAATTAAAATGACAACATAAAATCTAAAATACACAACTGAGTATTTAAAGTGTATTTTTTAATTAATGTCTTATTTTAGTTTTTCATCGCATCAATACGTGCTCTGGTAACAATCATGACATTCGTAGGATGTTGTGATTTTTGGGATTTTTAATATTGTCATCATGACAGGCGAAATGACACAGCTTTTTCTTTAAATACCAATTAGTATTTGGACGTGACACTAAACTAAAATCATACTTATAATATTAGAAAGTGCTCACTATTGAATTGTAAACGCATTACTAGTCTTAAATAGAGATAAAATATACTGTTGTCCTACTTGTATTTTTGACAGCCCATCATCTGTCACTCACGGTCTATCATTCATTGTCGTTCGTTGTACTTTCTCGCTCCAAAATAAATTCTAAGTTAATCCACTTTCTGATGTTTCCTTTTGCTCATAAACCCTTCAGTCACCGTTGCAGACTGGCCAATTTGACAAAAAATATATGATACGTCAACGACAAGTTTTCCCTAAAAACTAGCAACAAACCCGCGCACTGGCAATAGTGGAAATTTTAAAACACAAAACAGTGCATCCGTCCGAGCACGCAGGTGCACCTTAACGACTTCCTGACAACAACAAACTGTGTGCGAAAAGTTGCATCTGGACGGGTAGGGCTGGGGTTGGTGATAGCGTTATTAGTTCCAGCTAAAGCTTAGTTCGTCTGTGAAAATAATATGGTGGAAATATGCATGCTAAGAAGTTGGACGGAGATTATTACTTGCATTCTGGTTCCACCCATAGACAGACGCTTCGGGAGATTTGGGCTCGAAAATTTTGTTAATTTTCTGGCAGTTAGACTTTTACAGATATTACTTTAGGAAATTAGGCGAAGCCCTAATCTATATATACAGGGTGTAACGAAAAGGTGAAATAATACTTTAATCGGTTATTCTACGGCTAAATTACATCAACTTTTTCTATGGGACCAACATCGAAATCGCAAAAAAAAAACACTCCCATACTAAAACGCGACCAGCTGGCATCAGTTTGTATGGAAACGTCAATTTTTTTTTTGAGATTTTGATGTTGGTCCCATAGAAAAAGTTCATGTAATTTAGCCGTAGAATAACCCCTTAAAGTTTTATTTCACCTTTTCGTTACACCCTGTGTAAAAGAAAATCGGGTTAGTTACACCATTTACAACTCCAGAACGGCTAGACCGATTTTTATGATGTTTGATTTATTGAATTTGTATCCGCCCCGAATAGCAGAATAACTATAAAAAACACGGAAATATTCAAGAAAAAAAAAATGTAGGGGTGGTTCGAGTCACAAGTCATAGTGAGTCAATTTTAAAAGATAGACATTTGCTGTCACGGACTTTTTTTTAGAACATTAAACGGGAACAATTCCAGCATTCATGATTTTTGTGTAACTTTAACCATTTACGCAACGCACGCAGCAGAAGCACTTAAAAGGAATATTTTTTATAGTTTTTGCAACATTTCTCATTGATGCACCGCTCTTTTTGGTCATAGCGTGATGTTATATAGCGTACCTTCCTTGATAAATTGCTATCCAGCACAAAAAAAAAACATTTGAATCAGAAATTCGTTAGATCAGCGCGTTCAACCAAACAAACAAACAAAGCAACAAACAAACTCTTCAGATTTATAGTAGAAGTATCAAAATGGGCTAGTTTCCTGGGTCAAAAAATGATTATTCTATTTAGTCCGTCAATTAAATTATCAAAAAATATTGGACCCATATTTTGTCTTTTGTCAATCAAACAAAAACTTACGAAGATAAAGCGCATCAAAGTGAGCACGTGACGTCACCTCTTACTAAAAAGTGTCGCAAGGCGTGACGTTACGCAGAACTTTAACGGGCTATATCTTCATCATTTTTTGTTTGATTCAGAAAAGAAAAAATACGTGTCCAATATTTTAGGTTAATCCAACTGACGGACTATTCGATTTTTTTAGGAAACTAGCCCATTGTATAGATAAATTAGTTGTCATGTCATAATTGATTAGAAAAAGTTTTAAAGTTACTGGATATTGGACAACATCACATAGGTACATTCCTCTGATCCTGAGGTAAATAGCCAAAGTACTTGTGTTACAGAAATCAGAAACAACGTCGGTACCACATCACCCAGATCCGAGATAATATAGAAAATATATTTTTCTCATTGACCCGACCGGAGATCGTACCCAGTACCTCAGAAATAACGACGTCAAGTCCGGCTTGCTTGCCTGTCGGCTACGGAGGAAGAGGGAGGATACAAGAGTATACTTCTCCTAGAGTCAAACTGAGGTTACTATAACATGGACTTAATTGGGTTTTAGTGAAGGTAAATATTTTTACTAACACACGACACAATAATACCACAGCACAGTGGGCAGTTCGCCATTTCAGGTCACAATTTTATGTACGTACTAAACTTTCGCCTTTTGCCCAACTTTTATGTGCATACAATTAGCTTAACGTGCGAACTGCACAGTGGGTGGAAAAAAGGAAATGTTAATGTGATGGGTAGATAGCCGCATTGTGGTGTACAGCTAGTTTTATGGTCGTGAGACAATTTTGAATGCAAATGCTGAGATAGGCCTCACTACACTGTGCTGTCTAGTTTGGTTGAAATTGTTTGCTAGAAGTAAAAACAGCCATTGAATCAAAGCAGTAATAGAACAGTAAGTATGTACTCTTCATTAAGTACGCCATATTATGGTAAAATGTGTGATCTTTGAACAAAATTTTTTAACATTTCTGTACCACTTTTAAGCAAAATAAATGATTCTGATTTCTAATTTCACCACTTTAGTCTTTTCGCGTAGTAATCCGCTTTCTGAAGGTTGTTAGAAAGAGGTCGCTTTTGGCGATGAGACCACTAAATGTGTGCATCTTTCTGTAATTATCAACTGTCATCATCATCATCATTTCAGCCATAGGACGTCCACTGCTGAACATAGGCCTCCCCCATTGACTTCCAGATTGGCCGGTTGGAAGTAGCCTGCATCCAGCGTCTTCCTGCGACCCTTACCAGGTCGTCTGACCACCTTGTGAGTGGACGTCCTACGCTGCGCTTGCCGGTACGCGGCCTCCATTCTAGAACCTTTCTGCCCCATCGGCCGTCAGTTCTACGTGCTATGTGCCCCGCCCACTGCCACTTCAGCTTGCTAATCCGTTGGGCTGTCAATCATATCAAATCATATTATCAACTGTAACTTCATTGTATTGAGTGCAATAAACAGAGAATCTCTCTATCTATCACTGAGACGTGGTCCTTTGCTGTTTATTAAACAAGCTAAAAGTTACCCAACGTCTTATCTGACGACCTTCGTAGCCTAGAAGCGAGTACGCCGGAATTGGTGTCACCGTCTCTGAGGTCCCGGGTTCGATTCTTGGTCGGGTCAATGTAGAAAACGAACTTTTCTATATAGGGCCAGGCCTGGGTGTTGTGGTACCGTCGTTATTTCTGATTTCTATAACACAAGTGCTCTAGCTACTTACCTTAGGTTTAGAGCAATGTATGTGATGTTGTCCAATATTTATTTATTTGTTGGTAGCCAAGAGAGAGACAAAAAAGCTGAACTTTTATTAAATAGTGCCCTTAGAGAGAGTCCAGCCTAAAATGGAACTGTATACCTTGACATTATATTCGTGGGTACCTCTAGTAACATTTGGACATTAATATTCACCATTTTAACGCCCCAATTAAAAGTCTAATCGTTTCCTAACAACCGCATTAGGCAAACCGTTAAATTATTCAAAACATTCAAAAAACATCGTGGAAAAAAGTCGCCGAAAATTGTCGCCGTTTCTTGAAGAAATAAAGGTTGAAATTTCCGTTTAAAAACTGTCAAGGCACAAAGGAAATGCTCATTTACATACAAATAGGGCGCAGAACCCCATATCGAGGCCCTGGGCCGGATTAACGCGATTTATTTGACCGTGTCGCACAGTGGTGCGGCTGGAATCAGTTGGGACTAAAACCACATGGCGTTTTGTTTTAATTGGAAGTTAATTAGAAATAACATATTTGAATTTAAATTGAACGTTGGTTTTTTGAAATAATATTAAAAAATGTTTTCACGTTTTGAGTTTTGGACATTATGTTTTTAATTTAAAGGCTAAAACATTTTTTATCTCTGTTTCGAAGGTCTCATGCCATTGTACCACAGAAATCAATCGATCTGACATCGAAAGCGATTTAATTGTGTCAATTTCTAAAGTACAAAAACTAAATCAACTTTTTCTTAGTTTATTTTTTAAGTAAAACTAAATCTATATATATAAAAATGAATTCCTATTTCCGTTGGTCATCGCATCACGCGTGAACGCATGGCTCAATTTCACTAGTTCTTTTTTTGTTATGTTATTTATTGTCAGGAGAAGGTTTTTTTGAATTAAAAAATTAAGAAAGTTGGGATTTTTTTTAGGAAAGACCACGCGAACGAAGTCACGGGCAACAGCTAGTTTTAAAATAAATTACAGTGAAAAATATGGACAAATTATTCTTTTATTACAATATCAATAAATATTTCGTAGTTAGAACTAATATGAAGCTAACATAATATTCGTGTTTAAAAACAGTAAATCATCGGGCCCTGGAGGTCCACTACTGGACATGGGCTCCTTTAAAACGCCACAGCAGCTCTGGGACTCTGGGCCGTTCCGATTGAGCAGCTTTCTGTAACTTTGGGCAGGTCGTCAGTCCTCCGGGTGGGAGGCTTGACCACATTTGCGTCTTCCAGTCTGTTGTAGCCATAGAGTAGGTAGATAGATAGATACTCTTTATTGCACACCACACAAAAAAAATGTATATTTAATATATTAGATAATATATTATATATTTGTTACATAGATACTAAAAATAAAATAATATACATACTTACACATTGTTATAAATAATGATCATACTTAATATAAATACATATATGTACTTACACTAATTAATAACCCTATTAATATGAATATGGATTTTGATACCAAAAGTATTAGGAAAAGTAAAGAAAGAAGTACCTACATCAAAGAAAAACATAGGAGAAAACTAAAGTCTAAGGAGATATGTTTTAAGTATAGTTTTGAAAATTTGTAGTGTTTCAGACTGCCGAATAGACATCGGTAAGGAGTTCCACAAGCTGATGGATTGCACAGTAAAGGGCTGTGAATAGGTGTGTGAAGAATTTAGGGGAAACGTGAGTCGGAGATTATTGGAAGACCGCATTTCGTGACCCAGGGCAGACTGCAAAAATTTATTAATTATAAAATTTAGGTAATTATATTGGACAACATAACATACATACATTGCTCAGATGGTAAGTAGCTAAAGCATTTTGTTATATAAATCAGTAACAACGTCGGTACCACAGCACCCAGACCCGACACAACATAGAAAAGTTCGTTTTATACATTGACCCGACCGAGAATTGAACCCGGGACCTTAGAGATGGCAACGCTAAGTCTGACGCACTCTCGGCTACGGAGGTCGTCAATTAAACATTTAAAAAAAATATACCTAAGCTGATTTTAAATAAACCTACTAAGTTACCTACCACTGTGTAATTAAGAGCCGATTTTTCAAACGCCAGATAACTTTTATCCAACGAATAAAATTGACGTTTGACACATTAAATATGCGAAAATAAAAGTTATTAGGCTATTGAAAAATTGCCTCTTAGTCTAATAATGGTTTCATCATCAAACGGTAAGGAAAATTAACGTTTCAAACAAAAAGCGTAAGCTTTTATAAAATATCTTTGTACACACTCTTTAAACACACTTCAAAGATTTTTATACTTTATTACAACAATTTTATCCTGTTCAAAATGTACACAAGGCAAGAGTAGGGATGAGTGATGTTCCATTTATCGATATCGATGTTCACCTGTCCGGATTGTTCGTCGATACATCGTATTTCCACGAAGTTTTCAAAATAACAATATTTAGCAATATTTCACGTATTTTTAGGGATATAATGTTTATTTTCAGGCTAAGCTAGGCATGTCTATTGAATAGACAAGTTGCGTATACACTACAGCTTACAAAACGTAGTAAAAAATTATATTCAAAATTGGTGAATATAAATTTAGATTAAGATTGTGATATCTTATATATAAAAATGAATCGCTATTTCCCTTGGTCATCGCATCACGTGTGAACGGATGGAACAACTTGGCTAATTCTTTTTTTGGTATATTAATTATAGTCAGGAGAAGGTTCTTTTGAATTAAAAAATTAAGAAAGTTGGGATTTTTTTTAATGAAACAGCTCGCGAACGAAGTCGCGTGCAACAGCTAGTCTTAGTATACATTTGGTTAGATTAGTGGAGCGCTTATTAAATTACTTCCTTTCTTTAATTCGTCATCATTCGCCTACCCTGCTCAGTCAGCCAGTCAGTCAGAAAGACAATCAGTCTACCCGGCGCAGTATGATTTCTTCCATGTATTTCGGTCACTTGTCCACTTCCTTATAATCCTAACGGAGGGAATAGTCATTGTCATTGGACCCAAACCCAGTATTATCACACTTACTTAAAAAAATATTCATGATAGTAGTATTCACGATATTTAAACCCAACACTTACTTTGCTTCAATTTTTTTTGGATCTTATTTATGGTTTTGTAATTATAATTAAGTCATTGGTATAATAAATAAATTATTTTCATACTCACACCAATTATCTAGCCTCAGTCTAAGTAAAGCTTGTAATGTTGCGACTGGATAACGGATAAAGACATGTAAATACGTTTATGTATAAACACTATGTTATTATACAGGGTTACATTTCAAGGTAGTGCCTAATTTACAAAATAAAGTCTATAGAACAATATAAAAATACTAATTTATCGTAATTAATTTCAGTCGCATTAGTTTTGGAGTAAAATATACCTACTTATAAAATTTCCAAAAAAAAAGAAAACGCGAGATGCGGCGTCATTCATCAGAAATCACAGGCGTACGCCGATGCCGCTACAACCAAAACCTCATGCAGTGCACATACGTTTTAATTTAATCAAGTAGTTGTAAATTTTCTACGTGTTCTATTTTTCAAATGCAAAAAAGAATTAAAAATGAAAAAAAAAAAGAGTTCGATTTTTACGTAGATCGATTTAGTTACTGATTCTGAATGGTCCCTGAAAAATTGGCACTACTGTGAAATGTAACCCTGTATAATATTTGTATAGGGCAGGTGTGACTATAATTACCCAATTTGAGCAAATTAACAACTCTAAATGTTTACTATTATTACTTCGGTAAAATGAAACATAATTCTACAACGTTATAAATATCAGTAATTACTGTCGATAATAATACCAACATCCTTACGAGAATTGTTATTAAGATATCGGAGGCACCCCACCTTGGCAATATTTAACGTTGTAACTGCTATTGTCTAGTCTCGAATTATATTATTATATTCGTTCAAAGATGGCCGGGGACGGCAAAATCAGAAATTAGCACGAAAATTGCGAACGAAGCGGTTCGTTGATTTCACGAGTCTGCTAAATGTTAGTGTTTACAAATTCAATTGTTGTGGATTTAATTTGGAAGACTTAGGTAAATTTTGAATAGGTTTGAGTTTGATTGAAATTAACTGGTAAGGGAATTTATGTTAAAGATACATGAGTCGCTTGTTTTTTCATTACATTGAGCACCTATAATAATTGTAAAAGTTAATTAATAATGTTTTTGTTTGCACTAGCTACCTTTATACAATACTTTATCGTTTTTAATTGATGTTTTAATTTATAATAGTATAGCGCCATTTTATTGTACCTACATAAAAATATGTATACATAACGTAATTGATTTAATTATTCAACATCATAACTGTTTGATAATATTTGAAAAAAAAATAAGAAGACATGTTCCATATGGGCCAATAATGTTATTATTGACGTTCATAAGTAGCAGTTTTCTGTCCTAAATAGAATAAATGATTTTTGACTTTTAACTTTGACTTTTGAAACACACAATAAATGCATGCTGTGGTTACCTATAATTGTAAGATGAGTTAACTATAAGCCACTTAATGTTAATATTTAGATTTAAGTCGCTGTTACTTATGTTGGTAATCCAATAAATAAATACTGGTGCCGTGTGGAGACGACTGTAAAGAATACACTTCCCCACCGCCGATAGGCGTGTCGTAAGACGCGACTAATTCCTGTAGCACGAGACGGGCAGCAGCGTCTTCGCGAAATCTTATAAAAAAACTGCTCTTACCAACCCGCCTGCCAAGCGTGGCGAGTATTGGCAATCCCCCCGATGAAAGTCATGGGGGAGGCCTGTGTTCAGCAGTGGACGCCCTATGGTAGAAATGATGATGATGATGATTAAATTAGTAGCTGTGCCAGCGCCGCCGCGGGACAACGGCATTTTACTTCCTTAGCTGGGAGATTTAACTAAAAGCAGTAACAACGTCCGTCTTTTGGGTTTAAGCTTTCTCCGTGACATAGTTCATCAAAATCAGTTAAGTGGTTTTGTAGTGAAAGTGTCACAGACAGTTTCTTTTGCATTATATTATTAATACTTACAATAAAATGCCAGTGAATTTAGAATATCATAAATACTCCAGCCCAAAAACCGCCGACAATTGTATTATTAAAATATCACTTTTATTTGAGTTCGCAACCCGAGATCGCGAAACTGAAAATTAGGGACAGAAAATTGGCAATAAAAGCCCTTTCCCACCCCAATGGAAGTTTGGCCAATTTTAGTATTTCGAGTTTTCGTATTGTCCGACGATTATAGAGAGTTTAAACAAAGGTTAAGGAATAGTTTGTTTAACAACTGAATTCAGCGTTCGAGGTGAAGCGATCATTTTGGGTTGATTTAGTTTATTAAGCTAACTCTTTGTTGTTTAACATTTGTTCATCTGTTATTATTTACTTGTATTATTATTAACCCTAATCTTCATATTCCTAATAGAAAATGTTGTACAAATACTTACTATCTATTTTGCCTTTGGTATTAGTTACACCCAGACCCGAATTGATGTTAGAAAATACTGTTTTTTGTATTGACCCGGACCAACAATCGTTTATGAGTTCAAAATTCACATTTAAAAATCCTTATGAAAAGTGGATACTAAAAAGAAGACGATTATTTAAACGTTAAAAGTGCATGGACTTGACCTGCTCAGCTCGCACTTAAAACATGTCTTGTAACTGTATTTTCTGTAAAATAGGTTGACAAAGGTGACTGAGTATTTTGCGCCATTTCTTCTCATCACCAGCCGATATACATATAGTCCCGAAGCAGAGGTAGGGCAAAGCTATATTTTTGGAACCTATTATAAGTATACTGAATAAATGACTTTGACTTTGGTACGCTTGCTTCTTGATTTCTCAATTTTCATGATGTAGTTAAGTACTTTTATAATTTACATTTTATCCAAATTCATCCAAGAAAAGTAAGTCTTATTTTGCATCCGAATATGAAATGATAACAATGGTATTAATGAAATACCAAATGATTTTAAAAAGAAAAGGCCAAAGATCGAATTATAACTATTTTCATTTGGTGTTTTTCGTGAGACATCTCCTTGAATTATTTTATCTGTTACACGCACAACAGAAAATTTGTCATGAAATAAATAAAGACATCAAGAAAACAATAAAGCAATTACTTCTGAAGTCGTGACCGCAAATGAATTAATTTTAGGCACAATTTTACTCATCTCTAGGGTAAAGAGACAATTTCTAAAAATTATGACTAGACAACTGTTTAGGTAAGAAAACATATTTCTCAACGGAGACCATAAGCATAGATCATTCCACATTATTACAAAAAGATATTGATAATGACATTTATGAATAAATAAATAAATACTAGACCACATCACTACATTACACTGATCCTATAGTAAGTAGCCGATGCACTTGTGATACAGAAATCAGAAACAATGACGGTACCACAACACCCAGAACCGAGACAAAATAGAAAAGTTATTTTTCTACATTGACCGACCGGAAACCGAACACGAATCCTCAAGATAACGACACGAAGACCGGTATGCTCGCCTCTCGTCTACGGAAGTAAGGAATTGATATCCTTGTGTCAGGTATCAGACAAAAAATTTACCATACCCAGATTCGGTCCAGAAACTGCCATTATGTAAATCCAGAAAAATCAACAGCATTAAAATATCATGAAAAATATATTTCATGTTCCCGTAAATCCCAATGGTACAGATACAAAACGTCGCAACTGTCAGTTTTGCGTAGTTTTGCCAAAAATTCTAAAGTTCAACTCCACCTACATTTTTGTTGGCAATTTAAGTTGATTGGACAGCTAATAAAGGTCAGTCAGTTTTAGGGCATCCCTTAGGGACCTTTTGTTAGGCTACACTTAACCTGTTAAGCGAGGCACTTAACTTAATGTAGGGAATTTTGTGAAGTAAAGTTTTATAGTTGTAGGGAGTAGTTTGAGGATGGTAAGCTCATTTCTACAGTTAAAATGGTCGCTTAAAATAACTTATTTATTAAAAATTTACTACACAGATTAAACCTCTAAAAATGTAAAAAGTCATAAATTGCCATGGCGATTTCTCTGCCAGTCAACCATTATACTTTTTTTTTGTTGCCGGCAGTATGACGTGAACTCATTATGTAATTTATGAACTCTAAATATCAACTGTCTGACAATACTTACCGAAAATGAACAAATAGCTAATTACGACCACAAGTCAAAACAACACCTTAAATGGTTACCAATTTCCTCCCCCACTGGTTCGTATCACAAAGGCGGACGGCACAAAACGATATTGTTATCGAAACCACTTGCCTGTCTGGCGCAAGCCGTCGATATATTCCTCTTTGTGGACGCGCTCGCACCACTGTGCAAATTGGTTTATTGAATCAATGTATTTATGTACTTTTTGTTCGTGATTAAATTTCATTTGGATATTTTGTAATATTTTATTATTTATGAATATATTAGAGGAAGTATGAAAGTGGCACCTGTAGCAAAAAAGATGAAAGGAAACCGTTTGTCTTGGTATGGATGAGAAGGGAAGAGGGGCGCGTAACGAGGAGAGTGATGGGTACCAGTATTGATGGGCGGAGAGGTAAAGGACGACCTAGGAAGAGATGGATGGATTGTGTCTTGTGTGAAGAGTGATATGACTGACAAGGGAGTGACTCGATGACGAGTGACGAGTGATCTTATTTTTTGGGAATAACTTTAGATTCCCGTCTGCAATGGGGTGCTTATATTGAGACTCTGTCAGGAAGACTTAGTTCAGCTGCTTATGCTGTGGGAAAGATAAGACAATTGACTGATGTTGGAACGGCAAGATTAGTGTATTTTAGCTACTTTCATAGTATAATGTCATACGGAATATTGTTATGGGGCTCAGCAGCAGATATTGAATCTATCTTTGTACTACAAAAAGAGAGCCTGTACGGGTAATTTACAACCTTCGACCACGAGACTCGTTAAAGGAACTGTTTAAGGAAATTAATATACTTACAGTGGCCTCTCAATTCATTTATGAAAATATTATGTACATTCACAAAAACCTGCGTCTTTTCCCTAAGAAAAGTGACAAACATAATTTTAATACCCGGAATAAAGAAAAACTTGCTGTTTCAAATTTCAGACTGCATAAAGTGAGTAATTCGTTCATGGGGAAATGTATTCGCTTTTCTAACAAATTACCACAGTCTATTGTTGAACTACCCATGTTCGAGTTTAAATCGCATGTTAAGATTATTTTAATGAAAAAGGGTTATTATACTGTTAATGACTATTTAAATGACAAAAATGTCTAGAATTAAATACTGCCCTGCTCGCACAGGTATACATTATTTTCTTTTCCTTTTTTTTTGTGGCAGCTAGTGGTGACTGAGTTTGTTCCAGCGTTTCTTCTCAGCACTTGCCAGATTGTCTGTGTCTTGTCTCGAAGCGCTAGTAGGGCCCAAAAAAAAGGACATGTTCTGCCCCATATGGGCCAATAATGTTATTATTGACATTCATAAGTGGCAGTTTTCTGTCCTAAACTGAATAAATAATTTTTGACTTTGACTTTGACATTGCATCGAAGAGAAAAATATACTGCGCTGACTAATCAGCTCTGATAAAGAATAAGTCATAAATAAAAAACATCTCCATACAAACTGATGTCGGCGGTTGAAAATTTAGTATGTTTTTTTTTGCGATTTAAATCTTGGTTCCATAGACAAAGTTGCAAAGTTTGAGCAGTAGAATCACCTAGACGGATGTTAACTAATAAATTAGGACCTTAAATGTCTTCAAAGTTTTAGTTTCATCATCATCATCATTTCAGCCACAGGTTGTCCACTGCTGAACATAGGCCTCCCCCAGTGATTTCCAGATTGGCCGGTTGGAAGCAGCCTGCATTCAGCGACTTCCTGCAACCTTTACCAGGTTATCTTTTCACCTCCATTCCAAAACCTTTCCGCCCAATTGGCAGTCAGTACAGCGTACTATGTGCCCCGCCTACAGCCACAATAGCTTGCTAATCCATTGTGATATATCAGCGACTTTTGTTCGTTTACTGATATCCTCATTTCTGATCTCGCAAAGAAACACCGAGCATAGCGCTTTCCATTGAAATTTTTAGTTTGGGAGTAGATTATTGTTTTTGCAGAAATATAAAGTTATTATTTAACAATCGTTTATTTTCAGATAATGCTACACTTCCTGTTTCCGCCACTAAGACCTTGTTTACAAAATAAAAGCCAATATTTCGCATCACCAACTTTCGACCGACCCAAAATCGAACCGGTGACCTTTTTAAGTCCAACTAAGCCAAATGGCCCGTCAAAAACAGTACTGACCCAAATAGGCCCGGCAGGGACATCACATTTACATCCAAATGGACGGGGCCACGGTATTTACATATAGATACACGGGAAAGAGGTTGAGAAGAGTGTAGTACTACTGTATACATGGATGCTTACGGAAAGTTTGCTTCTTATTACACTAAAATAAGGAACTATGTCCTGTATTTTTTTTCCAAATTTTAGGCTTAGTAACTTCGAAGTTAACGGGGGGGGGAGATGGTAAATTTTCTTACACTTATAACTTGTACAACTAGGTATTAATTTTTTAGTAATAATAAAAATATCCTTATATCGTCACAAGACGCCCATTCATTTGATGTGCCACACGTTATAGTTTTCAAATCTATTTTTTGTAATCTACTAATTTGCCTCTAAAATTCACCCTCGAATCAATATTTTGTTTGTTATTATTACACGTCCATGTTTGGGTCACAGAAATTCATATGTGTACAAAATTTCAACCGAATTGGCTGTAACAGACGGACAGACAGACGCACCAGTGATCCTATAAGGGTTTCGTTTTGTCATTTGGACTTACGGAAACCTAAAAACAATACTCAATCATTTATTGCTTTATTATAGCACGTAGAACTGACGGCCGATGGGGCAGAAAGTTTATAGAATGGAGGCCATGTACCGGCAAGCTCAGCGTAGGACGTCCACTCACAAGGTGGACAGACGACCTGGTAAAGGTCGCAGGAAGACGCTGGATGCCTCTTCAACCGGCCAATCTGGAAGTCAACGGGGGTGCCCTATGTTCAGCAGTGGACCTCCTATGGCTGAAATGATGATGATGATGATGAAAACATATCACAATAGTCTGGCAAATCACTGACATTTAGAAGAGTCAGCACTTTTGAAAAAAAAGTTTTTGATCAGCTATTTTTGATGCTAACTACCTATTCAGGTTCTTTCCGATATGTGGTACTTTGACTTTGATACTACAAAGAAAAAATATGAAAATAAGTACTTAGGTACTTTTTACTACCGTACCTACCCAGTAAAGAAGAATTTCAGATGCTCCTTTTGATGTTTTCTTTGGATAATGACCTATTTTGAATATCAAATTTCATATTAACTTAATTTATGTACCGTAGCGCGTAAACAGAAATGATTATTCTAAGCAAGCCCACATTACGTTACATAAATATTCGTGACCTGCACGAAAAGTCACCGCTAATACCTTGCTTCTCCAAATAATACCTTATTCCTTTCTGTTAGGGTTCCTCGAGGCGTAAAAAAATGACCGCTCCTAAGAAACTGGTAATTTCCTTGTCAAAGGGTAGCGATAAAGCCTTATGTAATAAAACTAGAATAATAAATATGGCGGGTAGCTCCGTTGCGCTTAACGCCATCTGTCCAGCGAATATGGAACTAACATGCATGGCGATTGGAAAGTTCTGGCATATTTTTATAGGTCAATGATAGTTTTTTTTTTTACTTTTCTTATGGCCTCTTACACGACTTGCTGATAAGTTCCAGATAACCTATCTGGCACTTTTTTGACAGCTAATTGTATGGGTTATCTGTTAAAACAAGTGCCAGATAGATTATCTGGAACTTATCAGCAAGTGGCGTAAGAGGCCCTTAGTGGCCTAATGACTTTGGCTTCGCTGAGAGGCAGTAAATACTGAAAACACGCAGTCACAAAGAAATACTTCAAAACCAGCCTAATCAATTAAAATACTAAGAACAGGATCTGTTTTATTATTTATTCTGTTGATGTTGACAGACAAATACAGTCATTGTTATACTGGCATTAAACCATTCAATGGGCTAGTTTCCTAAAAAAATCTAATTAGTCCGTCAGGTGGGTTAACAGAAAATATTGGACACGTATTTTTTTTTTCTTAATCAAAGAAAACATGATGAAGAAGACCGTTAAAGTTCCGCGTAACGTCACGCCTTGCGACACTTTTTAGCAAATCGTCACGTCACGTGCTCACTTTGATGCGCTTTATCTACGTCATTTTTTGTTTGATTGACAAAAGACAAAATATGGGTCCAATATTTTTTGATAATCTAACGGACGGACTAAATTTTATTAAATTGCAACTTTGTTTTTTAAAGAAAACGTTTATTTTGTTGTTATAAAAATATTATTTTAAGCCCTCATAACATAGATTAGCGTCTAACATTAATAAAGAAATGAAAGTGGCTGAAAATCAGCGTTGGGCGGGATCACGATCCCATATCAGAACAAGCTGAATCAACTCCAATTGCTTTCCTATAAAGTCAAAAATTAAGTTTTTTATATGTATGTTTGTAAATTTTGAAAGCAATAAACTTGTTTTTCATCCAGTAATAAGTGTACAAGATAAAATTACGAAACATAATTATGCTTGACTACTGACATAAATGTCCTTTCCTTGAAAATCGGTCCAGTGATTTTGTCGTGAAAGCATAATATACAGACAGAGTTATTTCGCGTTTATAATATTAATGTAGATTTTATAAAACACTATCAGAAACTTTGCCCTTACTTATATCAACAGACGCGTCCAAGTTTCGTCTCACACGCCTGAAATGGCAAACTTTGCGCCTGCTAAGCCGGGGTAACCAACCTTCGGGCGTATTAGCTTGGAGTTGACAACCCCTGGCTGAAGCGTGTGTTTGTTGTGTAGTTTACAATTTTAGAACTTACTAGGTTTATGGTTACTATAAAGTTTTTAGTTATATTATCACTATAGAGAGTGTACAAAAGAATAGGATACTCCTTAAAACGACGCGATCTGATCTTATGCATCAACTTTTTTATGAGAGCAACATCAAAATTTTTTTTGCGCTCCATACAAACTAACAAAGTCAAAGTCAGAAATCATTTATTCAATTTAGGACAGAAAATTGCCACTTATGAACGTCAACAATAACATTATTGGCCCATATGGGGCAAAACATGTCTCCTTATTTTTTGGGCCCTACTAGCGCTTCGAGACAAGACACAGACAATCTGGCAAGTGCTGAGAAGAAACGCCGGAACAAACTTAGTCACCAATAGCTGCCAAAAAAATATAAATCAAAATAAATCAAAAATAACGCGCTCGAACGCGCTATCTCAAAACTCAATAATTTATTGCTTTACTATATCATCAGTTAGGTGTTACAATCTTTGTAGTTACATAATATGGACCCAGTAGGGCACAGCAAATCTCGATGATAAATGTATGGAACACCTGAAAAAAAAAAGATTTCGAGGTTGCTCCCATAGAAAAAGTTGTTGTATATGAGCAGCTGATCACGTGGTCTTAAGGAGTGCCCTAATCTTTTTTACACCCTGTTTTTGATTAGTTAAATTCCGTTTAGGAGATGATTTCACTGATTAAATATCTGAAAGTTGATTTCGACTTTTCAGCGACTTGAGTGGCGACCACGAACTGTTAGTCAAATCATGGGCAGGCTTCCCAGCCGGTGGACTGAAGAGTGAAGTCAAGGGTACGGGTAGAGTCTGGATGCAAACGGCCCAGGTCTATAGCGTTCTATGAGAAAGGCCTAGACTTCCAAAGTATGTATTATCTATTAATTATTCATTAAAATCTACAAATGGCGTCATCCTCTCCGTCCTAACCTTATTGTTGTGCAAAACAGGGTCTATAATGATCCGATTAATGTACCTATTTATAACACCTATGTCACATTATAGAACGAAATAAATATATTGAATTGAATTGAATATCTCATTAAGAATGCTGTGTAATGGTAAAGATAAATTACTCGTAGATAAACATCAAAAATATGGTGTTTATAAGATAGACTATAGTGAATGTAATTCTTCATATAGGACAGACCGTTCAACACACGTTATAAAGAACACATATCAACATTTCGCGAAACACCTTTTAGATTCAGGCCATACTATTCCTGATAGTCATTCCTTTTCAATTTTACACACTCGTGAAAAAAGTTTAAAGTTGTCCGTTTTTAGGAAGGCTTAGGTCCAGCAGTGAATTGAAATAGGCTGAGATGATGATGATGATGATTTAAATGAGGCTCGGCACCTATGTGAACCTCATTATTAATGTCTCTATAGACATATTTTGTATATTTTGAGCGATAGAGTCCTAAAAGAAAATTATTTATAATATAAGGTGGCCAGAAAAGTGACGTCATAAATTTTTTTTAGGTGCCTCGTGTTGAGAGGTATCTGAATCACCATTAAGTATGTTCTACGATTTTTCGTAGTTTTCAAGTTACGATTTTTTATGAATTTTTGCAACCGGATCAGTTAAATTTATTTTTTTAAAGTAGAAGGTTTCTTCGAATTTATTTTCTTGCAACTAAATCTCTATAAACTGTGCATTTATGCAAAAAATAAACAGCCTCATAACTTTAAAGAAAGTTACTATAAATTTGAGAATTGATGTTAAGTGAGTTATCATAGTCAGTAATAATAATAAAAAACTAGTACTTCATAGGCTATTTAAATAAAATCGTAACTCGAAAACTACGAAAAATCGTAAAACATACATAGGGGTGATTCAGATACCTCTCAACACGAGGCACCTAAAAAAACATTTTTTGACGTCACTTCTCTGGCCAACATTTATAAAAGAAACTTAATCTTAATATGCTTACGTTTAAGAGATACTAGACAGTAATTAGTTGCAGTGTTTACCTGAAAATAAAAAAGAAACATTTTTTAAAATCATCCTTATTAAAGTACCTTTTGTATAAATAAAAGCAAAACCATTTCGATCAACGAAGCCATACCACCGAAAAACTTATTAAGATGATTAAATTTCCCTCGCTCTTTGTTTATTTTAGAAATTAGATTGTGTTAAAATTAGTTTTGTGTGACAGTAGAGCTTAATCCTAGTAAGAAACAATTTCTTTATCGAAATAATTAAAGTATGTAAATATTTTCTTACAACAATCGCACCATTATCGAACCCATATACATAAGTAGAGCTTTTTTAACAGAAAAACATACATGAAGACTTATACACGGTTACATTGCAAAGAGGTGCCAAATCTTTAGGAGTGGCTCAGAATCAGTAACTTAATAGAACTATGCAAAGAACAAAAAATTTTTTTTTCACATTTTGTTTTTCCTGTCCGCTGTTAAAAATCGTACGCGTGGATAATTTATACTCATTCATGAAAAACTTGCACCGTACGAGTATATGCACTGCGTGGTCCTTGCTGGCTCTGCTGAATAATTAGTGCTGAATGTCTTAAAGACCGATTTTGTTCTTTATGTATAATGACTATTTGTATAAAACCAAAACCAAATCTAAAAAAATAATTTTTGTATACTACATAATAATTAATAAATGCGGTTACGATTTGTAAATGTAAGATCGTTTTTTTACATGTTGGTCCATGATCCAAATACTATTTCGATTTAAGCACTAGAGTCAGTTAAGATAGTGTACGTTATTTAAGATAGTTATAATAGACATTATAAAACTTATTGCATTTATATCATGTCAAGAGATTGGCTGAGAGAGGTGCTTGAGGCTCAGTGGCGGCGCTTTGGTAATGATTACCAAAGTTAAGCCACCTACGCCGCGGTTCTGTGTGGATGGGTGACCATTCCAATCATATTTAGTGACATTCATCACAACCGTCTCCATGCTTCGGAAGGCACGTTAAAAGTTGATCCCGGCTAATATCGTTAGCACGTAGATCTGACGGCCGATGGGGCAGAAAGGTTCTGGAATGGAGGCCACATACCGGCAAGCGCAGCGTAGGACGTCCACAAGGACAGACGACCTGGTAAAGGTTGCAGGAAGCAGCTGAATGCCGCTTTTAACCGGCCAATCTGGAAGTCACTGGAGGAGGCCTATATTCAGCAGTGGAAGTCCTATGGCTGAAATGATGATGATGATGATGATGAAAATCGTTAAGTCGTGAAGGCTAGGCAGAGGCCTTAGGGCGGCTTAATAACATCTGAGAGTAAGGTTAAGTCAATGGTCTTACAATACCCCTTCACCGCACCGCACTGAGCCTGCGTGGTGGAGCATGGCCCAAACCACTTTATAGTTAAGGTGAGGCATGTAGTGGGACGTATTATAGTTGAGGTGAGGCATGTAGTGGGACGTATTATAGTTGAGGTGAGGCATGTACCTATCAGTGGTATATAGACATACTTTATTTTACTTTACAAGTCAAGAAGTTGCTTCAATCAGTTTTGATTAATCGATTTATAAAATCATTGCAGCATTGAAGAATCGGGCGGCAGGGTGTGTAAGGAGCCATTTGTTAGACTAAAAATAAGAATCTCGATACAAATTAGCTCTTTACATTTACAATTTTGTGTAGAGAATTTATTTTTTTATATTTCACGATTTCTTTGTACCTCTAATAGTAAATTTTGCTTGCATAGACCAAATGTCATAAATGCGGTTACGTCTTCATAAGTTGTATGATCATCTCCAGCCTGTATAAACCAGTCAATACCTTAACTACGCAATAGCCGCCCCAGCCCGATCGCAGTGATTCGCACGGACGCAATTTGTCCGCGACGCGACGCGAGTGAATCCTGGACACGTGACTTGGTTGCGCTATAATATCATTACTATGTGCTGGGATCGGGTTTTGGTTTTGTGGGAAGTTTGTTACTTTAATGCAGCTTTAGATTGTAAAGATTAACTTGTCCTAATCTATACAACATCAAAATTTAACAAATTTATTGACAAATAGCAAATTTGTCTGGATAGAACGCAGTCGTTAATTTAGATTTCATTAAATTAAAATTGGACCCCCACAAGGTGGACAGACGACCTGGATAAGATTGCAGAATGCCGGTGAGTGCAAGCCGCATCCAACCGGCCAATAAGAAAGTCACTGGGAAAGGCAATTAGCTTATGTTTTATATCTTGGTTTGGCATTTATCTAGTTTTCAAACATCGTTTTTTCCTGTCTTGTAGCTATCTAAGACAAATTGAAATGTACATAAATTGTATGTAAGTAGTTTGTATACTGTGAGAGAAGTAAGGAAATAAAAAGCTTGCTTACATACTATCTTTATTTTTTTCAACAAACTGACTGCAAAGTTACATAATATAATATAAATCCCAAGTGTGTAAAATGTCGATTTAAGGTTTTTGTGTATGTAGGAATTTGTCAATTGTTTAAATGACACACAAGAATCTGTACTTAAGGTTCTTCAACACGCCTTAACTACTTATTAACCCGTTCGTGTCGAGTTGGCAGTCTGACAGCAATAATTAAAGTTTGGATGTTATCTCTTTTCGTGGACATAATAAGGGGTAGGTACTTTTTATCGGGAAAGCTGAACCGATTTAGATAAAATGTTGTACGGAAAAAGCTTGAACCCATAGAAAGGGCTTAAGCTATTATTTTTATTACACCTTCCAAGCGAGTAAATAAGGGTGTGACAACCCGTATTCCACGCGAATACCGCGAAGCCGCGGGCATAGCTAGTATCCAATAAGACAACACCAGGTTTAATTAACTCACGAACATACTCAGCATGCAGCTGACGGCGCACGTACGTTGCAAGATAAAGGTACGTGTTGTTTTACGCGAGCAATTAGCGAGCGCGAGCGTGATCGAAGTTAATGATGACAGCGCAAAGATTCGTTAACTAGGTGATGGATGATTTCGGCTTAGTAACGGATTGGTTTCTGTAAATTAAGCGGAACGGAAGGTACACAAGTGTTTCGAGGGAAATTTAGTAGTAGATTATAAGCTACCTTGCCCCCAATTCAGAACCCTTCGATAATGAAATGACAACCGGTAAATCACGTGACACTAATGCTTAAATCATATAATGTCACGTGGTTTTCCAGTCGACATTTTGGTATCGAACGGTTCTGAATCGGGGCCCTCAGCTTCTTAAAGTGAACAGTAGCACTGTTTTTATGTCTCGCTTATGAGCGACAAATCACTTGTGATTATTTTGTCACCAAATACATACAGTTCACTAGTCAATACTGAAACTACTTACAGAACTACTTACAGAAAGACGCAAACGTTTTATATCACTCGTAGGCAACTGCCTTTGCCTTAGGCAACTGCCCGTTAACATCCAAGCGGTCTCATGAGACCGCTTAACAATAGAATTTCTATTGTGTCTCGTTTACGTATGCTTAGAGTTGTAAATTGACGGTCATATGCTATAAGCGTCCGTCATTTATGATAAATGCTCGGTCACATTGGACATTTATTGTCACGATGGTCAAATATATTTTTTAGTATAAACAAAAAAAAAAGTTCCTCTAAAGTAAGTCTTAAATGTTATGTATTTGACAATAAAAACATACAATAAAACATTTAATTTGATCTGGATTGAACAAAATTAAAACTTGCGCGTGACGCTTTTTAGTTTGTTCGTGCAGAAAGATAAATTAATTTTAGAAATTTCATTTTGTTATAAATCATCACTACTAAAGCCTGTCTTTCTTATAATAATGCACTTATTTGTTACCAATATTTTTTTAATAGTTTGCCAATTGAATTGATTGTGACGTTAGTGACAATAAATGTCCAAAATGTCCGGTCACTTTGAGAAAATGTCCAATTTGCTCGGTCATATTATAACGTGACGGACACTTTACAACTCTACGTATGCTTGATCAGTAAAAGGCAAAATCAATATGAGACAAATAGTAAATACCTAAAGAACTCAACATATTGTAATTCAATAATTTCTTTGTCAAATTCTCGTCCTGGTAACATACGAAACGAAATTTCTTTCCAATCATCCGCCTTCAAAGAACCTTGATTACCCTTTTAAGTATTTTTTTTCGCTAACCAACTGTCGATCGACGTTGTTTCGTATGCGAGTCACGAGCGAGCGAATTAGCTCGGCTGTAATCAGTGCTCCAGACACTAGGTTAGGGTTACCTGAAGCACTAAATTTTAAAGCAAAAGAATAGAATAGAATAGAATCTTTTAATTAAGGCAACACTGTAAACATGTAAAAATCACGAATGTTTTTGTGCTAATGGATTTGTATGTCTTGTCCAGGACAGCTAGTCCATGAATAAATAAATAGAATCATTTATTTGCTTAAACCTGTATAGTAAGGTGCTGATGTGTCGTAAAGACCTTACAAGATACTATTAACAGTATTTATTATACCGTTAGTGGTAGGCATGCAAATTATATAACCAAATTTTAGAAAAGAAAAAAAAGGAAAACATATTAATCAACATGCGTGATGAGCATGTTGATTCACACTGTCTTTTTTAATGTCATTGGCGACAACTCTGTTGTGCTAGACTTTTTAACAAAATTCTAGTTTATTATAGCTAACTCTTTTTATAAGTGAAAACAGACAACATAGTGTAAGGTATTGTTTTTTAAAACGCTGTCAGTTAAGGCATTCAGACACCATTTAAAAAAGCTTGTGTAAAATCACTATTAAGAGGCCATCCTAGAAATCGTCGTATTGCCGTACATTTCGTTCTCTGATTGTAAAGACGTGAACGATAATTAAAACAAAATAACACGTGATTTAAAAAGACTAGTTCTTATTCTTGCTTGTAGCGCGAACGGATTTTTTAGATCATTTCAAAAATAAAGGTAAATCACCAAAAGAACTACTTATTTCAGAAACATCACGTTCGAGTTACGTTTAAACTTCGGTTTACAAGAGACTGACTACAAGTTATCCTGACAATTCGATGTTAACATTTAATTGAAGATATGATTTATTTGCACATAGGTTGAATACTTTTTTACTTTCTTACAAAATATAGCAGAAAAAAACGCTGAAGTAACATAAAATTTTAGAAATTTCGATTTAAATATTATCATTTATTTTTCTATCGTTATTAACAACTATTATAAGATTTAAACACTACACAATAATCTTCAGGTATACTTTTAAAATAATATAATTTTTATTTTATTTAAAAAACAAAAAATCAAGTGGAAAACCTAAGTCAAAATTAACTATAAAATCAAACCGATCGTTTTTCAAACCTGGGTAGGACGTCCACTACCTAATAAATTATCAATAATCTTGGAAAGGATCAACATTGTTGACGCTTTATCCCGCATCATATACGCACACAAGCATAGAATTGTATTTCAATTTTGCACTGAAAAAAGGTGCACGGCCTCTTAAAATATCACCAATTACCAAATGGTGGTGGGAATTAACCCTTCGTGAAACCTCCGAGACTTAGATTGCTGTTTGACATTGAAGGGTCTATCAAACGCAGCACATAGGTCATAGGGGTTATTATTAGTTATTGATTAACACTACCCCATAATCGTTCATGGGAAGAGCAAGAAAACATTCTTACTATCTTTTCATAAACTAATAACAAAAAGAGAGAGTTTAGTTTTAATACCGATCTGAAAGAAATGCTACCATTACCAACTTATTAACCTACTGGTAGAAACTTACCAGCGGTGTTCAAATATTTTTTCGAAGACAGTATTTCAGTTGAAAAAAGTCGTTTGCTTTTTGTGGAAATCGAATTTACAAGAAGAACTAGAAGATATTTTTTTACAACATCAGTTACATCCTATGATGAGTAGCTCAAGCAACACACACAGAAATCAGAAACAATGACGGCACAACACCCAGACCCGAGACAATATATAACAGTTATGTTTCTACATTAACGGACCAGGAATCGCACCCGGGACCTTCATAGATAGCGACCAATAGCGACCAAGTTCGGTATGATCGCCTCTCGGAAACGAAGATCGTCAAATTAATTATGTCGTGTAATTTATTCAAATTATTGTACTTGCCAGATTGTCTGTGTCTTGTCTCGCTAGTAGAGCCATAAAAATAAGGAGACATGTTCTGCCCCATATGGGCCAATAATGTTATTATTGACGTTCATAAGTGGCAGTTTTCTGTCCTAGATTGAATAAATGATTTTTATGACTGACTTTTGAGTTTTGATATTCGTACCCGTAAATCAATTACGGAATTTACCTAAACTTCTTTGAGACCTGGTTAAAGGTCACTAAATCTGAACTATTTAACTAGTCATGGTAAATAGATTCCGACGAAAGCCAAACTATTGACAACCCTGCGCTCCTCAGAGCGGATAGTATTATTGAATTATTTAGATTCGGCTTCACCAAAACGAATTGGATTTCGTACGTCCCGCACCTTCTATGCCCCAAGTGAAAATCACCAAAACGAGCATCAAATTAACAACGAATAGAAGTTTGGTGAAGGTGTGTAAGGCCAGTGACTAAACCTTACTATCAGATGTTATTAAGCCATCTCAAGGCCTCCGATTAGGCTTCACGACTCAAGCTATATTAGCACTGGGCTCGCGTGGTGGACTATCTCACCTACTCCTTGTAAGTATCTGTATATTCATGCATTAAAAAGGCTTGAATTATTGTTCTTAAAAGATAATTTTGTATTTAGAAATCCCGTAAAGTAAAGTTAAATAAATGCCTATATACGTCCCACTGCATGTTACGTTATAAATGATGGTCATGGTTGTATTATCTCTGCCTCCAAACCATCTGAGTTCCACCTACGTGTCATCGTACCGACTCCAACTAGTAAAATTAATAATTCTAAACAATAATAAGTGGAATTACTCATCCTGTCTCGGTGATTATATATGACAGCAATGTACTCAATTAACTATGGGTATGGATCTGTGTCACTACCACCTGTCTGTTTAATTAACCAGTGTTAATTCAGTTAATAGTTTTCATTCTAGGCAGTGACAATACGTTTTTAATGCTACAATAATAAGTGTCCTTCTCCTTATTCTAATTAAGTCATGATCATATACCTAATAGTTTCGGGCGATAGTTTTAATAGTTTAGTACTTACCGCAAACAAAGTTCAGTCGTGTTTCCATAAAAAATTGTAAACAATCAAACTTTTCGTACTCCGTACGCATTAAAAGGAACTCCCGAGGTGGTATTATCATCGTCTCTCGAAGCACTACTCCGTTGACAGCTCGGGGACGAGCAGAGCATCAATCACGCAGCATCAGCCTGTCTCTTAGGGCTGACACGTTAATAATACACTACCAGTTCCAAGCGCCACCGAAAGATGGCGCTGTTTGTGGAATAGATCACGGTGGCGAGTAGCGTCATTTAAATTAAATCCTAATCTTTTTGTACACTCAAAACTTTTCATCCTACCAAAAAAGTGTCAAATTTGATTTGATCAACTGATTTAAAATTAAAGTTTGACATGTGGTGTTTGAACATTGAAATCAATTGGGAATAAATATTTTTTTAAGTAAAAATAAATAAAATTGATAGATTGACTTGTTCCCTTCAGAAAGTGCTAAGTTACTGTCACTTTTTTGAAGTGAAGTGATTTAATAGCTTACTATTTCCTAAAAATTCTAATGTGTAGGCCCTAAAAAAAGGAAAAAGAAAAAAGTTAAGAAATAAAACAAACATAAGCGATCAAACTTTTCCTAAAAACACACTGAAAATGCATTAAAAAGGAACTCCCAAAGCGTCATTATCGTCTCGTCTCGGAGCACAATCGGCTGGCGACGAGCGACGCATCCATCACGCAGCATCAGCCCTGTCTCAGGGTTGTCTCGATTTGTAATAATACATTTAGTATCCATCAAAGTATTGGATAAAAAGCTTTGAATCTGTTGCTTTCATAAATCGTGAAACAAAATCTTGTAGGAAATTCTTCTGTTGAAATATAACTACTTTTCCGATTGGAATAACTTTTACAGATTGCAGAGCTACTTTTAAATGACCGATCAGCTGTCTAAAACTATACTGTTATCAATTGCACGGGTAAATTGACTTTTTAAAGATTTGTGTATTGTTCCCATATTGAAATAAAATTTGTCTCTATTTAAACAAATACGTTTTCATTGAAGTCGCTTCAGCACTTCAAACTATTGAATCAAAGAATTGTTGGATAAAAAACCAGATCAACATAAAATCATTTATCATCAACTTTATGTTATGGACTACAATAAAACAATTAAAAGACACACAAAATTTACAACTTCAAAACCGTTATGTTTTAATTTAATTTAATTTAACCATTATGTTTTATACCATTTATATTATTACGTAAAAAAAGACTACCTATATATTAAAGCCAGAAAAAATACTACGCATTCTGCTTGAATTTGCATTTTTTTTTTCTTTTACCTATTCTTTCTTCCTATTATTTTATTTACAATGCGACCATGCCTCATGCTGAGTCAGGTCCTTTCAATCTCATCATGACAGACAAATAGTAGTCACTGCTTTAGGAAATTGTAACTTTTACATTCGTTTGTTAAGTGTTTTTAACTGTTTTGGTTTAATTTATTTTTTAATTAATTTCTTTTTGGAAGAAATTAAAGGTAATGCACATCATAGTAAATGTATTTTCCTTTTTTATTAACTTCATATTGACAGCCCTATTTAGTAGGTAATGGCGCCTATCAGTACACGATGAGAAATGCACAAAATGATCGCTTTCGGAACTCCCCGTTTCGGCACAATACGCCTCTTACGCGGAGTGTCACCGAAAGTGCGTCATTACTGTCATTTTCAGAATGTCGGCGTTTTGGGATATTTATTTATAACAAGTGGTTCCCCGCGACTATGTCCGCGTAATATCAAATCAAAATATCGGTTTTAACACCGATTTTATCGCATTATGTAGATTTTTTATAGTTCATGCCTAACTGCACCGGCTTTCCTTCTATTTCTATGGGCTGATTTAGCTGAATCATATTTTATGCTACTGAAACACCCCCAGAAAGCCGGTTAAGCTGAAACGACAGATCTATAAGTCTATCATTAGGCCTGTCCTTTTATATGGCATCGAAGCGTGGGCGCTACTTGAGCGACAAGCAGGAGCTGCGTGTCACGGAGATGAATCGCGGAATGACCGCGTGAGGAACTCGCACATCTGCGATAGCCTTCGTGTCCGTGATATTGCTGACAAACTGCAGGAGAGACGTCTACGCTGGTACGGCCATGTTTTGCGGGAAACCGGCAAGCTACGTAGGAAACAAATGTCTAGCCATGCCGCCACCGCCAGGTCCTGGCAAAAGGGGTAGACCCAAGAAATGCTGGCTTGATGTCGTGAGGGCTGACATGCGTGCCAATGATCTCACAACTAAAGACGCTCAAGACCGCGCGAAGTGGAGGAGTAAATCAAGGAAAGCTGGGCTCCAAAGCAATGGCTTTGAACGCACCCGGGATTGACCGTATAGATGAAGGAGACTGAAACAGAGGCGTTGCGTTGGCTAGGCTATGAATCATTAATGAGTTCTATTGAGTATTAAGGAAACCACAAGGAAAACCACCAGACAATAAATTTAGCCAGGGCCGTTCAGCACAACCAGACCCGATCCGATTCAGAAATCTTGCATTTAGAGAGGCCTATGTCCAGTGGTCCGACGTGCGCTGATTATGATTATATGATGGAAATCCAACACGAGATCTTCTATCATTAAATGCGTATTACCGCGCCATTATGCCAGTCAGTTTGTCATAATAACAATCAGTGTAAATGTCTGCCATTTTGTTTTCTGTCGCTACCTTCAATATAATAAGTGCTCTCAGTCACATTATCAACGAAAAGATTTTGTGGCAATTGATAAAATGGGTGATTTGAAATAAGAAGCGGCTTGTATGGTCCGAATAATGCTTCTTTCAGTCGACTTCTTTTAGAAAGATAAAGTATTTCAGGTTAATGGCTGTGGATATTTATGACGTCCTGACGTTTATACTAATACGACTTAATATATGTAAGGATCCATAAGTGTTTCAGCTATGAAGTGTCAACTTTATAAGTAAATATTTGATATTATTATCATCGTTTATAAAGAATATAAAACACACTTTCACTTATATTTTGTATTATGACGACCTCCGTAGCCGAGAGGCGAGAATACCGGACTTGGTGTCGCTGTCTCTCAGGTCCGGGGTTCGATTCCCGGCCGGTCAATGTAGAAAAAAAATCTATATTGTCTCGGGTACTCGTTGTGTCTGATTTCTGTAACACATGAGCTTAAGCTACTTACCATAGGATCAGAGCAATGTATGTGATGTCCAATTTTTTATATTTTATTATTATATTATATTAATAAGTTTTGTGCGTCTGTTCATTCTTGTTGTTGTTAGTTGTTCGATATGATTTTTAATTTCTAGCTCGTCACTACTTGTAGAGATCTATAAGTGGTTTAATAGTTGCTATTTTGTTATAAGTTTTATAATATGAAAACCCTGGTTTTCCTGTAATTATTTATTACTAAATAAATAATAAATAATTACAACAGAGTAACGATTATTTTTTACAATTCAGACTTCTTCTTTGCGTGTCGACTCACGTTTTCATATAGTAAGGACCAAAACTCAGCGACCGATATAGCACTATTGGTGGCCTTGTAGAGATCCTCGCGCGTGCAGGTGTAGGGACACGCAGGGCATGACAAAAGATGTGCCATTGTCTGGGGGGGAATAACACATAGACATGCGCTCTCCAAGCTGTAGCCTGGCAAGTTAGTACATCAGACTTAGGTGTCCGATAGTGTAACGGCTCGCCGATAACTGGGTAGCGAGTTTTATTAACCCGTCCCGGTGCACGGTCGCGCCATCTTTTTCGAATTACGCCGACTATAGGCAGCGTTTTGACTTCCGGCGGCACTGACGTCACTAGCCACTGGACACGTTATAATTATCGCGATTGCCAACACATCAATTATTAAATTTTGATCCAAATGTCAAGAACTTACAAATTTTTAAATCAAGGCATCAGTTAAATACTAACTTCCATGATTTGATTATATAGTTAGATACAAGTGAAGCTTAATAAAAGGGTAAATAAAAAAACATAAGAACAATACCGTGTAGTTAACACATTAATCACTTCGTCCTGGGTAACTGGGTATGACCATGATTATTCTAGCTATTTATCTTCATATTTATCTACATCCATGGATCCAATTAGTGTTATCTAAAAGTGCAGATGTCTTTTTTACAGTTTTTCTATCATTTCATTTAAACATTAAAACGGAACATGTTTTATCAATTATAGACACTGTAAACCAACAGGAAATAAATAACTAGACCGTTTGTTTAATAGTATTTTAATTTCAACCAATCCCACAAAACTGAAGCGCGTTCAAAAACTGGAAAATCAATCACTTGTATTCCCATTTGTAGGATCGAAACGTTTTTGTAAATGCCACAGAATTGAATACAAATAGTTTTTGCCAAAAAATTAGAATTTAGAACGAGTCCTTTGTTCTCGGTCGCGAGAACTTTTTGGTACAGCTTTCAAATGTACCGGTTTATACTATGGACTGTTGTTTCATGTTTTTATTACTGGCTATCTCAAATTTGTGCAAAACTGCAAACTGGAAGCATGTTCTTTTATTTTTTAAAGGCACAATTACAAAATACAATTCAATACATTTTCATAAAATTGTCAATCGGTTGTAAATAAAATTTCAGATATTTTATAAATAGGATAACAAAATTTATATTTTTAGGACACTATTGAATGAATATTTTTTAATGTTTAAACTTAAAAAGTTAATGTTAAGGTTAGTAAGGTAGTTGTTAAATAACTTAATCGCTGATTTTTGTATATTCAGACTGTAAGGTTTAGTCACTTGGTGGGGTGTTATTAAGATAAAACCCCTCAACAAGCACTGGGCCCGCGTCGTGGAATATGGCCCTGAATTTTTTTAAGGCCCTCTGTTAGTTTACATACTGTATATTACTGTATATTTTGTTTTTTTATCGGATTAGCAAAGCTGAAGTGGCAGTGGGCGGGGCACATAGCACGTAGATCTGACTGATTGGGCAGAAAGGTTCTAGAATGGAGGCCGCGTACCAGCAAGCGCAGCGTAGGACGTCCACTCACAAGGTAGGCCTGGTAAACGTCGGAGGAAGACGCTGGATGCAGGCCTCTTCCAACCGGCCAATCTGGAAGTCAACGGGAGAGGAGGCCTATGTTCAGCAGAGTACATCCTATGGCTGAAATGATGATGATGATGATGATATTGATCCACCTGTTGTACATTTTTAAGTTTGTGCAATAAAGTTTTAAATAAATTCATATTTTAGTGATGAACTAAATATTTTCAATTTTTGGACTTTTTTCTTTATTTGCCTAGCCAAATTTTATGTCAACGGAAAGTATCATTTTGATTGCGTTGACTTCAAAGTTTTATTTTTTCACAGCTCCAAGGGATTACAGACTTGGGGTTTTGATATAAATTACCTACTAGCGTTCATGGTAAAAAAGAGTTCTGATGGATTAGCAGACAGATAGACAACAAATTTTATGGCGGTTTCTTTTTACCTTTTGAGGTACAAAACCCCAAAAATATGAATTCTCCACCTTTTTAATGACTACATACTTTTAAAAAGACCTCTTAATTATCAAAAAAATGGTTCTATTAGATGAGTTTTACGATGAGGACCGCAGCTCAAATATTTCAGAGGACAAAGAGGAGATAAGACATAACCTCCTATTGTTGAGGAGTCCCGTGACCTCCTGATTAATTTGTTAGGAGCGAGATAATTCCGCCTTTTGTTACATTACATAAAAGGCTCAACGTATTTTCTATGATGTAACAAAATATTTTATAGTTAATTTTTATGTGTCAATTATGGTGTGTTTAAACTTAAACTCGAAATGTTTTTTTTGTCTTATTTTGGGTAT
Organism: Anania hortulata; assembly: GCA_963576865.1. Classification (NCBI taxonomy): domain Eukaryota; kingdom Metazoa; phylum Arthropoda; class Insecta; order Lepidoptera; family Crambidae; genus Anania; species Anania hortulata. The sequence continues at coordinate 360,183 of OY756412.1, read as the reverse complement.
TAATAGGTCATAATAAATTCTACATTAGGTCAAATACCAAAATTTGCGTAATACTTTATATGTTGTCACGTGAAAACCTGGTGTGTTACAGTGCCCTACGGGTTCCAAGGACAAAAGAAATAAATAAAAAAATTTGGAGTTATTTGACCAAATCCACAACGTTACAATGTGTTGGTAGTTATTGTAAGATAAGGTAGAAATCTGGAAATCGCAGGAGAAGGCCTATGTTCAGCTGTGGACGTCTAATGGCTGATATGATGATGATGATGATGATGTAGGTAGAATAATACCAAATATAGCCAGACTGAATTATGTAAATAATAATAATAAACACTTACTTTACTTTAATTTACTTTACCAGATAAGTTTGCACTAAATTAAAGTCATGTCATCAAAGTATTACGTGTTTAGTGATCATCAACTGACTTTGAAGGATCTGCAACGTGTAAAAAGCATAAACAAGGGGCTAATCTAAGGCAGTTGATATTTTAAAGTAAAAAATTATCTGTGGAAATAATGTTTTGGTTACATTACAACATAACCACGCGTCCAGTAGTTAGCTTCTCTGATACAATGCTGATTAACTCAGTGCGCTGTTTGAGAAGAAATATAAGCTGCAAACTCTTTTAAACAAGACTGATATCCAGCGACAGCAACAGTAAAAGCCAATAATACGAAGACGTATTTCATGATCGGCTTAATATTGTAAAAACATCAATTGAATATTTTCATACGACAATCTTCTTGTGCATAACTTCAAGCTCGTTGCTCAAAGTAGTCATAAAATAAGTTTTTAATCTTCATCTTTATGCGGAGGGAATAATACGACGAAGATAATAAAATGGATGAATAATAAATAAAACATAAAATTGTAAGAGCGATGGACACGCGAAAAAGAAGAATGAAAATGAAAGACGAAATGTTCATTGTTTTGAGAACAAGTATTCATTTGTTATTACATGGGGTACTCGTACATAATAAAATGTGATCCTTATTTACAGAAAGCTTATTGAACTATCATCATCATGTCTGCCTATTGCAGTCTACTGCTGGACGTAAGCCCTCTCAAAGAGCGCCAAAAAGCACCCGCTGTTTTTATCCGTCCACTGCCAGCCAACTTCCAAAGGTTGTCAGTACATCGAGCTGGTGGATTTCAATACTACGTTTGCCAAGGCGCGGTCTCCACTTAAGTGAGAAAAGAGAAAATAGAAAGAATAAAAGGGAAATAAACACTTCACTTAATTCGACGACCTCCGTAGCCGAGAGGCGAGCATACCGGACTCGGTGTCGCTATCTCTGAGGTTCCGGGTTCAATTCCCAGTCGGTCAATGTAGAAAAATTACTTTTCTATATTGTCTCGGTGTTGTCTGGGTGTTGTGGTACCGTCGCTGTTTCTGATTTCTGTAACACAAGTGCTTAAGCTACCTATCATAGAATCAGAGCAATGTATGTGATATTGTCCAATATTTATTTATTTAATTATAATGTATGAATAGTAAAAATCTTTTCACTTTCCCACATATCGCAACACTTGTCCACTTCACATCAAGTACATAGTTCAAAGTAATTATCTGCATAGAATAGGTTTACAAAATAGGTTATAATGATAAAATTACATTTCAATTCTCTTTTCAGCTACATTTATAATAATGCAAAATATGTGCTTAGAAACTCCTAGAGACTGTACCTCTTGAAGTAGTCTTAATAAAATAAAACATAGACCACATAGAAATAGTCTTATGAAATAAAATAAAAAGAATCGAAAGAAGGAGAATGAGATCCCGTTTTGTTAAAAAGTACCTTGTTCCGTTGTTTAAATAATATTCCGACACCGTACACCTCATCATTCCTAGGCAAAAACCTAGCTCGGAATGTCGAGTTTTTATTAAATTTCTCATAACATCCCAGCGATTTTATCGCCACTTTCTCTAATAGCGCTCTACTGCAATTACGTCAACCACGAAGCTCTGGAACTTATTGTGTGGAGTTTAAGAGATGAGCGAGCTTAAAATTATGCGCGGCGAAGTTTTAAGCGAGCTTTTGGAGCGGTGTAAAAGTTTCTATTGAGGTTATCGGTGAGAGATTGGTATGCTCCAATCTGCTGTGTATTACAACATGAGGATCTCTTAAAAATATTACTGTAAGCATTGTTTAAATAGCGGTTTATTATTATTGTATGATGTCAATGTTTTGAAATTAATAAAATTATCAATTTAGTAAATTTTAATCGTTTGAGTACGTTCCTAAGCCATTCATAAGACTTTGTTAAGTTATTACACACGCCAAAATAGGTATTTGGATGAGAATAAATGGAATTGAAATACATCAATGATTAGACTGGCATAACACTTTTTGCTCAGGTCGAGATAATGTTTCTTAATTAGTTCGAAGATGACGCGAACCAAGCCGCCAGGAAGTATCTTTAATATCTTTTTCGAGCTGATTTTTCAATAGCCAGATATTCGTTGTATAAAACTGTATACAACGAATAAGTTTGACATGTTTTTTATAGAAAATGTGTCAAAATGTCTTTTTTTTTAAATATGAGCTCAATCCCGCTCTATTTATTCTATTCAGTGGAGGCTACTATTCCCGTTAGTTTCAGGACGCTATCGGGTCTAAAGCAAATTGTCTTGACTCGATACGGCGTTGAATACAATAATATTTCAATAGTTTCAGATCTTTATCACTTCACCAAACATTAGAACACAAACTACACCAAGCTTTTTAAATGATAAATAAAAACCATTAAAAGAGGTAGACCATGCTTTTCGTTCGACTAGCCCCACCGAATCAACAATGTAAATTTTATTCGTCGAATAAAAGTTATGTGGCTCTTACTAAATTTTAGTATGGGACCAAAAGAAAGAGTAATCGAGAAGAAAATCTGGATCAATAACAGATGTTCTACTTCACAACTAAATATAAATTGCCCAATCCAGTAAACACCGTTGGAGTAAGTTGTTAGCCTTGACACCATCACGCTATGGGCAATAAAGGGCGGGATTAGCCCTGAAGGAGCTGGCATTTATCGCCTCCTTAGGGTGGAGTTATGGGGTGTAGTCAGGGGCGAGTTGAGTTCCCAAAACGTCATAAATATGAAGCATAACTTGGCAGAAATTGTCATGATCTGTCGTTAGGTATACAAGGTCCTATTTGTGTATAAATAGAAATATAATTAACTTCTATGTAAATAAGACTAAGTTTAGATGACCGCGTGGCGGTGATACCCGCGCCCGCGCGGTACAATAACTCACTAAACAGTGTTTACCTTTTACTTTAGCGCGATAATGCCACGCGGTGCTATTTAAACATAGCCTAAAGAAACTTAATAAGTATTGTTCAACATAGTAATAATAGTCTTTAAAAAAACATAATACAGCTGATTGGTTCAGTACGGAGAAGTGAATATACTATCAAGACTTGCTCATAGCACTCTGTACATGTCGCAAATGGCGACTAGCTCATAGTTACTGTGGAACGTATCTCGCGTGCCGTTTTTATCATCTTAGTATTAAAAACGGGTCTACTGTTTTGGTGAAAAACATGAGTTCACTCAAACATATAGAGCTGATACTATCTCGCTTCTGTTGATCTTCTCGCTTCGATGGCTTAAAATGAAAAAAACAGCGCTCAGATATAAGTTTTACGTACCAAAACAGAAGATTATGCTGCACATAGTTTATTATGTAAATATTGACTATAACTTATCGATATCTAAGTATCTCTTCCTATCAACTCTTCCCATCAACATTAAAGCCAAAGGTCGATAGTAAAGTCGCCTTAACGTTTTGGTTGTGGATTTGGGACAACTTATCGAGGACTCTTGACCTTTTGCACAATTTAGATTTCAAGTAAGGTGCGGGTATAAATTCTAAGGTAAGTTAAGTTTAAATTAACCTTGCCACAAACTCTGTTTTTTCGACAGAAGGCGCTGCGGTCGCATTGTCTTAACTAAGAGGCATTGCGTATATAGCTATGTCAAATTGGAATCATAGCAACTTCACACACATTTTCTCATAATCATTTCAGCCTTAGGACGTCCACTTCTGAAAATAAGCCTCCCCCTGTGACTTCCAGATTGGCCGGTTTGGCGGTCTGCATCCAGTGGCTTCCTGAACCTTTACTAGTCCACCTTGTGGGTGGGCGTCCTACGCTTGCTGATACGTGGCCTCCATTCTAGTACCTTTCTGCCCCATCGGCCGTCAGTTTTGCGTGCTATGTGCTCAGCCCACTGCCATTTCAGATTGCTAATCCGTTGAGCTATGTCAGCGACTTTTGTTAGTTTATGGATCTCCTCATTTCTGATTCGATCTTGCAAAGAAACACGGAGCATAGCCCACTCATATGGAAGGCCATAGCAGCGTGCTAAAGCTTTCCATATGGCTAGGCTACATGCGACCTTTTTATCGATTACTAACAAAGTTTCTAGGTATAAAGGGGAAAATCAATGTAGGTTACTCTAAAAATTATGTTCTCTGGGTCTTGTTACCACTGGACTGAGGGAATGAAAACCCGGAAGGTATGTCTCTTGAGTTCTCTTTCGTCTCTCTCGTTCTTGTTCTCTCTCTCTCTCTTCTGTGCGTCTGACGCACAGAAAAAGTACGGTGAGTTTTTTTATTATCTAGTTATCCGGATATCCGGATTATCGAGCACTTAACCCGCAATTAGCTTAGCCCGAGTCACCGCCCCAGGCTAAACACTAACTATAGTTAGTAGTACTATAGTAAGTAGCTACTTAAGGTGGTTGATGAACTAGAAGAGGGATTTGTGTAGGTATCTAAGGCTTTGCTTTTAGCGTAGACTTAATACTTAACTCATGGGAAATTTCCCCATGAGTTAAGTTATTCGCAGGAATTGTACATGTTTAATAATAAAAACTAACCCTAAATAGATAAAATAAATTTAATAATTTATTGATGCCAACCGTCAAAAAGCGCAAAATAGAATATCTTGGGCACGTGCTCAGACACGACAGATATTCACTGCTTCAACTTATCATGATGGGCAAAGTCGAGGGCAAAAGACGCGCTGGGCGCCGGAGAAAATCGTGGCTGCGGAACATACGGGAATGGACCGGCATAACCTCCGTCGAACAACTGTTTCGGTTGGCTACTGATAAAGAGGAGTTCAAGAAGCTGACGGCCAACCTTCAGAATTGAAGAGGCACCCGAAGAAGAAGAAGAAGAATTTATTTCATCTATTTAGGGTTATAGTAGGTACGTAAAAATATAACCAGTTATTAAAAACGTATAACGCACCTCAGTGGCGCGATACTTTGTTTAAACGCAAAGGATGCCAGATTCGATTTCCAATTGGAGTCAATTCAGAAAACGAACCGTTCTAAGTTGACTCGAGTGGGTTTGCTGGGAGATGCTCCTGACAAAATCATTGTTTGGCAAAAGGATGTTAATTCCTTACTTCAAGACCATGACAATTAGGTAGTGTGATGTTTTTGTCATGAAAAAATATTATACCAACCAATTATACAGGGTCATTCGTACAACATCAACAACTTCCTAGGTGCTGATTCAATTTCATTAGGTGCCGAAATATTAAGACTACTGTTCAAATACAAAATTTTTGTATGATATTCGAGTACAGAAGTCGAGACCGAAATAAAAACACGCTGCTGGCAATCCGTTGCAAAACTAGTCTGCGTAGTAATAGCATATTCGGCAATAATGCTCCTAGGATTTACAACAAAGTCCCGCTGAATATACGGGATATTATTGACATACAAAGTTTCAAAATTAAACTAAAAGCATTTCTAATTGACAAATCTTATTACTCATTGAATGAATTCCTGACAGATAAAAATATATAAACTCTTGGACTGATTATTTTATTGTGTAATGTGTACTTTTATTTACTGCAAGTGACTTTAATTGTATTTCTTTTTTATTATTACGATCGTTTCAATTTGTTTTTGTACGCCTATTAAGGCAGATTTTAATTTTGTTTTTCATCATTTGTTTTTTGAATTGTACGCCAAGAAGGCAGGACACGGTTAGTTCTAAGACAAACCCTTGTAAGACCAATGTACACCTGTGCGCCACAATAAAGATTTATGATTTATATCTTCAAACTGTATACAGGGTTATTTGTAAAACATCAACAACCTCCTAGGGGCTGATTCTGGTGCTCAAATACAACAACTTCTTTTACAGGACCGACATTAAAATAAAATAAAAAAATCACTTCTCCATACAAACTGATGTCAGCTGGTTCCGGCTTAGTATAGGGAAGTGATTTATTTTTTTCAATTTCAATGTTAGTCCCATATAAAAAGTTGTCGATGTTTTACAAATAACCTTGTATACGGTTTGAAGATATCATATATAATAATATATAATAGTTAGTTATACTATAATATATAATAAATGGTTTCTTAAAATATACAGCTAATTATAGATTTCCACAGATTAAATAAGAAAGTAGTAAAGTAGTTTATAACGTATATATATAATTTACCAATTCTTGAAAATACTACAGACCTTCCCATTCAGAATCAAACAGAATCATGAGAATCGCTTTCCCTACTCACAGGCATTTCATCTGATAGGAGCTCAGCCTGTTTTGTGTTCGGTCTAGATTCTAGACGTGCTCTAGTTCAGACTATTATTGTTAGTGAGACAACGGTCAGCGACACGTGCAGATACTAAGATTAGATTGATTTACGTCTGACAACATATTTTAAAGAAATAATGTAATTTAAATAATATAGTAACGTTAAGTCCGGGGCACACACCCGGAATCCGGGATTTACATTTCATTTTAAAAGGCCAGCAATACATACAGTTTTGTAGTAATAATTAATAATTATTTTGCAGAATCTATTCGAACGATGCACAAGCATAAGAAATGATTAAACGAACTTACGTGTATGTGAAGTTCTATCATAATTATGCGAAGTGCATCGTCCGAATAGATTAATAACCCTCCCTCCCTCAGGATCCCAAGGTATGCCATCGAAATGCCAACCAAACAGTCCTAAGCATTGTTCCTACGTCATATGTTCTAATCATAGTGATGTGTGTGCCTCAAACATATGACGTTGCCTTGGTTACGAATGCCATAATTAGCGAAGATGTAAGTGAGGTTGCTTTATGATTGTTATTTTTACTTTGTGCAAAAAAAGGGTTAAATTTAATAAACCTTTTTATGTGTTTTGGTAATATTTAATTTTTCTAAATATATTCAAGTTGCGAAATACGGTCAACAAATCATAGTACAATAGTTCAAGCGCCTAGTTTCATTGTTGCTATGCAATCACCGCCACGGATCTTGACCGCTCGTGGAAAGAGTAGGAATCGCTCAACCGTCTCTGGAAGACTATTATCCTACATTTACAAAATTGTACATCTTTCTGTAAAAATCATGTGTAATTTACTTGTATGGTGTGCAATAAAGAGTATCTATCTATATATCTATCGTATCAGAGAGGCGTCTGCGCAAAGCAAGCAACCGGGATGGCTAGCAGTGCAGACGCGTCGCGCGACTATGCAATCACTTAATAGTAATGAATGATTTTCTGCCCATCTTCCGCTCAGCGCTCAAGATCCGTGCGCTAGTTGTAATATGTACTCCAACCAAAATCTAGCAACCTCCATAGCGTTTTTTGTCAACCTGTTTATATTACTATTGTATGGAAGAAGCCTCATTGCAGCGTACCCTGAAAACACCCTGTAACACAGGATTAAGACTGGCCAATCTTAACACCAAAATGCCAAAAAAATATATGATAATAGATATTTTTAAATCCAGATTTATGCCATTGCCAGAAAAACATGGCTTTATATAAGAGCCATATGAAAAATGTATGTGTTGACTAGAAAACTGTCGGGACAACCAAATAAACTAGACAATTAAAAAGATTCATATACCTCTAACATCTAAAATGGTTATGGCAATTCAACGACATTTTCTTATGCACTTAAAGTCAGCAACTTAATATGAATTCTGTAGCCAACTGCCAGTTTTTGTCTACAGTCGGTTCCATTAGACATGCAAGCCAAATCTTGGCTCTTTGCCGAGACTAGATCTCAGTCAAACTTGAGAGACTATTTACTTAAATTGAACAAAGTGAGCAAATGAAGAGCAAAGTGCCTGGATTTGAAACTCAAAGATAATTAGTATGTGATATCTGTTCCACATAGCACGTAGAACTAACGGCGAGAGGTTCTAGAATGGAGGCAGCGTAGTGGCAAGCGCAGCGTAGGACGTCCACTCACAAGGTGGACACACGACCTGGTAAAGGTCGCAGGAAGACGCCGGATGCAAGACGCTTCTAACCGGCCAATCTGGTAGTCAATGAGGGAGGCCTTTGTTCAGCAGTGGACGTCCTATGATGATGATGATCTGTTCCAATATTATGTGAAGTTAGAGTTGACAGATTCTTGATAATAGTTATATTTCTGAGTTTACATTCACAATAACGCCAGTTTATTAAATTAAGGATAATATTTTCACTTAAAAAATCTTATACTGCCTTTAATGAGACTCTAACCCACGACCTTTTGCTATCCGAGTTCATTGTATTACGGCCGTAAAGAATACACTTCCCCACCGCTAACAGGAGGCGTGTCGTAAGAGGTGACTAATTTCTGTGCACGAGACAGGCAGCAGTGTCAGCGTGCGAAGCTTATAAAAAACTGCGCTCGCCAACCCGTCTGCCAAGCATGGCGAGTATTGGCAATCCCCTCGATGATAGGTCATTGGGGGAGGCCTATGTTCAGCAGTAGACGTCCTATGGCTGAAATGATTACTCATTGTTTTGGAAACCTACCAGAGGCAGTTTTTTTTTTGTATTATCCTTGATATCAAAAACGACAATACTCGGAACCATTGTCAAAAAACTTAATTAAATTTCGCAGTGCGATTGAAAATAGAATAAAATGAAATTAGATTTTTAGTTGGATTGGATTTTGACTAATTTATGATGAAGAAAATTAGGCCTCTGGTCTATAAGATCTAACTATACCCTAGACCATTGTTACGTAACCACAGGCTAAGTTACGCCTGGCCAGGTCACTCGGTGACCCACTTGGAGTCGCTATTTTTGAAGCGTGATATTTGAAGTAGGCTGCGATCGATATTCATTAAATAGTTGAGAAGGTGAAATGCTTTTAGAACGAGAATTGCATGAGGATTGACATCTTAATTTAGGAACTCTGTAACTTTGTAATTTAAGAAATGTTGTTACCGGGAAATTTTTAGAGATGTAAATCATCATCATCATCATCATTTCAGCCATAGGACGTCCAAACATAGGCCCTATTGACGTCCATATTGGCCGGTTGGACTTGGAAGCATTAAGATAAGATATAATTGCCTAATGATATGATTCTATTTTCTTTTTAAGGTTCCGTAGCCAAATGCCAAAAAACTGAACCCTTATGGATTAATTATGTCTGTCTGTCCGTCCGTATGTCACAGCCACGTTTTTTTGAAACTATAAGAATTATACTGTTGAAACTTGGTAAGTAGATGTATTCTGTGAATCGCATTAAGACTTTTTATACAAAATAGGAAAAAAAAAACAATAAATTCCCTATACTTTTTTTTTCATTAAACCCATACGTGTGAAGTATCTATGGATAGGTCTTCAAAAATGATATTGAGGTAAATATCATTTTTTTCTAAACTGAAAAGTTTGCGCGAGAGACACTTCCAAAGTGGTAAAAAGGGTACCCCCCTGTAACTTCTAAAATAAGAGTATGATAAAACCAAAAAAAAAAAATATGATGTACATTACCATGCAAACTTCCACCAAAAATTAGTTTGAACGAGATCTAGTAAGTAGTTTTTTTAATACGTTATACATCGTAAACCGCAATTTACCTTTCGTAATGTTATAAATTTCATTTTGCAATAAAAATACCATAACTATGACTCGATTGTCGTAATAGGTGAACTTTTACTTATATAGGTACCTACAGGTTTGTACGGAACCCTCGGTGCGCGAGTCCGACTCGCACTTGGCCGGTTTTTGTTTAAAATCATAGAACAAAAGTTGTTCACTATGATGTAATACATGGTTACACGGTTATGGATTAAGTTACCTGTACATTTATTTAATTGGTTTTATACTTTTTCCTGCTAAATAAATAATTAAAAGTTCATGTTTTAAAATATCAGGACGCGAATACAATTTAAATATCTCATATGTCGATCCGGCTCGTACACCACTCCTGACCTGTCAATACCTATCAGCATCAATTCAGTCTAAAAACCGGATTAATCCTACCAAATTGAAATCGGGAACTATTGGAATTCCAATAAATACTGCGAAGTAGGTTTATGAAAAACGAGGTACTTTTTAATAAAACATTCCGGGAAGCCTCCCGTACCTACTAACTTAATGCAAAAATATAAAATGTTAAAAAAACACACTTGGAATTCCTGAATTCCGAATCAATTGCGTTTAAGGCGAGCATAGTCGACGACTACTGTCTTTTAAACTTTTTCTGTATATGGTCGAGTTGCGCATTTAAGGGGAGGGGAGGCCCCGAATAATCTCAATACTCAATAATTTATTGCAAAACAATAATGTACATATAGATGTTACAAATTAAATTAGTCTTGTACGTTTTTTTTACAAATAGATTCTCTGGTTTAGATTGTATGCCGATCAAAATGTATTTCGCGTCTGGAGTTATGAATTTTTCTCGAATAATAATCACTCGTGCCGTGTGGAGACGGCCGTAAAGAATAAAGTTCCCTACCGCCAATCGGAGGCGTGTCGTAAGAAACTGCGCTCGCCAACCTGCCTACCAAGCATGGAGAGTATTGACAATCCCCCCAATAAAAGACATCGGGGGAGGCCTGTGTTCAGCAGTAGAAGTCCTGTGGCTGAAGTGATTATGAATAATCATTCAACCAAAAATCAATTTACCACATTAACTAGAATTTGGTCAAAAAAATCATATTTTCTTTAACCATTATTTATGACTAAATATAAGGCTGTAAGATAAAACTGAGATGTAGTATATCAGATGTATCTGGTCATACTACTAAGGGTTTCTGATTTATTACAAAGTCTGCAGAACCCTAAGAGAAGCCAACTTCGTCTCCAGCTCATTATTGTGTACAATGCAACCGCAATATGAAAAACAAATAAGTTTCAACTTTGAGATGCACTCGTTCACCGCAAACTAAGTTTGAATTTAAAGCTTCTATTAAGTAGTGAAGCGAAAGAATACAGTTATTGAATAACGTAGTTGTCGATACAATTAACAAGTTGGACATAAATAATTACACTACCTACTGCCTTCGTCTTCCAACAGCATTAATAAATATAACAATACCTTTTTTTATACATTCGATAAATAAATACGGCGTATAATTTAAAAAAAAATCATATCAAGAATCCTCTTTTGAACTTTAAATAACCTGTCTAGATGACTAATTGCGTTATGGTAAATTATTTGCAGCTAAAATGTAACAAGATGTATTGTTACACTATGGTGAAGAGATCAATATCTGTCACACAAACACTTTTACAGTTGAAAAAATAATATAACTCTAACCTGGTGGTTTTGGTTAGGTTTTTCAATTGTACGGGTAAAATCGTGCGAACACGGTGCACCCTTCTGTTGTAAGACAATACCGCCTTTGGGTGCCCTGATTTGGGGACCGCATTCAAAAACCGGATGTAAAAACCTACGGTACATGAGGCCAGTAGTATTGTAGACGTTCGATGCAATTTTTCTGTGCAAAAATTCAACTATCGATAAGTCCAACTATCGACAAAACCTCTGCACTAGCACAAAGCACTGAGATTTAACTTTCACAAAATAACGAAGGTGACTGAACGCGTTGTGCTTGACAAGTTCTCATGAAACTGCTTGTCGAGTATGTTCAGTGATTTATGTTCACGAGTGTTTACATTAACGAGAGACGAATTTCTAAGGTTCGTTTTAACTAACTGCAGATTTCTGACATGTCTTACTTGGTTAATTTTCGATATTTTTCTTTACATTATTAAATTAATAAATATGCTTAACACAACGGACTCCAATAATTGTCACAATCTAGAAGTAAGGAATCCTTCTGATAACCGAGTTAACCAAACTGCTCGGTCAAATAATCGATGTAGAATAGGCTATTTTAATAAAATAGCACGTAGAACTAACGGCCGATGGGGCGGAAAGGTTGTGGGATGGAGGCCACGTACCAGCAAGTGTAGCGTAGGACGCCCACCTACAAGGTGGACAGACAACCTGGTAGAGGTCGCAGGAAGGCGCTGGATGTGGGCCGCTTCCAACCGGCCAATCTGGAAGTCACTGGGGGAGGCCTATGTTCAACAGTGGACGTCCTATGGCTGAAATGATGATGATTATTTTATATATTTTGTTTCAGGTATACATGACAAAGTGTATATAGTTTCATGAGAATAACTATGTCCTTAAATATGTATAAACGATTATTTTACGCGATATATAAGTACCTAATTTAATAGTACATTTCCTTCTAGGCAGTAGGTACTCATTCTACTGCACAAATACCACATTTTTTTTGTGGGACTGACATCAAAATCACAAAAAATACGGATAAATTGTACTTCTCAACAAATATAACAACTATTTACGACGACTGTCTGGTGTAGTGGTTCGCGCTCCGGACTACAAAGCCAGCGGTTGCGGTTTTGAATCCCACAAGGGGCAAATGTTTGTGTGATAAGCAGGAGCATTTGTACCCAAATCATGGATGTTTATAAAAGTATTTAAAAGTATGTTTATCCGTTATCCAGTTGCCATAGTACAAGCTTTGCTTAGTTTGGGGCTAGATAATTGTTGTGATTGTTAAAACAATTTATGTTATTTATTTCCTATAATTAAATGACCTTTGAAAAAAAAATTGTGGAACCCTAAAAACTAGCACATTCAACAGTTTCAACAACCGATCATCAGTTAAATAAAAAGAAAATTGGTAAGAAAAAAAGTGGATTCTTTTACATACCTTTCATCACGTCATCACGATAGCTCTACGCGTATAGTAATCATAATAATCAAGGTACACTATTGCTTACACTATGTTTGTGCTATTTGCATACATGTGGAACGTTATCTCTGTTTTCTACTGGGAGCTGTCAGACACAATATATTGTTCGAGTTATATGGAGTATTTAGCACCTATACAGTATGTTATCTAACGAAAGGCGTTCCCGTTTACCGGTAATACTATAGCTAAAATAAAGCTTATAGCAAGAGTTCTCAACAATTCATCAAATAAACCAAATGACATTGATATATTCTCAAGCGATTTTACAAGATTCCGCAAGAATTTGATGGATTTGGATTAACTGTTCTTCTGCTGTTTTTCTCTTTAATAATGCACAATAATATGCTACTTTTATAAATAAATGTTGTTACACTAATATTAATAATATAGATATTTAACAATTACAAAATATTTAAATCTACTTAAATGCTACGTTAACTCAATTACTTTTGTGTAATACCTGTAATTAAATAGCACTTAGCTTGATATATTAGCATGTATAGTTAATGTTGTCTAAAATAGTGTATGTCTTGTTAGTGTTAATATATAAATAAAATAAAAATAAAAGAAATAAATAAAACATTTTTTAATTTTAAAATTTCATAAAAAATAATGAACATCCGACTCTATTTTCGCCGTGCGAGCAAGATCGAAAAGCGACGTTGCCAGCTTACGCATTTTAATTTCGCTACTATTCCGCATTACGATTTTCGTTTTAAACAGGCTTTTTTTAAATATTTTAAATGCTTATTTTTGTAAATTTTTATTTTAATTTTAATCTATGATGATGTAGATAAACTTGCCCAGGGTCCCCTGGGCTTCAAAGCAATGGCTTTGGACGCAACCGGGATTGACCGTAGAGATGAAGAAGTGGAGGAGGGAGATGATGTAGACAAACTATCTGAAGGGAACGCCCTTTGTTATTTTACATACTGTAAAATAACAAAGGGCGGTATGTTATACACTATATGTTTGGCAGAAACTATTTCACCATATTAGCCAGTTATACCCTCAACTGTTTATCAACACACCCGTTGTTAAAGCCTCGAAGTAAGGGCTTAACATCGAGGTAACAACGAGGTACCAGGTATCACACCCATACTCAATTCAAATCAGAAAAGATCTTGTTTCCAAATTGATCGAAACCGGGAACGTATCCGTGACCTTTTGCGTTCAAGCAAATAATCACGCCACTACACCGATCGGGTATACAAAGGCGTTAGTGTAAATTATAGCATCGCCAATCAATCCCGATAATTTTAAAAAAAATCTATAGTTTTATCTTTATTTTCCTTACCATTAAGCAACGTCTTAATGGTTCTCCATGAAGCAGATAAATGGTAAGGTCGCGTTACAACTGCCCCAATCGCTGGCCCACGGGTTTAATAGCTTGGAAAATTGCATTATGTCTTTAGGCCGTTCCGTAAAAGTCAGAACAGCTTATCATAGCATAGGTTCGTGTGGCGCATGGATTTTGTTTTGTTACAAAGAGTGCTAAATCCATGGTGTGGCGGAATACTGGTCATCGTAAATTTGAGAACATTGTAATGGACACGAGAAGAAGAAGAAGAAGCTTATCGTAGTCTGTAAAACTCAAACCACCCAAATCTAGCTAACAATATAATGCCCATTATTACTCGTTTCCTTCGAAACTCAAACTCAAACTCAAAGGACTACAAAAACACTGCCGATAGATTAGCTAACCAATTAAAAAGTATGGTAACATAACCGAGACATGTGTGATGTGTCAATATTCCAAATTGTATGGCTATTCTTCAGGCATGGTTTAAACCCAGTCTATCTTTTTTGTAGTAAGGCGAAGACTGTTTATTTCAATCATGTGGTGATAAATGATGTTCAAAGAGATAACAGTACCATAACATGAAAAACCTATGATAGACTCAACATCATTATCTCCATTAAGAAAAACTAATTTAGCTTTTAATTTACGAGTACATATAGATTAATATTTAGTCATCATCATCATTTCAGCCGTAGGACGTCCACTGCTGAGCACACGCTGCTGCCCGTCTCGTACTACACTCTGGACTGGAATTACTCGCCGCTTACGACACGCCTTCTCGGCGACTAATTCCTGTAGCATAATAATACTCATATACATACTTATTTACTTAGTAAGGAGAGTTTCATGTCACAGGCTACTACAATCTTTTAGAGCCACCAGCCACTATTTTTTAAACAAAAATTTTATTTAAAAAAAAAAACCGACTTCAAAACACTGAAATGCTAAAAATAATCCTAACACTTAAGTACCTAATCAGTTACTTTTGGAGTCGGTGCCAGCCGATGAGAGATTCAATGTTTTTGTTTGCACCGACTCCAAAAGTAACTGATTAGGTACTTAAGTGTTAGGATTATTTTTAGCATTTCAGTGTTTTGAAGTCGGTTTTTTTTTTTTTAATAAAATTTACTTATTTCATCTATTTTTAGTGATAAATCCTAATCTAACTACTGAACACTGATTTCATCCCCTATTTTCCTACCCTTAGGGGTGATTTTTATTTTGCAAACTTTTATCATATTATCTTTGAAGTATAAGCTATTCAATAAAACAAAAATCATCAAAATCGGCTCATATTTGTCGAAGATAGGTAACAAGAACCACAACCAAAATATTATCTGGGTATATATTTGTTGATTTTCTCAAAAAGTTCTAAATCAATTTCGATAAAATTTATATGGGACCACCTCTGAAGTATGATCTACCAAACAAAAAAAGAATCATTAAAATCGATTCATAATTGGCGGAGTAATCGCGTAACAAATATACAAAAAAAAAAAAAAAAAAAAAACATACAGTCGAATTGAGAACCTCCTCCTTTTTTGAAGTCGGTTGAAAATATTTTGTTACCAAAATTGAATTTAATATTATTATTTGTTACATTATCTAATATAATTTATCTTTGTCATTTTAAAGCATGCATAAATGTATATAATAATAACACACATTACTTACAAAATTGGAGATCATCATCATCATTTCAGCCATAGGACGTCCACTTCTGAACAAAGGCCTCCCCCAGTGACTTCTATATTGGCCGATTGGAAACGGTTTCCACCACCAATTATTGTTGCAACGGCAACAATTAAATAATTACAATATTTGAATTTAATGTCAATTTTATTTTTATTAATTGATCTTTTAGATCTGGACTGTAAGTCCAGATGAATCAATTTAGCCATAAAACAATTTGCCAACCCTCTCTTGAACTTAGTGGTAAACTCAAGCTAAAATCATTTATTGCAGTCATGCCTTAGAATCATCAATCAATCAATAGACATTGAACACCATATTATACATAGCATGAGTTTTTCTACAGTAAGATCCAAATCTTACTGTCATATCATACCATTAATTGTATGCTTTGAATAATGACAAATAGAATGATAGTTTACGGCGATTACAAAATTGAAGTAAGAAAACAGTTTTGTGTGCAACGTTTACACACAGACACACGCACACTACTACAAAAAAGCGTTGCTCATAATAGCCGTTTTAAAATTCGATAAAAGCAATGCTACTCATATAACTATATTTTTATGCATTCGGAGCGGATTAACATGAAACGCTACGAAGCTGTCAGGCGTAAGGAGCCCTCTGTGTCTCCAATTTAGAACCTTAAAATTTTG
Source organism: Anania hortulata (assembly GCA_963576865.1). Classification (NCBI taxonomy): domain Eukaryota; kingdom Metazoa; phylum Arthropoda; class Insecta; order Lepidoptera; family Crambidae; genus Anania; species Anania hortulata. The sequence continues at coordinate 343,527 of OY756412.1, read as the reverse complement.
CTCGCGAATTACGTGTATATTATGTGCCATTCATCTAAGGTTCTATGCAATTTATCAAACACCAATCTGCCTGAAATTCGCTCGGTGCCGGCGTTTTGTAACTGTCGTGACTCACGTGAGTATTACTTTGCTTTGAGAGCTGTGGCACTCGAATTGAAAACGTTGAATATTTGTTACGTCAAATCCAAGTTTAAGTAGCTATAATTATGAATGCTGTTTTTCCATCTATGGAGGGTTAATGTTAAAACGAGAAAATCGCTTTATCAAGACATTCTGCCCATTAAGGTAAACCGCTTTGACTGTAAGACATACCACAAAAAAATGCTCTATAGGTACATTATCGTTGAGATAAATGACTATTTTGTATGAAAAGGTAAACTTTTCGATTCAAATTCTTTCAATTTCAATATTTATGCCATGGTATTTATTTAAGTTTTAAAGTTAGAACATGACAGTAAAGATGGCTCGCCGACGTCGCGTCACTCACGAAGCTACGGAAAGGTCGATACTTGGTATTTCGTTAAAAAATAAAATCCGAATCAAGAATCAAAAATAATTTATTGGTTTTGAATAGGGTACATCATAAGGTTTCAAACATATATAGGTTTCACTTATTCAGCCATAGTCAATAGCATACAAATATATCAACAAACAACAAACAAGTCAGAGATAAGTCGCCTCCAAACAATTTAAGTTATTAATCAAATTTATACACGTATACATACCTTTTTGAAAAAACGTTAGTTAGGTCAGTTATTAATTATTAGGTAATGTCAATTTTACAATCTAGATATTAATTAACTGAGTAGAAACATTTTATCTTAAGCCAGTTAAATAGTTTATTTTTAAATAAATTTATTGGTAGTTCAGTCAATGAATGCGGCAGTTTATTATATATTTTTATACAGCTTGGATAACAGTTTCTTTTATATAAAGTAGTTCGTATCTTGGGCAACAATAGCCTTCCCCGATGTCCGATTGATTTAGTTGCATAATCATCTTGATGCACAAATAAAGACGGATAAGTTTTTACAAAGACACACCATTCCAGAATATACATTTATGGAAGAGATAGGAGATTCAGATCGGGAAATAGTTGTTTGCATGAGGTTAGAGGAGGAACGTTGCATATGGCACGAACACATCGCTTTTGAGATATGAAGGTTTTCTGACAAAAGGCCAAAGTAATGGACATAGTTCTAAAATGTAGCAAGCTAAAGTGGCAGTAGGCCAGCCACATCTGTCGCAAAACCGATGAAAGGTGGAGTAAACGGGTTTTCGAGTGGAAGACACGTCTTGGCAAACGTAGTGTAGGACGCCTCCCAGCTCGATAGACCAACGGCCTTAGGAAAATGGCTAGCAGTGGATGGATAAAGAAAGCGGGAGATCGTGTTCTTTGGCGCTTTTTGGGGAGGCTTACGTCCAGCAATGGACTGCAATAGGCTGACATGATGAATATAAATAATATGAATAATGCTTTATTGAAACAAATAATAACATGTTACAAATACATGGTAACGTTACTAACTACATTAGTCAGTGACTGTATCGCGGTCAGTAACGCCCGCCCAGAACGGATAAACTTATCTAAGGTACTGAAGATTTTATTTTATTTTATCTCTATATGAATGTAGCTATCTACACCAAACCACAACAATACTTAATTTGAATGTGTGTGTATGTGTGTGTGTGTGTGTGTGTGTGTGTGTGTGTGTGTGTGTGTGTGTGTGTGTGTGTGTGTGTGTGTGTGTTTTGTGTGTGTGTGTGTTTGTGTGTGTGTGAGAGAGCGTCTACTAGATAAATCTCAATTAATCTTATTTCACCATACTTCCAGCTGCATCGTAATCAAGACCCAAAAGCCACCTACTGAGAGTAAGTTTCCTGATGATGTTTGATGATGATGATGATGATATAAGTTGTCCATTTTAATGGTTAGAACGATTTCCTCGTCTCATCAGTCACACTGTATCAGTATTGTAGTATGTGACGCACCTTACCCTAATTCATAGCTTATGGCATAGTATCTGAGATAAATATGTATTATATGTAATAGATTTCATCATTTCAGCCATAGGACGTCCACTGCTGAAAACGGGCCTTCTCCATTGACTTTCATCTGGGGGGTTTGCCAATGCTCGCCACGCTTGGCAGGCGGGTTGGCGAGCGCAGTTTTTTATAAAATTTCGCAGGCAGACGCTGCTGCCCGTCTCTTGCTACAGGAATTAGTCGCCTCTTACGACACGCCTCCTGTTGGCGGTAGGGAAGTGTATTCTTTTCAGTCGTCCCCACACGGTAATAGATATGTATGTAAAATAAGCAATGTGGGTGTTTCGGATTGCCCTGTAATCTTACTCTCAAAATGCTTGACAGATCTAAATAAATGGCTAAAGGCAGTATCTAAGTCGAAGTAATCGTATGTCGATATCAGTCTATAGAGGTACATCGACAGGAATTCAATTTTTTCCCGAACTTTCAAATATAGCACTGAATTATTTGAATATTGGAATATTTGAAAAACGAGAAGTATTGCGCGTATAACATTTTCATTGGAGTAGGTGAGTATACTGGGACTTTATTATTTGACGACCGTCTGGTGTAGTGATTCGCGCTCCGGACTACAAAGCCAGCGGTTGCGGGTTCGAATCCCGCATGGGGCAAATGTTTATCATCATCATCATTTCAGCCATAGGACGTCCACTGCTGAACATAGGCCTCCCCCAGTGACTTCCAGATTTGCCGGTTGGAAGCGGCCCTCATCCAGCGGCTTCCTGCAACCTTTACCACGTCGTCTGTCCACCTTGTAGGTGGACGTCCTACGCTGCACATGCTAAGACAATTACAAACAGCTAAATTCTGTTATTCATCGCATAACCATATTTTCTGAGGGGCGTCTCACAGCATACTCAAATCCAAGCCAATAAATAAATAAATAAATAATTCTTTATTTGCAATAAAACATGGTATTAAACAGGTGTTATTAATTACAAAATATAGCTCAATGACATGTTTTGCCTAATTTAACAAAGCATGCAAATGTATGGCTAAATCGAGGCGTTGTCAGTACAGTAATCTATTAAAATCCGGTATAAACATTTCAGTCCTTATAATATAGTAGTCCAGCTTTTATAACTAAGGTATTCTTTAACATTATAGAAGTTTATCTCATTAAGCCATTGACAAAGTTTTATTTTAAATAGTATGTTATTTAGTTAATACAGAAAAGGTATTTTAATTGACCCAAACCAAGATCAAAGCCAGGACTCCTTTCAAAGCCAAGCACTGTACTACTGCGCCATTAGATTTTCAACTCAACCTCTGAAATGACAAACCTCTCGTAATTGAGCGAGTGTCCACGCTACCTAGCGGGAACGAAACGCTCAGCGAACGACATATGAACGCCATTATCTTAAGTGCTTCCCGAATGGTGTCAAGTCTTCATACAGCCGGGACAATGTTCCGGTTGGTATATGTTACGATATCTCTAAATGGCGGAGTAATTTTGGTTAAGAACAGAAAAGTATGATTTTACCCTTACTTTCTCACTTCTTTACTAACATTATAAACGCGTTTTTTTTTGTATGGATGTTTGTTACTTTTTCACGCAATAACTACTGAATAGATTATGATGAAACTTGGCAGATAGACCATGGCCTCTATTAACACATAGGATACTTTATATCCGGACAAGTTCAACGCAGAAGTTACGGGCAAAAGCTATTACAAAATATTACTTCTGTTAGGGTCCTAGATCAGGGATCGAGATAAAAGCAGGGGACTGTATAAATTAAAGTTTACTTGTGATTCTACGAGATGATACAATGGTAAGTGGATGGACAAATAAATTGAGAGCGCGCGCGGTGTCGTCGGTGGTGTGATCTGAAGTGGCGGCCGCGGGCCGCGCGCGCGCGAGCACCGGCCGAGCACAGCCGATGGTGCGCGAACAACTTCCGTCTGTCAAACGTTTAGATTCTAATCTAAATAATAGATGTACAGTGCATTAACGATATTTATGATACTTTATAGATATTTCTCGTGCTAATAATAACGAATAAGCTCAACATTGACCAACTTTTGGCTCAATGGTACGATGTATTATATATATTCGCCTATACGGAGACGCAAAATATAAGCCGAGGTAATTTCTAAAGACTATTGACGTAATCAACGTTAATTACATTACTATCACATAGCTTTCCATTGACTTCGCCGTCAGGAGCCGCATTTTCATTATGACAAAAGTGATCAAAGTTTACGTAAATACATCATAATTCCGAGTTACTTAGTGCTACGCAGTCGATGCTACCCTAACGATAGTTTCTTTATACAATGATCATAGTTTTATGCTGAATCAGGTAATTTTTTCCGTTCTATGAACGACAAAAATAGTGGTTCTTGAAAAAAAAAATGTGTGTCCATAATTCAGTAGAATTTAATTTTGCATGTGACAGCAACGTTTGTTTTTAACTGACATAAAAAAGGAGGAGGTTCTCAATTTGGTTGTTTTTTTTTAATGTTTGTTAACACAGAACTCCGCCATCAATAAACCGATTTATTTACCGCCATCAATAAGTCGGTGCCAGCCGTGGAGTGTTTGAATGTTTTTGTTTGTACGGACTCCAAAAATAACAGTTTGGTATGGTTGTTAACAAAAGTAATTTTTAGCTTTTTAGTGTTTTTGAAGTCGGTTATTTTTTTTATAAAAAATTGATTTTTATGTATGCACTCTTTCGTCTCTCTGACTGATGTCACGTGACGACCTTTCGTAGTATCAACGCGTGTGATTTGCGCAAACGCATAAACTTACTGTTCTGTTTCATCTGAAAGCTTTGTAAGTCTACTTCTTAACCCCAATATTGAAAGGACCCGCAAATAAAGTCGCATTCAGTCGACATTTTAATTTAAAAATGTAAAAACTGCGATGCATTGTACTTCCTCTGAATGTTTGTATTCAATGCGACTCCATTCGATGTTGGTGTACAGTTAATCTAAAAAAGTGAATACAATTCTGTTCGGAAACACAACAGAAATAAGAATAAAAATATTGTACTGTAACCTAAAAATACAGAATTTAAGTTCAGGAAATACACCTGATTTTTTAAGTTTTACTTTATGTTGTGTTTTTTGTATCAGAATACCACGATCCTTTAAACTGATTATCAATTCGTTTTTTATTGTTACCCCGACATTTCATTTGTTCGAAAAAACTTATTACCAAACTTGGCTTGGCCGAAATAACAATTGGTCGAAGTATTATGTTACAAGTATGTATTAAGTATTTTATTATGTAACATACAACATTTGCCAAAGCTATTAATGTTAGATGATTTCGTTTTCAGAAAAATGCTTCCAATATTATAATAATCAATCCTTCAATCTTATCCTTAGAATTTATCCTTAGTTTTTAAGCGCTCGGCGGCCGCTGTGTGTGGTCATTGTTCTAACCTAACCTAACCTAACCTAACCTAACCTAACCTAACCTAACCTAACCTAACCTAACCTAACCTTACCAATTTAGTCTTATTATATACGCAGTATTCTGAAAATGAAAAAGGTTCAAAAAAGACATCGGCCAGCAGTAAAAGTTATTCTGAAAATCGATGAAACGTAGTTCGTTAAAATTATACTTATGTCATCATCATCATCATCATTTCAGCCATAGGACGTCCACTGCTGAACGTAGGCCTCCCCCAGTGACTACCAGATTGACCGGTTGAAAGCGGCCCGCATCCAGCGGCTTCCTGCAACCTTTACCAGGTCGTCTGTCCACCTTGTACGTCAAGAGTGATATTTCGATGGACTGAAAATATGTCAAATGATACATATATCAAAAGAAATGTCGGTCTATAATTTTCGGTCAACTGAAATTCTGTCAAGTAAATTACGAACAAGTAATCGGTTACCCATCACCTTATCTAATCTATGATTCTATGCTCATGTCGGTGGAATTTGTTTTTTTTTCTATTCCATAACCGTATCCCTGTTTTGTCTGTTTTGTCCCGTGTCCTATTTTCAAGCAGTAATAATAATCTCCCTATTTCAGTCATAGATCACTTTTAAAATACTAGAATATTTTTCTGAGGCTGTCTGTATTTGGATGCAGCAGGCGGTAGTAGCATCTATAGTTTTTATTATTTCTATTCAAATGTTGTGCAAACTTTGGCGCACCCTTCAAAATGGAAAAAGCATACCAACATACAGTATTTTTGATTTGGGAATTGCGTCGGAAGTAATAAAAGTTATATTCTCTCAAAAGGTTGTTTAAAAACATAAACTTAAACAACGAGTAAATATTTTAAACTAAAGCTATGGTAAATATAAACGACCATAGATTACTTGTTAATACATATTTTTTGCAGCCCAAATACAGCTCGAGATAATTATTTGATTTACCGCGTCGTAACATAGTCAGCCACAGGTTATTTTTTAAATAAAGTTATGTCCATCAGAATTTAAATATTAATTTTACAATAAACGATATATTCTAATTGCTGCTGTTAAAATGTAGCTATAAGTATAATATGACTGTTGGTGTACCTTTTCCAACAAAATAAAACGAAAACACACTAAACTTAAAAAACTTATCTTAAAAAATATTTTAACTATTATTATCTGATCATTCAGAATATATCTAAGGTAAACTTCGAAATTTGATCCGAGGATGGTTATAACAAAAACAGTTAGTTTGAAAATTTTATATATTTTTCGGGTCTGGGTGGTCTGGTACCGTCATTGTTTCTGATTTATGTAACACAAGAGCTTTGGATCAGGGCAATGTATGTAAGGCTGTCCACCATTGAGCAATAAATTATTATTATTTTTAAATCCCAGATAGATCTTCAATTTCCCCCCCATTCCACTAATTACTATACGCAGTCGTTTACTGTCCAGTCTTTTCGCCTCTGGAATTCTGGAATTATTTACGCCTCTCCACCACTCTGCTTTCGTCTCGAAATCGTTTACAATCAGGGCTACACGACTGTGGAACTTGCTTCCCCTTGATGTTAAGAAATCGGAATCAAAACTATCTTTTAAAAATAAACTCCATAAATATTTCAATACATAATTGCAATATTTATTTATTTATTTATAGTACGTACGTTTATTTAGTCATTATATAAGTAGTGTATGTATATATATTGTGCATTGATTTTATTTATATAGGTAATTATTTGTATCATATTAAGCTTACCGCGTAATTTGTTAATGTAAGGTAATTCTTATATCGGAACTTTACCGCACCCATTACTTGTTTTTCTGCATGACCCTAAGGTTGGCTGGCAGAGAATGCTTTTAGCATTAAGTCCACCTATTGTACACTTTTTAAAGTTTTGTGCAATAAAGTTTTTAAATAAATAAATAAATTCCTCACCATTAACAATCACAAAATCCAAAACGATTGCTATTTTTAAAAATCGGCTTAAAGCACACTTTCTTTTTTCTTTACACAAACTGCCTTTATATCTTAGAATATTACTGGTCACTGTTAGGCTCGACATCTCCTCGCATATATCAAGTAGTATTAAGTATGTTTATTGTATGTATGTATAATTATTGTTATGTATTTATTTTATTTTATTTTTATTGATTTATTACTGTATGTATACGTCTATGCCATAAATTTATGCAATCCTATTTGTATCAGGTAAGAATTTTAAGAACTGCAACACCTGCCCCTTTCTTTAATGGTTGTCCTCTACCTAAAGGTTGTCTGGAAGAGATCGCTATTAGCGATAAGACCGCCTAAATTGTACCTACATCTTTCTGTAAAAATCATGTGTATTTTACTTGTATGGTGTGCAATAAAGAGTATCTATCTATCGTGTATCCTTTTATAAACGTCCTGCATTTGTTTGTTTGACTTGACTTTACTCACATTGTTTGTTGTATTTTAAACACGAAGAAAGGTTCTTCTTACCTGAAAAAAAAAAGAAATTAATTAGGTATATACAAATTTACTAAACTGGCAACACGTAACCTAAGATAGAACGCCTAAATTGTACCATTATAGAGCTAGTGTTTCTCTGTATGGCTTGTTTTATGTGGTGAGCAATAAAAAGATTGAGTATCTATCTACATATGGTCGCACCACGAGATTGTTAAGGTGTGGCCGTGCGCAGTTCCGTCTTTACCATAACGCACGGGGCCTGTGCCCAGGGCCGGCCTCACGGGGGCCCCAAAGCACTAAAACATGTTTGTAAACTAAGAAACACTGTTAACTCAAAAGAAAGAAAAGGGGGTCAAAGCCTAGAAAAAGAGGAAAAAAAAATGGACACAGGTATGAAATTCTTTTTTGGAAGTCATGAATTCATATCATAATTTAGTGAGTAGTGTCGTCATCTTCGGTGGTAGGTAAAAAGCATTTTCTTAATAAAAATAATAGTCTACTAATAAAAACGTCTTCAGTTGACATCAGTCATCTTCAAGGTAGGCTTTCTTTGTTTTCCTATTTTATGTTGTAGCATTGTCATTCGCACAACGTAACGTGGGGTACGAATCGTAAAAAGTTAAGTAGAGACAACATGCTTTCACAATATAAAACCATGCGGCCGTAGTGGTTGACACTTTTTTTTCTTATACAGGGTTATTTGTAAAATAATTTTACTTCCCCACACTAAGCCGCCGACCAGCCGACACCAGTTTGTATGGAAAAGTATTTTTTCTAATATTTCAATGTTGGTCCCATAGAAAAAGTTGTTGTATTTGAGCACCAGAATCAGCCCTTAGGAGGTTGCTTATGTTTTACAAATAACCCTGTATATGCAGTTATTTTGTAGCTCAGTACATATTTAAGATTGCCCTTAAAAAAAGTATTGGTTATGCCACTCAATATTTACGATTAAAGATATTTATGTTTAAATTTGTATAATTTTTAGTGCTCAAGAAATTTCACTTGTAACATTTTACTATTGACTAACATTTGGGATTGTAACACACGTATTTCCAATGATCTAACTACTGATTTTCTAACTGAGCTACAGAGAATATTATTTTACAATATATACGTTTTTTCATGGAACTAAATCTCACATACAAAGTTTTTTTTTACAATTACCGCGCTCAATACCAGAGTGAACCAACTAACCTTTTTTATACTGTGGTAAAACGTACGAATCGTAAAGCGTCGACAAAAAACGCGCTATCGTCAAACGGTCGGGTTAACGCGTTCGGCATCAGCGAACTTTCAGCTGGACAGAGGGAAACACAGGGAATGGTTGGAAAAATGCGGCAATTTTTATTCGACAGCATTGTGGTGTTTGTGCAATGTCATTGGCCTCGGTAAAATATTTTACGAAAGTAAAGAATGACATCAAAGGCGGCAATACACATTCATGTGAGGGTTTTTCTGTCGAATGTTAACTAGCTAACGCAATTTACGAGAAGACTAACCTACTTCTTTTTGTCGCTGGTTCCTTTCCTACTGCTTGTAAATACTATTCACGTGTACTCTTGCTATAATTTTTAGAGAGGAAGAGACTAAGTGAGATATAGACAGAAAGAGTAAGAGAAATATTTTTTATCCGCCACACATTTGCAGAACGAAATTGACATCATCATTTCAGCTATAGTAAGTCCACTGCTGAACATAGGCCTCCCCCAGTGACTTCCAGATTGGCCGGTTGGAAGTGGCCTGCCTGTCTGTCCACCTTGTGGATTGACGTCCTGCGCTGCGCTTGCCAATACGTCTCCATTCTAGATCCTTTCTGCCTCATCGGCCATCAGTTGTACGTGCTATGAGCCCCACCCACTGCCACTTCAGCTTGGCAATCCGTCGGGCTATGTCAGCGACTTCTACTTCGATCTCGCAAATAACTTACCACTTACCTACATCATAAACTTTATAGTTTTACATAGCGACTCCGAAAACTTGGTCACAAATCCTTGATCAAAATGTGAATTACAATTATCTTCATACTGGACATTGACATTCCGTGGCCTACTAAAACGATAGAACGTGCTGGACTGACACAAACACTGGCTGACGCTGCAAATGAGTTGGGTGTAGCCAGTCGATAACTGATAGCATAATATCCATAATTCTTTATTTATAGAAAGATATAAAAATAAGAGTTTTATTTAAAGTACAAAAGTATTTTATATAAAAAATCGCCCTGGAAACCGTTAAAGTGCCATAATTGATGCACATAGTACACAGAACTGAGGGCCGATGGACAAGAAAGGTTTTGAAATGAAGGCCACTTACCGGCATGCGCACCGTAGGATGTCCACCCACAAGGTAGACAGACGACCTGGTATGTTCAGCAGTGGATGTCCTGTGGCTAAAATGATGGTGATGACGATGGGTTGATGCTAAAAAAAAGAGCTTTGACAGGTTATCGTCAAATTTGGACAAGACGATTTCTAGGACGACTAGTTAATTATAAAGGATTGATAGTAGAAACATCTAAAAGCAATACTATCAATATTGTATTTATATATTATTTTAAAACTATCGATAGTCGGGAAACACTACCGACTGAGTGGACACAGTGTGGTCGACGTTTTGCTGACTGAGAATCACAAACGAACGCGGCAATTTATTTGGAAGGCACTTTTGAACGAAGCGTTTATTTGCAGATACGCTTGTGGTATCTTTTTTAAACTCCATTCTCCACACATTCAAAGGATTGGCATTTTGATAAGCTCCTGCTATTGTTATTAAAGCAATTTTAGAATTTACTACCTCTATCTAAATGAAGAAGACAATAGATGTGTAAATGATAATGATGAGAAGAACGCTGACCTACACCATTATTTTCAAAAGAGGTGCAAATCAGGTTAATTACTCGTTATGATAGAATGCGTAGGTACTTTTCAAAATAAATAAATTGTTTCCACAATAACACCGATCAGCTAGCCCCAAACTAAGCAAAGCTTGTACATACTATGACGACTAGATAACGGATAAACATACTTAAATACATTTATAAACATCCATGACTTAGGTACAAATGCTTGTGCTCATTCCCCCCTTGCAGGACCCAGGAACCCGCTACCGCTGGCTTTGTAGTCCGGAGCGCGAACCACTACACCAGACAGTCGTCAATTTTTTTTTTTTTATAAATATTGGGCAACATCACATACATTGCTCTGATCCTATGGTAAGTAGCCAAGGCACTTGTTTTATAGAAATCAGTAACAATGACAGTACCTCAACACCCAGACCCTAGACAATATAGGAAAGTTAATTTACTACATTGACCGACCGGGAATCGAACCCGAGACCTCAGAGATAGCGACACCAAGTCCGGTATGCTCGCCTCTCGGCTACGGAGGTCATCATTCATCTCATCTCATCTGCATCAACTTGATAGGACACCAACGCAAAGATTTGATCCGGCTCCAAAAACCAATAAAGGTTAATAAGTGTGGTGTCTCGTTGGTACTCTTTGGGTATAGAGCCTTTTAAATCATCCGTTCGTACATTATGATCGGGTCAAAAGTATCTTTTTATCAATTAGTTGATAATACAATAATTTCGACGGCCTCCTTAGCCGAGAAGCAACCATACCAGACTTGGTGTCGCTATCTCTGAGGTCCCGGTTACGATTACCGGTCGGTCAATGAAGCAAAATAACTTTTCTAATAATGTTTCTGATCACTGTAACACAAGTGCATTGGCTACTACTTACCATAGGATCAAAGCAATGTTTGGAATGTTGTTCAATATAAAAAAATAAGTATAGATTTTTTAAATTTAGCTAGGAAATTTAAAGTAAAGTGCTAAAAACGTTTGATATAATTAATGAAACATTTCCGTTGAAGTGAAAACGCGAAAATAAACAAAATATTCCAGCCAACTTTTTATTTTTTTGTTCTTATTTGAACGTAATAAGGTCCAAATTGTATAAAATGTGGCTTGATATTTTACGAAGGGCCAGTGGCTCTGAATAAATTATTAAGACGGTCAGTTTGGAGTTTCTTTGCGGTATCTACTACTAAATATGATAAAACTATGGATTTTTCCGGAGCCAGCATCATAATGCTAAACTTTGTTACATGTAAGAAAATATTTCGGCGTAGCGTAAATTGGGTCAGATGACCGCAGTTGGATGGTCAGATGGACGGTGACATCGGGTATCGGTGTCTCGGTAACTGATCGCATATATCTACTGACTAAATCAGCGATTGACATCAAAAAGTAACTAGATTTCTAAGACAGCGATGCTGTCTTAAAAATCGTCAATTGTTAAATCGTTGATGCTAAAACGTCAGAAAGTTAAATCACATTAACAAAAGCGTTGATGTTTTGAAGCATGAGCAGTATTTTCTGACTCACTTAATAGTGGAAAGGTAGACAATCTCAAGGTGTTATATTAATTTGTCAACGTACGATTGTAAGTACCGATAATTTATAAACTATTTCGAGAGATTGTAAATTGACGATAAATTGTGAACTGCACCGTACTGCTTACATTACTCGTAAACGTATAATTTACATATATTTATTATACTTGAATGTGATCGAACAGCATCTTGCGCGCTGATTGGTTAAACGTCATGTGCTTGTGACGTTATCTTTGGCTGTCGTTATACATAGCTGCATTGGTATGCAAACATCATTGCTCAATTTATGGATGGTAATATAAAGCTACGGAAAAACTACAGAACCCTATATTGCTCGTGGCCTGACACGCACTTGGCCGGTTTTATCTTGACAAATTTATAACTAAGTAACCCGAGCTTCTAGGAATTTGATAAAAATAAAATAAATAACCTAACACCGCATATAATAGAGCTGTGAAAAATACAAAAATAATTTATCGATAAACTTGACAGGTCGATAAACCGTACCTCCGCCGTTTTCCGACCGTGTGTCTGCAAACAAATACATAATTGACAAGCTTTTGCAGTATGCGATATCCATTCTAAAATTATAGAGATGTAGCAAAAGAAGGATACTTATATCGATTAAAACTAACAAAGTGTGAATACGTTAACTAAGACCATGAATGAAATGTTGACACCAATTTAAAAAAAGACAACTAAAATAAAATAATTTAAAAAAAATGATAAATACAGATAAGATGTCAATATTTAGTACGTTATCATTATATCATGCACTGTTTGAGAATTGTATTTGCTAAATCCTAATTTTCTTCTTATTTAGTTTGGTATTTATAACGAAATATAATTAGACTTTCCACGTCAATGTTTTATTGAACAATAGAATTAAAATCGTGTAGACCCAATGCAATCACCGTATTACATACTTCATACCATACCAAAAATATAATTATGGACGGACTTACGACATACAGCATAAAAGGCGATTTCACGCACTGTTTTAAAACTTTAGTCGAAACAGAGTTTTGTAATTTACCGATATCAACATTAAAAAATTTAAAGTCCATCCCTAAATGTGTATTACTTTTGTGAATTCTCGAAGTAATAATAAAGGTAGAAAGATAAATCCGAAATCGTTTTACCAAGAAGGTTGAAAATTAATCTTTTGATCCCATTGGCCCGACAGAGCTATGGTTTCAAATTGCGCATTTTATATTTACCTTTAATTAAAGGCATGTTAATTAAAATCATGTTCATTCGATTTGAAATAATGAGAACAAGATAATAATAAATGGGTATTTTAATTAATTAAATAGAATCTCTTTGTATGCAACGAAATAAACAAATAAAACACAATAAGATTTAATTAGCGCAACAGTGCTGTTTAGAGAGTTATTTTTAATAGCTTGCTAGAACGAATATCAGTTTTAAGTAATCCTTATTTATTTAAATGCGTTTAAAGGACAGCCTCCCTAGCATGAGCACCAAAACACGATATGATATGATATGATATAGCGATATATCGACACCAACTGTAAAAATATGACAGATATAGCCGCCATGTTGAATCGCCGTGCCGGTAAAGTCACTTAATATGATCGCTGTTTCGATAAAAATTCAAAATGGCGGCTATATCTGTCATATTTTTGCAGTTGGTGTCGATATATCGCTTTATCATATCATATCATATCGTGTTTTGGTAGTCATACTAGGGGTACTGGTGTAGAGATGATATGTTTTTTGTAATATAAATTGTTTCTGGTGCCAAATAAAATACTACTTACTTACTTACTTTTTTATTTCATCTTTTTACTCTTTCGAAGGCAACTAAAAATATTATTGGTTTTGGACCGTATGACAAGTACATAAGGTTCAAATTATAGTAGCAACACTTTTGCCCATTTCCGCGAAAGGAAAAATATGTTCAACTGTCTGAAATCTGAGGAGTTTCTTAATTTTATCGTATTTTTCGTTTATGTTACGCGATATCATTGTTTAGGTTCAAATGTTTACAAGTAGGTTCAACATAAAATATCTGCGTGTAGTATTTCTTCATCTAATAACTAGTAATATGGCGATAAATCTATACTATACTTTGACGACTATATTTTGGTTGTGGGAACAATTTTTTTATTTTTTTATCCATTATATCATTTTTTTCCATTATATCATTTTTTTCTGTTATATTATCACTAGTAAAGAAATCAAATAATTCTGGAACCAATATTTAACCAATAGTAATAACCCTTTCGAATGAACGCAAGCTATTCTTTATCACTAAATGAATATATTTCTCGTGAAAAGCGAGATAGATGTCAAGATAGAAGACACTTATTATCTACGTTAGGTAAGGCGATACCTCAGTATGCCAAAAAAAATTTTTTTTTTTTTATCAACCTTTTCAATCCCACTGCTGGGCAAAGGTCTCCCCCAGACTCTTCCATCGATCTCTATCTATCGCCAATGACTCCCAATCCCTCGTTAAGTTAACCAAGTCGTCACACCATCTTTTTTTGGGTCTACCTCTTCGGCGACCGCCGTCTATAGGTACCCATCGATTTCTTTGTCCTGCCTGTTTTCGAAGGAGACTATCTGGCCCAAATATATGTACTCGTCAACGTATTGCATTGTCTGCCCTTCCACTACTATGGTGTCCTTAGTAGCGTAGCGTAGCCAAAAAAAATAAGATGTAAAAACAAGAATAGTATTAACTAACCTTATCTTAAGCAAGTCGTAAGCATAGCTAAAGGTATGTCTTAAAGAGTCATCTTTGCAAAAACCATGGTTCGAAACATTGTGCTTACAAAATGTATTCAAAGATTGAAGCACTATTGAATATCACTTTATGCAGGTAGTTCGTTTTAGAGCAGCTTAGAAGAGGTCGTATAATTTTTACACCACTCATATTATTCGATTCAGAGAGGCACATTGTAAGGAATTTTACGTGGTAGTAAGATATATTCGTTATTTTTAACCTTAAAGTAGTGGTTTTGGTAAAATATTAAGTTATACCATTTTCTTAAAATCTCATCCACTATTAGTAAAAATAATAGGCTGGATTGAAAGCATAAGTAAAAATTTGCCAACCAATTTATTAATCGTACATTTCAAATCGTATAATCTATAAAATATCCATGTAAATTTATTAAACAATTTCTTGTTTATAAAGGAAAAGGAAAGGGAGGAAAGGTTCTCGAGTTGCGACCACGAATGGAAGACGCAGCGTGGGCAGGCCTCACACCACCGGGTGGTCCACCGGGACTGACAACCTAGTCAAAATTGCAACCAGGACGCGGTGTTGTAGGAGGTTTATGTCCAGCAGTAAACTTCCAAATGCTGTTGATAATGTTGATGAAGTACAAAGTAATTACGACCCCTCAGCCAGGGAAACGAGATAGTCCAAGTCAAAGTCAAAGTCAAAAATCATTTATTCAATTTAAGACAGGAAATTGCCACTTATGATCGTCAATAATAAAATTATTGGCCCATATGAGGCTGAACATGTCTCCTTATTTTTTGGGCCCCACTAGCGCTTCACACAGAAAATCTGGCAAGTGCTGAGAAGAAACGTCGGAACAAACTTAGTCACCACTAGTTTATACAATGAATATTCTATTGTTGTGTTTGTGAGATCACAAGTCTGCTTTGCGTTTGACGAGTTAATGTGTTTTTAAATCCCGGCGAACGTTTGCCTGTATTATTTAAAAATAAAAGCCGCAGAAGATAAATGACCAAATACACTTGAATAATTTCCCATTTACAAAGCACAGAACACTGGCGATTTGCCAAGTGGAGCCGCATTTCTGAAATAGTTAAGTTGGAAACTGGATCATAAATGGTTTTTCAGTTTCCAGGTCACTGCATGTTTTCAAGTCACAAAAGCTTTGACCAAATTTTATTTTTTAATGTAAAATTTTAGTTGTGTATTTTAAATAGTTATTGTAAAACAACCCCTAGAATTATTTAAGACTGCTACTCAAAGAAACTAAAGGTCATCAGATAGATTCGAATTAAACTTTTGCCCAAAATTATCATTTTGTCTGTAAAAAAAAATTGTTACTGTATTTTCGTTAAGGTTCATAACAAAATTCCCCATAAACTGAAATAGGTCCTAAACATTACTCACAAATTCCTGCTTTTACAGTGTCCAGGAGTTTCTTATCACACGTCATCTTGCATGTTAATGTATGTCAGCAGAATAAAAAACTGAACAATAATATTTTATGATTAACCGAACACCTATTATTTGTCAGATTCTATGCAAATAAATGCTTTGAACTTTAAACTTTAAATATTCTCAGTTCGACCCAGCTGGGTTCCTCTAACAAACTAACTCTCTTCATTCCTTCTCATCGCTCTAGATTTGTTTCCAACTCTTTTTTACTTCAATCTATCTGGCTTTGGAATGCCTTCGCTGAAAATATCCGACGAGCCTACAGTAAATTCTATTTTAAGCAATGTTTTTGTGAAAAGCGTTATCGAATCGTCGACATAGTTATGTTTGCATTTTGTCTATTTATTTAGACTGAATAATTGATTTACTTGTGCATTGTAGTTAAATTGTTTGTTCAATAAAGATTAAATACTTGTAAGTTCCAAAATGGTCTAGTTCCACTGTTAAAGGATTACTGAGGTAATTAAAATTACAGGACGACCCCTCCGTAGCCGAGAGGCGAGCACGGCGGACTCTTCATCGCCATTTTTGAGGTCCCGGGTTCGGTTCCAGGTCGGGTCAATATAGAAAACGAGCTTTTCTATATTGTATTGGGTCTGGATGCTGTGGTACTGTTTTTTATGATCTCTATATCGCAAGTGCTTTGGTTATTTACCTTAGGATCAGAGCAATGTATGTGATGTTGTCCAATATTTAATTACTAACTTAAATATAATTAAACTTAACAGTAGCTGAGCAGTATTATTTTCATGTCAAACTTATAGAAAAAAAAAAAAACAAGGTTAAAGTGACACTGTTCTAAGAGCTTATAAGTCCTTGGTGGTACAACCATATATATACCAGAGAAAAACGCTGGAATCAGCCAATTCTTTCCTATTCCTCACTTTTGAGCTAGGTTCGGTGTTAGGTTAATACAGTAAATACGCTGATTCGATTCAATAACATAAAACATTGAGCCTAGATCTGCGTTCCGCCGGCCTTGGCTTTATGATTTTCCGATATTTTCGCCCGCCGCTAGCCTTAGGTACTATTTGATGACCAGGCGACCTTGCGAGACGTAAATTGTTGACTTGGTAGAGTCTTGTTCTTATTCTGGTTAAATAAATTATTTTCTTTGTATTTATATTCTGAGTTTCATCACTAGTGATGGATTTGACAATACAAAGCCAACTGTATTCCAACACCATTTATGGAATGCGAACACGAACATTTTTTTTCGATTTTTATATAGATACTCTTAATTGCACACCATACAAGTAAAACACATATGATTTTTACAGAAAGATGTACAATTAAGGCGGTCTTATCGCTAATAGCGATCTCTTCCATCTCGGATTTCCTCTTATATCTCCGAGTTCAGTGTACATCTTAACAAAAGCCACCTCCTTCCATTTTTTACTGCAATAATGTAATAATCATACATACACATAATTTTAGTACATAATACGTGCACAGAAATATCGTGACGTTACTAATAATAACTTGAAAATTTCAGCAATTTTTAACTGGTTACAGTATGGTTTGTATGTCAAAACACAAGAAAATATGCTTTGAGCCGAGTTTCATGAATTGCAATAGTAATGGAGGCCACGTACTGGCAATCCCAGCGTAGGACTTCCAACCACAAGGTGGACAGACGACCTGGTAAAGGTTGGGGGAGGCCTATGTTCAGCAATGGACGTCCTATGGCTGAAATGATGATAATGATAAACTGATTCAGATCGTTTATTGTTTAATTATTGTAAAATTTTATCACTAGAACTAGTAGATTATAATATCCGTATACGACCTCCGTAATCGAGAGGCGAGTATACTGGTCTGGTCCACGGTTTAATTCCCGGTCGTAGAAAAATAACTTTTCTATATTGTCTCGGGTCTGGGTGTTGTGGTGCCGTCGTTGTTTTTAATTTCTATAATAGAAGTGATTTGGCTACTTTCCATAGGATCAGAGCAATGTATGTGATGTTGTCCAATATTTATTATTTATTTATTATATCCACCGTAAGCTAATTAGAAAAGCCATCGCTCAGTTAGCTTAATAATGTGGCCTTGATTTCTCACCTGAGACAGTCAAATTTGTTCAAGAGAAATATTTTATTTTTCTGTAATAGTTGCGGTATGTACAATTACAAATAAAATGAAAAAAAAAGGGAAATTTCATATCTAAATGCTGTTACCAGGCCATTGAAAGATGAAACCAATCGCCAAGTACTTCCCTGCCACTCCCCTACACAGTTGGTAGCCCATAACGCAGTAGACTTATGTGGCTCAACGCCACTATATCTGGGATATTACGAGTAAGTCTGTTGGATCTGACACATCATACTTAGGTTAAGATTGGCTGAAGTATTTTTTCTGTACCAAAAAATCCCTACTTTTAATATTATAAATGCGAATGTAGCTCAGTCTGTCTGTTACGTTTGCACATCTAAACTGCTAATCCAATTTTAATACATTTTAGTATAGAGTTTGATGGGACTTTGAAACAGGAAATAGGCAACTTTTTGTCGTGAAAACTGAACGAATTTTCATGACATTTGGTACAAAAAAAGCTATGAATGAATGAATGAATGAATGAAATATTTATTTGCTTAAAACACGGTATTTATACAAAGATATTTACAGTAGTAGTAGCTAGTATTCTATAACGCTTTAGAGGCTCGAGACTTAAACATAAAGCCTCAACAATGCGTACTTAGTTATGTAGAAATTTTAGGTAATAATGTATAGTATTTAGTACATTGAAAATATTTTTAATGAGGTTATTTTGTAGCAGATTATTATGATGCTGCAACTATCGATTTGTGTTATTTTCTGTAATAGTTGCTGTATGTACGATTACAAATAAAATTAAAAAATCTCACACGCAGAAACATAGACTTTACGATGACACACATCTTTATTATGTATCTGCAATCTTGGGTACCTTATAGTGTTGATCTTTGGTAAGAATATTTGTAAGAGACATTGCTAAGGTAGAGGTAGAATTAGATCTATTTTAAATAATTAACTATTCAAAAAGTAGTAAAGTTAAATATTTTTAGAGTTATTTTGTTTTAACCCGGCGACATTTAGGTTAAATGAAAATGACTTAGGGCCGATTTTTCGAATAAAATTGACGTTTTGACTCAATTTCTATACGAAAACTGTCAAATGTCAAACTTATTCTTCAAATAAAATTTTACTGACTATTACAAAACCGGCCCTTAGTTGACTTAATATTGAGAGTGTTGAAAGATTTGAAACGAATTGAGTTAATCACTTGATAATTTTAATAATAAGTAATACAATTTGATACAATTTTATAGAGAGCTTTATTATACAAATGTTTTTGCATAAATAGTTACCAAGATAATAAGGTTTTAGTGATACAAATTAATTGTTCTCGAGTGTATTTTAACCCAAAACAAGACTGTTAAGATTCGCACCAAAAGGGCTTTCAAATTTCATCGGCAAATTCTCGGCAACCATACAAGCGGGCTTGTTCCATTAAATTTTACATACCCCATATACTCCAGCCCATTCTTTCGACAAATGACCTATAAAATTAGGTGTTAAACCCCACAATCCCCCCGTTCGTATCCCATGGAGTTCGTTTCGGGGGAAATTGGTTGTGTTTTATTTGCCTATAAAATAGTTCTATGGGGTGGGGTGTCTGTTTTGTAATAGATTGGTTATCTTTTTTATTGCAGGACATATTCAATGTTTTGCTCCTGAAGTTTTCCATCAGGTCTTTAGCGGTTACGTAGTTTCAACCCACTTCATAAAATCAAAATCAAAATCATTTATTACAATTATTTTTTTTGCCCTACCACTGCTTTGGGACAATTTGTGGGCTAGTGCCGAGAAGAAGCAGCGCAAGAAACTCGGTCACTGTTGTCAGCCTCTTTTAAAATTAATATTTTTACAAGTTTTGGTGCGAGCTAAGCAGTTTTAAATCCACACATTTTTATCATTTATATAATCACTAACGGTGTAATAACCCTTTTTCATTAAAATCATCTTAACATGTAATTTAAGTTCAAATACTGGCAGTTCAGCAAGGGATTGTAGTAATTTATTAAATATACGAATACATTTTCCCATGAATGAACTTCCCACCTTGTGCAATCTGAAATTTGGAACGTTTATCTCTATGCCGCGTATTATACTTATGTATGTCACATTTCTTGGAAAATAAGTGCAAATAAGTGCACACAGTCGAAAGGAGAAGGTTCTTCTTTCGACTGTATTGTTTTTTTAAACATGATAGGTACTTTAAAAAAACAAACTTGTCCATACCGGGACTCGAATTTTGAACGGTTGCTTAACGTGCAGGCTTTCTACTCAATACTCAATAATTTATTGCAAAACCATAATGTACTTAAAGATGTTACAAATTAAAGAACCAGTGTTGTGGACTCTGTTGGGCACGCAACTTGGGGGCTCTACTCTAATTGGGCCTTACTCAGATTTTTAGGGTTCCGTATTCAAAACGGAATCATTATAGTTTCGCCATGTCTGTCCGTCCATCCGCCGTTTTGCATCCGCCATCTCAGAGACTCTTAGTACTAGAAAGCATTTGGCATGGGTCTATATTAATGACGCCAACAAAATGGTAAAATTTACATTTTTTTAATATATTTTTGTTTCCTATCTCACACGTAAGGTATGTTTTTTTTCTTGTCTATCCCGTGATGTGAGGTATCGTTGTCGTTTAAATATTGTAGTAATCGTTTGTGTTGTATTAAAGTGCAATTTTTCCTAGAGTCGAGTGTGCCAGCGCAGTATCCAGTTCTCCTCTGTCAGCTAAATGGGCTTTAAGAATGAATAAAAACACACATCAGTGGTTTAAATAACGAATTTAGACAGATAACTATTAAAAAATAGACTTTACAAGATACTGAGTAAATAAAGTTGTAAATTGACGGGCATGTGCTATAAGCGTCCGTCATTTATGATAAATGCTTGGTCACATTGGACATTTATTGTCACGATGGTCACATATATTTTTTTAGTGACAATTTAAAAAAATAAGAATTCCTCTAAAATATACAGACAATAAAAACATTCAATAAAACATGTAATTATATCTGGATTAAACTAAAAAAAAACTCGCGTTTAACGATACGACACTCTTTGGCTTGTTCGTGCAGAAAGAAAAAATAATTTTTGTAATTTCATTTCGTTCTAGATCATCAATACTAAAGCCTGTATTTCTTAAAATAATGCACTTATTTGTAACCAAATCTTTTTTTTTTCATAGTTTGTCAATAGTATTGATTGTGACGTTAGTGACAATAAATGTCCAAAATGTCCGGTCACATTGAGAAAATGTCCAATTTGCTCGGTCATATTGGTCAGACATTTATAACGTCACGGACACTTTACAACTCTATAGTAAACTTATAAAATGTACCTGTGTTATTTTTAGATTAATTAATTATGTAAACCAAGTAATAATAATATTGTGACAGCCTACTACGGAACTCTATTGCGTGTGGCCCGACATGCTTGGCTGCGATAATATCTTTGTGAAATTAAAACCGATTTTGATGTTTTGTTTTTAAATAAAGTTACTTTTATAATAAATAAATATTAAATAAATTGTTTTCACAATCACACCCATAGGCTAGTCTCCTGGGTCAAAAAAAGATTTAGTATTTAGTCCGTCAGTTCAAAAAATATTAGACCCATATTTTGTCTTTTGTCAATCAAACAAAAAATGACGAAGATAAAGCGCATCAAAGTTTGTGAATGGAAGCACGTGACGTCACGCCTTGCTAAAAAGTGTCGTAAGGCGTGACGTTACGCGGAACTTTAACGGGCTATATCTTCATAATTTTTTGTTTGATTAAGTAAAGAAAAAATACGTGTCAATATTTTCTGTTAATCCAACTGACGGACTAATTAGATGTTTTTAGGAAACTAGCCTATTATCTAGCCCCAAACTAAGTAAATCTTGTACTATGGCGACTAGATAACGGATAAACATACTTAAATACTTTTATAAACATCCATGACTTAGGTACAAATATGCTCGTGCTCATCACACAAACATGCCCCTTGCGGGATTCGAAGCAGCAACCGCTGGCTTTGTGATCCGAAGCAATTTATAAAAAGTTTATAATGGCAGGAAATTATTTAAGTATGTAATAAATTCAAATATTATAGAACAAAAGTAGTGTTATTTATTTCAATTTACGAAATATTGTTTTATAGTTGTCAAAAAAAATACTGTTTAGGAGTTATATCGTATAACTACATCACACAACCCTTTCATAGATCGGAAGTTTCCTACACATTAAAATGCATCAACTTCGGGCTTTCACGAAAGTTCCCTACTATCTTGTTACATCCGGGTTTCCGGAACCTTTTACGTTATTCTTTAAAGGGATATCTTGGTTTAAGATAATGGTATGGCTTTGGCATAGTAGAACCGTAAAAATATTCAGGTTAAGAATAAAAAAATAGCATAAGTTTGTCCTTTTTTTGCTTGTAATAACTGAAATTTTCCTTCGATTTGGAAACTGAATAAGTAGAATTAGTGCCATGTAGAACTTTCTACCCGTAAACATTAGTTTTCCAATAATTTTATACTTTTAAGATGCTACACACGATTCTACTTACTCCATACTTGTCCAAGTAATCCAAATTTCAGCTTGCTGCTTAAGTAGGTAATTCGTTGTAATTAGTTCGTAAGAAAATGTATTCGTTTTTTAACAAATTCATCATCATCATTATCCACTGCTGAACAAAGGCCTCCCTCAATGACTTATGGGGATTACCAATACTCGCCACGCTTGGCAGGCGGGTTGGCAAGCGCAGTTTTTTATAAGATTTCGTACGAAAGCCCTGACGGTTGGGAAGTGTATTCTTTACAGCCGTCCCAACACGGCACAACAAATTAACAAATTACCACAGTCTATTCCTGAACTACTTACAAATAAATTTAAATTGCATGTCAAGATGATTTTAATGATAAAAGTTATTACACTGTAAATGACTACTTAAATGATAAAAATGTGTCAAATACTGCCCTGCTCGCAAAGGTACATTTTATGTTGTAATGTAAACAAACTAGTTAAAAAGAGGCTGCCAACAGTAAGTTTCTTGCGCTGCTTTTTCTCGGCGCTAGCCCACAGTTGTCCCAAAGCAGTGGTAGGGTAAAAAAAATAGGACGCGTAAGTAAAAGACCTTAATTAAAATAAATAAGTTGTTAATAAGTCACTGGGAGAGGCCTATGTTCAGCAGTGGAGGTCCCATGGCTGAATGATGATGAACACGAAACTTCTTACTTATAAAAAAAAGTATTTGCAAGCTAAGTCTTTAGCAAGTGCATACTTACGACACAACAAAAACACAAAGTCGTACCATCCAATAGAGAACGTAATATGTCCTATGCATGTAGCAACACCTGGCAATACATATGCAAAACATCGGTCGATCCGTAGAGGAACAAGAAAACTTTTCATCTGTATGTAGACGAGGACATTCAGAGGGTAGGGCCTAAGCTTCGGAATGTATGGCTTTACTTTCGTACATGTACATTGTATGAGAAGGGTACGTCTTTGCTAAGTAGACGAAACAAGAAATATACTATGAGTTCTTTTTAAATTTCTGAAAGTTGGTGATATAAGTTAATCTGTCTAAAGGAACGACATTTAGAAGTTTTTTCTAAGTAAGTACTTTTTCTTTTGTCATAAAACTTTTATGAAGCAATTGATTTATTCTGAAAAATGGATACATCCAATTTTTTTTACATTCAAATTTTTTTTTTGAGGCGCCCTATTTGCTGCCAGAAAAACTATTGTATAATTAACAACCTGTACCCGCGGCTTCGCTCACGTGGAATATGGTTTGTCAAATTAATGTTGCATTGTTCTTTCAACAAAACAATTACTTAACGATAGGGAGTCGCCCGATAAAAGTTGTTAAAATAAAATAACACGTATTTTTGATAATTTAAAAATGTTATCGTTAGCGTTTAAGGGATGGATTTTGTTGCGCAAATACAACAATAATTTAAACTTCATGTTTTTATATAATAAAAAAATACGATCAGTATACTAATAATGTGTTGTTTTCATATAAATTGTATTAGCAAAATGTTCACTAATTGATATGTCAATCAAACTTATAAGAGAAAAAATCTAGTTACGTAGCTAACGTTAACAAGAATGTCGCTGTCATACTGCGAGAAGCGCTGGAAAAGTTAAACCATCTAGAAAATAAATCCTCTAGGTTGCTTCAATAACTTAACATTAGGCAGCGTCCTTCCTTGCCGTGCAAAGTCATTATCATACTAGAGTTAGACACAAGGAGAGACTTTAATTTTTCTCTCTACAGTAAAGTTATTCTTACGCTCTTACTACGGAATGGATCCTTACAGGATCACACGTGCATCTATCTGTCCGTTTGCCATTGCTTTGCTCTTATTAGAGGCGAATTAGAAAATAAAAATAAAAGTTTTCAAAGTCTACCGCGTGAGATATCAAATAAAAACATTACCCTCCTTCTGGAGGTCTCTAAAAATTTTTAAAAATTATATTTGTATAAATAGTTTAAAGTTATACAGGGTAAAATATCGACGAAACCTACTTTGAAGTTTTTCAAACTAGTCTGGTTCCAATTTTGCAAAAAATAATCCTAACTCGAAAACTGGGTGGGTGATGCAGATACCTCACAACACGAGGCACCAAAAAAAATTTTTGGACGTCACTTTTCTGGCCACCCTGTTTACCTAATAATGAAGCCAGGAGCTAAATAGTTGAACTCTTCAGTGGCTACTAGAAAAACCTATGCGTTGAGGCAAGTGATTTATTATGCCGAGTTCCAAACATTTGGTAAATTTTTTCTTTACTTTAAAATAGATAAAATGTTAACAAAATTATCTTCTTTATGGTTGTGATAATCGTTTCGTCGTACTTTAATATAAACACTAGAGAGAAACAATTTCGTTCAGCCTTAACCCAAGCTAAGGAACGTAGGCACACAGTACAGCCCAAAGTAATAACACCAGAATGTAATTTAGTTTAAAGCAAAACGCTTCTAGGTAGTGATTTGCTTTTTATATGGCGATAAATTAATTTTCTGCCACAAGCCGCTTACAATGTAGCTGAGAGTTATTCGAGCAATTTGTGGCTTAGCTAGACAAGGTGACTTTCGTTCAGCAGGGTTAACTGCTACTACTGGGGTGTTCTGGGTTACTTTCTCATCTCGTGAGGTTGGCTGCAACTGGTTTCATTTAGGTAGGGGTGAGCGGAGATATTTGACTGCACAGTTCATAGAGATTTAGCTGCAAGAAAAAAAAATCGAAGAAATCTTCTATTTTTTTTTTTAATTTTCTAACTGATCCGGTTCCAAAAATTCATCATAAAATCGTAACTCGTAAACTACGAAAAATCGTAGAACATACTTAAGGGGGATACCTCTCAACACGAGGCACCAAAAAAAAATTTTGACGTCACTTTTCTGGCCATCCTGTATTTGTGTTATCATATCTGTAAATACTTACAAAATTCAAAATCAATATAAAATAGACATCCATTTGATTACATAGAAGTGATCCCATTAAAAGCGTGTTTGATTACATACATAATTTCGTATTACATTATTTCGGGTGATTAGGTAATTCTAAATGCCAATCCAAAGCTTGATTTAAAAGTAATAAGACTTTAATTCTAAAGCTAGGACGCCACGAGTGTTCAAGTCATGGATATTATTAATGTGTATTTAAGTCTGTTCATTATTTAGTCGCCATAGAAATACCTTGCTTAGTTTGAGGCTGAATAATTGGTGCGATTGTCACACTTTTTTGACTTAGATTGACGCAGAAGTTATCTTGTCCGAATTTGGTAAACATCTGTTCAACAACATTTGCGCCTGTAGTAGCAAAATTCCCATATAAAACACGTTAAGTTTGTCCGGCATTTTTTTTCCATACAAACTTTTTCTTAACAATTATATAATAAATAATTGAAGGTTATGTTGCGTCTTATACAAGGCGTTTCTTTTTTTATTTCTATAAAATTTTTTGCACAAACTTATAAACGTATACAAAAGGTGGACCTTCTCTGCCAGTTAACCTATCATGTAAAAACTTTGCACTTAATATTTAAACAGATAAGAGTTACTTAGGATAAAGAGAGCGAATTGAAATAAGTGGCCCTTACCCGATTCCTAAAGTTAACAAAACACAATGAACAAAAGATAAAAGAACAGCAAAGTGCAATTATGAAGTGAACAGCTCCGAAGTAAATAAAGTTTCGGAGTAAAAGGAATCCAACTCGCGAGTTTAAAATTGTTACAAAGGTTTAAAGGGTCAAAGAGGTACACTCACTTGCAGTCTCTTCATTACGGAAACTAGGGAAGATGATTATTAAAGAATAAGTATTGGACAACATCACATACATTGCTCTGATCCTATGGTAAGTAGCCAAAGCTCTTGTGTTACAGAGATAAGAAACAACGACGGTACTGCAGAAAAAGAGAGAAAAGTATTTTTTCTAGATTGACCGTCGAGGAATCAAATCTGGGACCTAAGAGATAGCGACACTAAGTCCGGTATGCGGTTCGGTTACGAAGGTCAGTTAATACTAAAATCGAATTTTTAATACGATAATGAAATGAAAGAACTAACAATGTACAATTCATATTTATAAATTTGGTACAATCTTAAAAAAAAAAACTTCGTAAAAGTTATTTTGCCATAGCTTATAGAAAATTTACCCAACAGTTAAAAACAATTAAGTTTAAGGTTTCTTATATTATGGCATAGTCTATGTTTCTACAAAGTCAGTAAAACTGAGAAAAGTGGGTGGGTCATGCCTGATGGATAGATCCAGAAATCCAGACAAATGAACCCAGATCGCCACGCAATAGATTTCTCAAGATGGGTGTATCGCCGCAGAGCACGTCTAAAGAAACAAAAAAGAGACTATTTGGAGAGCCATGCTAAGGATTAGCAGACTTTTGGTTTGGCCTTTAACAGGGAGGCATAGAGAAACTTTGGAGAGACCTTTTCCAAATAGTGGGACATCATAGGTTAACACAATATTAATATTCAAATTCAAATTCAAATCTTTATTAGTGACAACAAGGCCCAATTTGTTAGTAACAATAACTTAACCTATGTTAGTACTTAATTTCTAACAACGATTTGGTACGTTTGGCTAGAGCCCAGACAAGTGGGCTGTCTAGCCGATCGGCTATCGCGCGCAGAATGATGTTGAATATTGAAGCGACATTTCAATTAAGCAAATAATAAATAAATCGTGCATTTAGTTGTCAGTATGTATTTCATGGCTCAAGATTTAAAAAAAAACAATCTGACATTTAAATCATTTTAAATTGTAAAAAAAATGAAATTTAGATTTACCTTTACATTTATGACCTCGAATGAAAAATTCGAGTTAAAGCTATAAAACATTACAAAAACCAACAATTTATTGTCTAAGTCTGTGTGTGTATACCGATGATCAGCATATGCTGAGCGAGGGCCTATTTTGTACATGACTGTATGTAAATGTGAAACTATGTATTGTATTTTAAATAATCATCATCATTATTATCATTTCAGCCATAGGACGTCTACTGCTAAAGATAGGCCTCCCCCAGTGACTTCCAGATTGGCCGGTTGGAAGTGGCCTGCAACCAGCGGCTTCCTGCAACCTTTACCAGATCGTCTGTCCACCGTGTAGGACAACGTCCTACGCTGCGCTTGCCGGTACGAGGCCTCCATTTCAGAACCTTTCTGCACCATCAACCGTTAGTTCTACGTTTTATGTGCCCCGCCCTCAGCCACTTCTAAATTATGCCAAATCAAATTTATTATTTCATTAAATAGGCTGATGTATAATACAGTAGCTGCTGAGATTTGTTTTTAAATGTTTCAATTATATTATGTCAGCTACAAGAAACAATACCACTCCTAACTACATACTACTTATGTACTTGTGGTAAGCACATAACGAAACCTTAGAGCACCACGCGATCTAGCAGCGCTCCCGCAATGGCGGCGTCGTAAAAAGTTGAAATTGAAATAATGTACATCCACCGGCATCCGATAAAGCTCGATTGTTTACTGGCGCAATAAAGAAAATCATAAAACTGGAGCAACCACAGCTGCAAGAGATCAGCCGAAACACTACAATAAACTTTAAATGTTATTAATGCATTTGTTATAAGCAGTATCATATAAAATTTTATGACGTTTAGGTGTTTTCTTAGTTCTTTGGAATGGCAAATTGACGACAGAAACGTGTCGTATTACTCTCTTAATAATACCCTTGTTTTGCAGTTATACGTTATGGACTGGAAATATATAAGTAACGTAATTGGCTGGTAATATACAATAACTTTTATTTTTAAAATCGAAATAGAGACTAAATATTACGTGCTCCCATGAAAAATTGCTGCGTATATCAACAGCTAATCGACTCGGTAATTTCAGGAGGTTATATTTTTCATGTGCAGAATTACCTACTTACTGTTCTCTTTGCCCTACAACACAAGTATAGACCTGAAGCTGTATTAGATAGATTGGGTGTTGTATTCTTTCCGTTTGTCGGAATTGTTCCTTAACTTTAAAGTGTGTTTCCCGATAACAATGAACCCGGGGGAAATGCTGGCTAACGTGAGAAATAAATAACGGTTACTTTAAGTAAAATGGGCAGATGATAAACTTTGTGCTATAGACGGTAAACACTTTTGCCTTACATGTAGCCCTGCTTATTAGGTGACATCGCGACACTTCATTTATAATCAACCGTTTATGAAAAATTATACCGCGCCTCAAGCCTATTTTTCAAAAACGTTGCAACGATTATAATTTGTGCCTTAATCGTTGCTAGCATCGGTTAAGTTACATGGATTAACACTTTAAGCTGAACTATTATTATAAATTAGGTAGTGTTACCATGAAAAAAAAAGACTTGTCACATAAATGCGTACGAGTTACAGTGTTGAGATTAATTGATAGTGACTAAAATGCACAAATAGTTGATTTTATATTATAAACAACATACTGTTCTAGAAAAAGATCTTAAATAAATTACAAACTCTTTTGACTTAAAACACTATTGCTTTAACTGGCTAGCACATAATATTCTCACGCTGAATGACAATAAAGAAAAAATTAAACAATCTGCTGCCAATGAAAAAACCGTAATAATATTATAACTCGAAATTTTACTCCAAATATCAAAAATGTAAGTCGTTGCACTTCCACGACAATAAAAAAATCTTATTCACTCAACGTCTCGCGTTTAACACTAAAGATAACATCAAACTGAAACATCACGTAGAAATAATAAACATACGGAATAAAACAGTAAACATGTTTATTTGGAATGCAGAGACTCATAAACTTTTAGAAGTACATGGCTTTGTCTACAAAAATGGTGCAGGATGAAAACCTTTGTGAAAAAGATTCGAAGTTACTGCCTAATTCATGAATTAGCTTCTTGCTCAATTGTTTTCACAGTGTATATAAAAAGAACATCAAACTTTCAAAACCCGTGATATAACAAAGACTGAATAAAAATAGTCGTAAAGTAAGGTATACGAACGTTCGGCGAAGTGTTGCGTGCTCCAGGTAATATGGAAGAGCTCTTTACGCAGCAAACTTACGGAGATAGATTCGGTACGGTACCGAAGCGTTTTCTCAATCCTAAGAAGATCATCCAAGTAACAAAATATTATTTAAAATTTATTCTCGTTTTACATTAAATCAACAATTTAGTCATTTTCATGTATAACTTTAAAGACTAAAATAAGTTTAACGAAACCATGTTTCCGTATTATATCTCAAATATGAAAGGTTCTTTCAGTTTTTAACTTCATCTGTAATCTTGCAGTATCCAGACTTTGTGTCTTGCAGTAAATATGCAAGCTTGGATTATTTTAGCTTTTCAATTACCCCAATAAGTCAATACGAAAACGTTTTATTTAATCTATCAATTTTGTACCATCTAATCGGACAAGAAACACGTTCGCAAAGATCTCCCGTGTATCCTGCCTAGTCAAGAGTATTTACAGCTACAATATTGACTTTTCACAAGCTCTGGCGCGTCGACTTCTGAATAGCCTTTATACGGAGCTGTACGCCAAGTTTGCACTTAATAACTTGCCAAGAAACAGTTTTTATAGAACTCATTCATAAATAATAATATGACAATTATTTTCATGGGATCTAATTTCGCAAGACTATGCAACTGCATAATTACTCGTAGATCTCACGATAATAATTGTCATTGTCCCATGATAATAGTTGTTCATAGTTATGAAAAGCAAAAGTATAAAGTTGACGTTATAACTATGAGTAGACCTGATTTTTCGGATAATACAAAATATATGAAAGTGATGTCTTTGTCATAATAATTATGATATTTCTTTAATAGACCAATATTACTTTAGTTACATTCGGTAATATTTAATATAATTTTTATTTTATAAACAAATCAACCGAAACTTTGTTTTTCTACATTCAGTAAATAATTCTTTGTTGTTTTCCTGCAATTTTTTTCTCAGAAAAGCTTCGTGTTTATCTCTAGGAGCAAAGCTGTGTACATAACATTTCGAGGAAGCAACAAGGAGTATTCGATGTGGGGAAAAGGGGATTAAATACAAGAAAATTACGATTTTGTGGAAGGAATAAAATATTTACCATGTGTCAAGTAATTTATGAAAATTCTAGTCAGCTTCATACTGACACAATATAATATCTCGTGCTTCTTGATTTGAATATAGGAAAAATAAAAATATTTTTAATAATATCTTGTTAATCACTTCAATTTATGAATGAACACGAAAATCTTTCTTTCCCACAAATTGTTACTAGATGTAAGTTTAACATCAAGTTGGGGACTAACTTGCAATCTAAGTAAAAAATACATCAAACATAAATATCTGTTTGAGGGCTCTTCAAACGTCTTCTACATTTTCATAACTTTGAAAGCGTTTAAGTGGTTTTCTATGGAGCAAGTTCGGCATTTAATAACTTACAAGTGTCTTGTAGTCAGTTTTATAGAGTTCCTGAATCGTCTGCGGATTCACATAAAATAGAATGATATAGAAATGCCGCTCGCATAAATTTAGGGGTTCATTTCTAATCACATCTTTCCAGAATAAGCTAATCTCTCACTAAAGAATGTTTTGAGTTACACAGGTCTTATCACGAAAGTTTTTGAAGGTAAAAGTGTCCTTCAAATTTTTCCAAACCTTCAAATCAGATTGACGTTTCGAACGCGTAAACAATTTTACATTTAAAAACATTTATTATCGTGATAAGATCTGTGTATAATAATAATATGTGTAATGTGTGAAAATCGCGAATCTTTAAAAGTAATTATGTTTTTAGTTGTTTGTGACTACTAAATGTAGCTGTGAGTACAAGAACCAGCAGTGCATTTTGTAGCACTACCATATGCTTTTCAAACCACAATTGCATTTTATATTACCTACTTGGTGTTAAAATATTATTAATTTTATTTTATTAATTTATTAGGACAACCAACAAGACAAACACTAACACAAGCAAGGTACATAATATGACATATACTGACTTATAGCTAAGCATCGTCTCAGTTATAGGCTGGCACGGCATACAATGTGGGCTACAGTTTAATTATACACTAAAATTAAACAATGCTTTTTTAACACTTATTTAAAACACGATTTTTTAAAGGTGTCGGTACAAAGGACTACAGAATTGTACGCGTGAATCTTTGCAGCTTATCAGCAAAGGTATCGATGTCGTGTGCCTTGCGGAACTCAGAGGTGTTAGGTAATTTCTTAATATTTAAACTTTTTTGCATTCGCAATAATGCTTGTTTAATATATCAAGGATAGTGTCCTACGAGAGGCAGTTGAATAGTTTCTTTTGATATAATTATCCTTGATTCCTTCTTCATACCTTTTAAAATTACAATAGACATTAATACCTGTAATTTTGTTTAGGGTAAGTCTATACCCGTTAGGTGAAGTTTAACAATTTTGTGCTAATTATTTGGAAATAATATTTTTTCATAACGATCGCAGTTTGATCCGCCTGTGCGTAAGTCAATATAAATTAATTTTATACAAAAAATAAAAACCGACTTCAAAAAACTAAAACGCTAAAAATAATCTTAACACTTAAGTACCTAATCAGTTACTTTTGGAGTCGGTGCAAACGAAAACATTGGTCTCTCATTGACTGGCACCGACTCCAAAAGTAACTGATTAGGTACTTAAGTGTTAAGATTATTTTTAGCGTTTTAGTTTTTTGAAGTCAGTTTTTATTTTTTTTATAAAATTAACTTATTTCATCCATTAGTGATAAATCCTAATCAAAACAAATCTTACGAGTGCAAACATAATTTAACTGCTGAACACCGATTTCATTTCCTATTTTTCTACCCTTAGGGGTGAATTTTTTTCCAAAAATGTTTTATTATAGTATCTTTGAAGTATAAGCTATTCATTAAAAAAAGAATCATCAAAATCGGTCCACATTTGGCAGAGATATAGGTAAGATAGATACTAAAATCGGTTGGCGTGGTACGGAGTTTATGCAATGTTTGATGATTTTCTTATAGATCCCATCATCAGAATTTAACCAAATTTATATGGGACCATTCTGAAAGTATTACCTTTCAAACAAAAAAATAATTATCGAAATCGGTCAACGCAGTAACGAATGATCGCTGAACATACATAAAAAAATAAAAAAAAGATACCGACGAATTGAGAACCTCCTCCTTTTTTGAAGTCGGTTGAAAATATCCTGAAAATTAG
This sequence comes from Anania hortulata, assembly GCA_963576865.1. NCBI lineage: Eukaryota > Metazoa > Arthropoda > Insecta > Lepidoptera > Crambidae > Anania > Anania hortulata. Next base: position 310,310 of record OY756412.1, on the reverse strand, counting down.
GTTAATAGAAAGTTATTAGGAAAGGGGGCCTTGTGATAAGTTTACTTAACACTGCTGTCCAGACGCCTTCTGGCAAATTGCATTGGACAACGCTTGCTTACTAACATCCATCCTCTATGAAACTAAAAACATAACTAATGTCCTCCGTATCTTAGTTAGAAGTCGTCAGAGCAGTCGATGTTGGTCTACGGTACTTATCTACATTGTGAGTATTATTAAATAATTGTTTAGGCAAAACACCGTTTGGACTTTTTGAAAGAATTTGAAATAAACTCAGATCTAAAGAATGGAATGGCGACCGTCGTAAAAGTTTGTTTGAGAATTTTAATATAGACTTGGATGTTTTTTGATGTTATTTTAAGTTCACATTTTTGGGTATGATTGTTAAAAGTTATGATCAAGGCAACTCGTCTGGACAGGACGAAAACTTGAAACGGCCCATGTTTTAGCCGTTCAAAAATGTATAGTAGTTAAGCTATGTGACTTAAGTGGAATAAAAATTAAGACAAACGTTACCGTAACCAACGACATTGATATCGATTGTACTTATTTAGTTGATTAACTTGTATGAACAAATTAAACTCAAAAAACCCCGAGCGGTCGCATCATATTATTATCGTTCCAGCCACAGGACGTCTACGATTTCCCTCAACGATTTCTAGATTTGCCGATTGGAAGCGGCCTGCATCCGGCGGTTTCTTAGAACCTTTACTAGGTCGTCTGTCCACCTTGTTGGAGGACGTCCTACGCTGTGCTTGCCGGTACGTGGCCTCTATTCTAAAACCTTAAATAGAATCAAATAAGTTTTTTTTAATATGTTCAAAACGTTTGTGTTAGTTTAAAATGTTTATTCTTAATAAATTTTACCACAGACTGATAGTAAAAAAAGTTTTAACTCGAATAATCCGATACAATACGAGACAAACGTCTAAATGGTTTTGTTTTCAGAAGTGATCATTGGCTTCCTTATATATTCTACTCCAATGTTCACAAAACCAATTCCAATGCCAGACGACTGCTTCTTTCGAAGTTATCCATTGCTGCTCTGGCTCGAAGGGCGAGCGTTGACCTGTTTGACGAGCGATCGATGATTGGCACTCAGCCAATACTTTCTGGCGATGTGCCACGTCTGTAGGTCTAGTGCGAGGTGAGGCAGCGTTTCTATTCTGTTCTTGTTAATGGTAATAAATCGTGACTTCTTTTATAAGATTATAAAGATTTAAAGTAACATTTAATTTGGCCTGTTATTATCTAATGGATAGAATGTAGACGACTTTCACGCGGTAGTGAGGAAGAAAATACTATCCATCAAAAACAATGATCGGCAGTCCCAACAGTATTCTGAAAGTTTTGGCTGGAAGGTGGGACAGTGCTTTACTAAGGCATTGGATTGCCGCCCTAATAAATTCTAAGGCGGAACATATTTATTATGTGAATTAAATAAATATGTTCCGTAAATAAATGTTTTTTTTTAAATCTACTAACATAGTTGTAAAAATATTGTTACTAACATAATGGACTTTTGATGTCTAAATAAATAAGAATAAATAAATAAATAGTCAGTGTTTTTCAAGAATATATAATTAATTAAGTCCAAGACTTTGTTAAAGGTAAATAACAAATTCTACTACACTAGTATGTAAAATAGAGAAAGCAATACTGCCTTAGTTAAATTATATTAAAATACTGTGTATTTTATCCACATACAATTATTATATCTTAGAGGTTTTGTCAAAGTATGGTCTTTATAAATATGTTTTGGGGAGGACATTCCTTGAGCAACATTTATGACATAAAGTGAATACTTCTTTTTACTAGCTTTTATGTAGTCAAGCTGTCAGTGTCACTGTAAGAGTCATCTGCCAAAGAAATGACATGAGAGTGGACTAACAGTCGGTGTAATTTCAGTGTTGTGAATCAGTTACACGCTTAACACATATCCATTTATGTTTACTTAGTTGATTTAAAAGAAATTGCTGACAAACCTTTTTAGGACTATCTACTATAACTATACTATATACTATGACGACCTCCGTAGCCGAGAGGCGAGCATACCGGACTTGGCGACCGCTATCTCTGAGGTTCCGGGTTCGATTCCCGGTCGGGTCAATGTAGAAAAATAACTTTTCTATATTTCCTCGGGTCTGAGTGTTGTGGTACCATCGTTGTTTCTGATTTCTGTAACACAAGTGCTTCGGCTACTTACCACAGGATCAGAGCAATGTATGTGATGTTGTCCAATATTTATTTATTTATTTATAACGATGTCCATAGAACACATCAAGGTACATTATCGAAAACAAATTTAACTTTATCTTGAAGAGTTTCTTTTGTCGTTAACGAATGTAGAAAGCATCTCGTATAGACCTAGACACACAGCCGATAAACGGGAATTTTATTCAGTTCCAACAGTATTTTTTGTAAATAAAGTAGGTGGTTCGCTGGAGGAATATAAAGGAACTGACACGGGGTGAATTATGTTTAGGCTTTTAAGTTTATTGGCTGAGGCTGAACATCTAATTCAAGGCTTTGACGAGTCAATTCTGTATTTACTAACATAGTGGAGGCACAAGATTTTATTATAAAATTTACATAAGTAAATTTGATCTTAAACACATTTCACTACGCTAAGGAATAATAATTTCTTGTATCGGGTTGAATTAAAACCATGTACTCGAGTCTACAATCCCTTGAAGCTGTGAAAAAATCAGTCTAAGTTATCGCAAAAAAGGTACGGTCGTTTATGCCGCAAAAGACATATATTTCGTCACTCTCAAGGTAATCAAAATTTATGAGGTACTTTTCGTTGAACTAGAACTATGAAATTTGGCAAGTAATAAATAAATAAACAATAAATTTTTATTTCAAAAATCAGTTACATGCTTAGATTAATTTACAGCGGCCTCTGCACTAAGCTTAGCTTGTATCGCTTAGCTGCCAGAAAAACAATTACTAGTCGTTGTACAATGGACGCACGGCTTATAAAATTACACTAATCTATGTACACAGTTTTTTTTTTTTTTCTGATTATGTGATATGATTATGATAACTGATTACCTAGCCATGACTCAATTGTTTTTCTTGCTTTGCCTGTAGTCATGTTTTTAATGTTTAGTTTACGACAAACGGTGTTGTTTAAGTGGTTCGTGTCTTAGGGACTGGAATTTTGTAGACTATTAAATTTAGTAATATTTTCTTATACTATAAGTACAGAGAAAAATCTAAAAACTATACATATGTAATAAAGTTTTGCAATCAAGTTTTGTAATTAAACTGCGAGACTCGATTCCTAAACTATTTTTAGTATATACTTATTTTATACGGAACCCTTGGTGGGCGAGTCCGACTTGCATTTGTCCGGTATTTCAATTATTTTTAAAATCAGTAAGCAAAACAAGTAGGTACCCTTCATTGCTAAAATAGCGAAAATGTATATTCATAAAGCATTTAGGCTTCATCTTATCGAGGCAACAATAACATAGTAACCTATCCCACAAATATCTCCTACCATTGCGCAAGATATCTCTTACTACAACCTAGCAACGCCGGGTATCCTTTCACCGGTAACACAATGTATTGTTACCGCCCTAGCGCGCTGTTGGGCGCCGCCCAACACTTGCGTGTTAACAGCTAGTGCTTTTGTGAACAAAAAGTCTTTGATACAGGTAAATGTTATGAAAAATATTAATGGTGCAATAATTCTGTAATTAACACAATCACCGCCGTCAACGTCATCTGACTTGTCGTTGCTGTAGCCAAAATCTATTCAACTGAATAACTTTATTTATCCCGTTAGCACTGATTTCCTAGGCGCTGTCATAAACTTAGTAGACCGCAAACCAAAACATACTTCAAGGTTAATATCGTCTACAAACCTAGATGTCAAGAAAATTACTACTTTCATTATAAAATCAAAGTCACTAATTTCTTAGTTAACAGTGTGACAATAAGATTTGAAAGAATGGGTTTGATTTCATAAATTACTCTCGGGTCCTCGTTTATCTAATTTAATATACTATTTATACCTATATATACTGGAGGCACGCTATCATTGTCACCTCATGGAAAAACAGTCGTCATGGACGGTTGCAACTAAAGTGTGAGTGGGTTAATTCCATCATTCCATTTACATTAACAGAAATTCGTAAATTCGAAATAGAAAACTAACATTATTTGCTAACAAAAGGCCGCCAAAACATTATCACAACGATCACGTATCCTTTAAAATGAAAATGTTGGTTAACATCAAACTCAATTTAAAGTTACGATGGGAGCAATCGTTCAATCTACGTTGAGGCGCCTTCACACTTGGTTAACTTTAATTCATAACATAATGTAACGACTTAACTTTGTACAAAATTTTAACTCTCAGCAATTTGATACGAGTGTACCTGAAAGTTTTGCGGAATTATCTCGTGTTAAATTGCAGAAATGTTTTACTACTTAGTAACACCGGATATACGAGTACACTAAAGGCTTTATATAAGTAATATAGAAGCGTTGTGTGGTGCCTAAGGGTTTTGTGAAATAAGAAATAAAAGACTAGATTTCTAGCCTGCATTTTACAAAAAAATTGAGTTTTAGAGTCGGTTTAAAAACTGTACATGATTTATTTTAAACAAAACAAATGAATTCCTTCCTACAATTATCTTAGATTCACTTGGCACTTGAAAAAACCTATTATAACAGTATTAAGTTTCAAATAATCATAATGGAGATATCATATAGGTATTTGGTGTGATTTTGAAAACAATTTATTTATTACTACCTGTCCCGGCGAACTTCGTACCGCCTCGTTTTTTTTTTGTGAAACTTTCAATGTTTTAATAGTTATTCTGCTATTCGGGACGGAGATAAATCCAAAAAATCATAAATCATAAAAATCTGACTAGCGGTTTTTGTCTTATAAATGGTGTAACTAACCCGACTTTAATAAATAAATAAATAAATCGTTTATTTGCACAAAACACGGTATAAATGGTAACATTAAACAATAAAAAGAGCTCATGTTTCGCTAATAAAAAATAGCATGCAAATTGTATGTTTATTTTTACAGAGACAGACATTTTTAATTATTGCAATTCATGTAGGTAACATGAATTGCAATAATTAAAAATGTCTGGAATCAAAATTTCAATAGTAAATATATGTCAGTAAAATCGAGCTAGTTGTCAATAAATTCCTTAACACTATAGAAATTTTTGTCATTAAGCCATTCAGTTAATCTTTTTTTAAATAAGAAATTATTTAGCACTTTAAATTCATTTGGGATCTTATTATATATTCTTACGCACATCGCAATTTGCTTTATATATATAGATTTATTAAATCCACTAATATTATATACTGGGTGTATAGGGCGGCGCCCAACATATTCAAACACCTGACACGCCGATATTAGCGTTGTGAGAATCTTCGGAGTTGGAAGACGATACCCGTGCAAGTAATTACAGGCTCGTGCAAAGGGATCAAATGCCAACTTTCGGCGTTAGGTGAGCCCTTGTAATAAGATTTTAACAAGTTTGAACTAGAAAAGTGGAAACAACGTTAGATAAAAGTGTTATTTTTAAAAAAGTAAAGAGATCTGTTCGCTACCTCACTTTATGTTGAACGCTGATGGTGATATATTATGCTTAGCTAGAGTATTTCCCTCGTCGCTAAAATGATATTTTTATAAGTAAACTCTAATTATGCATTATGTACTGTGTACGTCATAGTTGTTTATTGACAAATCAGATATTTATGATCCTATAATAACAGTTGTCCAACCAAAATAATGTTAGCCGTGGACCATTGCTTAAATAGATTTTAGTAAAAATATTCAATGCTACTTAAAGCCTTGCGGAAACCGGCAAGCTACGTAGGAAACAAATGTCTGGCCATGCCGCCACCGCCAGGTCCTGGCAAAAGGGGTAAACCCAAGAAATGCTGGCTCGACGTCGTCAGGGCTGACATGCGTGCCAATGATCTCACAACTAGAGACTCTCAAGACCGCGCGAAGTGGAGGAGCAAATCGAGGAAAGCGGACCCTGGGCTGCCCAGGATTTTTGAGATTTGGAGATTTAATGCTACTTAAAATTTTACAACGATTAATATCCTTAATCAAAAATAATAATTAATTGAAAGATGTTTGTAAACTGTTTTCTTGTCATGATCCTGAAGGGAATTACACAGAAAATAACAAAAATTCTATAAATATTTCGTAACTTTGATTACTTATTATATTAAAAATTAAAGAGCTTTGTCCCAAAAAAACTGTTACTATGTTTTTGTTACTGTTCTGTTATAAGACGATTTTGTATTTTCCGCCTAACTAAACTTGTAGGGCGGCGCCCAACACTAGTCACCTGACACTTCGGTGTTACTTTGCGGTAAATCTTTGGTCCAAGGCGATAAGATCCTTACAAGTTATTACCAACGTGTGGAGGGACTAAATGTAAACTTGCGAGGGTCACGGTGTGTGACAATCTAAGGCCTAATTGCCAAGTTTTCGTCTTAGTACAACACAGGTTGAATACAGATGTGAGTATATCGCCTAAAGGACATACCTTACAGCTGCCAAACAAAATCTTATTTTTAAAGTAAACTACATTATATGAATTAATTCAATGCTTCCATTTTATAACAAGCTTTGTGCAAACGAAAGATTAATTTATTATTCGACAACCTCCGTAGCCGAGAAGCGTGAATACCGGACTTGGTGTCGCTATCTCTGAGGTTCCGGGTTCGATTTCCAGTCGGTCAATGTAGAAAAATTACTTTTCTATATTGTCTCAGGTCTGGGTGTTGTGGTACCGTCGGTGTTTCTTATTTCTGTAACACAAGTGCTTAGGCTAATTACCATAGAATCAGAGCAATGTATGTGATGTTGTCGAATATTTATTTCTTTCTTTCTTACACAAATACTCGTATATACAACGTGTAACTCTAAATACGCAAAACCTGTTACTGGTTCTTGTGCTTAAATACAGCAATTTTTCACATGGAACCAACATCGGAAATAACGCCCAAAGAATCATTTTATATAGTACTTGGGTAGTTACAGATAGCATCTGTTACTCCAATCGACGATCGATCAATCGATCGACCCGACTTTGTTTTATATACTCGATCCCGACTTTGTTTTATATACTCGTATATAATGTCCACTACCATTAATACATTTAATAATAATAATAATAATAATAAAAAATTTATTTCAGAAATTTCTTTCCATAGAGTGGGTTAGTAGTTACAAAAAAGTACTTATAAGCTAGGGTTAGTACATCTATAAAACTTGAAAAAAAGAGAAAATAACATAAATAACCTACTTCACATTTACTAAAGCAGGCCTCGAGCCGACATGGACGCTGTTCCAGTGTCTCAAGATAGGACAGCAGTAGCGACTCCCTATCGCCGCCAGGAGGCTGTTGGGGCTGTCTCGGACGCGGCGCCACGCGGAGGCAACCCGCTTGCGCAAGACCACTGGGAAACTGTCTATGCGAGCCTCAGAGAACATCGCCGACGCGCTGCAGTACCGAGGCAGCCCCATCAGCAACCTGAACCCGTTATTATATTGGACGCGCAGGGCTGAGAGCGCCCTCTGTGAGTACTCAACCCATAGACTGCAGGTGTAGAAAGATTGGCAGAAGGCTCTAAAAAGAGTTTGTTTAACTTCGGTGTTACACCGTGCAAATCTACGGGCGAGCATGTTCGCTCTCATAGCTAGAGCCCTGCGCTCCCTCTCAATGTCGGCCTCATCCGACATACCTTCAGTTACCCAGTGCCCCAGGTACTTAAAACTTGTCACTCTTTTCAGTGGTAAGCCTTCAAGAGCGACAGGAGGAAAATTGTAGCTTCTATTTTTTGATTTAAATACTACAATCTCACTCTTCACAACATTGTAACGTAGGCCATGGGTCGCTGCATACTTCTCACAAATACTGAGCAATTTTCTTATACCACTGATTGATGGGCTCAGCAGCACCATTTAAAAAACCAAAAAATAAATAAACAAACGAAACAAAGCCGTAAAGAATACAATGCCGTATGGGGACGGCCATAAAGAATACACTTTCCTACCGCAACCAGAAGGCGTGTCGTAAGAGGTGACTTATTCCTGTAGCACGAGACGAGCAGCAGCGTCTTCCTGCGAAACTTATAAAAAGAAAACTGCGCTCGCCAACCCGGTTGCCAAGCGTGGCGAGTATTAGCAATACCCCTCGATGATAGGTCATTGGGGGTGGCCTTTGTTCAGCAGTGACGTCCCGCTCCCTCCCGGGCATACACGTCCCAATATACATATAGCTTTGCCCTAACACCACTTCAAGACTACATATCGGCTGGTGCTATCAGTGACATTAGAAGCGAGTTTGCGATGACGATTGCAATTTACGAAATAAATGAGCTTAATTTTATGTTGATAAAAGCGAGAATAAGATACGAAAATATTGTTTTCTGTGCACTTAGTGTACTCCAAGCATCTTGATATCAAACGTTTAAATTTCTAAAGCCACCAATTTCATAGCATCTCAGATATCGTTTGCTATCCACAAATAATATTAAAGGGTCTTATTTGCAAAAGGTTCTCAAAGGTCGGGGTTGAACATCCGCCCCTAGTATATTCTGCTAAATATTGGCCCGAGTTGGAAGATCCTTTGTGATGTTGCCTAAGTATTTTACGGAGTTTTTAATTGGGGGAACAAAAGCTTTATCTTTTTTCTTAGAGGCCGGCAAATATCGATCAGACACGGTTGATTTCATCCTGCTGATCATAGCTGGTTATCAACATAACAGATAATACATACCTTATCCATAATAACTCAGTGGTAGTAATAGTTAAGAGAGTTCGAAATATCGACCCTTGGGATCTCGTTAAACGAGGTCATTCGGCCAAAGATTAAGGTAATGGATTTAGTCCAAAAATTTATTAGCTGAAGTGGTAGTGGGCTGGCCACATCTGTCGTAGAAACGATGAAAGGTGGAGCAAACGGGTCCTTGAATGAAGACCACGTCTCGCCGAACATAGTGTAGGACACCGTCGTTGGCTCGATAGACCGACGACCTTAGGAAGATGGCTGTCAGTTATAGCTAGATATAAAAAGTGTGATTGTGCTTTTTGGAGCTCTTTGGGGGAAACTTATGTTCAACAGTGGACTGAAAGAGTTAATGGGCCTATGGCTAACTGGGCCTAATGGATCACTATGGGCCTCATAAGAAAGCTCAAGGTTGCACAGTGTGCTATGGAAAGGGCTATGCTCGGCGTTTCTTTGCGGGATTGAATCAGGAATGAGGAGATTCGTAAACGAACAAAAGTTGCTGACATAGCCCAACGGATTAGTGAAGTGAAGCCGCTGAAGTGGCAGTGGGTGGGGCACATAGAACGTAGAACTGACGGCCGATGGGGCAGAAAGGTTCTGGAATGGAGGCCACGTACCGGCAAGCGCAGCGTAGGACGTCCACCTACAAGGTGGACAGACGACCTGATAAAGGTTGCAGGAAGCCGCTGGATGCGAGCCGCTTTCAACCGGCCAATCTGGAAGTCACTGGGGGAGGCCTATGTTCAGCAGTGGACGTCCTATGGCCGAAATGATGATGATGAAAGAGTTAATGATGTTGATGTAGGAGCTCAGTGATTGTTAGTAGAGTTTTAAGTACATCTAGATATTTCAGAATATATGAACGGACATAAACCACTTTCTTGGCAAATCAATCTTCGTAAGGAAACCTCTAAGACTGGCCCAGATACAACAACATATTACAACGTACGCAAATCGAGGTCTCACGAGAAGATAGTTGAGCTGGAAGATGAAATGGCACACTAATGCATTGAAGCATCATTAGATGCAGGACGCTTCCAACTAACCAATCTGGAAGTCAATGAGGGAGGCCTTTGTTCAGCAGTGGACGTACGTACTATGGCTGAAGTAATGATGATAAAGGAAACCTCAGCATTCAGATAACAATCGATGTGAAGCCATGGTCCAAAATTGTCTTATTCTCCGTCTAAGGTTTAAAGAGGTCTGATAGCAATTGGTTCAAAGGTTATAACTAAACTTTCCACATCTCGGATCATGGTCAAGTGTAACCCGACTACGAACGTGACAAAGCGCTTGGAGAAAGAAGAAGAAGAAGTGGCTGCTTCAGGATAATCGTAATGCAGAGAAGAAAGAGTGCAAAGACTCGGTCACTTTTTTCAGTGTTCATTACTTTTTTTATGTAATTTGTTAAAGCCGCTCGTCCCTCGTGGACAGTCTTCTCCACGTCAGTGGCAACGCAACCTTTATCTCAAGAGCTATATAGTTATATTTAACGTATCAATGCATACATTTTCGTCTAACTTTTAAGTGCAAAGCTAACAAAACCTAAAAGGCTCTATTTTCATAAGTAATTCTACTTATAAAGGCAAGTTTTTACCCAAATCTCTCTTCTGATACAACTTATATATAATGTAAGGGTTTCACCGCAACAGAGGTAGATACAGCAAGCTCTCTCTACTCTAGGATATAAATCTGAGTAAATTAATGTCCTTATTATAGGCAGGCTCTGCGGCCTGTTATCCAGAGTAGGGTATAGCCCCTGAATTCGTCAACTCAGCATTTGTATCATTAGTTAATCACAAAATGTATTTATTCATACATTTCTTGCAATTTGTAATCATTGTGTAGGCTTTACTTAGCGTTAGACGAATATACCTATAAATAAAAAAAAACCCTTCTCCATTCAAACTGATGTCAGCTGGTGGCGGCTTAGTATGAGGAAGTTTTTTTTTGCGATTTCAATGTTTGTCTGATAGAAAAAGTTGTTGTATTTGATCACCAGAATCAGCCCCTAGGAGGTTGTTGATGTTCTACAAATAACCCTGTATAATCTGAATGTGTAGGTTTCTCTTTAATAATAATAATAATAATAATAAAAACATTTAATTAAGACCATCACGATCCATACAGTGCTGTGTTAGTTACAATATACAAAAAACCGGTTCCTGGATCCATGGCGATGAGTATGAATCCAGTGTTTAAAGATAGAACACGATGACCTATCTTTGATAACCAACAGGATGCTGTTGGCGCTCTCCCGTGTCCTAGCAAGCATCGAAGCCGTTCGTTTACGGATGATAGCGTAAAAATCATCCACACGCGCTTCCGCAAACAGAGATGAGGCACTGCAGAACCTTGGTAGCCCCATCAGCATCCTGAAGGCATTGTTATACTGAACCCTGAGAGCGTTATAGGTCTTTTGCGTTGCTTAATGTTTTACCTAATCACTGAAAATTGTATAAATCTAAAAAAATCTATATAAATAAATTTTGATTTGATTTGATAAATCAGAGATAGATTCTTGAAGTTCTAGAATTCGAACTCCCAACCCACAGATGTGACGCTTCTACTGCTTGCTCAATTTTCAAGACTCGCTTTGCTCGCCCACTATAAAGTAATCTCACTACATATGTTTTCATTGTGGTAAAAAACCCTGCAAAGGGCCGCTAGACAGCGTCACTGTGAAAAGGGTCCATGTCGCGTACTACTGGAAGTACGGTGAAACTTTGTCGACCCTATTGACAGTTGTTATGTCTGAATTATTTATTTTAATGCAGGGTATTGATTTGTTTCATAATTTATTGGAAAAAATAGGTTTATTTTATTAACGTTTAAAAATAACGTTTTTTATGCTTCCAGTGTCTATTGTTAGACATAGCTAAGATATTTTCCAACAAGTTCTTAACTAAAATAATTACCAAAACGGAAGTACTCTTAATTAAGCTAATACTAATATTATAAATGCGAAAGTAACTTTGTCTGTCTGTCTGTTACGTTTTCACTTTTAAGTCACTGAACGAAATTTAATAGTTTTTGGGAAGGACAGAGATTGGACCTTGGAGAAGGATATAGAATACTTTTTTTTTGTGAAAACTGAACCGATTTTGATTAAATTTAATACGGTGAATGATGAAAGGTTGACCCTAGGGAAGATAATATCGTTTTCCACGCGGGCTTCTCCCGCAGCTAATAAATAGATATTAAAACACAAATATCATATCAGCTAGCAAAGTAATGTCTTTTACCATGATGTCATTTAAAACAGTATTTTACTGTACAAAATATTCTCTGCGCAAAAAAATATTCCAAGTAAAAGACAGATAAAACCGTCTAAAGGTTAATTACTTTAATAACTGCAAATGGATTAGGTATGCGATCCACTCTTTTCAGTTAAATTCCCTGATGGTACTAATTTAATCATTTTAAAAATTCTTTTGCTTAGGTATTGAAATTTAAAGTTTAAACACATTATCTGCTGATAACAGCAGACTATTATGACAGTCTGTTGCAATAATTATTTACTTTATTTATTTATTTACAATAGGTACACTAACAGGATACAATCTATACACGATTAAAAGTAAAAAATTTAACAAAGATTCCGACGAATTAAGAACCTCCTCCTTTTTTTAAGTCGGTTAAAAAGAAAAGAAGAATCTGAGCTGGACCGTAACCCATAAACAGTATAAACAATATCGCTTATATTATACTAATAAGACGGTGGGTAAAATTAAGTAATAATAAGAAATTTAATTTAATATGTAAACAGAGACAAAACCATCTCAGCAATATTTGAGTAGGTACGTCCTAAAATTAACATGAGTATATTTTAAATTGGTATATTATAAGTTTTAAGATAAGTTTTTATTATTAAACTTACTTGTCAACTTTGTATTTGTAACCTTTTTGAACATTTGCAGTTTTCTAACGCAAAACTAAAGTAAGGTAATGTAAAAGAAAAACAAAATTAACGCAAGAAAAAAAAATTCTTTTTGTGTGTCTAAAATCACAATCTTACTCTAGATATTGGAAAATGTAAGAAAAATAACTCTTAATTAGCGTGGTTAATATAGAAGTTTCATCATCATCATCATTTCAATAGTATTTTGAGCGCATTCGCGGAGCGGTTTGACTGTCAGTACCTGTACCACTGCAATATGGTTCACGTACTGACTTGCGTCAAAATAATGTACTAACATAGTATTAAGTATCCATTTGTTACTAACCATTATTGGATCAATGTTGTCTTATGAATAAATGAATAATAATAATAATTTCAGCCATAGGACGTCCACTGCTGAACAAAGGCCTCCCTAATGACTTATCATCGGGGGGATTGCCAATACTTGCTACGCTTGGCAAGCGGGTTGGCGAGCGCGGTCTTCTATAAGATTTTACACGAAGACGCTGCTGCCCGTCTCGTGCTACAGAAATTAGTCGCCTCTTACGACACGCCTCCTGTTAGCGGTGGGGAAGTGTGTTCTTTACGGCCGTCCCTACACGGCACATAATATATTTTAATCGAACATTAATTTTAAAGATTACATACCTTAACAAAATCTAATTGAAGTCGTTGCGCCTGTAACAATAAAAAACATTTGGTTAGTTAAATGTGACAACAAATTAATCCACTTAATTTTTTTGTCACCTGAAACTCATTTCCCTTTATTTGAAAGTAGTGATGATCCAGTTCTGATTCGTTCCCAGTAACTTTATGCGTAGGACGTCCATCCACGAGATGGACAGGCAGATTCCAGATTGGCCGGTTGGAAGCGGCCTGCATCCAGCGTCTTCCTGCGACCCTTACCAGGTCGTCTGACCACCTTGTGAGCGGACGTCCTACGCTGCGCTTGCCGGTACGCGGCCTTCATTCTAGAACCCTTCTGCCCCATCGGCCATCAGTTTTACGTGCTATGTGTCCCACCCACTGCCACTTCAGCTTGCTAATCCGTTGGGCTATGTCAGTGACTTTTGTTCGTTTATGGATCTCCTCATTTCTGATTCGATCTCGCAAGGAACACCGAGCATAGCCCTTTCCATAGCACGCTGTGCGATTTAAGCTTTCTTATGAGGCTCATAGTCAGAGGCCACATTTTAGTTCCATCTGTTATCACTGGTAACACACACTGGTTGCAGACTTCAGTATGTTAATCCGTTATCTAGTCGCCATAGTACAAGCTTTGCTTAGTTTGGGGCTAGATAATTGGTGTTAAAAAAATGTATAACCTAGGCTTTGAAATTACTTAGTCATCGTTCCGAAAACATGTAACATCTGCAAAGCTTTTTAGGTCTCATCCACATCGCCTATCGGTTATCAATCAGGCTCTGGCGCGAGATTGATCGCGGCGTCGCAGGTGCTGTCATCGTGATTGACGTGGCCTTGGGAGAATGGCACAGATTGGTACTACGCCTGTTAGCATTAAAAAAACCGGACAATTGCGAGTCGGACTCGCCCACCGAGGGTTCTGAACAAAAATATAAATAGTTTAGGAATCGAGTCTCGCTGTTTAATTACAAAATTTAATAACAAATGTGTAGTGTTCAGATTTTTTCCTGTACTTGTAGTTTAAGACGATACTACTTGCCCAATCTTTAGGTTTTAGGCCAACGAAAAGTACCCTCTAAATTTTGATTTCCTTGAGTGTCAAAATATACGGTTTTGCGGCAGAAACGGCCGTATTTTTTTACGTTTACCTAAGTTTGATTTTTCACAGCTTCAATGGACTTTAGACTTGAGTATATGGTTTTAATTTCAACTTGATACCTCAACGCGTTCCTGAGATAAAGGGTCTTGACAGACAAACGGACAGACAGACAGACGAACAACAAAGTGATCCTATAAGAGTTCCGTTTTTTGAGGTAAGGTATGAAACCCTAAAAATGTTTAATTACACAGACTGAACGAGGGACATACGAGGTTGTTCTTGTCATGGAATCAAAAATCTTCTACTATGGGGCCGATGCATACATAGATGGTGTAATCGAGAAAAAAAAATGCAAAATGTTGTATTTAAAAAAAACAGCCAAGTACGAGTCGGACTCGCGCTCTTATAGTTCCGTAAAAAATGTAGATACCTATGTGTATGTTTTTTTGTTGTTGTAGTAATTAATAAGTTATGGTTTAGAAGTTTTAAAACATTAATGTTCTCCCTAAATTTCATGATTGTAGGTCAACGGGAAATACCCTATAGGTTTTGATTCCCATGCGAGTGTTAAATTAAGCGGCATAACTTAGGTACAGTATCTTTTGATGGCGTTGATTTAAAAGTTAGATTTTTTCACACCTCTAAAGTATTGCAAACTTTAGTATTTGATATTACTTTTAACTAGATAGGTACCTCTACCTGACCAAAAGGGTCTTAAAATATAGACAGACAGACAGACGGACAACGACGTAATCTTATAAGGGTTCCGTTTTTTCATTCGGACGTATACCGAACCCTAAAAATTGGATTGGTATCTTAAGCAAACATTTGATTTGGTTTGGAGGAAAAATATTCAAGAACGCTGTCCTTGACTGTTTTCCGTCAAACCGTATTAAACAAATATAATCTGTTCATATACAATGTGTATTTTCGATACTTGATCAAACGAAATGTGCGGATAAAAATCAAATCAAAAAAATCAATAAAAAAAAAATTTCAGCTATCTTTAAAACCGAGCAGTTTAAATTTTTTTTTAAATATTTTTTTTTCTTTATTTCGTCGTTTCTTTTTATTAAAAAGGTGTATTTTTTTTAAAGTAGTCTCATTTGAAAGCTAAACAGTTTATCTAGCTAATAAGATAAAAAAATAGACATACATAACAAAAAAATTTTTACTTCTAAAATTTGTGTAAAAAAGTTGCTTTTTTTTTCATTTTTGATCTGTAACTTTAAAACTAGGTCCTTGAGGTGTACTTTTTTGTATGTTTCCTTAATCTTCAAGGTTTACTTTACAAACTGCCAAAAAATCATTTTTATTAAAAAAATTTTTTTTTTTCGATAATTTTGGGTCTATTATCCGCACATTCCGTTTGATCAAGTATCGAAAATACACATTGTATGTTAAGAATCTAAAAAAAAAAAAAAAATTTAGTAATCTGTTTATATATGAGATATAAACAAGCTTATGAACTCAAATTTTTTTTTTCTTCCAATACTAAATCAGGATGAATATACAGGGTGTAAAAAAAGGCTTAACGAAGCCCAAAACCACGAATTCTATACATAAAAACAAGTAGAATGCAAAAAATAAAATTGCTGGGAAATGACTTATTTTTGGGTATCAAAAAAAATAACTTATTTCTAACCCGCAATGTATAGCGCGCACGCCACAGACTATGCCTGTGTGTGTAAGTGGTCGGCGGGCGAGCAGGCGGCGCGAGAGCACTGCGCCCGATTACGGCGCGCGCGCCAAATGAGTATAAATTTACTTAAAAAACACAACAACGAATATCACATGTTTCAATTAAATTAGGTACCTCTTATGTTTGTAAATTGTTTAGCTACTTACCTCTCAATTCAGGCCTCTCCATACGAATCAGTTGTGGTTCGAACTGACGACCTCCCATTTCCAAACAAACACGCGCTCGGTATAGCGTGTTTTGATGCACTCGCTCCAAAATCCCTTCACGCACTATTTTCACAAGGACGGTCAAAAACCCTGTCTTTGACGAAACCCCACAAAAAAAAGTCAAGGTGAGTAAGGTCAGGCCACGCGTGAGGCCCATACCTCCCGATCCAGTGGTCACCAAATAACTCCGTAAGCCGCTCTCGAACCGGTCTCACAATGTGAGGCGGCGCTCCATCATGCTGGTACTACGTCTCTCGCAGCTGGACTAGTGGCATGTCTTGTAAAGTATTCGTTACATAACCGTTAATTAAGCTAACCTCGCCTTCTCCGCAGCACTTTAGGAGCTTTTCGCACGCCTAAACGTGGGTTTTCCCGCCTGACGTCTAAAATGGCTTGTTCCGTGGTAGAACGTATTGACCCGCGCCCTGTCTCCGAAACGGGTACAATCGGCTGATTGTCCAGCAAACGCTGAACAGCCCGAGTGATCACTTGCGGATCACGAGGGTGATGCGCGTCAGGATATTCAGCTGCGTAAATACGCAATGCTTCGGAAGCATTGCCATGGGCCATACCGTAGCAGGAAACCATGTTTACATACTCGCGAGCACTGATGCCAAGGCATCTTCACAAACACTCCACTATCACACTAATCTCAACTACTTGCCACAACACAAACTGTAAGAGGAAACAGTAAAAATCACAAGTAATAAGCGCATTCGATGAAGTTAGAAACCGAACTAAATTTTCACAAATTGCATTATTATTCTTCGGCTTTGATTTCGCCGCCGCCGCTCGCGCAAACTCCCCCGCACACCGCGCCCCGTACCTCGCGCCCCGCGCCCCGCGCCCATCACGCACGGCCACGGGGGCGAGCGAGCCTCACTGGTCTCGGTGTAAAACTTTCTGTAGGTATTGCCACAATTTTTAAGTCAACGTAACGATTTTTTGAAAACAATGATATCGGCTTAGCTCTTAGCCAATTTAGCTTTACTCTTGGTAAATCAGACGACCCATGTCAATTCTTTCTGAAATGTTTTATTTAAGGTCCGCGACCAAATTACGCCTTAGTGGTTTAGTGGTTAGATTTTCGGAAGATCGTGGGTTCAATTCTAAAGTGGGAACGCAAAGTTAGTAAGTTTCCAATAAATTTGTTAGTTATAATTTAGAAATTACAGGCTTGAATCCATCAATCAGATTGTCCGATATGAGATGATTCCATGTTTCAAAGGGTCGCTGTCGCAAAGCTGTCGGTCCTGGCTACAGTAGGCAGTACCAGCCTCTGGCATCGGTCGTTAGTAGTCGTTAGATGAGTCATGTCAGACGCCTATGGCACTAGATTTGCTTAAAAGAGAAGAAGAAGACAATAAATTTAATGCTTTTGTGTGCGAGCGCCTGGGAATCGAATTCAGAACCTCCGGGTCTGGGAGTTCAACCATTGAATAACTAAACAACGGGGACCTTACAAAAAACTTTGTGAAGATTTTGTAAGGCGCTTCGTTTTTCATAAATTATGGGCAAATAAAGGTACATTTATTTTAAATCGTGCTCAAAAAATTAAATGTTTTAAAGTCAGTTATGATGAGTAAATTTAAAATTATTATTATTCCAACAGGAAATGCCATGAAGCTTTATTTTATTTCTTGATTTAGCTCGATATGTGAAAGTACGAGCCTAACTAAAAGAAATTAGTTTGATTTATCCGTTATAAAGAATTGCTATTTTTTTTTCGTAGGGGTTTTTATCAACAGAACTTGGAACGTTTATTCCTTTGCCAGTTAGATTTTAACTTAGGTACTTATCGTAAAATAGCTAATGCCGTATTCAACAATTAAAACAATAAATTGTTATACGTTTGATTAATATTCGATAATAAAACAAGCAACTTGTGATTAGGAATTTGTAGTAGACTGCACTCCTCTTTCTTCTAAATCTTTTAATGATTAGAGTGGTGGCTCTGGATCCGGAGGTCCTGCGTTCGATTCTTAGGTAGGCACACAAGTTAGAAATAAATACTTTTTCACGGTCAGGTGGTTCCCAGTTTGGTTAGAATATTGATTACAGGCCTGAATATTAGACTCGATTATCTGACTGGCTTGTTTTCGGTACGTTTAATTGCTATTCGAAAATAAAACAAACAACTTGTGTTGAGGAGTTTGTAGTAAACTGCGCGCCTCAGTTTTCTAATGGTTAGAGTGTTGGCTCGTAATCCGGAGGTCCTGCGTTTGATTTTCAAGTGGGCACACTAATAAAATTTGGTTAGAATTGAATACAGGCCTAAATAAACCTGATTATCTGATAGATAAGACAAGATTTCGTGCTTCGGCGTGGATCCTGGCTATTGCTTCTTCTGGCAGCAGTCGTTACAGAAGTCATGTCAGACTCCTACGGAGGCTTAAATTCTAACATCAGTTTCTGCAGCCCACACGTTATGGAGAAGCGGACTACGTCTCAAATGTAAGACCTTTCGATGTACAGACAACAGCTCATCAACCTACCACAAATTTGGATTGTTGAAATAATTTGTATTGTGTAAAAGTTAATTACAAAGTTTTTTTTTCTTAGTCGATCTCGTACGAGTACTAATGTAAAAGTGTTGTATGAACCTGCACAGGCATTTCTTTTAAACTTGTTTTTTCTTCTCAAATTGTTTATGTACGTAAAATAATATGTTGATTTGATTTGTTGTTATTCAATAAATAAATAATTAAAAATTATTAATTAATTAACAGATAATGAATTGCCAGTCACAAAATTCCTTATTTCGACCAATTTCATAAGATGGATTAAACCAATCGATCTAAGACTATGAGCGAGTCAATACAAGGCAAGGCGTCATTGAACTCGATAACTGCTAGCAGCTGATCGCGCGCACACGAGTGAGCGCTATACAGCGAGCGCGCATGCACATTTGAAAGACGGCGTAGTTGTGTGCGTGCGCACGATTCATTGCCGGCTGTGCCCTTTAAAGGCCTTTTATGAAAGAAGTACTGAAAACTTAAATCATGTTTCTTTGGAAAAAAGTTTAGTTTTATCAAACAGAAGTCAATTTTGTAAAAATCTATGAAAATTTTTTTTAACTTTGACTGTCAATAACTCGGTAACCCATCATTTCCCAGGCATAGTGTAAAAGAGAAAAATGATCGTAATAATACGTAGAATATGTGGTATTCGGCTTCGTTAAGCCTTTTTTTACACCCGATATAATTATCATCTTTCATCATCATTCGCCTGCCCTGTGCCCAGGTCATCTTGTGTCGGCGCAGTATCTCTTTCTCTTCCATGCAATCCGATCACTCGTCATCGAGTCATTCACTCCCTTCTCAGTCATATCGCTCCTGACACACTCTTCTTAAGATTAATTTTTTTAAGAGACCTGATTATTTTATTCCTATACACCAACTAAAAAAAATATTACAATTCACTCACGTTATAGCTGACCAAAATGGCATGTCGCAAAATGCAATATCAAAATGTCTTTATTTATAAGCAATTTTTATTAATTTATACATTGTTGTAAAGTCAACAAGGTAAATTATTTTCTATTTCAACCGAATTATTTTTAAACCACGATAATTTTTCCTTTTACCACTTACCCTCTCTAAAGATATTCTCTTTAAACCCAAACCCTTCCTCGTTCCATTTTTAAACAGCAAATTTTAATTGGCCCACATTTTTGGGAATCTCTTCAAATATTGAGAGGGTGTCTAGAGTGTACCAAGCGGAACACGCCTCTCCCTAACACAATAAGACGTTCAAAAAGGCTTTTAGCGGAAGTGGGGGGGGGTGATATTAATTAAATTTTAATCAACGATGTGGATTATGACGACGAGTATGAGTGACGGCTCTTTATATTATAGTGCTAGTGGAATGTGAGTTGAGGCTTTTTACACAGGTCGACATATAATTTGACGATCTGGTGTAGTGGTTCGCCGCAGTTCTACAAAGCAAGAGGTTGCGGGTTCGAATCCCGCAAGGGATAAATGTTTATGTGATGAGTACGAGCATTTGTACCTATGTCTAATTTGTATTTAAGTATAAGTATTTATCCGTCAGTAAAACTCAAGGTCGCACAGCGTGCTATGGAAAGGGCTATGCTCGGTGTTTCCTTGCGAGATCGATTCAGAAATGAGGAGATCAGATTACGAACAAAAATCGCTGACACAGCTCAACGTATTAGCAAACTCAAGTGGCAGTGGGCGGGGCACATAGCACATAGAACTGACGGTCGATGAGGCAGAAAGGTTCTAGAATGGAGGCCACGTACCGGCAAGCGCAGCGTAGGACGTCCACCCACAAAGTGGACAGACGACCTGGTAAAGGTTGCAGAAAGACGCTGGATGCAGGCTGCTTTCAACTGACCAATCTGAAAGTTATAGGCCTATGTTCAGCAGTCGACGTCCTATGGCTGAAATGATGATGATGATGTTTATCCGTTATCTAGTCGCCATAGTACAAGCTTTGCTTAGTTTAGAGCTAGCTAATTGGTGTGATTGTGAAAAAAAAGTAAATGTACCTAAAAGCAACGCTTGTCATTTGACCTGTTAAATCCTCGGACAACGGACCATTTGATTTTAATGTGTAAATTCCTTGTGATATCTACTTTCCTTTACTAGCCTTAGTGTGGTATATGACATTATGATGTATGATGTATATGATCACATACCACTAACCACTGTGTATATGTACAGAGCCATAGGAGGTCCACTGCTGAACAAAGGCCTCCCCCAATGATTGTTTGAGACGGGGGGGATTGCCAATACTTGCCTCGCTTGGCAGGCGGGTTTGCGAGCGCAGTTTTTTTATAAGATTTCGCACGAAGACGCTGCTGCCCGTCATGTGCTACAGGAATTAGTCGACTCTTACGACACGCCTGTGGGCGGTGAGGAAGTGTATTCTTTACGGCCGTCCCCAGACAGCACTGTATACATAGATTCCGTAAAATAATATATAAAAATACATTTAACAATCAAATCAACGATCTTGTACTATGGCGACTAGATAACGGATAATATAAACATTCATAACTTAGGTACAAATTCTCGTGCTTATCCCACAAACACCTGCTCCTTGCGGGATTCGAACCCGCAAGCTTGGCTTTATAGTCCAAAGTGCGAACCACTACACCAGCCTGTCGTAAGACTAGAGCTGTGTGCACGGATTAGAACTCACGGCATGTTAGGTTAAACTCTGACCGCTAACATTTACTTGTATTTTTTCTTCTTAATACTAATTCCGCGTTTGACTTTAATCATACCCAATAACAAGGGCTAAAAGTACGTTTACTCAGTGAATACCTATTGACTCATCTCTTGAAGACACTAAGTATTGAACTTGGGCACAAAGACGCAATGGCTGGCGGAAGAGTTTCAAAAGATAAAATGTTTTATGTAACATTTTGTTTTCTTTACATTTTTATTCGTGTTTCGTCTTCATGTAAATATTTAATGTATTGTAGAGTAAATAAACGATTTACATTATAAACTCACCTCAGTTTAAATTCTCTCTCATAAATTTTGTGAAATCGTCTTGATAATCGAACCATGTAAACGGCTTTACAAGTTTCATTTCGTACGACAAGCGGTTATTATGAAACAATTAACTAAGACAAATAGGAGATACGCAAGATTTGTGTATATAAAGTCTAAATCTGGGATTAACTTGGAGATTTCGGGGCCTTGTGTCTTTGAATTATTTACTTAACAAGTAGAATACATACAGAAAGTTAGTTTAAGTAAAATCTTTCTTTGGTACCATTTTAGAACCATAATCCAATGTATTAATTTTTTAATAGGATAAAATTGTAAAAGGTTACATTTTAAGTACTTAAATACAACATAAACCCTTGACTCTCTACTTTCCAGTTAACGCCATCATATTTATGTATGTATGTATTTTATCTTTGTAGTCTATGTATTATATTATTTAGTTTATAATATTTGACATAGATACTGTGTGTAGTTTATGCTGTGATTATATAATAATGTTCATTTTTGTAACATCATATGCACCGCCCAGAAAACATTTCTGTTTAGCCTAATGGTCGACTGGTAGAGAATGCCATATGGCATTAAGTCCACCTTTTGTACGATTTTATTTTGTGCAATAAAGTTTAAATAAATAAACATATATACAACTTTTCCTATGGGACTAGCATCGAAATCGCAAAAAAAACGCTTTATCATACTAAAACGTGACCAGCTGGCATCAGTTTTTATGGAAACGTCAATTTGATGATGGTCCCATAGAAAACTTTGTTGTATTTTAGCCGTAGAATAACCCCTTAAAGTTCTATTGCTCCTTTTTCTTACACCTTATATAGTATTACACCTTATATTATCTTATCCCTACTTAATGTCATTAATGCGAAAGTAACTTTGCCTGCCTGTCTGTTACGTTTTCACGCCTAAGCCGCTGAACGAATTTTGATGATTTTTGTAAAGCGATAGATTGTACCTTGGAAAAGGATAAAGATTACTTTATGTCGCGAAAACTAAACCGATTTTAATGAAATTTAGTACGAAAAAAGGGTGAACCCTGGGGAAGGAGATAGGCTACTATTTTTAACCCACCTTCTAAAGGAGTAAAATAGAGGGTGACTTGCCGTATTCCACGTGGGTAACGGCGCGGGCACAGCTAGTCAATTTATACATATTCCTACATATTATAGCCGTTTACAACATTGTAGAATGTTGTTGCATTTCAATGAAATTAAATTAAATGAAAACGAAATCTAAATCGTTTCAGCAACAGAATGGTTAATTATAAATCAAGTTTAGTGCAAATCTGTTCAGTTATAAGTGATTTAATAATAAACACAATATAGAACGTATTGATCCCCAATTCCACTAGTCACTAATCAAATTAGCAGCGTGAGGTTAGTCGGTTTATTATATTAGGCATAGATCTCACGCTTCGCTTATCACAGCATTGATTAATGCAATCGCAATCAAGTGTGTTTGACACATAAGCCGTGAGCTGTGAAACTATTTCCGGTAGGAATGCAGTGGCATCTGGTAGTTTATTGATGTAGTTATGACGCAATTACATGGTATATTATGTTAAGGCGAAGGGCAAAGCAAGTAGCCTTGAGCATTTAGCGTCAACTTGTGCGACATCTATTCCTTGATATGCTTCGCGCAGACTAAACATCCAGTGGCGATCGAGCGGGCATGCAACGTCGCCTTTTCGTGGCACACAAAAACGCCGGATTATTATCAAATAATCCGCTCATGGAAAAGTAGGCGCAAAAAGTGGAATCTATTCATCATCATCATCATCATCCTTTCAGCCATAGGACGTCCACTGCTGAACATAGGCCTCCCCCATAGACTTCCAGATTGGCCGGTTGGAAGCGGCCTGCATCCAGCGTCTTCCTGCGACCCTTACCATGTCGTCTGACCACCTTGTGAGTGGACGTCATCCTTAATTTGTTGATTAATTGAAAAAAAATCACAAAAGGCACGAATGCTATAAATAACTAAGCCAAGTTTGAAACCGCGCGAAATAAAATCGCAGTACTTTGAAATATTTTTTAGTGTTTATAAGAATTAATAAATAGTATTTAGGTACTACGAGCAAAACTTCAACATACTAGTGTAATGATATTATATTAATTACCACATTTCATATCCAGTATTAGCGCTAGAAAACTTTCACAAAACACCTCTTTTACGTGTATTCTCCTTACCCGTCGCCTTAAGAGAATAAAAGTAAGATTACAAATGTATTAAGTATTGAACAACATCACATATATTGCTCTGATCCTATGGTAAGTAGCCAAAGCACTTGTGTTACAAATATCAGAAACAACGACGTTACCACAACACCCAGACCCGAGAAAATATAGAAAAGTATTTTTTTCTACATTGACCGACCGAGAATCGAACCCGGGACCACAGATATAGCGACACCAACAAGTCCGGTATGTTCTCCTCTCGGCTACGGAGGTCGTCTATACCATCAATAAATGTAATCATCTATTGAATATAGATGTTTTTTTGCGATTTTAATGTTGATCCTACGAAGAAAAATTATATTTGAGCAATATGATCAACTCTAAAAATGAATTTGAAAAATATTTACGATTACTTGATTAAATTGCACCGTATGTGCCTGCATGAGGTTTTTGTTGGGGTGGCGTCGGCGTAGGTACGCCAGTGAACTCTGATGAATGACGGCGCATCTTGCGTTTTCTTTTTTTTCGGCAATTTTTAGGTTTTTTTTACTCCAAAAATAGAACGACTGGATTTAATTAAGAATTTAATTAAGATAAATTAGTATTTTCATAATGTTTTATAGACCTTATTTTTAAAATTTGTCACTACCTTGAAATGTAACCCTGTATAAGTGTTAAAACTTTTCTTAGGTAAAGGTACTTCAAGCCTAAAAACCTTATTTTCCCCAAGTAATTCGACTACGCTGTCACTCAATAATCTCGTAGATAAATAAAAATACGACCGGTATAATTAATATGACTGACATAAACTTTAAATCAAAAAAACTTTAAACCTTTTCAATCCCACTGCTGGGCAAAGGTCTCCCCCAGACTCTTCCATCGATCTCTATCTATCGCCAATGACTTCCAATCCCTCGTTAAGTTAACCAAGTCGTCACACCATCTTTTTTTGGGTCTACCTCTTCGGCGACCGCCATCTATAGGTACCCATCGGGTGACGATTTGGGCTCACCTGTCTGGATGCATTCTGCACACGTGTCCTGCCCACTCCCACTTTAGCTTTGCAGTGCACTTTTAAAAACCTAAACTACTTTTTTATTTATTTATTTTTATTTTATTTATTAGGAAAATAGCCAGCATCAACATATATAATAAATACACAACAGATAAGTTCAAATTGATAAGATAAGAGGGTGTTGGAGTGGAGGCCTCGAACTGGACGTAGGAGCGTGAGCAGGCCGCGAGCTAGGTGGACAGATGACCTGGTGAGAGTTGCGGGGAAGAAATAGATACAGAGGGCCCAATATCGTTTGGAATGGCGTGCTATGGAGGATACGTACACTCAGCATTTGGTGGAGACAAGTTAAAGAAGAAGAAGAAGAAGTTAAGATTTGCCAAAAGAGGCGCAATAGGTTTTGATTCTCTTGCGAGTACCCAATATGCGGCATAAACAGCTGAACGTTTGATGCGTTGTTTTAGAAGTTTGGTTCACAGCTCCAAAGGATTGTGTTTGAAAGTGTTTTTTCGCAGTAAGTGAATTAATGTAATTCTTTATAATGAGAAAAAAAGTTCTTAAACCACCAATCAATAGAAGGTTAAAGTAAACTGCTTTATAGATTATAGTAACGCCCAGATCGGTTATTGCACCATTGTATTTGTAGATTTAGACATATATTAAGGCAAAATATTACAAATATAAATATTGGGCAACAACGCATTCGTTGCTCTGATCCTATGATAAGTAGCTTAAGCACTTGTATGCACACAACACCCAGACCTGAGACGATATAGAAAAGATATTTTTGTACATTGACCGACCGGGAATTGAACCCGGAACATCAGAGATAGCGACACCAAGTCCAGAATTCTCGCCTCTCGGCTATGCAGGACGTCAATACTAAGTAAATAAGAATAAAATTCCTAGTTTTCTTTGGTCCGAAAAACAAGTAAAGTAATTGGCGTCGCATTAAGTTAAGTGCTCGTTTTGAAAAGTGCCTGTTAAGGCTTCCCTTAACAGGCACGTATAGCTAACTGCACACTTTGCGTCAAGTGCACATTTTGCAAAGTGCTAATTCTGCGTCAAACACATTAAAAGTTTTATCAGTTAATAATCATCATCATCAGTTCAGCCATAGGACGTCCACTGCTGAACAAAGGCCTCCCCTAATGACTTATCATCGGGGGGATTGCCAATACTTGCCACCCTTGGCAGGCGGCTTCGTGAGCGCAGTTTTTATACGATTTTGCACGAAGACGCTGCTGCCCATCTCGTGCTACAGTCAATAAAAACCAATTTATTTCTGTAAATAGGCCTAAATTAAGCTCTTTTACACGTCCCAATATATTTTTTTACCTTACCACTGCTTCGGGACAATATTGTGGGCTAGTGCCGAGAAGAAGCAGCGCAAGAAACTCGGTCACTATTGTCAGCCTCTTTTTAAATAGTGTGTTTACATTACAAGATAAAATGAACCTGTGCGAGCACGGCAGTATTTAATTCCATACATTTTTATCATTTAAATAGTCATTTACAGTGTAATAACCTTTTTTCATTAAAATCATCTTGACATGCGATTTAAATTCATACATAGGCAGTTCAGCAATGGACTGAGGTAATTTGTTAAAAAAGCGAATACATTTTCCCATAAACGAATTACCCACTTTATGCAGTCTGAAATTTGGAACGGCAAGTTTATCTTTATTCCGGGTATTAATATTATGCATGTCACTCTTTTTAGGAAATAGATGCAGGTTTTTGCGAATATACATGATATTTTCATAAATGAATTGAGAAGCCACTGTTAGTATATTAATTTCCTTGAACAGTTCCTTCAACGAGTATCGGGGTCTGAGGTCGTAAATTGCCCGTACAGCTCTCTTTTGTAGCACAAAAATAGATTCAATATCTGCTGCTGAGCCCCATCATAATATTCCATATGACATTATACTGTGAAAATAGCTAAAGTACACCAATCTTGCCGTTCCAACATCAGTCAATTGTCTTATCTTTCTCACGGCATAAGCAGCTGAACTAAGTCTTCCCGATAGAGTCTCAATATGAGCACCCCATTGCAAACGGGAATCTAAAGTGATTCCTAAAAAGATAGTGGAACTAGATGTATCTAGCAGTTCATCTTTTACAGTTATATGTGTTGGGACCAGTTTTACGTTCGGCATGGTGAATTTAATACATTTTGTTTTATTTGCATTAAGCATACGATTATTGGTAGTGAACCAATGCAATACTTGCGAGAGAGCAGTATTTACATCGTCAAATAAATCTTTACCTCTCTTGATTTTAAAAATCAATGAAGTATCATCCGCAAATAACACTGTCTCGCAGAGGTCCTTTGTAAAAGACGGAAGGTCGTTAATGTAAATTAGAAACAGTAGGGGTCCTAATATTGATACCTGCGGCACACCCATAGTAAGAGGCGACCCAGAAGACTCAGTTCCATTTATACATACTTTTTGTGTTCTGCCTGTGAGATAAGAGTTTACTAAATCTAAGGCATCATTTGAAACACCATAGTGCCTAAGTTTTTTTAGTAAAGTTTGGTGGTCCACACAATCAAAAGCTTTAGAAAGATCACAAAAAACTCCCAAAGCATCCTGCCTACTCTCCCAAGCATCAAACACGTGTTTTAAGAGTGCAACTCCAGCATCAGTAGTATTTCTACCTTTCGTGAAGCCATATTGATTATCATGTAAAAGTTTATTCAGGGCAAAGTGAGATAACAGTTGACTAAAAATTACTTTTTCAAAGACTTTACTAAGTACTGGTAATATTGAAATTGGTCGAAAATTAGAGGGATTATTTTTCTCGCCTGACTTGAATAAAGGAATAATTTTACAAAATTTCATCAAAGTGGGAAACTGTCTATCATCAATACATTTGTTAAAAATATTTGCAAGATAAGGGGCTATCGTATTTATAATTGTATTGATAATGTTGACAGAAATACCCCATAAGTCCTCAGTTTTTTTCATGTTTAATTCTTTAAATGTTTTTATTACTATATCAGGGTTTATATGTCTAAAATTAAATGAAGTTTTACATTCGTCAACACCCGACTTGAGTAGGGACTCGGCTAGTTCAGCAGAAGAAGCTAGTTCCTTAGTTGTTGAGGGAGCTATGTTTGAAAAGAATTCCTCAAAAGTATTTGCGACATCCGCATTTGAACTAACCAGTTTATTCCCAATTTTAAGAGAGTAAGCATTATCATTTGGTTTATGTCTACATGTTTCTTTATTTATGATTTTCCATGTGGCCCTTGCTTTATTATCAGAATTCAAAATAACATTACGAAGATGGTTTGATTTTGCAGTGGCACATACTTTTTTAAATATTTTAGAGTAATTCCTCACATGTTCTATGACCTGTGGGTTTTGAGAGTTTGCTTTTAGACTATACAAGTCATATAATGTCTTTCTACTTTTGTAAATTCCTGGTGTAGCCCATTCATTGAACTTACACTTAAGTCTATTTGCTTTTATCTTTTTTTGTGTAAAAATTTGATCAAATTCATTTTTGATTACGCCAAAAAGATCCTCATATAACAGATCGACGTTATGGTTATTGCTAGGTTTTAATGAGTCTATACCATCACAAATTTTCTCCTTAAATCGGTCTATTCTATTTACGGTTATTGGCCTGCATACAGCATCTACAATTTCTCGGGCATGATGGTGCTCAAAAGACGCCTTTTGTCCACTATGGTCAGATCTTAAATAATTTATAATTGATTTGTCTATTACTTCGCTATTGCAAAAAATATTATCCAAACAAGTAGCTGATGTGGGAGTCACTCTTGTAGGTTCATTAAACAGGTTAATTAAATTAAATGATTTAAAAAAATTCGGAAAACGAATTGAATTTTGTGAATTTACTAATATATCTATGTTAAAATCTCCACATACGACAATTTTCTTATTAGAATTGCATACTTTTTTTAAGGCCTCTTCCATAGTGGATTCAAAAAGCTGGAAATTTGCAGAGGGAGGGCTGTAAACGCTTATTATAATATACTGCTCTAGCTCAGCACACGCTAGTTCAATAGTAGTCGTAGTCAATTAGTCACCTCTTACGACACGTGTCCTGTTGGCGGTGAGAAAGTGTATTCTTTACGGCCGTTCCCACACGGCACGGTTTTATCAGTTAATAATACTAAACATTAACGTCGAAATTATTTACCGTATTTTTGTATCAAAATTCTATACTCAATAAGAGAAGACAAACCCCTGCCATTACGTAGTAATGAATATTAATACTTAATCAGTGGAAGCGAACATACTACCGATCGAGTCACGTGCGTCCTTGTTGAGTAATTATGTTAAATTACACACGAACAGCCAAAATCAATCCATTCTCACATCACAAGCAAGAGAGAAAAGCCAGAGGACTACTGCGCTTCCAATACCTCGGCAAAATAAACATTATTAAAAAGAATATGTTTTTTGACTCATTACATGTATTTACGTTGACGATAAATAAATTCTTCTGTTTGTTTACCATAATTTAGTCACGTAAACAAAAACAGTTTGTAAATAATCACCTAATTCGTGATAATTTTTTTCACAGTACTTTGACGATTTGTCTTCTTTAGTGACCGTGTTCTTTTGTTACTTGATAAGGTAGAGCTACATAAGTTAGGATCTTGGTCTTCAAGCTGTTTGGCGATACAAATAAGCAAGATAATGGTACCAATAATGCAGGCGAGCTCGCGCACAGCCCTACCCCCGGTAGGCCAGATCTTCGCTCGTTGCTACAAGATGCTTGCAGATGAAGTTAGCTTGGATTTTCAGTATTGATTATTACCTCTGTGACGTTCGACGACCGTCTGGTGTAGTGGTTCGCGCTCCGGACTACAAAGCCAGCGGTTGCGAGTTCGAATCCCGCAAGGGGCCAATGTTTGTGTGATAAGCACGAGCAATTGTACCTAAGTCATGGATTTTTATACAAGTATTTAAGTATGTTTATCCGTTACCTAGTCGCCATAGTACAAGTTTTGGGCTGGGTAATTGGTGTGATTGTGGAAACAATTTATTTTATTATTTTATTTACGTCTAGCCGTTTTGGGGGTGATATTGAAACAACCAAACTCTCATTAAGTAGCATTACAGCTCAACGGCAACGACTGCTCGCATCCGGTGACACATCAAGACTGCCACGCGCCACCGTTTATTTCCCCCACTACATTTATTAAATGTCACGTTAAAATGGCACGCTCTTTAATCTCTATGTTTAAAATAGTAAACATTAATGTACCTTATTCTAAGTCATTGAAATAACTGTCAATACAAACAATTGTAAGAAACAAAATCATAAGCCAAGACTGCAAACTGTCGCGCTTTGAAACAATACCGCGTTCTATCGAACTTACGAACGAGTAGGAAATATTTGAATAACTCGCAAGTTGCAAGAACTATGAGGTGGCAACTTTGTGATCTAAAGGAACGTTTGAAGCTAGAAACAATGTAGGAACTTGAAGTTAGTGTCGTATAGTTCCATGTATGTGAAGTGAGAAATAAGGTAGGAATTGTTTCTTAAGTCCGCAAATGTGAATGATGATCCAATGGGGACAAAACAAGGCATGTGTGCGGGTTTACGGTAGGTTAACGTGAATTTTAAAGGATTTTACACACTGCAACAACGTCAGTAATACTTTGCGTTGGAAAAAAAAAGAACAAAAACGTTTTTTATCGTAATTCCGTAGTTTTTTTTTTAGTTTTTATTCGAGTTTCAAAGAATATTGCTCGGAAAATTTACGGCATTTTTCTTGCTAATTACATTTATCAATTCAAATTCAAACCAACAAACTTCAGCTTTATAATATTAGTAGTTAGTTAAAGAAGTAAATATTATGTATTTTTTTATATGCAGTAAAATGTTCTTGACACGTCGCGCTTCATGAAATATGAAAGTGTAAAAATTCAAATGTAATATTTTAAACCGTGGCAGATGTCAAGCGGACGCGGGCGGATATAAGCGAATATCCGCGGTTGGAAGCGTAGTATCATCTCTACTGATACATAAGCTAGGTAGAAACGACAACTCATTTTCGGCCATGAATAGAGAAACAGATTGTAGCACTAAGCGGAATTTATGGCCAAAGCCGAAAAGTCCACTGGCTTATTTTATGTCGACGTCGAAAAGTTCTTTTATGTATTCAGTTTTATCGTACTTTTATTTGTTGGTACAGTAGTTTTATTAACCCTATTGTACATTTTTAACCGACTTCAAATAAGGAGGAGGTTCTCAATTCGTCGGGAGCTTTTTTGTGTATGTTCAGCGATCATTCGTTACCAGGTTAACCGTTTTTAATAGTTCTTTTTTAATATAAATTTGATCAAGTTCTGATGATGGGATCTATAAGAAAATCATCAAACATTGCATGAACTCCATACCACGCCAACTGATTTTTGCATCTATGTTGCCCAATATCTTCGGCATTTGTGAACCAATTTAGATGATTCTTTATTTATTAAATAGCTTATTCTTTAAAGATGGTATTTTAATTTTTTTGGAATTTTTTTACTTCTAAGGTCGGAAAAATAAGGGATGAAATCGGTTTTCAGCAGTTAACTTTTGTTTGCACTCATATGATTCGTTTTGTTGAGGATGTATCATTAAAAATAGATGCAATAAGTAAATTTTATTAAAAAAAGTAAACCGACTTCAAAAAACTTATATCTACTTTTACAGGGAACCCAGTACAATAGAGAAGCAAACATAAATAAATATGTACCATTATCACACAACTTGGTATTGGCATCCTTGTTGCGAGGTACTAAAATTTAATTTTGCCCGTGGCGTCTTCCAGCACACCCAAATCCGAGCCAATTTAGAGGAGTTCGTTTTCTAAATGGACCCGAACCGGATCTCAAACCTGGGACTATTTGCGTTTAATGCAAAGCCTTTACGCCATTTGGGTCGTCAGAACCATGAAATGAAACATACAACGAAATTCATCATCATCATCATTTTAGCCATAGGACGTCCATTGCTAAACATGAGCCTCCCTCAGTGAATTTCAGATAAGCCGGTTGGAAGCAGCCTGCATCCAGAGGCTTCTTGCAACCTTTACCAGGTCGTCTTCTACCTTGTGGATGGACGTGCCAGGCTGCGCTTGTCAGTACGTGGCCTCCATTCTAGAATCTTTCTGCCCCATCGGCCGTCAGTTCTGCGTGCTATGTGCCCCGCCCACTGCCACTTTAGCTTGTAAATGTCCGTTAGGCTATGTCTGGGACTTTTACTGGGGGAAGCCTATTTTCAGCAGTAATGGCCGTCCTATGGCTGAAATGAGGATAATGAATAAAAAAGTAAAACTTTTTCACCAAGCCGTTAGAAGTAAACTGACTGTTATAAGCAAATGGGTCAGGCTATAGCAGTGTCACAATATCAAACTAATACAGAGTGGGGCATACTTGAACACGGTGGGAAATTCAATATTTCACGTTCCACAGTATTGGATTTTTTATATCTGTCCGCACGTTACAAATATGAACGGCGTGGCAGGAGCCTGCTAGAGTTCTGTATAGAAAATATGGACTCGAACATAGTAATTATATTAAATATTTAAATTATTGTCATAGACTATTACTAGAAAATAGACTAAAAAATTTAAAAAAAAGTGGTGAAACTGGCCTGGCCCTAAAAGGTTTATTTAATAACTTTTGTTTGTACTTCGTCACGCCGCCCAATTGTATGTTAAATTTAATGACTCAATACGCAATGCCTGTTATAATTATTGACTGGCACAGATTGATACATTACCATTATTAATAATATACAAATTTATACATGGCATGAAGTCCAGAATTGGTAAGTTTTTATAATTTGTATATTTATTAACATATTCTAGATTTTATGTACATTTTTTTTTACTTTTTTAATATAACTACAATTAGCAATGACTTTTTGATTATTATCATTTTACACAATTAAAACAGTTTTAACAAAACTCTACAATTTTGAAATATTAGGTAAATTTTATGATCAACTACTAAGTCAATATTTCCACTAGGAGACGAATAACTTTCACAATACTAATAAAATAACTATCATAAGAATAAATAAACCACTCGATAAGTTTTAGTCATCACTACGGAACCCTACTTATAGTGAAACCCGATACGCACATATCCGTTTTTCTTCCATTTAGAGCTTTTTGCCGCGATGTAGGAATAACGGAATCGAGCGAGCTTTTTGTTTAGCTTCCATCCTTTTGCAGTTTTGCTTTTAATATTATGAGCTAGTTTCATGTTTTTTGTGGGGCTTATATTGTGGAGTTTATCCAGAAATTGAATTTTTATTTTGATAAGTCGGGAAAAGTCTTTTCGCATTAGTATTTATAATAATAAACTTGTATTAAAATATCTTCGACTGTACTAAACAATAAATAAACTATATTAAGTTTTGATGACATTAAAAAGGTAAAATTTCAAAAAAAGAAACAAATTAATAAAATGTTTTTCCTGATATTTTTTATTTGTTTTTCTGCTGTCAAATAAATGAATATAAGAAAGAAATAAATTCAAAAATTTTACAGCAACGGGATCATCATGTCATGTACTAATACACTACCTGCAAGATCACAAACACTCATCGAACAAAATGGCACATATTAAATACTTAAAAAAAAATTTCTTGAATTTTGATATTAATTGCGAAGACACTTTTTCCCTAACCTGACAGTCACTGACATAGCCCAACGGATTACAAAGCTGAAGTGGCAGACGGCGGAGCACATAGAACTGACGGCCGATGGGGCAGAAAGGTTCTGAAATGGAGGCCACGTACCGGCAAGCGCAGCGTAGGACGTCCACCTACATGGTGGATAGACAACCTGGTAAAGGTTGCAGGAAGCCGCTGGATGCGGACTGCTTCCAACCGGCTAATCTGGAAGTCACTGGGGGATGCTCTATTTCTGAAATAACGCTACGATATAGAATAGGTTGATCTGAGTCTTTGTCCAAGATTAGGTCAGCAATTTTCTTTATTTTTAAATAAAAAAGCAAAGATCAATTCGCACGATAGCACTCAGCCGATATCAATGTACACAAAAGATAACGGATATTTACGTAGATAAACCTTTGATAAACTAATCGTAATGAAGGCAGATCGGTTTATAGCGCGTAATAAACATAATTCTAGACTGAGATTCCTTTTTATAGTAAAAGCATTATTTTAATACGAGTTCGTTTGAAATAACGAAATTTCATTTTAGGTTTATAAAATCGCAAAACAAGGTTACACTTTACTTACCTTTGATTTCCAATATTATATCTTTTATTAGGCCTGATTCGACCAAACACCAGTTAAACCAGTTTAACTATAACTAATTAAATTAACGAATTAAAATCATTTACTTTTTGATAACTTCGTTTACGTTTTTCCAACTTACTTCAGGAATACACTATTCTCAGTTTTTTTTATTGTAAATGATGAACGAAAGGATAACCCTTGTAAAATAAAAGTTATGTAAATTTGTGTTTCTATTTCTATCTTAAGACTGCGTGTTTCAAATCTTAATAGATTTTTTGGAACATTGACACAACATATTGCAATCGTGCGGTGTACGGACCGACCATTACTCCGCTCCGGACAAAGGGTCGCGGGTTTAAATCTTGCTAGGGGCAATTGTATGATTAAATTGTCATTTATTCAGTAATAGGCCCTATTCTATGAACTTATAACATCTAACGACAACTGTCTGGTGTAGTGGTTCGCTCCGGACTACAAAGCCAGCGGTTACCGGTTCGAGTCTCGCAAGGGGCAAATGTTTATGTGATGAGCATGAGCATTTGTACCTTAGTCATGGATGCTTATAAATGTATTTATGTATGTTTATCCGTTATCTAGTCGCCATAGTAAAAGCTTTGCTTAGTTTGGGGCTAGATAATTGGTGTGATTGTGAAAACAATTTATTTATTTACAGACGTCCCAAAATATAGCTTCGACCTACCTTCTGTAATGTAAATATCGGCTGGTGATGCTGTTGATGGTCCTTTTTACAGGGAATACAGTTACAAGACATGCGTAAGTGCAAGCTAGGCTGGTTACAAAGTCCATGCACACTCTTAACTTTAAATTATCGTCTACTTTATAATAAAAAAATTTCATAGGGATTTTGTAATGTGGATTTTGTGGGAATGTCATAAAATGTATTTAAGAATGTCTATTCATCATTAGTCGCCATAGTTCAAACTCTACTTAGTTTGGGGCAGTCAATGGCGACTGTTGGAAGTATTTTTTTATTTCCATTTTATTTACTGTCGAAACTGGTCTAAATAAAATATATTAATGGTTCTAAAAGAGACACGGTATCGTATCAGCTAATAGATGCCAGTATCGATTACCATTGTAATCGAATAAACGACACGACATAGACAGTGAGTTATATTGTCTGTTGATAACGATCGACATTATTTATTTAATAAGAGCTAACATTATCTATGGTAGAGGTACAATATACAAATGTCTCTTCATAGTAGTGATATTACCTACAGTCGTCAGGTTATTGTAATATAAGTCACCAAGCTATTTTAGGGTATAGTGTAGTGGGAAGTATAAATAATCACATTAACCAATATTTTATCAGCCAAACTGTATAGCATTTTATCAGCTGTAGTTCTCTTCTACGATTACAAATTAGGGCCATTGCCTAAACGCACCACTAGGCTAACTTTTTACTTTTATTTAACACTTTTTTTTAGTCTGGGCATCTACGGAAGATCAGCGTCTCGTAGCATTACTAATATGCTATGACATATTATGCTGAGTAGATACCGATTCAGTATCATGTATCGAAACCACACTGTAATTTATTAGTATATCATTTCCTGTAAATTGTATTGTATACATGGTTCTGAATAAATGTTCTTCTAGGTATTGTATTCTATTCTAATTAGGTCGAATAACTATATGCGATCAGCTCAAGACGAAACAGACGGATTTTCATTTTATTTAAGACATGTATTTCTTTTCGATATTCTTTCAACCCAGCACACACTAATAACCTCGCCTCCAAACGGCTCCAATACACTACGTGTGGTTTGGCTCAGGTCCAAGTACTCAGCAGCAAGGTCGATAAGTGTACAGTTTGGAAGATGGAGCACTTGAAACCTGCGGTGGAACCAGGGTAACATTACTTTGTAGGATAAGAAGTAGGGATAAGTGACGTATTAAACCTGTCACGAACAAAAGAATAGAACCATCTTGTTGAGTGTCGTCGGCAATTTTTTGTGATTATCAATGACACTGTACTTGGCGTCGCTATTGAGGTCCCGAGTTCGATTCTTGGTAGTCAGTGTAGAAAACTAACTTTTCTATGTTGGGTCGGGTCTGGGTGTTGTGGACCGCTGTTTTTTCTGATTTCTATAACACGAGTGCTTTAGCTACTTACTTGAGGATTCTAATATGTTATGTTGTCTAATAGTTATTTATTTATATACCCTCATTGTCGTATTACAGTCAGTGCTCTGTCAAATATATTACTAGAAATTAAATGTCTGTCTCGATTTAAGCCTTACTTATTTATACTCTATTAATAATATTTTATAGACTAGGTTTAAACGAGGACTAAAGAACAGCTAAATAGTATAAAACATAATGGTTTGGATGGATGGACATTTGTTACTAAATCACGCCAAAACGGCTGAACGGATCTAGATGATATTTGACACAGAAATAGGTTATAGCTTAAAATAGCAGAACGGTTACTTTTTATTCCAGAAAAATGTACGGTTCCCGTGGAATAGTTTCTTTTTAATTGGCATCGGATGTCAACGATACGAAGTTTTAGTTATCGACACGACAATTAAATTATATGTTAGTGAAGCTGAGAGGGAGGCCTATGTTCAGTAGTGGACGTCTTATGGCTGAAATGATGATGATGATGATGAAGCTGACTTCCAAGAATTGAGTAGTTCGTTGGGTAAAAAAAAAAAACATATATTATTTAGTCCGTCAGTTGGATTATCAAAAAATATTGGACACGTACATGGGGCACACTAAAATTTTGCACTTCTAGCTAATCGGAACTATTTGAATTTCGAATGTTATATTTTTTAAACGTTGCAACCTTCTTAGTAATAAAAAAAAAACAATTGGCAATTGGCAAAACAAAAATGATTTGTCAATTGTTTTTTATCACACATCAAAGTTCTACGTACGCAACGAAAAAGGAATTAAGTCGAAAACATTTTAGAGCGATGATTTTTTAAGATTTTAAAAGTTTTCTCTCTCCGCAAGACTGTGCCGCTCGTTTTCAAAATGCTTTTGGGAGAGAAGCACCTTGTTTGAGCACCGTGAGGCGATGGTTTGCTGGATTTGAGAGAAGTCGAGTTTCTTTACATGACGAATTTCGTGAAGGGCTGCTGTCAACTAAAATAATGTGGCTACTGTTAAGCGGCAAATTGAAGAAAACTCGCGGATTACCTTTGAGACAATTCGAAGACTATTGGGGATTAGTATGAGCCAAATTCAGAAAATTTTACACGAAGAATTGAAAGTTCGGAAACTTTGCTGTCGTTAGATCCCTCATGAACTGACAGCGGAGCAGAAGCGGGCTCGCGTGGAATGGTGCTCACAGATGCTACTGAAGTACGACCACGGACATTCTAATGCTGTTTATGACATTTTCACAGGAGACGAAACGTGGATTTATTGTTTTGAACCCGAAAAAAAAACAGCAATCTTGTGAATGGGTGTTTGAAAATGAGAACAGCCCAACAAAAGTGAGGCAGGCGAGAAACGTTGGTAAAAAAAATATCGCGTTTTTTTTTCCTAGTGTTTTTTCCTAAAAGTGTCGCACGGCGTGATATCACGGGGAATTTTAACGGGCATCTTCATCATGTTTTGTTTAACTGTCGAAAGAAATGTGTACAATATTTTCTGTTAATCCAACTGACGAACGAATTAAATTTTCTTAAGAAAACATGTCCATTGTTTACTCTATTTCACTGTATGACATCCTTCCCTCTGATAACCCCCGTCCTATCAATTTCCCATATTTACTAACTCTTTCTTGTAGCAGTAAATATATCTGTAAATATTGTTCTACCTTTAATATTAAATTGTAATTAACTTTCTTACCGCCTACTACCACTGTTGTCAATTATTGATGTTTTTTTAAGGTGCTGAAAACGATAAAATAAATAATAAAATAATAATAAAAACATTTATTTCAGGCCCAGAAGCCCATATAATGTTAGTAGCAATTGGAATCTTAAAAACTATTGTTAGAAAAATTACAAAAATTCAATTCACACAATCTTATTTTAAATTATGGATTGTCATGAGGGGTGATTCCCATCTGTCAACAAATACTCTGAGGATAGTGTTGGTGCCGCCTCGTAAGCGAGTCAACGCTGACGCGTACCGCTTTCTCATGATGGCGGCAAAGCCGTCAATTCGCGCTTCCGCGAACATGCCGGACGCACTACACCGCCAAGGCAACCCCGACGCGACGATAAAACGCTCACGAATATTGGACATAGCTCCCTATTTTACTTTATAACACCAGCCTATCTTCTACGTGTCTCCCACAAATACTTGACATTGGCAGAGTTACTGCTCTACAAAGAGAGCGGGATTGGTCCATAATAGGCTATTGTTTTCGAAGTAAGTTTTAAGCAATGCTACTAAAACAGTGTTAAAACGACCCTGTGTCTACAAAGTCAAGGCATTGTCGACCTCCGTAGCCAAGAAGCGAGCATACCAGACTTGGTGTCGCTATCTCTGAGGTCCCGAGTTCGATTCCCGGTTGATCAATTTGATAGCGTCGTGATAAGTCCGTGGCTGTCACGACAAATGCTGAGGCACCTTTTCGACACATCTGATTTATATTGTTTTGTGTATTTATTTTTTTCTCTTGTGTGTCGAATAAACGTTTCATTCTTCTTTCTTTCTTTCAATTTAGAAAAATAACTTTTATATATTGTCTTGGGTCTGGGTGTTGTGGTACCGTCGTTGTTTCTGATTTCTGTAACACACGTGCTTAAGCTATTTAGTATAGGATCAGAGCAATGTATGTTATGTTCTCCAATATATTTGATTTTTTATTTTTCTTTATTGTCTCACAGAAGGTACACCAGGCAAATACAACAACACGTATAAAGTTTTCGATTCCGAAGATTTCAATTCACAAGGACACATGGCTACGTTACGCAGGATATTGGCAAATCTTGCGCTTCGGTATTACGCCCAAACTCAATCTCCCAAAATCCGATCATGTTTATCGAATACGTAAGGCAACTTACCTAACTGATGTGTGTATTGTGTGTATTTGAAAGTTGTTCTGCTAAATAGATTCAGTATATCCAGTTTCTGTTTACACATGAACATTTTTGTTAAATTATCTACTATAATTAAAACTCGCTCTCTACAGGGTTACATTGCAAAGGGGTGCCAAATATAAAATCTAGGGAACAGTATAAAGAAGCGACTTAATCGTTATTATTTTTAATAATCGTAAATTATGAAAAAAAAAAACTTTAAAATATCTGAAGATGAAGTTAATAGGGAGACCACGAAAGCCGCGCGGTCATTCATCAGAGGCGTAGGAACAGCGAGCCAATAAGGACCTTACGTAGTGCACATACGGTGTGATTTTTTTAATAAATCAGTTAAATTAATCACGCGTATGATTATTAACAGCGGACAGGAATAATTATATGTAAAAAAAATTTTTTTTTTATTTGCATAGTTCGATTAAGTTACTGATTCTGAGCCACTCCTAAAGATTTGGCACCCCTTTGCAATGTAATCCTGTATATATCAACTAACTGTAATTTTTTCCAGGCTTTGTGACCAACTAGCTGTTACCTGCGACTTTGTTTGCGTGGTCTTCGCATAACCATAGTTAATGTAAACTAAAAACCACACGAACAAATGCGCGGGCAACTGCTAGTGTAAGAAGCGCCATCTATAATGACAGTTACCTTTTGAATCTTCTGAAACCGTACGTTTTTTGGGATAAGTAACCTATCTGATATTCCAGGCTGATATCTACTTCTGTGCCATATTACATCTATTTGGGTTCTAGACTGGAGGCCTCGTACCGGCTAGCGCAGCGTAGGACTTCCACCCACAAGGTGGACAGACGACTTGGTCACGGTTACATGAGCCGCAGGATACAGGCCGCTTCGAGCCGGCCGGCAACGACCAATCTGTAAGTCACTGGGCCTATGTTCAGTGCATGCTATACATAGAAATATATACTAAATAGGCTTTAATGATCTCTGACATATTGTAACATCAGCATTTTGTACACACCCTATTTAATGTCAAATAAAGTATTTTGTATTTTGTATTTTTGTGGATGTCCTACGACTGAAATGATGATGATGGTACAAATAAATTAAAAGATCTTGGTAAGCCCCTAGTTCATTCTTACGAGGTATCTTAACGTTAACTGCGATAATAAATTCCCACTCTGAACTATACATATATTTCGACCTACCCCTATCATACACCACGTAATTAACCCTCATTAGCCCTCTTGTGAGGATCCGATCGAAGCGATCGGGGTCAATTGAGCAGTGTGACAGAAAGGATTGAGCGCCTTTGATCAGTGTTTATTAATAATTTGCGGGGTTAATATTGGATTATTGGGGACAACAAATTTTGATGGATTCCAAATAGGTTTTAGGAGTTGGTGAACTAATGGAACTATAATGAAGGATACAAATAAATAAATTAATATGCGTAGACAACACACCAATCGACAGTCCTCGAGACTAAGGAATAAACTTCCTTATATTGTCGGGACTCGGCGTCACTATCTCTAAGGTCCGGGGTTCGATTCCCGGTCGGTCAATGTAAAAAAATAACTTTTTTATATTGTCTCGGGTCTGGGTGTTGTGGTACCTATCTTTATTTCTGATTTCTGTAACACAAGTACTTCGGCTACTTATCAAAGCAGTTAATGTATGGATGTTGTCCAATACTTATAAGTAAGTAATAAACTACCTTGTATTACAAGGTACCAGGAGATTAAGTATCGAGATGTGGTTTTTGAGATTTCGAAAATGGTCCTATTCCTACAGGAATGGTAGCTGTATTTAAGCAATAAAATCATCTCCTAGCTTGATGACGTTAACTAAAATGTTAACTTAGTTAACCGATTGCAAAATTACTTTTTGGAAAAATAGCACCATAATTTCGATTTCGGAAAATAAAAATGGCTGTATGGTATAGCCATTCAGCAAGGAAATACTACAAACATTCTCGCCTCCATGCCTCATGGACACACTTTTATTTTTGAGTAGGTAGATTTTAGTTTATGTTAGTTTATTTTTATGTTGTTAGTTACTAATAAATAAATACTGGACAACATCACACACATTGCTCTGATCCTATGGTAAGTAGCCAAAGCACTTATGTGCCACTGTCCCAATTGGGCCGGAATCCAATAAAACAGACAAGTGGTTTCTGGACGCAACGAGCCCTAGTAAACAATTTACCCACGTTATTATTATCCGTCCGGTAATGATTCCGGATTGTGTGGAATCTAATCCGGGAGCGCAGCAGGGGGGTTGGAGTGTAGGGCTGCCATGAAAGGTCTAAATAAAAGATAAGTAAATTTTATTAAAAAAAATAAAACCGACTTCAAAACACTAAAATGCTAAAAATAATCCTAACACTTAAGTACCTAATCAGTTACTTTTGGAGTCGGTGCCAGCCGATGAAAGATTCAATGTTTTTGTTTGCACCGACTCCAAAAGTAACTGATTAGGTACTTAAGTGTTAGGATTATTTTTAGCATTTTAGTGTTTTGAAGTTGGTTTTATTTTTTTTAATAAAATTTACTTATTTCATCTATTTTTAGCGATAAATCCTAATCTAACTGCTGAACACCGATTTCATCCCCTATTTTCCTACCCTTAGGGGTGATTTTTATTTTTCAAACTTTCATCATAGCATCTTTGAAGTATAAGCTATTTAATAAATCAAAAATCATCAAAATCGGCTCATATTTGTCGAAGATAGGTAACAAGATCTACAACCAAAATATTATCTGGGTATATATTTGTTGATTTTCTCAAAAAGTTCTAAATCAATTTCGATAAAATTTATGTGGGACCACCTCTAAAGTATGATCTACCAAACAAAAAAAGAATCATTTAAATCGATTCATAATTGGCGGAGTAATCGCGTAACATACATACAAAAAAAAAAACAGTCGAATTGAGAAACTCCTCCTTTTTTGAAGTCGGTTGAAAAGCGGTCTCATGTGTCCGCGGCGAGTTAAATTTGTGGAGCTCGAAAGAATAA
This sequence comes from Anania hortulata, assembly GCA_963576865.1. Classification (NCBI taxonomy): domain Eukaryota; kingdom Metazoa; phylum Arthropoda; class Insecta; order Lepidoptera; family Crambidae; genus Anania; species Anania hortulata. The sequence continues at coordinate 268,004 of OY756412.1, read as the reverse complement.
CCCTAAGGCGCCGATATTTTTTTACGTGTAAAAAAAGGTCCATAAGACTAAGACTAAAGGGCCTATATTCTGAATAAATAACTATTATGATTTAAATACTATTTCTACAAAAATCACGATGCACAAGTGATAAAGGCCGTTAGTTTGCTATTTTTTTTTCAAAAATATTTGTGTAAAAAAATGTACTGTTAGAATAAAAAGGATTTTGTGGTATATTCTTATTTTATTTATTTTATTAGGACAACCAACAAGACAAGCACAATTACAAGCAAATTGGTAGACATGCAAATATTGGCTATAGACAACGTGCCGTCTTAATAACAGGGTGCCACGGCATGCTATAATGGGCTACATCATTTTTTAGTTACATAAGTAACCTTAATTATATTGTTGCTATATTAGCTATTACTATTTTAGTGCAAACAAACAATTAACCATACTTGAATAATTCTCATTTTCAACCGACTTCAAAAAAGGAGGAGGTTCTCAATTCGTCGGTATCTTTTTTTTTTTTTTTTTTTTTATGTATGTTCAGCGATCATTCGTTACTGCGTTGACCGATTTCGATAATTATTTTTTTGTTTGAAAGGTAATACTTTCAGAATGGTCCCATATAAATTTGGTTAAATTCTGATGATAGGATCTATAAGAAAATCATCATACATTGCATAAACTCCGTACCACGCCAACTGATTTTAGTATCTATCTTACCTATATCTCTGCCAAATGTGGACCGATTTTGATGATTCTTTTTTTAATGAATAGCTTATACTCCAAAGATACTACAATAAAAAATTTTGGAAAAAATTTCACCCCTAAGGGTGGAAAAATAGGAAATGAAATCGGTGTTCAGCAGTTAAATTATGTTTGCACTCGTAAGATTTGTTTTGATTAGGATTTATCACTAAAATGGATGAAATAAGTTAATTTTATAAAAAAAATTAAAACCGACTTCAAAAAACTAAAACGCTAAAAATAATCTTAACACTTAAGTACCTAATCAGTTACTTTTGGAGTCGGTGCCAGTCAATGAGAGACCAATGTTTTCGTTTGCACCGACTCCAAAAGTAAGTGTTAAGATTATTTTTAGCGTTTTAGTTTTTTGAAGTCGGTTTTTATTTTTTTTATAAAATTATAGAGAGTTACATCAAATCAATAACTTTTTTAATTACTTTAAAATTATAAAAATCGATAACCTACAACTCAACAAAATTAGACATTGGCTAAACAGATACAAATAAGGATAACATATAAGATAAGAGTATTATAATGATTAATTACAACAACAATATAAAATTATAATTTTTTATCTATTTTATTTTAAATAAATTATCTCGTTAAAAAGGATTGTGTACAAAATTGGACAAGCAAAGAAAAGCGGACTATTCATTCTCAAAGCAAACCGACGGGTAAAATTATCGCAGGATTCAATGAAGATCTCACAAACACTAAAATATTTAACGTCAATCTATCAAAGATATCTATAACTATTTAAAAAAATTAACACTTGGTTCTAAAAAAAAACAAAGCGCACCTCAATGTTTCGTAACACTTCAGATTCCGGGTCGCAATCGACGGCGCGGCGTAAACTATTTAAAACTTTACTTCCGTTCCAAAAAAACTTTGGATTTCGTCGATAACCCGTGTGATATACGAGTGAAACGATTCGCTCCACTGAGCACGCTTGTAATAATTTAGATACGCGATCTGATACGAACCACAAGACACGCAGGATTTCACCCCTAAGGCATTCCAAGCTAGACTCGACTAAATCAGGATTCATAGAGCGTAACATATATGACTACTAGTTTCTGCCCGCGACTTCGATTGCTTCACAATTTAGCCAAAGAGGAATGACTAATAGTTCTACGAAAATACAAAAACGAGAAAAATCCTTGATAGAGTGTTAGTTTGGAGAAATAAAAAAAACGCATTGATCGTTATGGAAAAGTTATTTGTATTAATGAAAACATTGGCCTCCTTAAATGTGGCAAGTGTTTGAACACTTTATGTGTGGCAATTTCAGCCTATTTCGTTCAGCCGTTTTCAATATCGTATGGCATTTAGCTGCTCGTACCCTAATTTAAATGTATTAAGTAACAACTTAATCTGTTGATTAAGTCTTAATAGCGTTTATGAATGAACTGTTAGATTATCATGTTATATTTTATAATAATTTTTCAAGACGGACGTGGAATATTTTCGGCTGTGAAGTTATTTTGTATTATGTGCCCTCTCGTGTAGATTGAGTGCAAAACAAATATTTTTTTCAACAAATCCTATTTCAAAATGTGGAATTCCTCGTATTGTTTTAGCAAACTGAAACAATTCGAGCACAATATCGTATTCGGCCGCGGTTTCGTCTGTCAGAACGACCCGGAGCGCGTAATTTATTCAGCGCATTGACGTAATCTAATCGCACGGCAACCGCAAGGGTTACGCGGTAGGGTTGTCGAATTAACGTAATTATATAACGATATAAAGTGATATGTGACTCGGAAGTTTGTGAAATCAGCGAAAATGTTTGTTGAAAAGTTTTGGAAAGTAGTCTACGGGTATTTCAATAGAGATATTGGTGTGATATTTTTATTAGCACTCCTGAGTGAAAGAGCATCGAAATTCGACTTATTCCAGATATTAATTTAATAATTAAAATATCATCGTCAGTCGCAAATTCGCCAGTCATCGTCGTAACATGATCTGACTGATCATGTTGATCATGACTGGACATAGCCTTTTCGTAATGCATGCCGCCAAGCCAGATTTTCAGCTTTTCAGGTAAAAAATCCTAATTTAATTAATTTCTAGTGATAGAATTATTTTTATAATTAATTTATCAACGACCAAATATTGCATTATTAATTTACAACAAAAATTATCATAAAAAAGGTTATATTGAGTCAACATCAAAAGATAGACAAGTGCTGTCACGGACTTTTTTTTTGAACTTTTAAAAGAAAACAATTTCGTGATACTTGATTTTTGCGTAACTTTAACCGTTTACGCAGCGCACGCAATAGAAGCTCTCAAAAGGGATATTTTTTTCCGTTTTTGCAACATTTTTCATTGATGCTCCGCTCCTATTGGTCGTAGCGTGATCTTACATAGCTTATTACCTTTCTTGATAAATAAACTATCCAACACGATGTACCGTACCCTTGTAGATCAAGCGGTAAACAAAATATTATAGAGGGTAGACATCAATAAAAAGTTGAATATTAAATCTGAATTCAAAGCTCAGGGTAGTGAGTTCATAAGTTGCAACCGAAAAGATACTCAGTTTGACAATTAATCAAACCACTATCTTGTAGTTGTACGTAGTGTAGCACGTCGGCACGGTGGCAGTGGTAGGGCTAATAGGCGTTGTCCCAACAGCTAGGGCGAAGATAGGGCCAAACGCGCGGGTAGCTCTTCAGTCCGGAAGTTGGACCCCGATACCGGGGTAACACAAGCACTGACTTAAAACAAGTGTTAGGTAGTTAAGTAGCTAAACAACAGTCTCTTAGTTCTAAAGATATATAACAAAATACCTAATGACATTAAAAATAAAAATATAAATATGTTTAAATCAAAATTGTATAAGTGGCTTAAAGATAAGAAAACTTATGACATAAAAAAAATTGACATTCGATTTTAAATAACTAATTATGACATTTTTTTCTGACTTTGCTGTAATTACTTTAACTTTTATTCACATATAATTTCTAATTAATGTTATGAATATTATTGTAAGAAATTTGTTTATTGTTTACTCAATTATTAAAATTTTGCATGCTATTTTTGATAGCGAGACATGAGTGCTCATCTGAACTGTATCATCCTTGTATACCGTGTTTTACGCAAATAAAGTTTCTGATTCTGATTCTGATAGTTATTCTAGTAGGTATTTTTTAGATTCGAATCGGAAGTTATAGTATTAGCATAATTTTTTTTAATATAGGTAAGTACTATTTTTAACCGACTTAAAAAAAAGGAAGAGGTTCTCAATTCGGTTGGATGTTTTTTTTTTAAATGTTTGTTACTTCAGAACTCCGCCATTAATGAACCGATTTAAAAAATTCTTTTTTCAATTGAAAGGGTATACTGCCAGATTTGTCCCATTCAAAATTCAATTCTGATGATTGGATCCATGAGGAATTGAGGGAACTCCTAAAATATTATAGGTATACATATAGCGATTTTAGTATATTTAACAACAAGTCAAGCATTTGCATTCAGAAAGTATCATTTGCTAAGGTGGAACTGATAAAGGAGACCATAGTTGGCCACAATAGTCTTCTACGAGTAAGGTACGCACGCCCCACCTACGCGATAAGATATTTTCATTAAGACAGTTAAGCCTTGTCATAGACGACAAATCAAATTTTAATAAATGATTCTGGTGAGAATGATACCATCAAACTGATCTGATGAAGAAGGCGGAAGGTAAGCACCGGACCTCTGTGATAAAACAATGTATCATAGCCGTGTTTGGACTTATTTTAATCGTCATGAGAAGCAATTTAGCTATAATTACATCACAGATCGCCATTTAGAATGTAAAAAACACTAAAAAACAGACAAAAAAACTTTTTTTTTTTTAATTTAACCGACTTCAAAAACACTAAAAAGCTAAAAATAACTTTTAGAAGTTATTTTTACTTCTAAATAATCATACCAAACAGTTATGATGGGGTCGGTGCCAGCCGTGGAATGTTTGAATGTGGTTGTTTGCACCGACTCCAAAAATAACTGTTTGGTATGATTATTTAGAAGTTATTTTTAGCTTTTTAGTGTTTTTGAAGTCGGTTATTACACAATGGTTTTAATTATACAATATGCGCGCCCAATCCTAATTAACATAACCTTTACAGAAAAGAATCCCAGCTCGCGTTTTTCCTCATAACAAACCTTTCTTATTATCATCCTCTCAACCTGCGCGTAATTATTTTTTCATGGCAGCCCTAGTTGTGACGTCATCAGACACGTAACGTGAGCCCGCTGGGAATAGGGCTGCCACATGAGATATCTTTATTTGGTTAGTCTCTGAAATGGACATGGCTATTGCGAGTTTTGTTGTTACATTGATGATTTGATTGGCGTGATTATGCTATGAAATGCCTCAGACGTAGTGACCCGCTAATGTGCTTTAAAGGCAGTTGGTCTCAGGTTCGAGTCCCAGTGCAGGTCAATGAAAAACCGGTCAAGTGTAAGTCAGACTCGCACACCAAGAATTCCGTACAAACTTGTAGGTCTAAATCGAGACTCGAAGATTTCGACGGCTTACTCAGACTTTATTTTTAAAAAAATTGGTGTACCTGACTACAAATTTACTCTTTTCAGACATTTTCTTTTACTTATTCTATAAGACATTAGGTCTTGGTACACTGGGAGAGGACTCCAACAAAGATCTGGTACAGTTAACGGCAAGTCAATCTACCTAAAAAGTTAAATGTCATTCAACCGATTTTCAACTGTAAGGCCGGCACGTAGAGATCAATATCAATTACGAAAATTTGACGTTTTGTGGTAGGTTGACGTGCCGTTGTCTGTACCTCATAACACAAAGATGTTAATACTTTTATTTCAAGACTATGACAATGGAGTGACGCATATTTATACATTTATACAAATTTATAGCCACTTTGGAGACTGCGTCAAGTCGTATAGTAGATCATACTAGCTACCGAACACACCGGTCGAGAGGCGTCTTGATGATTAAATGAGAAATAAAATCATCGACCATCCTCGCTGTACGCTTCGCGCGAGCGGCTTCCGCCCTAAGAGCTCGACCATGCAGTGGCTACACTTCGAAGTACGACGAAGGATTGAGTTAAGGCGAAGACTAGAGTTGTAAATTGACGGTCATATGCTATAAGCGTCCGTCATTTATGATAAATGCTTGGTCACATTGGACATTTATTGTCACGATGGTCACATATATTTTTTAGTATAAATTAAAAAAAGAAGAATTCCTCTAAAGTAAGTCTTAAATGTTGAGTATTTGACAATAAAAACATACAATAGAACATGTAATTGGATCTGGATTGAACTCAAAAAACAAACTCGCGCGTAACGATACGACGCTTTTTAGCTTGTTCGTGTAGAAAGATAGATTAATTTTAAAAAATTCATTTCGTTATAGATCATCACTACTAAAGCCTGCCTTTCTTATAATAGTGCACTTATTTGTGACCAATTTTTTTTTAATAGTTTATCAATAGAATTGATTGTGACGTTAGTGACAATAAATGTCCAAAATGTCCGGTCACATTGAGAAAATATCCAATTTGCTCGGTCATATTGGTAACACATTTATAACGTGACGGACTCTTTACAACTCTAGCGAAGACACGTGCACGAGTCTGACTTTGAAAGCTTACTTAAAAAAAACTTTAAATGAATTTGCTTCATACGTTTTGATGATGACGACCGTTTGCATGGTGGAGTAATACGCGTTCCGGACTACAAAGCCTGGTTGTGGTTTCGAATCCCGCAAGGGGCAGATGTTTGTGTGATAAGCACGTATTTATTTAACTATGTTTATTGGTTATCTATTCGTCATAGACGTCATAGTACAAGTTTTGCTTAGTTTGGGGCTAGATGATTTATGTGACTGTTGGAAGAATTTATTTATTAAAAACCACAATAAGTATAGCTAATTTTGACATAAAAATTACATTGTTATTTTATCATAACTTAATCACAAACGCAACGTAATCCCTTCTAAAACTTTTCCTAAACAAATAAAAATTTCGGATTGTTCGTCCGTGACAACCCTAAGCCGAGTAAAAACGGGCGTGATAAATGTTTCAGTGGTCGTCTGAATTATTGCGCGACTTCTTGTGTCGACTGTTTTTGTCGCGAACGACGAGTTCGGGCCGCGTACAGTGCGCCGCGCAGGTTCGTCAGCTGAGGATCGTGACCCAGTTATATTTGGCCAAAAATTGTGTCAGTATGAGGGTTTTAAGCGGTTTCATCGAAATCGATTAGACATCTTAGCTACTTAAGCAATACAGTATACCGGAAATATAATTCTACAGTGTTATAAGATAAAAAAATATTAGACAATTATTACACACGTTGCTCTGATCCTAAGATACGTAGCTTAAGCACTTGTGTTATAGAAATCAGAAACAAGGACGCTACCACTACACCCAGACACAAGAATATATAGAAAAGTTCGACCCGACCGGGAATCGAAACCGAAACCTCAGAGATAGCGATGGATGACCCAAAGTCTAGCGTGCTCGCTTCTCGGCTACGGAAGTCGTAATAACGTAGGGTTAGTTCTAATATTTATTCAGATAATTTCAACTGGCTACTCTTTTTAACGGCCGATATAATTATATATTTTATTATAAATAAGCAACAAACTGAGATAAATAAATAAAAGTATTCAGCATCCCAACGTCAGTCTATTATTACCAAACGAAATAAGATGAATAAATGTAAATAAATCAATAAATATTCGATAACATCACATACATTGCTCTGATCCTACGAAAAGTAGCTTAAGCACTTGTGTCACAGAAATCAGGAACAACGACGGTATCACAACACCCAGACCCAAAACAAATATAGAAAAGTTATTTTTCTACATTGACCGACCGGGAATCGAACCCGAAACCTCAGAGATAGACACCAAGTCCGGTATGCTCGCCTCTCGGCTACGGAGGTCGTCAAAACAAAAAAAAAAAAAACGTTCTTAATCCATGAATACCACACATAATATTAAAAACCAATTTAATAAACCAATTTATTTCTGGAAATAACCCTACATTAAGCTCTTTTGCACGTCTCCAATTTTTTTTCTGTATCACTGCTACGGGACAATTTATTGTAGGTTAGCGCCGAGAAAAAGCTTTAAAATGCTTCTTTTCTTGTCTACACAAAAGTTACGTAATATTCAATCTCAGCAGCTCTCTTTAAAATCAACTATTTATGAACTTATAACTATAAAACCTTCTTGCAATCTCTTCGGAGGGCCGGCGTGCAATAATGATGAAGCTTGCATCGCGCTGTGTGAAAACATAATAGGGTATATTTCATCTCATATGCATGTTGAAGTACACTTTCTTTGCACAACACAAGTTCCCCATTTTTAAAATGGAAAAACATTATCCAAATTTTCACCATCATCATTATTTCAGCCATAGGAAGCCCTCTTCTGCTGAACATAGGCCTCCCCCAATGACCTATCATCGGGGGGGATTGCCAATACTTGCCACGGTTGGGGCGGGTTGGCGAGCGCAGTTTTTTTATAAGATTTCGCACGCAGACGCTGCTGCCCGTCTCGTGGTACAGGAATTAGTCGCCTCTTACGGCACGCTTTCTGTTGGCGGTGGAGAAGTGATTGTAATAATCACTTCCCCACCGTTTTTCCTCATATGGCACAAATTTTTGTTTAGGTTTATTAGTCACTATCAAATAATATTTTAATAGTATTAGTCAATATTTAAAAAAGTTTTCATTAAAGTCTAAAATCCAAGTAAAGTCCATTCCAAAACCTTTCTGCCCCATCGGCCGTCAGCGTACTATGTACCACACCCACTGCCACTTCAGCTTGCTAATCCGTTGGGCTACCACTTCTGCTAACTACTAAAAATGCCTTCACAAAACAAGCGGATTGGCGGAACCTGGGCTCCAAAGCAACGGCTTTGAACGCAACCGGGATTGACCGTACAGATGAAGAAGAAGAAGAAGAAGCCTTCACAAAATAATGTGCCTGCAAAACTATGCAGTACTAACTTTTGCACGCGTTTTCGTCTGCGTTGACCTTACCCTGATAAAAAGTATCCTATGTGTAATCCAGGCCTGTCTATCTGTATGCTAAATTTCATCAAAATCTGTTAAGTAGTTTTTTCGTAAAAGAGTAACAAAATTAAATATCCGTTCACACAAACTTCCGCATCTATAATATTAGTAACATATTAAGAGAATGCTGACATAAAACCTTTTGAATTTAATTAGTTCATAGCTTCGGGCGAAACTGCTTCGTAAAATGACGTCATAGTTCAGTTTTGCGTCGCAGCTTGTTAAGTTCCAGCTTGAAAATGGGATCAGCTTGAAAAAAGGCAGCTTCGTCCAAAATATGAGCGCATTCCCGGTTCATCCTGACGTATAGGGCTGAGCGGACATTCTTGTCGAATAATTCCTGGGATTCCGGCGGATTCTAGTTGGGTTTTGCTTTGAATCGTGATATGTGATTTTGTGACACAGATGAAAAGAAAAATTTGCTGTTGTGAAGTTAGAAGGGCAAATATTTTGGGGGGTGGTGAGAGGAACAGGGTGTTAAGGTCCTCAATCCACCATTGAAAAGGGAGGATCCTCCGACCAGACGGGTGTTGTGTCTGGTGGGCAACTGCCCAACGGTTGTTTGTCGAGTTCTTGTATATATGTTTCAATCGCTCCGATAACTTTAATATCGCGATGTAGGATACGTCAGTTTAGTTCGTATGTGGCGAGATAGATGTCGCTACAAATATTATGCCTTTATTTTAAAATAAATTTATTTTTCAATTAAGTAAATTTTCAATGAAAAACTCCACAATACAGGGTTACATTGCAAAGGAATGCGAAATGTTTAGGAGTGGCTCAGAATCAGTAACTTCATCGAACTATGCAAAGGACAAAAACATTTCTTTTTTCACATTTAATTATTCCTATCCGCAGTTAAAATCGTACGCGTGGATAATTTAACTCATTCATTAAAAATATGCACTGTATGTGCACTGCTTGAGGTCCTTGTGGCTCGCCGTACCTACGCCTCTGATGAATGACCGCGCGGCTTTCGTAGTCTCTTTATTGACTTTATTTTCAGATATTTTAGAGTTTTTTTTTTCGTAATATACGATTATTAAAAATGATAACGATTGAGACGCTTCTTTAAATTGTTCCTTAGATCTTATTTTTTAAATTTCTCTTTGCAATGTAACCCTGTCTACTGACAAAAAAATAACACTTTAACAACCAATCAACAAAAACTTACAAACGTTATCAACAAGTTCAACAACATCCATTCACGCATACAACAGCTATATTATCGCGTCGGTGTATCCGTTGTAAATCTTTAGCAAGTTTTATCCTTTAGGCGGGCTAAGGCGCATTCCCTGCGAATAATTTCTGGGATTTTAAATAAGGAATCCGGAGCGTGCGTGGGCGTAGGGCTGGCAACTTGAGAGATTGAGCGAAGAAAAGTTGCTTCGAAAAATTTGGACAGGGCCTGAGGGTTAGCATACTTTCTTTGTTGCTAATAAAATTGCGTGCACGATTTCTATTTATCAATATATGGCAGGGCCTACATACAATGGACAACGCTAGAGAATAGACTTAGAATTGAACGATAAGTACGTACTTACTCGTATTTAGCTGACTTAGTCATGTAAAATAAACTGTGCCGTGTGGGGATGGTAAAGAATTCGCTTCCCCACTGTGAATAGGAAGCTTGTCGTAAAAGGCAACTAATTCCTGTAGCACGAGACGGACAGCAGCGTTTCCGTGCGATATCTTATAAATAACTGCGCTCGCGAACCCGTTCGGCAGTGGACGTCCTACGGCTGAAATGATGATGAAATGTAAACTCACAAAAATCACATCACAAAAATACTAAGAAAAATTCAAAAACTGGACAAAGTTCCGTACTACCTTGTATACCATATTGAAGCAAATAAAGATTTATGATTTATGATTTTATGATTTACGAATATTATTACATATCATAGGCCTGTCCTTTTATATGGCAGCGAAGCGTGGCCACAACTTGAGTAAAACAAGCAGGAGCTGCGTGTCACATAGGTGTATATGCTGCGGTGGATGCTGAGTCGTGCGGAAGGACCGCGTGAGGAACTCGCGAATCCGCGGTAGCCTTCGTGTCCGTGATATTGCAGACAAACTGCAGGAGAGTCGCCTACGCTGGTACGGCCATGTTTTGCGAAAACCGGCAAGCTACGTAGGAAACAAATGTCTGGCCATGCCGCCACAGCCAGGTCCTGGCAAAAGGGGTAGACCCAAGAAATACTGGCTTGACGTCGTGAGGGCTGACATGCGTGCCAATGATCTCACAACTAGAGACCGCGCGAAGTGGAGAAGTAAATCAAGGAAAGCGGACCCTGGGCTCTACAGCAATTGACCGTATTGATGAAGAAGAAGAAGAAGATTTCGGCTAACACAGAATTTTTATACGTCTCAATTATTTAGCCTACTACTGTCGACCTATCAAATCCTCAATAATTCGAAGAAACTGTTATATTTTTGGAAGTTTAAAATCTAAAAAATAAGATATACTTTTAATGTCATAGATGACCAGTTTTGTTTATAAAAAATATTACAACCTAAATATCTTATCATTTTTTTATTTTATAAACTGAATTAAAGAAAAACATACATGTAAGCCCGATTTTATTATGACCCTTACTTCTAAAGACATCATCTTGCTTATATTATTCAATCTCGATCGATTAACAAAACCTATTTCGTAATAATATTGGGCAGAAACCTGCAATTCTCCATAGTATGAGTCCAATTATTGCTACAATGATTGGTATAATTCCCAAAGGAGCTATTGCTGGGAAGAAATCCCGACACACTCTGCGTCCGACCCTGTAATTGAAGAGGGTACCTGGTTAGAAAAAGGTTTCTGCCTTCGCAGGGTACATAGTCGTGTAAATAGAAATGCCTTGGTTTCTTAATGTCACTTGTACTTTTAAGATAATTCTCATAAGTACATTTTCCGTTTTGAAAAATATTTACTCGAAAAGTGTATGACATTTTTACTGGCTATAAATAAAATAATAAATATTGGACAACATCACATACATTGCTCTGATCTTAAAATAAGTTACGTGTTTTAGAAACATTTCTTTTTTAAAAGAATAAAAGAAAAGTTATTTTTCTACATTGACCGACTAGGAATCTTTATACATATAGCTTGATATATTATTCGCTTACCAGTCAATGAAAAAACTATGGCTATTTTGAAAACGTGGTAGGCAACGGATAGAAAATAATACCCGAAAATAGGCTCAGTAGCGTGTATGAATCTGTGTTAGGTGATGTCTTCGGCAAAAATTACTCTCTGGTACCTCGTAGACCGAAGATTTTAATTTCTTGCTACAATACCATGACAGTTGGTGTGTAGACAATATATTTTTAATATACGGACTTACACATACATAAAACACAACGACAAATACGATTTGTGTTTTTATTTTTAAGATGAATGTTTTTGTCAGCCCTGAATTCATGAAGTAGTGCAATAGTAACTCAGCTAAACCTCGCAAGCGTCACGTGCTCAAAGCCGCACAGAAATTCAGTTTTATTATTACGCTACTTGGAGTAGGTACCTACTCTACTACTACCACTCTCTAAACTTAATACAAAGTCAAGATGGCTCAATTCAATTCAATTCAACTCTTTATTGCATAACCATATGTTTAGTTACAGAGGTCTTAGTTTTTAGGTACAGGTGACATGGACCCTGTCGATCATAGCAAATTAAAGTAGGTAGGTATTAATAATTTTTTCGTTTTAAATTTACAATAATAAGGAAATACTTATACTTATGCTTACTCGTCCTATGGCTTTAAGAAAATGAAATGAAATGAAATGAAATGAAGAGACAGCTGAAGCAGCATGACAGACTAAAAATCTGTCTAGCATACTTTTTAAAACAAAACGTAAACCTATCACGACAAGTGGTTTTCTCAATTTTTATTCACTGAGGAGAAAAAGAAAAAGCAACCAATTAAACTTAGGATGTATATATTTTTTAAAACTGCACTCGCCAACCCGCCTCGAGTGGCGAGTATTGGCAATCCCCGATCCGATCCCCGATGATAAGTCATTTGGGGAGGCCATGTTCAACAGTGGACGTCCTATGGCTGAAATGATGATGATGATAACGATAATATTTACACGTAGGAGTTAATTAGATAAAAAACTATTCTATATTGTCTCGGGTCTGGTAGTGTGGTACCGTCGTTGTTTTTGATTTCTGTAACGCAAATGTTTAAGCTACTTATTATAGGTCAGAGCAATGTATGTGATGTTATCCAATATTTATTATTATTAACTTCTAAGTTAAATCTGGAGGCCCTAACCACCGACAGGGATAAGTGGAGAGGTTTGGGGGAGGTCTTTGCCCAGCAGTGGGACAGAAATGGCTAATTAAAATTTTAAAAAATACTTCCATAGTTGGTTGTGACATCACTACAAGTGAGAAGTAGAGGAAAGCTCGCACGCCCCTTGCTTGCGAGCTTTCGCAAGAGTCGCGAAGCCTCGCATAAATACAATTTAAATGTTATTGTTGTGTTGCTTGTAATAAGTAAGAGATTTCTTTGAAACTGTATTTTAATGTGAAACTCACTGTGTAATAGTTCAAAACATGTTTACATTAATGATAGTAGCATAGAAAGTGCAGCAATATTTTTTAATAAAAGACACACAACATACTAAATGTGCCTATACCTCCCAGTGTGCACTGCAAGACACATGCCTCACCTCAACTATGAGATGGTTTCTTCATCGGGGGCCCAGTGCAGGTTGGTGAGTGTTGTTAGGCCCGTAACTTAACCTTACTGTCAGATGTAATTAAGCCGCTCCAAGGCCTCTGTCTCGGCTTCACGACAAATATCAAGCTATATTAGCCTGGACCAACTTTTAACGTGACTTCCGAAGCACGGAGATGCTTTTGATAAATATCACTACATTTGGTTAGAATGGTCACCCATCCACTCACAATCGTAGCGTAGGTGGCTTAACTTTAGTAATCACTACTAAAACACTATCGACACCGAGCTACAAGCAACTCAAAAATGAGCTCATCCGACAGAGAATTATAGTAACCGATATATTTAAAGGATAAGCAAGCTGAATTGGCATCGATGGGGTAGATGTGTTCTTAAGTGTAGACTGCAACGTAGGGCGCCTGCCGACAAGTCACAGCGATACAGCTGCTCACAATTGTCGGAAAAGAATAGCCGTCGGTCGGGCTCAGTGGCATGCATTTGAAGAAGTTATGTGGAGCAGCAGTTAAGTTATATTAGCAAGAAGACACTATATGCAGACCGCTTCCAACCGGCCAATCTGGAAGTCAATGGGCCTATGTTCAGCAGTGGACTGACGTGGCTGATTATGTATTAAATTTATCCTTGTGGCTTACTGAGGTCGTTGTGGTAAAGTCAAAATAAAGACACATGAGCAATTAAAAGAAACAACAAAATCAAATCAAATCATTTATTTGCAGAAAAGACAAAGAGCAAAAAACTTGGAACGCTTTTTCAGAATACTTGATTTCATACAGTTAACTCCTGAAAAACTGGCGCAAACCCACTGGCTTGTCCAGTTTTTTTAGCTCACTAAGAGCGCAATTTTATTAAATGTTTCATCATCATCATCATTTTAGCCATATGACGTCCACTGCTAAACATATGCCTCCTCTATCAAATGCTGACTACTAATAAATCACACTTTAAGTTTACACTTATCAGGGCTAGAATTGTTTTTAGTTTTAAATTTGTTAGAGCTTTCAGCCATTACAAAATTATTTATTTATTCCATGTACGAATGAAAGCTAATTATTACCTCCCATAGCTCGCAGTGTCACCCCTACACGCACCAAGTACAGGGAAGCTCCACAAAGCTCGCGCGCTACTGGTCACGAGCGACGAATCGCAAAGCCTCACATAAATTCAATTCAAATGTTTGTTGTTATGTTACTTCGAGCTTGCTGGAGAGAACTCGTGTGAATTATTTTATTTCTTGACTAGAAACTTGTATAAATACAGTACGGTTATATTACTGATATACTTACATTAACGTTTTACTGATAAAAATAAAACTGCTTTTGAATTCTTGACTTACATAATACAGCTATTCCATACATAGTTTACATCTATTTTTTTTTTTATATATGCTATTTCTAATTAACAATAAACCTCGTCACCGATCCGCTAGAAACTAGTGAAAAGTGCCAAAACCACTCTAACACTAAAAGCTGAATTAGGGCGGACCTAATATACAAGGTGTAAAAAAAAGGAGCAATAGAACTTTAAGGGGTTATTCTACGGCTAAAATACAACAAATTTGTCTATGGGACCAACATCCAAATTGCAAAAAAAACACTTACCCATACTAAAACGCAACCAGCTGGCATCAGTTTTTATGGAAACGTCAAATTTTTTTAGAGAATATTTTACACCTTATAACTCACCAAACAACGCCAGAGACCGAGATACAAAATGCAATAACACTTTTTCTTTCATAGCGTTTCTCTACTATCGTCTCCAACGACAAATACTGGTAAAGGTGCCTCCTGTAATGAGTTTCAGGATAATCCGTTCCGTGGATGGCTTATTTAAAATTACGACCGAGATTACGCTTATAGATTACCGCTCATACGGCAAATTATTTTTTAAAGCGTAAAATTAGGAGCGGAACCGCGAAGGTGTGAAGAAGTTTGTTTACGCATGAAGTGGAACACTCTCGTTATTAAATACTTAATTTTTCAATGGTTTTTAATCAATATAATGTAAAGAAATGCTTATGTTCCTAATGTACATTATTTATCATAGATATAAATAATTTAATTTCTGTTTATCACGTCCTTTAACAGTTAATTAGACTAATCCGGACGCTGGTTTTCTCCATCTTTCTCTACGGCGCAGAGGCGTGTACGATTCGGGCAAAAGAACGGAAGAAGATAGATACTTTTGAGATTTGGTGTTGGAGAAGGATGCTCCGAATACCACTACTAATTAGTACTATAACTAATTAGAACTATTATGGAGTAGCTTAATATAAAAAATTAGACTCTCAGCGATCTGTTACCAGCGCATCCTCGGCTACTTTTGTCATATTCAATAAATAAAATAAAATAAAATAATTATTAATTTTTTAATTTTTTAATTATATTGCCCGTTGATGGCCAGATAACTTCGACAATTTAGTTGTGGTAGGCAAGGTGGAGAAGAATATACCACGCGGCCGATCACTAAGCCGCTGGTGTGGCAACCACGTGTGGCCTCACGGTGGCAACTGCCCTGAGAGGAGCTTGAAACCGGACAAGATGGCCAGAAATTTTGAGAAAATCTGCGAAGGCCTTCTGTTAAATAATTTAAAATATTTATTTAAATTTGACACAGAGACTTTGATGTAAAGATAATTAAGAATAATGTGCGGAAACGCTAAATAAACTACTTTTATGCAAACAAAAACTAGGACTGTTATTTTAATTAGAGTTTATTTTCTATCATACCTACTGTCATCATCATCATAATCAGCCCACGTCTGGAGGCCTATGTCCAGGAGTGACTCCTGGACATAGGCCTATTCCAATGCACGCCACTGAGCACAATCCTCGGCTATTCTTTTCAAAAACAAATACAAAATACAAAATCTTTATTTGCTATTAAGTAGGGTACAGTACATCCACTCCACCTTGTTGGAGGGCGCCTTACTCTGCGCTTGCGTCGCGGTCTCCACTCAGGAACACGTATAGCCCATCAGTTATCAGTTCAACGACAAATGTGTACTGTGGTATTACATTATTAATTGTCGCATGTGGTGCGTACCACCCAAAATTTGCAGTCACCTGAATCTGGATGCGGCTACAGTGACTTTTTTTAAATTACTTATAGCTGTCCCGGCGAACTTCGTAGTGCCTGGTTTGTTTTGTGAATTTTTCGATGTTTTAATAGCTATTCTGCTATTCGGGACGGAGACGAATCCAAAAAATCATAAAAAACGGCCAAGCCGTTTTCGGCTTATAAATGGTGTAACTAACCCGACATTGTTTTATATTTCGTATATGATAGCTATCCCGGCGAACTTCGTACCACCGCTTTAGATATATTTTTTTGTGAATTTTTTGTGTTTTTTAAATGTATTCTGCCATTTGAGGCGGAGACAAATTTAACAATTCCAAAATCATGAAATTCGGTCTAGCGGTGTTTTACTTATAAATGGTGTAATTAACCCGACTTTGATTTATATATATAAATATATTACCTTAATGGCGTTCGACGCGTGAAAAAATGAATGAACAAACGTGCAAGGAACAAATGTGTTGGCGTTTTGTGATCAGTGGCGAAGTAAAAAGCAAGTAGCTTTGATTTGTGGAGTGTAATGATCGCCGGAAAATTGATGGAAATTGTATTTGCTCAGTAAGTAGCAGCATTCTTTAGTTGTCGAAAGTAGTCAGTAGGCGGCAACCCAAAAGGTATGTTATATAGAAATAATATACATTACCATACCTTCCACATGATTTTCCTAAATCTGACACATAATTTTACAAATTCCAAAGCGTCTAAAGATTCCACGAGTTAGAAAATGAAATACGCAACTGGAAGATTGTGAAGGGACCTAATTAAGGGATGTGTTAGCTCAGGATAATCTTAAAAAGTGTTTTCCCGGATTTCTGTGTCAAAGTAATGCTTCGCACATTTTACGGGACAATTTTGATGTTCCAATTAGAAAAACAAACCATTGATAACGCAATTATACGAATTTACATCTAATTTCTTTTTATAATAAAATGCTTATAAAGATTTAAAAGAAATGGCTCCTTTAGTCTTCTATAATTATGCACATAAAAATATATATAAATATTGGACAACATCACATACATTGCTCTGATCCTATGATAAGTAGCTTAAGCATTTGTGTTCAGAAAACAGAAACAACGACGGTACCACAACACCCAGACCCGAGCCAATAAGAAAGTTAAAGAAGAAAAGTTATTTTTCTACATTTATCGACCGGGAATCGAACCCGGAACCTCAAAGATAGCGACACCAAGTCCGGTATGCTCGCCTCTAGGCTACGGAGGTCGTCGATAACATTTGTCATTGGATAATCAGGCGAATATTATAAAACGATACAAATTTTTCCTCTCAAGCAGGTACTTACATAGTGTAAATTTGATGGAGATACCGATATCTCAAAAAAATCTTCATCGTTCCGTGACAAGAGCCGTGCCGACGAAAATATTCAATAAACAATGTACAACTTGAACTCAATCCCAAATTAATTAAATCTAATGAAACTTTGATAAAGTATACGCAGACTATTTTAAAAGTTTAGTATTATTAGCAGTTGATTTCCTGCTTTGAAGGAATGATACGATTTTAATAAATTTTCTCGACCTCCAGCATCAAAATTTGCGGAAATCTCAAACAAACTTCCATCCTCTAGTTAAATGGGTAGGGGTGTAAAAGTCTTAAGTTTTAGATTTTGTTGTGGTTTTGTACTAATAATTCTAGCTTACATACCAAATTTAAGCTTTCTAGAACTACAGAAAGTACCCTATGGATTTTGATGATCATCAGCGAGTCAGTGACGAAATAGGTTTTTTTTAGATATTCATATAATCTAAAGTATAAGAGCTATGCAATTGAAACTTTATATGTTTAATAAGTGTACTATTGAGATCATATTTCGAGAATTTTGTTTTATCTGATATAATCCAAACCCATGTTATGAAGATTAAACAAAACGACGAAGCGCTTCAAGAAAAAGTAAATAGTGCCCTTGTGCAAAGAGCTAAAGAGCGTTATTACGTTTTAAAATTAGTTCATTTGTTTTCAATAGAAATGAAGCACACCGCACCGCACGAGTACGTAATCGGATGCATCGCCAGCATGCTGTAAGTTAGTCGTTTTTGTAGGTCACAGAATCAACATGTTTCACTCTAAACTCTGAACGCAGTATGTAATAAAATGTCATTTTACAAAAACCGTTACTTTTTCAACAAAATCTTTTCCCAACACGCCTACCAACCATAATAATACGGAACCACACTTCCCGTCTATAATCCTGAACACGCCACGCGTATACTCGTACCATTTCGGAAGTCGCACGCGCTATCGCGATCGGGAAGTATCTGCGTCTTCCCATCTCCGGCGGTTATTTGCTTCGTTGCGTTAAGAACTCTGCGTGAATATGCCAGCCTAGTACTTCGTTTTGGAAATGATTTATTTTCTTGTATGTGGAGTAGCTAAGTTGTTTTATAATTTTAGTAATCTTGATATTTCATCATTTAGTACTACCATAGAATGTAATCGTAAACTAAAATATATCCTAAATTTACCACTGTTATATAATTAGTGATATAAATATATGCAGCAAATCATTGTCTCGAAATGTTAAAAGAAATCAACATCCTTCAGTTAAGAGGATGTACTCGTATATAGCGCGTTTTAGGTGTCGAAATCCAATTTAGAAAAAACAATCTAATATCTTTATACCATGCCATATATATGAACGGCAAGTTCACAAATGACTGATAAATTACGTTAAATTGCATTAACTGTACGGTTGACTTCAGTATAAACCTTTTGTTAGTATATACATAGAAACATCAAAAGCAGGCTTTTTCAGAATTTAATCACTATGTAAAATAATATCATTAAAACGTATGAAGAAGTCTTCAGCGTGTTTTTATCTGTACAAGAATTCAGTTGACTAACCTCAATTCTTTCTTTTACATTATACCGCCCTAGTACTTAAAGGTCAAAAGAAAAACGATCGCCTATTTTGTTCGGTGTAGGTATTTCCTTTCAGAGTCAATGAAATTAGAACAAAGCGTCTAAAGTTTATTTGGGTAGAAATGACAAGTTGACAGTACTGAAGATGTATCTTTAATTTTATTAAATTGTGTCTGGAATTCTATTGTGTTGACTAAACGCCAGTTTTCTTTTAGCTATCTTGAGGTTCAACAATACGAGATTCCTTTGTTTTTTCAAATAAGTACTACAGAGAAAAAAACATCAAGTAATACTGCTTTGAGAGATCACGGTAAGCCCCCCGATGTGAGCAGAAGCTCAGACGTCTTCGCAAACAGTTCAACAATGGTCACATTGTCCAACAGATGGTGCTTTTCTCTATTTGTACAGCATCTTGAAGATTTATTGACTTCTCTTGTCTGTTTTCCAGCTGTAAAAATATTTCTAAAGTATTTTATAGGCAAATCAAATAGCATGTATGTAGATATGTTTCCTGGATATATTTAACACAGGTTGTTAATGAAAACCGAATGTTGAATTATTAATCATCTTTTATAATTTATCATCAAATTATCATTTTAGCCATAGGACATCCACTGCTTAACATAGGCCTCTCCCACTGACTTCCAGATTGGCCTTTGGAAGCGGCCTGCATTCGGCGTCTTCCTGCGACCTTAACGATGTCGTCTGTCCACTTTGTGAGTGGACATCATTCTTTTATAATTAAACTCTTTTAATTAAGCTTATACTACACAGATGATTGCTGACATTTGCAGTAAATGTAAGTAATATCGTATGATAAAGCTTCACACAAGTATATATTCCATCGGTATAAAAGAATTCATTCAACTTATTAGATATAACATTTCTATCGTGTTCCATTTTGCTGGACTAAGTAGTAACCTAGTCCATTGACTATCCAAATATAATTTTAATATAATACGAACAAACAATAAATCGCATTCACAATTAAACTTAATGTTTAATGATTAAACGAACTTACCTGTAAGTGAAGTTCTATCATAATTATACGAAGCGCCTCGTCCGAAGAGATTAGTATTATTACATGTAGTATCACATAGGTGTCACCACTTCTGCACTAGTTGAGAATATTCCTTTGCCTAGTTTATATTTTTTAATTTTTACTTTTGTAAAGTGGGTATTATTTTTTACTCCGCGCGGTAACCGCCATCGGCCCGCCTCGTCATTTAGTTTGGAGTCAGATCCTCAAATCATTGATGTATTTCCTAAGAGATTAGTAACGGGATCATTAGGGCGGGCGGGTGGTTACTAATCTCTTCGGACGAGGCGCTTCGTATAATTATGATAGAACTTCACTTACAGGTAAGTTCGTTTAATCATTAATTATACTTCGCGCCTCGTCCTCGAGATTAGTATTATTACATGTAGGATTTGAGAGTACATTTAAGATGGAAATATCGTCAATGATACTACCATTTTACTGATATATCAATCTTTATTTTTATACAAATTTTGCTTTTAAAAATTAGGTACTAATAACTTTATAACAATCACTGAGCTTAAGAACAATTTCTTCTACTTAATATAACATGAGTACGATTATTCTTATAATAATCATAACAGTTACTTAATTAGATTGTTTGTCGATTAACAAACTTAATTTCTTCTAATTGTATAATTTCAACTTTAATTATTTATTATCGAATGAGCTAAAGATGTACAGTCATTATTCAAAATAGTTCTATTGTAGAATCTTGCAAATACAGTTGAATTGCCGCTCCAGCCAGCTGTGTTGCGGATTTCATCGACGCTTACGCCGAGTGAGTGCGCGCGCGACGTGCTCGCGTGCCTCGTGCTGTGCGCAGAAAACACTGAGGTGTCGATCCCGCACTCACTCAGTGTAGTTTTTACCCAGCGGCTGAGGGTTTGTGTTCCAACTGCTTTGTGCGGCTTTTTAATACCTACGAACAATAGGTCAGATTTTCTTAAAGGTGCCGATTTATTTGTGTAGCAGAGCAAAGTGGTAGCTGGACATATTTCAGGTTTTTGGTTAAACAATGGGATATAAAGTATTGGTTGTCTGGAACCTGCTCTAGACGTTTTAATTATATCTGGGATTTTAATAGTGATATGGTTAGATGAGACTTTTACGTTCTTAATGTTTATTTTTGATAAAGTTTGCAATCTATGGGCGGTTGTGAGTGCCAGTAATGTGATAGTTTTCCTAGTTAACTTATCTAATGAGAGCTCTTCATTTGGATACCATTGACTTATGTGGTCTAATACGCAATTTGTGTCCCACGTGTAGCTATATTTTGGTAACGTTGGTCGAAGTCGAAATACACCTTTAAAGAATCTCTGTATTCTATCGTCTTTAGATATGTTAGAGCCTAACAAAATTGCAAGGGCTGACCTACAGGAATTCAGGGTACCATATTGGGCTCCCTGGTTAAATAATTCAGTCAAGAAATGGATTACAGTGGGAACAGACGCAATAAACACGTCGGTGTTATTATTTTTACAGTAGTTCCACCATTTCCTCAAGCAAGTATCGTATTGCTTTACGGAGTTAGCCGATAATGACGCCATCATTATTTCCAAGGAAGACGATGGTAAGCTTCTTCTTGATAGCGCCTCCCGGATAAGACAGCAGCCACCAGGGTAATCGTTTCGTGTATCCGACTGGAGCTGGAATGTGAGATTAATGCGCGTTTGTGAGGTGTAAACGTTAAAACCTTAGAGACTGTAAGTGCTTGAAAGACCGGGTACCAAGGCTGGGTAGGCCACAAAGGGACAACTAAAATACCTTTGGATTTTTCGGCGATAATTTTCCTGAGAACTTTCAAAATTACCGAGAAGGGGGGGAAAGCATAGAAATATGTGTTGACCCAGGAGACTGTGAAGGCGTCGATGACTACTGCATCAGGGTCTCTATGCCATGAGATGTAGGTTTCACATTTTTTATTAATGCGGCTTGCGAATAGATCCATTTCGGGTGGACCAAAACAATGAGTAATGTGATCGAAGGCCCAGCCTGCTAACTCCCACTCGATATCTGGGTGGTTTCTCCGTGACTCAGCATCTGCAACGACGTTATCACATGATTTGATATAAGAGGCGTAAATGTACAGTTTTCGATTCTCGCACCATTCCCAAATTTCCCTCGTAATCTGCGTGAGGTGTGGGTACTGAACTCCACCCATTCGGTTGATGTAAGCAACTGCAGTCGAGTTATCTACGCGCAAAAGGATCTGGCAGTCGCACAGGTCTTTTGCGAAAATTTTTAGGGCGATAAAAGCTGCCAGCAATTCTAAATAGTTGATATGCTTTATGCGCTCTTCGTTTGACCAACTTCCACTAGCAGTATTGTCCAGACAGGCAGCTCCCCACCCCGACGTTGAGGCGTCAGAGAATATTTCAGTGCGATACTCATCGTTCCTTATGCGACGCACTGAATGCCGGATGTGGTTAAGCCACCAGCTAATATCTATCTGCAGTGAGCCAGGGATATTTATGATTTTTTCATAGTCATTGTCGTTTTTTAGGTTTAGGAATTTGCATCGTTCTAGCTCCTTGGTATGTAGCAGCCCGTATTCTATTCCAGGGCAGGCTGAAACAAGTAACCCCGTTACTTGAGCTAATTTTCTGACTGAACAGCGATGCAACCTCTGAAAGTCTTGTAGTTCGGTACTGATGCGTACCCTTTTTTCTTGGGGCAGACTTAGGCTTAGTTCGTGGGAGTTTATGATCATGCCTAAGAATTTACATGTCATGGAAGGAACGGAATTGCTTTTTTCTTCATTGATGATGAAGCCAAGTGAAGTAAGTAATTTTTTGGTAATGTCAAGGTTCAATAAACAATCTGAGGAAGTACGTCCGAGGAGGAGCCAGTCGTCTAAATAAAGGGTGGAGAACAAACCAGCAGTTCGGAGCACTTTTACTATTGGTTTTGTTATTTTTGTGAATACAAACGGCGCTGTATTTAGACCGAACGGTAGGACATTAAACTGGTATAGTTTTTGGTCATAAATAAATCGAAGGTATTTTTTCGACTCTTCGTGAATTTTCACCAAGAAGTATGCGTCCTTTAGATCGATCGTAGACATCCAACAGTCTTGTGTAACAAGTTTAACAGCAGTACGGAGGTCTTCTAGCTTAAAATGGTCGGGATTTATAAAGCAGTTTAACTTTTTGAGATTTAGAATAAATCTTGATTTGCCATTGGGTTTAGGGGTTAGAAAAATATTTGATATAAATTGGCCTTCGCACGGTTCGCATTCGGATATCGCCCCGATACGTATTAGTCCACCTATTGCTTCATTAAACTGCAATTTTTCCTCGCTGGACAGGGTTGAGGCCGGCGGAATACCATTTTGAATTACTGGACTCGAGAAGGGGATTTTGTAACCGTCGATCCAAGAGAGAACGGCACGGTCCTCTGTAATAAGTGACCATTGGTCTCGAAAAAGATGTAAACGACCGGCATACTCAACTGTATTTACATGCGGCGTCGAGCTTGAGCTGGGGGCGGCGGCGGCGGCGGCTGCTGACGCAGCCACGGCCTCGATGAGTGCGCGGGCGGCGGCGGGGCTGCTCGCGTTCTTAGGGCAGGCTCGCGGCTCCTCTGTGGAGGGCCCGGCTGCCTGTAAGCCGGCCCGGGAGCCTTCCGGTTTAAATTCCTCTGGTTAGTTAATTTGGATCGCTTGGTTGTATTATTGTTAGGTTGATCAGCCTTTAGTTCGACTCCTGATTTATTGATTGATTTAGCTGCCTTAAGTGTATCGGCCAGTGTCTCTCCAAATAGGAAAGAGTCTATCTTTGTATTCGACAAGTGTTCAGACATGTCCTTTTTTAGCGAAAACAAGATAAAGTTCCTTCTTGTCACGGAGTCGGCGTGTTGGACGTCACAAATTAATCGGCCAAGATCCATCAATTTTTGAAGTAATTCCTTGTCTCTATTTTCTGTATTTAATTGTGTTGTGATTATTTCACCCAGGCACGAGATGGCACTAGCCACCTGCTTTTGTTTAACTTCAATGCCTTTATCACGTTTTATCGCGCTTTCATGTATAGCGGCCTTGACTTCCGGGTTTATTTTTGGTGAATCAATATGGAGACAATTTGCTGGAATTGGGTACTTTGATAATAATTCTTTCCTGGTATCTTTGTTTAATCCCTCTTTAGCTATATGTCCGAATCGAGATGCTATTTCTTCACGAATATCCTTCCCACGTTTTTCCGCAAGTGAAGGTTCTTCGCCGAGGATTTCAAGAACATCTGTGTCTAAACCGGGGTTTGACTGCGTTGTAATCATCGCATCCACTTGTGAGGGTAGCGCTGACGGGTCAGATTGTTCTTGAAGAGCCAACGTCTCATTTTGGTTCTCAATACTAGATACTCCGTGCTCAATAGCACCAGTGTCTACGTTTTCGAACGGTTCCTGTTCGTGGTCATCGTTTAGCCAATCAGATGGTTCCAACGCACCAGGTGTGTCTGGAAAAAACACGAATATCGGGTAAGATAATCGGTTTTATTATTATCACGTAAGTGTGAGGTGAAATAGCCCCAATGACTATTCAGGTTACACACTTATTATCATCGTAACGTAAATACGTTAAAATTATTCAGGTGCTTAATCTTTAAGTGCAAAAATAATTTATTTATTGGATTGGTAAAATTGAATCGAATTGCAAATTTGCACATATTGGATATCAAGTTTTATGCTGCTTAAGGTTAGGTAACAATTCCCAAAGAATTTAACGCCAACCGTCACATTTCAAATGCTGCGAAAAAAAGCCCCAACGGCTAATTCTGATTGCATTATTCACCTGTATAGCTATATAATTATCACTTTCACATTTTTTACACGTTACATACCTGTTTCAATGACATATTCCGATGCCGGTGATTCAGCCGTTGGTTCCAAAGAATTGTTTGCGTGAATTTTCTTTTCTAGCTTACGCATTTTCCGCATTAAATGTTCTAATTCTTCCTCGCACGTTCTAGTTACTTTACGTTTCGGCATTTTTGCAAGAAAAAATCAGTAAGTTGTTAAGCGGATAATAGTGTCTTGAGTGGTCGAGCACTAAACTGCGAATGTCGAGGCGGGCCGATGGCGGTTACCGCGCGGAGTAAAAAATAATACCCACTTTACAAAAGTAAAAATTAAAAAATATAAACTAGGCAAAGGAATATTCTCAACTAGTGCAGAAGTGGTGACACCTATGTGATACTACATGTAATAATACTAATCTCGAGGACGAGGCGCGAAGTATAATTCAAATATACTCGCTAGAAGTGGCTATTCAAAACTTCGTCCATTCAAATCAAAACCTCAATCAAAAAACAATAAAATGTTTTAGTATTAACTTAAGTGTTATCTAACAATCCAAATCACATAAACTTAAATCCTGTAATAACAAGTCGAAATGTTTCATAGATAACAGCTTTAAGAATAATCATTATTTAAGGAGTTTAGCTACAGCGGAGACAAGTACTGAATTTCTCTCTACAGTAACTTCTGCTGAACACTTGATTAAAAACTTTTTTAAGTTCAAGCAATAATTAATAAACTACTTACGCCAATAATTTTGCCTTAAATTACGTTTTTTATAAGATTTTGCTGGCAGACGCTGCTGCCCGTCTTGTGCTACAGGAATTAGTCGCCTCTTACGACACTATCTGTACTAAGTAAAATTTTGTAAAATATCAATTATTTTATTTTAAAAACTAAATTCAAAATATTGATTTGCTAAGAAAACCATGGTGT
Source organism: Anania hortulata (assembly GCA_963576865.1). Lineage (NCBI taxonomy): Eukaryota > Metazoa > Arthropoda > Insecta > Lepidoptera > Crambidae > Anania > Anania hortulata. The sequence goes on along the minus strand of OY756412.1, from coordinate 241,772 downwards.
TCAAGCTTCCTTTTTTGCGTGATTAAGGGAACAAGACCTACTTCAAAAAGCTATAGATATTATTATTATCTTTTTGACGCCGAGTTGGGAAGTTCGGATGCCTTGTAATTATTGGGATAGTTTTCCAATTTGTTATAGCTAAATAGTGCTGTATAAAAATAGTTTGCATAGTTGAAACTGTCTAGCATTATAGAATGAAGTGGAAAGAACATTTTAAATGAAATTAGTAACATCTCTAGTTATTTGTATTTATGTTTTGCCTTCATCAAAAGCTATAACTAATAATTGGAACCTGACTACACTTGGGTCAAGATGGATGGAGAATTGATGACCCTTCGCGTGCCACTTACCCACTGTGGACCGGACCACTGTTCAGTAAGAAAATAATATTACGGCACGCAAGAGGATAAATAGGTTTAGACTTGTTAATTAAAAGGCTGTCAGAAATATGCATCCAGCATTCACGTATCATTTTAGAAGGAAGGTAAAACCGTTATTTTTAGTTATTTTTGTTATGATTATTATTTTATGTTTTTCCTTTTTAATAGAATTCGAATACTTTTATAATGTTTAAAATGTATTAATTTAAGATTTTATTATTTCTAAAAATCACGAATGCCTTAGTAGGTCATACTGTAACAAAACGAACATCTTTTATACCTTTATTGTGTGGACTACTGTTACTGTATGAAAGTGAATAAATGAATTATGAATATATAAATATCGCGAAAAGTTCTCTAACGTCAAGGGACAGACTATATTTACTCTTTTCATAACCAATTTATTTTAGTTAGAGAATAGTACCAATGTTTTTATATTCCTTAATACAAGTACTAGCTTCTGCCCGCAGTCTCATTTGTTTAGACTTCAGAATTAAGACAAAGAGGGATGAATATCTAATCATCACACGAGTACACAAAAACATGATAAACCTACGAAAAAAAGCAAAATTTCGTCTAATTCTATTCAGACGAAACATAATGATAAAAATCATAACAGAACAGTTATCCATTTAGGTTAATTACTGATAACATAACGCAGTATGCACATACAACCGCAAAATATATATGATTATAATAGCATTTTGGTTTAAAGTCTTAATCACCATTTTCAGCCTCAGTTTAAACGCACAATTGTATCACTCAGCTCGCGTCTGCTGGTGTGAATATTCAGTAAAAGACGAACAACATGAGCTCGCGACGAGCCAATTGCATTGTCGGTTGCCATTAACACATTTGAACCGTGCACATGACAAACAAGCACAAACGTTATGCAGCTTAGCTGTAAGCAGGCTACAGTCTCAACTTTATACAAATACAATCATGTAGGCAGAGGTTGCGGGCAGCCGCTGGCTGCAAACGGACCAGGAGGCCTACTACGAAAATGTTTCGTTCGTTCGAACGTATAAGCCTAACAAATATAAATACTATCTACTTGTGTGAAAAATTTGTCAATTTATGAACAATTGAAAGCGGTCGTGTTTTTACCCGGCTAATTTCCGATGTTCATGTTTTGTCAAAGGACTGACACAGATGTATGGTTATTCTAATTTATTAGGTTTATTCGTCTGAACGAATGAAACATTTTCGTAATAGGCCTCCAGACCCGCTCGCAAAAGGTTTCTTAAGAAAGGCCTATGGCCAGCAGTGAACTTACAAAGGCTGATGATGATGATGTCGACATCACAATTAAACCACTTCAGTGTTCTGGCAAAACACAGGCGGTGAGAGCTCTAGGTATGTTCTAAAAATCAGCACCATGCTGGACAGAACGTAAGATGTTAACGTTATACTCAATTTCGTAAACAAAACACGATTATACTAATATGAGATCATGATAAGCCCTTACGCAGTCTAACATTATTTATGCGATAAAAACTCAGGCATTTATTTGGCAAATAGCTTAGTTCAGCTATTAAGAAGTCAGTCAAATAATAAGCAAACTTAGAAAACCTATTCGGATAGATTTCGTATAATATAGGTACAAGTCACGGTGACTTCTTAAATCACTTAAAATAAATAAAGTATGTGACAAACAAAACTGAGTTTGTATCAGTTCTGTTTGTCATTGTCACATACCTACTTTATTGTTTTATTTAAACATAATTGCTAGACTTAAAAATCGTACAAAAGAATCAATGTTAACAGTAATCATCGAGAATTAAAATAATCGTCATCATCGTCATCATCATTTTAGCCATTGGACGTTCACTGCTGAACATGCCTCTATGGCTCTATAAATAAAATATAATAATAATAAATATTTGACAACATCACATACATTGCTCTGATCCTATGGTAAGTAGCCAAAGCACTTGTGTTACAGAAATCAGAAACAACGAAAGTACCACAACACCCAGATCCGCGACAATATAGAAAAGTTATATTTTTACATTGACCGACCGGGAATCGAACCCGGGACCTCAGAGGTAGCGACGCCAAGTCTGGTATGCTCGCCTCTCGGCTACAAAGGTCGTTTATGAAATAATGTTTATTGTCACTGTTTGTTTAAATAATAAAATTAAATCGGTCTAGTATAGACCTATTCAGAACATAGTACACGTCCCTATAGTATAGTTAGGGTAGCAACAACTTTAATGCGGAGTCAGGTGCGTCACTGAAGGGACTACACGAACGAATGGGGTCACGCCAAACACTTAGGGCAAAACGCCTCTTCGGCAAAATGCATTCTTAGACCTGCGATAGATAGAGAGATAGATAGATATTCTTGTACACCATACAAACGATAATACGATTTTTGACGACCTCCGTAGCCGAGAGGCGAGCATACCGGATTTGGTGTCGCTATCTGTAAGGTTCCGGGTTCGTTTCCCGGTCGGTCAATGTAGAAAACAATTTTTCTATATTGTCTAGGGTCTGGGTGTTGTGGTACCGTCGTTGTTTCCGATTTCTGTAACACAAGTGCTTAAGCTACTTATCATAATATCAAAACTATATATGTGATGTTGTCTAATATTGTATATTATTATTAGAAGACAAAGAACACACAAGTTACAAACAAAGAAGTTACTACTAGTAATTTTTGTTTACAGAAAAATAACAACTGAGGCGGTCTTATCGCTAAAAGCGATCTCTTCCAGACAACCTTCAGGTATAGTACAGATAAGAAGAAAGGGAAAAGTGGTGCGGAGAGCTTAGTCTGGAATTTAATATACCTAATGGATAAATATATAAGTCGAGATAGACATGAACATAAACAATATACTTACATACATAAAAATAATCTTCTATATATATAAAACAAAGTCGGGTTAGTTACACTATTTATAAGTCAAGACCGGCTGGGCCGATTTTTACGATTTATGATTTTTTAGATTTGTCTTCGTCTCGAATAGCAGAATAACTATTAAAACATCGAAAGATTCACGAAAAAAACAACAGCAAAAAGGAACCGAGACAGTATAGAAAAAGTTATTTTTCTGTTTTGATCGACCGGGAATCTAACCTGGGACTTCAGAGATAGCGACACCAAGTTCGGTATGCTCGCCTCACGGCTACAGAGGTAGTCAATAGGACAAGAATTGTCCGGTTGAGCATACAAATGTTGTAAAACAGTTGTAGGGTAAAGATGGAACGTATATCGTTGCTTCATGCAAGTCAGAAGATAAAGATTTTGTAAATATAAATTGCCTGCTCCACTAATCTTTTTAATAAACCTGACAGAAGTCTCTTAAACAATTAGCCAAGCTAATCAAACCCAATAAACTACTCAAATTGTATAAAACTACAGCTAAATAGTCTCAAGATAATGAGATGGAGCTTCCAAACTGGATTTAGTCGGCAAGTACCTACGGTATAATTAAAAGTCTAGTGGCGAAGTAAATAGGATTCAAGCCTCGTTAGCCAGTAATGAGATCCTCAAATAAAATCTACAAGATATACTCGGGAAAAACTCAGTGTCCTATTTTTTCATTATTTTTGACGAGGCAGATTGAAGGGCCAACATTTTAAGCCAATATTGTTGACAATTTAGGATGCTTTAAAATTTGTAAGGCAGAAACCTAATATACAGGATTACATTGCAAAGGGGTGCCAAATCTTTAGCAGTGGCTCAGAATTAGTAACTTAATCGAACTATTCAAAAAACAAGTTTTTTTTACATATTTAATTATTCCTATCCGCTGTTAAAAATCTTACGCGTGGATAATTTAACTCATTTATGAAAAAATTGCGCCGTATGTGCACTGCGTAAGGACCTTGTTGGCTCTCCGTACCTACGCCTCTGATGAATGACCGCGCGGCTTTCGTAGTCTCTCTATTGACTTTATCTTCGGACATTTTTTTTTTTTTCGTAACAAGATTATTAAAAAGAAAGACGATTAAGATGCTTCTAATTGTTTCCTAGATCTTATTTGTTAAATTGGCACCCCTTTGCAATGTAACCCTGTACGAGTATAATAATCTGTGTAATAAATGTTGTTGGTCAAGTATGCGTTCATAAACTGAAATAATATTGGACAGGCTATCCCATACAAATGACAGCAAATTTTATGTGCCCATTTGAATATAAATAATATAAAAAGAAATATGGTACCTAGAACTAATATAAAGACTAATGGGTAATTCGTTCATGGAAAAATGTATTTGCTTTGTTTAACAAATTACCACAGTCCATAGCTGAACTACCTCTGTACAAATTTAAATCGCATGTTAAGATGATTTTAATGAAAAAAGGTTATTACACTGTGAATGACTGTTTAAATTATATTATTTATTATTGGTAATTTTGGCGTATACCTACTGCATTATGACTGCCTATCTTACGGCAATTAGTAATTTAGTTCCCTGTACTCCCGCATCTGCCTACTCAGTAGCCTACAGCGCCAAAATGGCGATAATCAAATAGGCATGAATTTTATATGACATATATGACAGCAGCCAGTCCAGCATTATTACAGGTCAGTGACTTGGAAATAGATAGTCTTGTGTCTGTGTATCTTGACGTCACCAATTTGAAGGCGCTTCAACCTTTTAAGTACTTTCCAAATTAGAGTTTATTTCAAAATCTTACTTACACAAGACCCATTTAAGGTACACAGATAAGCTCCAGGTCCTAACTTCCTAAGTACTTTCCAAAGGACAGTTTATTCCAGAACACTTGCTAAACTATCCCTCGGGCAGTATTAAGTATTCACCACGCACTCCTAAACTGTTCTAACCCTAAACTTCGCTTAAACAAATGTTTAAGACCCTGATAAGGATACATTTAAAGGTGCTACTCAGAAACGTAACACTAACCAAGCGACTCGCCAACTCATTAGGAACCCCCAAATGTGAAACTAATTTATGAAAACCACAGTGTGAAAGGGGTCGAGGTATGCTGGCGGTTCGGTGTTCTCTGGTACAGTAAGGTCCCAAAACATATACCACAATGAAGATTAAGTGTTTTACGAACAATCATGATAGCTGAAAGCGACAGCGACTATTAAACAATCTATCTTAAGAAAGTTAAGTTAGTTACACCACTTATAAGTCAAGAACGGCTGGACCGATTTTTACGATCTTTGGTTTGTTGGATTTGTCTCAGAATAACTAATAAAAATTTTGAAAAAAGTTTACAAAAAAAGAGGCGGTACGAAGTTCGCCGGGACAGCTAGTTAAAATGTAAAATCAGCATAAATGCAAATTTGATGACGTTATGTAAGTACCTATCGATAAAGATAAGTAAAAACGAGACACACTGACACAAGAATATAAGTTATTTAAATGGATAGGTAGTCCCTATATTATTTGGAATAAATTGACCATCTTTATGTATATAAATCGCGCGTTAACGCTATCGAGTCGATACTGTATCGCGTATACGCTTCTTGCATTTATCATTTTATAAGTAAAGTCACTGCGTCCTACTTCCAAAACGACAATTTCCAATGTAGTAAGAATGCATTCGGAGTGCAGGTAACTGCGATTGGCTTCCAACAAACGACTAACTGGGGCAAAGTTATCACGGGAAATCGATCTATAACGAAACTGCTGGTACAAACCAAATTAATTTAAATGTGACCAACTTAAAGGCCTTATCCTGTAAACAAGAATAAATAAAATTAGACGTCCAATAAAAACTAATGCGTGGTCATACATTGAGAAATGTATAAACTCCTCCTTTTTTTGAAGTCAATTGATCAAAATGTGTGGATTTAAGTACTCCCCAGTTCACACTGGCACATTTATCTATTTATTTTACACCTTAGGCCAAGAGGGTGACAATGTGACCGAGTTTTTTGTGCTGCTTTTTCTCGGGCTTAGAAAAGGATAATAATATTAGGACGTAAAAGAGTGCCTCAACTGCCCTCTGTTTGCAGAAATGAATTATTTGATTTGGTATTTATTCTACGAAAAATAGGGTGTTTACACCATTCTTAAATAATTTTAAGAGAACATTTATTAAAAATGTCACCTTATTTAGGCCTCATAACCCGGCACATTATAAATAATTTAAAAAATTCAATTTTCAATTGTTCCAAAATCAATAAAAAGATAGTCCCTTGAGTTAGGTAAACAGTGACGTCATAGTTTGTTATCGCCATACAAATTTTAAGGAAAATTTTAAGGTATTATTCCTATTGTGATTTTGTTTAAGTAGTCGTGTCGGTATTTCTGATGCGGACTATACGAGTACAGTACAATTATATTGTATTTCACGTTAAACTTACGCTAAAGGCGCTTGCAATTAGACAGGCACGTCGAGCGAAAATGTATCCTGTTTATACAGATGTAAGAACTATTTCCAGTTATGTAATGTGATAGTAATTATTACGACGCATATAAGCATAATGGGAATATTAGTTTCGTGTTATTCAAATTTTGGTATACAAACATTCATTTAAATAAGTGCCCGTTTCGGTAAATAAGTATGCCTTTAGATTGCTATTAGAAAATTGAACCTAAATAAATACATGACTGATATTCTATCATCAATTACCTCTTTAAAGGGCCATCAATATAAACGGACCTTACATCTATGGACATTACTTAAATAATGAAAATTTGTATTTTGTGTGATGAGCACGAGCATTTCTACCTAAGTCATGGTCATGGGTATTTATAAATATTGTAAAAATATTAAAGTTTGATTATCCGTTATCTAGTCGCCATAGTATAAGCTTTGCTTAGTTTGGGGCTAGATAATTGGTGTGATTGTGAAAACAATTTATGTATTAATATAAAAAATACAAACAGCTGACAATAGAACATTTCCTTTTTTGAAATTGTTTAAAAATTATTACTTTTTGTAACTTAGTTAATGTAATAAAAAAAACCGGCCAAGTGCGAGTCGGACTCGCGCACCGAGGGTTCCGTAGAAACCTGTAGGTACCGTTATGAGTAAAAGTTCACCCATCACGACAATCGAGTCATAGTTATGGTATTTTTATTGCAAAATGAAATCCATAACATTACGAAAGTTAAATTGCGGCTTACGATTTATGACGTATTAAAAAAAAACTAATTACTTGATCTCGTTCAAACTAATTCCCACTGGTAGTTTTTATGGTAATGTACATTATATATATTTTTTAGATTTATCATTCCCTTATTTTAGAAGTTACAGGGGGGGGACACACATTTTACCACTTTGGAAGCGTCTCACACGCAAACTATTCAGTTTAGAAAAAAATGATATTAGAAACCTTAGTATCATTTTTAAAGACCTATCCATTGATACCGCACACGACGAAAAAAAAATTTCGAGTTTTAGTTCCAAGTATGGGGAGCCCCCAAAATTTATTATTATTTTTCTATTTTTTTGTGAAAATCTTAATGCGGTTCACAGAATGCATCTACTTACCAAGTTTCAACAGTATAGTTCTCATAGTTTCGGAAAAAAGTGGCTGTGACATACTGACGGACGGACAGACGGACAGACAGACATGACGAATCTATAAGGGTTCCGTTTTTTGCTATTTGGCTACGGAACCCTAAAAACAGACAACCGAATTGAGAACCTCCTCCTTTTTTGATGTCGGTTAAAAACAGTAAACTTTATTGAATTTATCTTTACTTCTCAAGACTTATTTACTGTTTACCAAGAATTTCCCTGAATGGACACAAGTGCTTTGTAGAAGGCCTACTTTTCATTAAATATTACTAGGAATCGATATTCTACAAGTGTATTCTACAATTCTACACCGTAGGGTTGTTAAGGATTTGCGGTTTTGGATAAAACTAAAATGATTTTGAAAATGTTTTGGATAATTTTAATTGTTTTACTATTTATTGTACACATTTTATTTATAGATAATTATTTGTATGAACATAATACAATACTAAAAAGTTTTATTAAATATGCTACTTGTATGCATGAATGTATAAACAAAATCTTTAATATTGCGTCAAATCTATTTAAATTAAAAATCTATAATACTTTATTTGCTTTAGAACATGGTATATACGCAGTAGATGTTACATGCACATATCTGTTATTGAAAAATTGTAAGCATGCAAATATTTCCCCATTTAAGTCACAATTTTACAAAATATGAACTATAAAATCATTTTTTAAGCTCAATTAACAAAATTTTAAAGATATTAATGTCAAACAAGTAATTAAATAAAATGCTAAATTAGAAACATAAAATTAATTTATTTTATTTAAAAACTTTATTGCACAAAACTTTAAAAAGTGTACAATAGGTGGACTTAATGCTTAAAGCATTCTCTGCCAGCCAACCTTAGGGTCATGCAGTAAAACAAGTAATGGGTGCGGTAAAGGTCCTATAAGAATTACCTTACATTAATATACATATCAGGTCAAAATCTCAGGTTATTTTTGTTTCGGATACCGTTACGGATATTCATAGCACCCCTTGTAGTTACGCAACAAAACAATATACCAAAGCACTCTGCGAGGAGCGCGTTCTGGCCGACGCCATAAATTCAACGACTGGAAATTTAATAATCTGCGAAATGTAGCATTCAGATATTAAATGTAGACATAATTGCGTTATGGAATAATAATGGCCGTAAGTTATATAGTAGCTTATAAATAACTGTTATTGTCAATTAAATAGTGAATATCAATAGGGTAACTTCTTCGTTCGATAATAACTCCTAACCTCTCGCTTTGTCTAGTTAGCCTATAGTGTTGTTATTGACGTTCATAAGTGGCAATTTTGTCCTGAATTGAATAAATGATTTTTGACTTTGACTTTGACTTTGACTTTGACTAGTATTTAGTCGGACTCGCTTGACCTAACCTACCTACTAAGGTATACCTATAATACGTCACACTACAGTGCACAGGGGCCCAATTCCAATAATTTAATAATAGTCGCAATCAGGTGTCGATCAGCTCCTAGTAACATTACGATCACAAACGGTATTCTCGTAAACTTTTAACTGACGTAAAATTATCAAAACTATCTCAATACGACTGAAAATAAAGAAAAAAATACTAATTATGGTTTCTTCCATTTTCAGTCGCACTATAATTGCAATTTTTGGGTTCACGGGAATACTGTTTGTGATTGTAATGTTACTGGGAGCGGATCGACACTGGATTGCGACTATTGTCAAATTACGGGAATTGGGCCTCGTGCCTCACCTTAACTATGAGGTGGTTTGGGCCGCACTTCACCACGCGGGCTCAGTGCGGATTGGTGGAGGGATTTTGTAAGGCCAGTGACTTAACCTTAGTCAGATGTTTATAAGCCACCCTAAGGCATCTATCTGACTAGGCTCCACGACTAGTATCAAGCGATATTAGTGACCAACTTTTGACGTGCCTTCTGAAGCACGGAGATGCTTTGGATAAATGACACTAAATATGGTTGAAATAGTCACCCATCTAATTATAACCGCGACGTTGGTGGCTTAACTTTGGTAATTACTTAAACCGCAGCCGCCAATGAGCCACAAGCACCTCATAAAGCTAGATTATAAATCTAGTTTAAGACAGGTAATTATATCTGGAGCGATTATCATCTCAGAGTCTTAATTATGGACTTCAGACCGTGGGTATCATAGCTCCACATCCAGCGTTACCATATATGTACCCCCTCCTGTCCTGTCTAAGTGGGAGAAGTGCATATGCCGAGGTATGTCCATCCAGAGTACACTAAAGGCATTACCCACAACCATTCACCAAGATCTCTAACTAAAACCGATTCAGAACCGTTCGATAACAAATTGCCGACCGGAAAACCACGAGACACTATCTACGTGATCTACCGGTTGACATTAGTTATCGAAGAGTTCGGAATCGGGGGCTGGACCGATAACAGCCTCAAAACCGACTTCAGTCTGATAAGATAAGATATAACTTTTATTCAAATATCCTTAAAAGGTAGATTAATTTAATCTTAAAGTAAGTAATTTAAAATTTAGTTTATTGTCACTGATTTTCCTTTTGTTAGTTATTTTTGTGGAACTAGCTTTTTTTGTTGAATTCAAATAAATCAATTTTAAAATCTATCTGCAAGTTTTTGGGCTACAGTTTAGCACTTATTTTCTATTCATGTACAATGTATTTGTAATGACTCAATCCTGTTTTGTGTTTTAGTACTACATGTCTATTTTCAAATATTTCAAGCCAATTTTAAGCCAAGAAAATCTATTTCCTTTTTTTGTGTTATAACGTAACGTATCTCCAAAATAATTTTGTGCAATGAAACGTAAAACATTAGTTTAGAGTTGAGTATAAATTAATAGTCCCTTAAACACAAAGTCAATATTGTAGTTGCTATAAAGTTACTTCGACCCAAACCTTTTGTGCAAGTTAGTGCCAACTGATAGTGATCAATTTATTAAGCAAAGAGCTCGTATAAATTCTCCTGAGCATCTCAATTTGGAGATCGCAGCGTCAGTACATTTGAAAAAGATGGCCGGCCCGACACAGACAACTTTGCAACAATAGCCACCAAACCATGTAATTTATTTATTAATAAATACCTCTTATAACTTATTAGTATGTTTTTTATGGGCTTTTAATGGTTTATTAAGGCTCAAGGCAGTAATAATTTAGAAAAAAAATACACAGCTATAATTATATGTGCAAATACTTTGTAGAATCTAAACTTTTATACAACTTTAAAAACAAGATAAATCATTTTCCAGTATTATTAAGGTTTTTCGTTAAACAATGAAGGTATAATTAAAATGAAATCAATTTTATAAACTATTATGATAGTCAAACCTTAATAGATTTGGTACTAAGTAGAATATTAATTTAAGTCCTATTGAGTTACTAAGGCCTAAAGCTACATAGCGAAAACTAAGTTGATATAGCTCGGATTCTGGTTTTGCACCAGTCGCGGACGTTCATATTATGGTGTCTAGACAAAGCTAACATAGGCTTTAAGATGCTATTAATAAAAATTATGTTTTAACTTTCTTGAAATAAAAATAAATTCATTCATTCATTCAAACAATAATTTGACGAAAGCCACTCGGGTAATTTTGCTACTCACAACGATTGCTTATTTCGCTTATTTTATTTAGCCTTTGGTGTCAATGCAGCTTGTCTGCGATTTTTTGTGCCTGTTTATTGACTCTTAGGAAACATATAAAGTGACGTTTAACTTTTTAACTATTGCTGAAAGTAAAATATTGTGTCACTATTTTAAATACTTACCGGTACATGTGTACCGCTACATATTATATATGTATCTATCGTACCAGATGCGCTGTTACTTCATTTACGGGAGGGCTTCTAATAGCACAGTTGTCTGTGGTCCAGGGGGACGGAGGTTAGTGGGGCATGAAAATCGTCAAATGTGTGCCCATAAATCGAGAAAGTAGGCCAATGGCTGACAGACAGGACCGAGTCATATTTTTATATGTGAACATAATAATGCTATGATCTTCTTCTGTTAAAGATTGAATGAAATAGATTTTAAAAAATACTTTGAATTAGTTCTACATTTTCAGACAAGTAATTTTAGACTTTGAAATGTATTTACACTATAATGCCCATTTTTTTCTTGAAAAATATTACGTAAAGCTTTATGTAATTCTTTGCCAGTATAGCAGTGTTCCGGAATTCTAATTGGGCGTATATATTAGTTTCTTTTGGACATAAAATATCATTTAAATGTTCATTATCGTGCCTATAAGCAGATGAAATTTTTAATTTGCTAACACTAACATTGTGTACCTATAAATAACAAATTCCATAAAAATTTAATTTTCCTTCTTCGTGTAAATACCTGTTTTAGTACTATAAAATGATAAAATATATAACTTCATTGACTAAATGTTTAATTTGATATTAAAGTGTGTGTGGTCAGCTATTACAGTACAGAACCTTTTTAAACCATTTTGTAGTAATCATTATCATCATTTCAGCCATAGGACGTCCACTGCTGAACATAGGCCTCCCCCATTGACTTCCAGATTGGCCGATTGGAAGCGGCCTGAATCCAGCGTCTTCCTGCGACCCGTACCAGGTCGTTTGACCACCTTGTGAGTCCTACGCAGCGCTTGCCGCGTTTCGTAGTAAAACTCGTCTTAAATCATCATCATCATTTCAGCCATGGACGTCCACTGCTAAACACAGGCCTTCCCCAATGACTTTCATCGGGGGGGATTGCCAATACTTGCCACACTTGGCAGGCGGGTGGGCGAGCCCAGTTTTTATAACATTTCGCACGCAGACGCTGCTGCCTGTCTCGTTCTACAGGAATTAGTCTTCTCTTACGACACGCCTCCTGTTGGCGGTAGGAAAGTGTATTCTTTACGGCCGTCTCCACAAGGCACAAATTGTCGTCTTAAATCAGTGAAGAAAAATTCAAAAATCATAATCTAGAGTAAAAATAGACAATGAAATCATGCTTAGGCTCCACGTATCAGTCAGCCACAAATCAGTCAGATAAAAAAATATATCCAGATATATTTTAATAAATTTTAATCTCAGCAAATAAATTAATAACGACGAAGCAAGCGAGCCAGACTTGGCGTCACTATATCTGTTCTGAGGTCCCGGGTTCAGACGGGCTTGGTGCCGCCATCTCTGAGGATCGATTCCAGATTGCATCAATGTAGACAACGAACTTTTCATATTGTCTCAAGTCTGGGTGTTGTGGTACGGTCGTTGTCGAGGATGGATGAGGATCGAGGAGGCTGGAGTCGTCTTTGGCACTAAACCAGCATCGATGTTGGACTCCGATTATCGTTGAGAATAATAAAAGGTTCAAGTCGAACTATATGTATACCTTATTGCTCAATATTTCTAGAGGTCGAAGAGTACATGATAAGAATCTTCGTTATAAAAATAAATATAAATAACCTACCAACATATTTTTAACCGTCTTCAAAAAAGGAGGAGGTTCTCAATTTGTCGCAATTTTTTTTTATGTTTGTTCAGAGATCTTTTTTTTTATGTTGATTGATTTTGATAATTCTTTTTTTAATCGAAACGTAATACTTTCAGAATGGTCCCATATAAATTTGGTCAAATTCTGATGATGGAATCTATAAGAAAATCATCTAACTCTATGACACGCCAACTGATTTTTGTATCTATGTTACCCAATATCTTTGACAAATGTAGACCGATTTTGATGATTCGATTCCCAGTGTGGGTTAGTTCAGAAAACAATATTTTCTAAATTGGCTTGGCAGAAAACAATATTTTCACTGGTTGTGCTGGGAGAGTCCGAGGCAAAATTAATTGCCTCATAACACATGGATGTAATTAGCTTATGTTTGAATGTTATGTTTCCTACCTAACATTTACTATTCATCTGCAGAGAAGGCAATAGCAGACCATCCCAAGACCCCATAAAATATTGCCAGGAGAGCCATACCGTGTTTCATTTCGTAATGATCACGACCCTCAGCTTTAGGGGGCATCATAAAAAGAAACGTGGCGTCTGGGGACGGCCGTAAAGAATACACTTCCCCACCGCCAACAGGAGGCGTGTCGTAAGAGGTGACTAATTCCTGTAGCATGAGATGGGCATGGATGGGAGCAGCGTCTACGTGCGAAATATTATAAAAAACTGCGCTCGTCAACCCGCCTGCCAAGCGTGGCGAGTATTGGCAATTCCCCCCAATAATAGGTAATTGGCGGAGGCTTTTGTTCAGCCGTGGACGTCCTATGGCTGAAATGATGATGATGATGATAAAAAAGACACAGCTAATGTTGTTATACCATACAAAATGTCTATTATGGTCCCTTGTCTTTCGCGTTGAAATTTGCTCAGTGTAAAAATCTGTTAGGCTCATTACTAAAATTCAAACCACGGAGGGCCTATCCTAGGTTGTTTGAAAATAGTAAATAAAATAAAAAGTTATCAAACGGTAAAAACCGTAAAATATTCTTATCCTGAATAAATACACCATCACGAAGCAACTCGCGCTTCAATTGTCAGGCAGAGTAACAAGCAAAGCCGCGGGCTCGTATTAACATAAAGTATATCAATTTGTAAGTGAATTAGCGTAGTTCCAGATTTGGAATAAGCCAGATTTCGCGCCTTGACCTAGATAACGGGGGGTGGGGGCTCTTGAAATGAATTACGTAGGCCTTGCGAAGAAAATGAAACCTACAAATTACCACATTACCATCTGGAAAGTGACAAAGAGCTATCTATGTACGAGAATTCTTGAAGGTTAGGTAAATTATTATAATCACTAAAGAAGAAGATACATTTAAGAAAGACGTAACTTTAGCCTTTGTTCCGTATCGAGTTCGCATACCAACAATATTATTGGAATTGGAATATGTGTATGGTTGATTCAAGTAAATTAGGCAGAGAAACAAAGTATAGGATTCCATGCATTATATTTTGTCATAATGCACTAATTACATATTTATTCACAGTCTTAGTATGTGCTTATTGTCAATAGCTCTTTTGATACGATTAATATTATAGAAGTTAAGTGTAATAAGTCGTATCTGGATTCTGAAAGGTCTCCAAATAGTTTTGACATGACAGCTGTCAAACTCAAAGAGTACAATGCCATTGAAAGTCCATTGTAACAGTGAAGTAAGTAGAGATTCAGAAGCCGGAGAAATCCCATACTTTATAAAGTATTACTCATTTAATACTGTATCAATTGACAGAAACAAGCAACCAATTAACTAGCTGGTATTCTAATTATCTATTCTTATAATATAACACACTTATAAGGATTCGGCGATGAGCCGTACATAACAATAGCTATACCAATCCATTGCGGACAATCACAACTAATCGTAGTATTGACAGTCACAATTTGATGTTTTCCGTAATTTCAGCCGTGTAAAGGTTTTTTAATGGTAATAGTGTTGTATCAATTGAAAAATAATATTCTTTTGAAGCAAGTAGTTCACTAAACTCAGACGTTACACAGTTACGATAATTGGATGAGTGTTTAGGTATTCATTGCTCTAAAATCCACGCTGTCTAGTAGGAAATATAAGTGTTGTTGTTACTGCAATACGTCTGTCTCTTTCGCGCGGTGACTCACTCTGTTTACGATAATTAAAACGTCGAAATGTTACAGGATAGTGTTAAATAACTTACCTAAAGCTGATAGAGGTGATTATACTGAAGATAGATGGTGAACAGCGAGGTAAATCGGGAGACGAAGAGAAATACGCGCGCGCGTCCGACGCGTCTAAAGGCCTGGCGCCGACTGAATGCGTCGATCGATAGGACCCATGGATAGTACGGCCATCGCTGCTGGTGCTGGATTGCGTTCCGTTTCACGTATTGCCGATTCCGTTTTATACAATTCGAGGTTACGCTTTTTTGGTTGGAATCGGAATGAAACTTGGTAGAGCAAGATTTTCTTGTTACGTTTCGAAACTATTGTTGTCTAATGAAAATGAAACGAACCTTACAGCTGAAATGTTTTCTCTTGTTGGTATTGTTGCTACTTTTTAACTAAAGACTGATGTAATGACTTGTTTAATCTACTCTAGTTGACAGCGCATTGATAGTAATTTTACACGAAAAGTTATCTTGTAATATTTTGGTATCGTTTTGATAAAACATAAAGTAATCTTATCTTTCTTTACAAATGCAGTGAATGAAACTGAAGAAAGTAATTTTTATCTCAATATTATATTACCTGTGGTCTGCTTTGTTGATCTTTAAATGTAATTTTCGTTCCAAATAAAAGTTTTCATGGTTGAAAACACGTACCACTGAGATTTTTATGTTAATTTGCATGTTTTTCTTAGTTATAAGAATCAAATTCTAAATTGATCTACACTGACAAAGTTTGAAACAAGTAATGGATTACATATTTATTTTTATTTTACTAACACTTCATTGCAAAGATTAAAAATTTTAATAAAAAAATAAAAATAAAATTTTTAGCGTTTTAGTTTTTTGAAGTCGGTTTTTATTTTTTTATATAATTTACCTATTTCATCTATTATAGTGATAAATCCTAATCAAAACAAATCCTACGAGTGCAGAAATAATTTAACTGCTGAACACCGATTTCATTTCCTATTTTTTCACCCTAAGGGGCAAAATTTTTTCGGCAAATTTTTATTAAAGTATCTTTGAAGTGTAAGCTATTAATTAAAAATATATTAATCATCAAAATCGGTCCACATTTGGCAAAGATAGATACTAAAATCAGTTGGCGTGGTACGGAGTTCATGTAATGTTTGATGATTTTGTATATGGGACCATTCTGAAAGTATTACCGTTCAAACAAAAAAAACATTATTGAAATCGGTCCACGTTGTAACGAATGATCGCTGAACATACATAAAAAAAAAATTTTTAAAAAGATCCGACGAGTTAAGTACCTCCTCCTTTTTTGAAGTCGGTTAAAAATACATACATATAGGTGGAGTTAATGTCATGTCATTTACTGCTAGTCGACTAAAGCTAAAAAAGTGTTAAATGGACAGTGAGAAACAAAATATACATTACTTTAAATGGACTTGTTTGTGAGTACAAATTTCAGACTGCATAAAGTGGGTAATTCGTTTATGGGAAAATGTATTCGCTTTTTTAACAAATTACCACAGTCCATTGCTGAACTGCCTATGTATGAATTTAAATCGCATGTCAAGATGATTTTAATGAAAAAAGGTTATTACACTGTAAATTACTATTTAAATGATAAAAATGTATGGAATTAAATACTGCCGTGCTCGCACAGGTTCATTTTATCTTGTAATGTAAACACACTATTTAAAAAGAGGCTGACAATAGTGACCGAGTTTCTTGCGCTGCTTCTTCTCGGCACTAGCCCACAATATTGTCCCGAAGCAGTGGTAGGGTAAAAAATATATTGGGACGTGTAAAAGAGCTTAATTTAGGCCTATTTACAGAAATAAATTGGTTTTATTGGTTATTATTAGTAGGAAGTTTTTTTTTTTGAACGCATCAAATTCAGAACGAATATAGATAAAATTTGGCATTACCGGGAAAAGGTCATACAGTTTTAGATATTGTACTCTCTTCTTGTGTAGGGCTTAGCTTCTTATGTATTTGTAATTTCCTGAGTAGTTATACACATTTTGTTTTGGATTTATTTCGTAGACTTATTGCTATAAAAAGCATGCACTAAGCTATAGTGTTAGCGCTTGCCATTAGCGCCACTTCCGGAGTTTAATATGTTTTAAATTTTCAACGAGCATGACTTGAAAATATAACGTTGGTGCTTACGTACTCGTAAGTACCAACATTATGTTTTCAACTAGCCTAGCTAGTAGCTAGACAATCCAAATAGTTTGACAATGTTGAATAAGTTAAGATGTAAAAAAAGAAAAATATTTTCACTGCGTGCTGGGGGGACGATTATAATTATTAGGTTCGTAGATGGCACCGGTAAATTATATCCCACCAAAAAAAATTTCTTGTAAAATGTTGCCAAGAATAGACCCATAAGGTTCGCACTGGCAAAAAGTTATCAGATCTCATGCAGAGCCAAGCATCTAGCTCTACACATAAATACAAAAAAAAACATTATCTGAAGACCGTATTTGTGACCGCACTGGTAGGGTAAAAAAAAAATAGGAAAGGGTAAAAGAGATTAATTTACAGACATAAAATTGTTTTTATAAATGACAATCGAGGATTATTAGGTAAGGGTTAGAGGAGAGCATTGTGTGTGATGTTAACATTATGACACTAACGGTAACGCATAACAGGTTAATACCGATCTTTTGATTTAAACACCAACAAGCTATTTATTCCGACATCTTTATGAAACCTCTCTTAAATTCTCTAGTTACAAAGTCTTGAGAAAACTTCAAAGAGATTGTTTGTATACAATCTCATAGGAAAATATTCCACGCGTTTCCTTTTGAGAAAACCTTTACAACTTCATACTACAGTAAAAGTTAATTCAGTAGACACAGTCTTGTGTATTAGTACCGGCGGGCATCTCAGGGGGCCTATTACAAAATTGGTTTGCTCGTCCCGATCTATGTATAAACTAAATAAATTAAAAATATCAACTACTCGTTTAATATTTGCTAATTTATAAACAGTTGAAAGCAGCCATATTTTTACTCTTTTATTTGAGTTTTTCATATTTCGTGAAATTTTTATTAAAAGTAAACGACAAAATATTCTCTGAAATAAATGATTTTAATTTCAAGCCTGCGGCAGGCCTGCTAATAAGAAGTCATAATACGAATTAGCAGAGCAGTTCAAAAGCAGGCCTGCTTTAAGAAGTCATGGTAAGGGCCCTTATAACGATAATTTAGTCTTGTTTTGTTTTGTCTCTATAGAGTACATATAAATTAATTTAATTTTGTTTTGATTTGTCTCTATAGAGTTTGACATAAAACAACACTGCCTAGATTACTGTTTAATTCTCATAGTTTATCCCGAGAATGACTCTTATATAATTACCAACGATTTTAGAAATTAATTAAAGCTTAGTAATAATTCTTGGAGCACTTAACAAAAACTAATAAGTAATTACGAATGAAGTTTCAGGACAATCTTACTTTTAGGATGCCTTTAATTAAATATTATCTAACTCTCTAATTTAATATTCTGAACTAATTAAACGGTTTTCATCCCTTTTTCAAAGTTGTAAGAAGGCAATAGGTTATAATTACTATCGATAATAGTTTCAGTAATTGCCATTTTTTGGCATTAAGTACGCAATTTTACATTTTTTTAACGTGCAGTAAAGAATTAATAAATAAATTTCAAATTCATTTATTTACATGAAACATGGTAGGTACATTAAGATGTTTTTTTACTTAATATTCCGTCATGTCTCGCCACATTTAGGTGGCATATCTTTAAACACTGTGCTTTTCATTACGAAAACCTGCAAGGACAGTAAAAATAAAATCATAAATTAGCTAAAGAATAAATTAGTGAATTATATCATAACTCTACAACTCGAAAAAACAAATGAAGATCGGGTTGTCGCTTTCCAGCCATTATTTTTCATTACCGTCATTAAAAAATAGTGTATATTTTGCCCAAATCTGTTATTTTAAAAGAAATGGTAGAATGTAAATTTTAATAAAGTCATTGAAAAATATATTCTTTATTACATAATTTTATAATATTTCAATTTTAAATCGCTGGCATTTTAAATGGGCAATTTTAAATGGGTGGCTGTATAGAATGTTGGGCATGGTTCATTAAAAATGTAAAAACAGAACTAGTTTTTTTTTTCAATTTGACAGCTGTCAGCTGAAAACGACTTTCCTAGTACTGAAAAGTATTTCTTTCAACTCGCTCCGTAGGCAACTTCAGACCTACTTTCCGAGTATGACTAATAAAAAATTGTTTGATGATCATGAAAATTCAATATCGACCTCCGTAGCCGAGAGGCGGACTTGGTGTCGTTATCTCTGAGGTTCCCGGTCGGTAAATGTAGGAAAACTAACTTTTCTATATTGCCACGGGTCTGGGTGTTGTGGTACCGTCGTTGTTTCTGATTTCTGTAACACAAGTGCTTTGGCTACTTACCATAGGATCAGAGCAATGTATGTAATGTTGTCATTGACTAATAATATGTTACTTCGAACTACGTACTATTTAAATCAATGGATGTTATCCAATATTTATTAATTTTTATTTTATTTACATAAAATACATAGATAGATATACACTTTATTGCAGAAAAATATTAAAGGTTATTACAGGTATTATTCAAGGTTTTATTGCCAATAAGAATTATTTATTATTATTACAAAACAAGACAGATATGTACAATTTTGTTTCAAAATAATCTTCCTATGAATGATTATTGATTATACTACTAGATTATTGTAATAAACATTTTAATGCAATTAATTACAGTAATATTATAATAACAATTTTACTCTTCACAAACGCAGGTTTATTTAAAACAGATTAGCCTGATCATAATCTAGCAAGAGTTAGGATGCCTTATTTAAATTAATGCAATCTATATTAAAAAAAGTCTTAGTTTAGCAATTCAGCGAGGAATCGCTGCCAGTATCCTCGCCTCCATTCCTCACGGATAATAAATAATATGTCCACTAGAATTAATTAGAATTTGGCTATGCTCGGTGTTTCTCTGCCAGATTGTATCTGAGGAGATCCGTAAACGAACAAAAGTCGCTGACGTAGCTCAACGGATTAACAAGCTAAGGATGTAGTGGGAACATAGCACGTAGAACTGACGGCCAATGGAGCAGATAGATTTATTTTTCTAGAATGGAGGCCGCGTACCGGCAAGCGCAGCGAATGAGGTCCACCTAGAAGGTGGACAGACGACCTGGTAAAGGTCGCAGGAAGCCGCTGGATGCAGGCTTCCAACCGGCCCATCTGAAAGTTATTGTGGCAGGCCTATGTTCAGCAGTGAAGTCCTATGGCTGAAATGATGATGATGACGTTCTTAATCACGTTATTGGTATTTATTGTCACAGGCGGAAGAGATCAGGACTTATGACTCATAAATTTAAAATATCGATAAAATTACCAGCTGTTCACAGCAAATAAACGTAAAAGTTGTTATGGCCCTACACCAAAGCGGTTGTTGGCAACGCAAGCATCGATCAAACTAGATAGTTGTGATCCATCGTTACACACGAGAGCTTAGTTCGCATCGTTATTGGACATGTACCTAGTTTGGGGTCGGAGATTTTGGCAATTTAGACGGATTCTGTGGCTTCCAGACGATATTATCTAGCGTACAAGTTTATCACGAGTTTTTGAAGTGCGCGTTTAAAATTGTACTTAAAAAGTGAAGTGAACGTTAGTATTTTGAATTGAAAATATGGTTTACGGATATTTTCCCATTATGAATCACACTTACTGAAAAACAACAGTTGCAAACAAAATTAAAATATATACCTAATACAATGTATATTAAACAAAGGTGAAAACACTGAAAAGATGAAAATTATATTCTAAATTAAAAAAAGGATCTACATTGAACACAGATAGTGATAAAATAATAACCATCATAAATTACATACCTATTGTAAAACTGTATCCTTTAGAATTAGAATATTATCAACATGTATTTAATTTATTAAAATGAAGGTATTTTAAATTTCAAGTTAGTTGAAGATTAAATCCTAATTAACACCTAACACAACTTTCATCTTATAACTCAGCGGCTACGATTTAAAACAAAATACTATGACATTGGAACGCTACGATAAGCAAATAAAAACTGCTTTTTTATCAGACTGTTTATAATTTGTTTGAAATTACGTTTTTTACCCAAAAGATAATTGGTTACATAAAACTTGACCCAAATTGGTTTGTAATCAAAAAGAAAAATTATATTCCAAGCCAATATATACTTTTTTTAAATATTTATTCAGTATCCACAGCTCTTAAAAATGATACAAAACACATAATTTAATTAAAACTTACAACCAATTATGGATTCTATTTTTTTTCCCATTGACTGACGTTTTTCTAAAGTTTTATAATAATTTTTGAAAACAAAGGTAAAGGAACTAAATGTAACAAAAGATAGTAGAATAATTGCACGAGAATGTATGAATAGTTTCTATATCATGGCTCGTCAATCTGCTCTTTGTGAAGCGTTCAAGTCCTGGAAACCTTGTGCTCCAGAGGTATTGGAAAGGACGAAATGCAGTGTAACATTGAGTTGGGGACAGACAGGACCTCTGGGGTTCCTCTCTGAGGACTTCTTGTATAGACTTGAGAGGAACGAGAAGATACCGCCGTGGGTTGGCGCATATAGGTAAGAAAACCTGTGGAAATGCTTTAGTGTGATAGTCAAATAGTTCACTACAGGCGATTTTTTCTTTATAAAAAAAAGAAAAATTATTGTAAAACATTTATTGTGGTCTCCTGAAACATTCTAACTGTTTGTTCAGTTTTTACAATTTATTTATTTAAAATTTAATTTAAACTACTAAAATTAAAACCAGAAATCCTTGAAACCTCATTATATAAATATGCGCACTACAACACACCCAATCATAGTCTCAAATATGAAATTAACATCCTTCTGTGGTGGAACCAAACAATGTATTTTGCAAGAGGCATATCTTAGCACACCAAACTCAAGCCATCATCATCATCATCATTTCAGTTATAGGACGTCCACTGCTGAACATAGGCCTCCCCTAATGACTTTCAGATTGGCCGGTTGGGAGCGGCCTGCATCCTTCCGCAACCTGTTGTGGGTTGACTTCCTACGTTGCGCTTGCCATTCCATTCTAGAACCTTGCCTGTGTCCACCTAAGCCTTCATAGAATAAATGCAATTAACATCATATTAACATAAGGCTGTTTAGAAATTCCCCTGAGTCGGGGGTATTGAAAATAACTCTTTATTTTAATAAATAAAAGAAATTGTAGAAACACCATTTAAGAAAATAGTTTGGCTTTTTTTTGCAGTGGCGGCAAGACCTCAAAACTTATAGACTACCTAGCACCAAGACACCCCTACAGATTTCGTCTCAAAGTAATCCTTAGAGCGACTGCTTTGCCTTTATTAGCTCAAAAGGCGTTAGAACATTATGGTCATGAAAAAATTGTACTAGAAAAGTTGAAAGAACTTACACGAGTTGACATTGTTAATGACGAAGTTTGTAAAGAAAATGTTACACATGAAAAGAACATGAATGAAATAAGTCAGGATGAAGTCAAAGAATATGTTAATGGTTCATCGGGAGATAGGTGAGTAAAGTTAACAATAAGTAAGTCGTAGATAAAATAGATTAGATACGTAATCAAATATTTAATGAGCTACATACATAATTTACTCTAATGTTTTCCAGAATAAAGTAAAAATTATAATAACTTTTTAATAAATTGCTCAGAAAAAAAGGAATTGATAGAATGTAATATGACGAGTGTCAATCGACGGTTCCATGTAGGATATACTAGTCATCATCATGCTAATCAGCCAACGTCAGTCAACTGGTCGTTCTTGAGTGGAGACCACGAAATGTCAAGCAGCGTAGGGCCACCTCCGGCAAGATGGAACAATTATATACGCTGCTGCTGCTGGCAGCGGATAGAATAGAATAGCCGAGGTTCGAGACCATTAACGTGCTATAGGCATAGTTCTCATAACAATGCTGCTCCTTGTCGGAGGTTGCCCTACGCTACATGGTAGAGACCACTTACGATCACCTACTTCCAGCTTGCTTATCTTTTGAGCACGATCGATTACTTTAGTTATCTGACGGATGACTTCATTGTACAAGTTACTTGCACTTCATTGTACACACACACACATTGTACACACTTCATTGTATAGAAGTCAAAAAACTGTTTAATAATAATCTTTACTTTATAGACATACACAAAAGCAACCACAAACCAAATGGTTAGAGTCCCAGTGGTCAGAAGAGGTTTGGACTAGTACTGACACAGATGGCACTTCAGCCGTCTGTTTCTGCATGGCTGTGAGGTGTGGGTATTTGAAGCAGGTAAAAACTCTACATCACATAGACATGAAATATTAAACTGACAGACAAAAAATTTCAAAACACTAAAACATAATGCATTTTAAGACACTAAGATGTAATTGTCGACATTTCTAAAAACCGTTATTACGTATTACTTTGAAGGGTTCTGTCGACCAAAGAACTTAACTAAAATTGAAGCCTGAGAGACTGAGAGGTAACTTATAGCCTAGGTAACATTATGATAATTTATGAGTAGCACCTGTACTCGGCAGTAAGATGTAACGTAGGCTTACAAGTTACCTACATTACTTCAGTGGAAACATAATACTCAAAAAATATTTTTGCGTTTCTTAATTCAAATTCTGTCCCACAAATAAACAATACATCTTAAAATCTTCATTTCAGATTCAAGTAATGTTGGAAGAAAAACCGTCGCTAATCGGAACAGTCAATTCTGTTAATGGCTTCACACCGCTCGCGACGGCTGTCAGGAAAGGTTAGAACGGGGCACGGTAAAGGGAAAACCAAGTTTTTCTATTAGGTGTCTGTAAACATAAGTTTTTACTAATAATTTGTTCAGCTTAAACTCAAAGTCACACAGCGTGCTATAAAAAAAGCTAGCCTGCCGTTTCTTTGCAAGATAAGGTCCGAAATTTGGATATTAGGTAATTAGAAAACGTGAAGGTACTAAAATCACCAACAAAGCTTTTTTAAATTGCACAGCTAAATAAATAAATAAAGTAGCAATGGGC
Organism: Anania hortulata; assembly: GCA_963576865.1. Classification (NCBI taxonomy): domain Eukaryota; kingdom Metazoa; phylum Arthropoda; class Insecta; order Lepidoptera; family Crambidae; genus Anania; species Anania hortulata. The sequence continues at coordinate 217,267 of OY756412.1, read as the reverse complement.
AGGCTATATTGCTCGCAGACCTTCGGGAAAGAAAGGTTCATGAGTGAGTAGTGGTCACAAACTGTAAGACACAGCGTGGGCAGACCTCCCTCTCGGTGGACTAACGATCTAGTCAAGGTTGCAAGAAGCTGCTGGATGCAAACGAACCATTGTCGTTCCGTGTGGGAGGCCTATGTCCAAGTTGGACTTCCAAAGGCTGGTAATGGTGTTGTTTAAACTGTTATAAACAAATTAAATGTTAACGTTTCTCAGTTAGAAGAGCAGTGACCCAGAAAGCGATGGGTCATGTGTTCGAATCCCTATAGAAGTAGTTTTTCTTTTTCAAGTGAAATAATATCCCTGATGTTATCAGTTTGAATGACTAAAATTATCAACATTTTCTCTATATAACTTTTGAACTTTGCCTATTTTTTCACACAAACAATACAAGATTATTTTGAAGAAATCAATAAGCGATGACAATATTATATTTTTTTAAAGCAAACAGTTTACAGCAAACACACACATCACACGCACTCACCGGATATAAAAGTATCCTTGAAAAAGTATTTTTACTCTTGTTATAGTTTCTTCTTTTTTTGTTTTGTTATAACATTTTGGTTTTTTCTCCCTATAGCTTTTCCGTGTTTAACCGTCCTTTAATGTTAATTTTTATGTGACAAACTTTTTAATTGGCTCTGTATGCATTTAATTCAGAGCTTTTTAAGTTGAATTTACATGCTGTAAAGTTTGCAATCAATTACTAAATAAAATAAAATAAAAACTGTTTTACAAACCTCCAAAGCAGAACACAGCACACTTTTTATACATTTAGTATAATATCCCTGTAAATTTCCGTCCCAGGTGGTTTTGCGTACCAGAGAGATTTCCGAGAAAATTCATCTCGATGTTTTTACGCAATATGAGCTTCTAGTAATCAGAATTAAAAGGTTTTTTCTCTGGACATACTTTTTTCTAATAAATTATTTGCTACTTACTATTACTTGAAGCGCCAAAAGATTTTTAAGTGGGCGAAAACAAAAGATCCATTTTTTTTTGTTATTATATATATTAGATTCTTCATGTTTGACTTTGATTAATTGTCTGGATATTATTTGCTTTTTATGTTTTATTTTACTTATTCCAGTTAGGTAAAATACTTGCCTACTAAAAGGACTTGCCTACCCAGGGTTCCTTACAAATTTCTTGGTACATATTATAAATAGTTCAAGAATCGAGCCTTACAGTTTAATTAATAATTAATTACAAAATTTAATCACAAATGAATAGTTTTCTGATTTTTACCTATCCTTTTAGAATAAAACGATATTAGATACTTGCCAAATTTCATAGTACTAGGTCAACGAAAAGTACTTACCCAAAAAATTTTAAATCTCTTAACTGAGTGTCGAAATGTACGTTTTTTGCGGCATAAAAGGCCGTTTCTTTTTTACCTTACCATTTACCTACTGGGAGAAAGCGATACTAACTTGAACCTACTTAACTAAAGGAGATATAAACACGGTGAGGTTGCTGGTCGCGTCTGGGGCCGAGGTCGAACAGCCCTCCACGACGGGGCAGATGCCACTGCACCTCGCAGTGCTCGGCAACCACGCTGCTATAGTTGAGTTTCTGCTGGAGAGGGGAGCCACCTTTGAGGTAGTAACTACAAGCTACAATATTTCGACGATAAAAATGTAATGTAGATAAATAACCTGCATAAATATATTTTTTTACGAAATTTCCAGTCTATTTCGGGTAAGTGGCACGCCAAGGGTTAATTTATTATCAATTTAGGGCACACTTATGATTGATGTTTTAATAGACGAGTAAATTTTATTTTTTGACATCTATTAGTATTTTGTGTAATTAACAATACCTTATTAGAACTACCGACCGGCCAATCTGGAAGTCAATGGGGAGGCCTATGTTCAGCAGTGGACGTCCTATGGCTGAAATGATGATGATGATGATGATTAGAACTATGTTCTCGCCTCATACCTAATTTGTTTGCTGTGCCCAACAGGGTCCATAAATGATTGATTAAGCCTTAAATTCCATCTCTTGTAACATTATAGTGTGCAAATGAATAAATGAATACTGACTACTGAGTTTCGTATTTGTGGTAGGTGATTACAATTATCTGACCTGATACAATTATGTACACTGGTAATATAAACAAGTTTTATTCTAAAACTAGAGATTGATCTAAAAAACAAATTACAGTCTCGCAAATTAAAACATAACATGTTCCCAGAAAGTTTAATTTTCGAATTCCGTAATTGCTATTTTTGTTGTAAGTGGCCAGTTCCAACCATGTAATAAGTAAATGCTAGTAATTTTGGGAGGAGGACTAAAATTAAATCAATGCAGCCCCGATTGATGATACACTTTTAGATTTAAATGGTTTTTGTTAAGTATATTTTATGAAGTTATTACTCGGGTGTGGGTGTCTTGTACGATGCCTCTTGAAAAATTCTTGGACTAGGCCAGACATAAGTAGTTACTCTGTCTGGCTGATAAAGTAGTTACTCTCTCTGGCTGATAACTGGTCCTCATGTACAGGCCTTGCTTGGTTTGAGACCAGGGGCGTGCATCCCATATAGGCTATTATGCAGAGCCTACCTTCATAAAAAACTGACAGAACAGCTAACCATTAACCATTTTTCGTCTACCTATACTTATTCCTTACTAAAGCGCGCAACTTAGATCGTTCCTGTGCAATTTAACCAATGTTAGGCTGCCGCGAGATCGCCTACTATTTTACACAAACTTACTCAATTTCACTCACAGCCTACCCCCATCTGAAACCAATGCACGCCACTGTTTGAGACTAGATAATTGGTTTGATTGTGAAAGCAATTCATAAGATAAAAATAAATAATGCATCCCCTAGCCTATAAATTATAATAAATTAAAATAAAATATAAAATGTATTTTTAAGAAACAACTTATACCCACGAGGACTACTGCCGACAAACTGTTGTACAGTTTGGCAGAAAGAAAATTGTGTAAACTTTTGTGTTTCCAATAAATAATAAAAATAAAAACTTACGAACGTACGTAGTACGAGGTTGTAACACAATAATGTCAACTCCTTTTGTAGTTTGAAACTATATCAATTTGTGTGTTGTGCTTATAAAGTAAAAGTAAATTAAGCTTATAATGAGCATTTGTCTCACTGCAGGGCACAGACTTCACATCAACTATGATGTGGTTAGGGCCTAGCAGACTCAGTGCGGATATTTTATTATTTGCTTGATGATGTAAAGCCTAGTTAGAGTGGTAAAAATGAGGTTTAGTCTGGCCTTAAAACACCCCTCCACCAATCCGCACTATGCTTGCGTCAGTATGGCTCAAACATATTCATATTCATTTATTGCGTCATAAGTGTACATTAAGGTGTTGATAATTACATTGTGTGAGACGATACTCATGGTTAATTTACATTTAGTATGAACTGACAAGTCCTGTCAAGTCTTTCCTATATACAAGAACAGGACAGCAACAGACTAAACAATGGCGGAGTTTTTTTGTAACAAAATAAATGACATTTCTACTCTATAGAGTATGTGGTCCATGGGCCCAAACCACCTCATAGTTAAGGTGAGGCCTGTGCCCTGCACGGGGGCGTATTAACGCCCAATATTAATAGACTAACCCAATAATAGACCCAATAATAGACTTGCTTTACTTTTACTTTTCATTTTTTGTGCAGGCTCGTGACTTGAACGGTCTCAGAGTGGAGCACTACGCGGTGGACTCCTGCAGCCTGGACATGTTGAAGCTGATCCTGGACAAGGGTGGCGACATTGGAGCTAAAGACCACAATGGGTGGACACCACTATTTAGAGCTTGTGAGTAAGTTTTTATCTCATTACATTTATATAAGTATTTTTTGCCGTGTTTTTTTGAATCAACACTGTTGCAAGTGTCACGATCACGGAAGAGCTGAAATCTATCCGGCAGATGATATATGGTATCCATAAACTTTCGCCCTTCCGTGATCAGGCGCTTGCAAAGTTGCAACAGTGCCAAAATATCGGCCACAGATATGGAGTGCATTTTGATTTGAGCCAAAATCGATTAAAGTGTGCTCATACTCGTCTCCTATTGATGTAATCCATAATATTTTCCGAGTGTACGACTCAGCACGCTAAACTTTATTTAGAAATCCTTCATCATCATAATTTCAGCCATACGACGACGAGACGTCCACTGCTGAACATAGGCCTCCCCCGGTGACTTCCAGATTGGCCAGTTGGAAGCATCCAACGGCTTCCTGCAACCTTTACCAGGTCGTATAAATTCTTAATCGATCAATTTTAATGTTACCATTTCGTTTTCTTTAGTGTGTCAAGGAGCAAAATCTGAAATAGTGGAAGAGTTGGTGCAAAGAGGAAGTGACGTGGAGATGCGAGACAACGCCGGACTACCACTTACTTCTGTCGCGAGGCTTCTGAAGAATCGACAGTGAGTTAATCTTTTTAAATGTAAAATTATGGTTGTTTGTTTAATATTGCATTCCCAGTGATTTAGCTAAACCACTTCTGAGGTGAGGCCTGCACCCTCATTAGGACGTATCTTACTTTATTCGTATATGGACTAGCTTCTGCCCGCGACTTTGTCTGCATAGACATCAGAATTTAACCAAATAGGAATGAATAATATTTATTTAACAGGAACACATTTAAGTCAATAGGGGAGGCCTATGTTCAACAGTGGACGTCCTGTGGCTGAAGTGATGATGATGATGATGATCAGGAACAGAAAAACATAATCAAATAAGAATCATCTCAAATGTTGAGGTAGATCAATGTCTTTACATGTGCCAAAAAAAAAGTAAAGTTCATGAAGCCTATACATGATGAAGACGATTATACAACAATCCAAAAACACAACTAACTTGTATAAAGAATCAACTCTTACTTTGGGATCAATAACGAAACCGTTTACAGAATAATTTAATGATCCATACAAATTAACTGTTTCCATCGACAATTTGGTTTAGAGCATATAAGAATAAGATAAGATAATAATTTTTCACTGTTTAAATGTTGCTCCGATAATAAAAGTTCCGTTTTTTTCATTTTCATTTCAAGTATTTTATTGATAGAATTAAATTATATTTTAGTTATTACAGTTAACTATCGATTATTATTGTAATTTAAAATTTAATTAAAATGTGTTAAAATTTTGCATGCCGAATCGCGGTAAAATATGCGGACGTTATTATTGTGACCACCTACTACCACTACCATATTTTATGCAAAAAATACTATTTCTATTTCTATTTCTATTTCAACATTCGTCCCACTGGAGGGCACAGGCCTCACTAAATTATGCCACGACAAATACTGAGTTTTTAAAAGGACCTTTTTGGTACAGACAACAGCACGTCAACCTACCACAAAATGTCAAAACTTGTCAATTGATATTGATCTCTACGCGTCGGGCTTAAAGTTGAAAATCTGTTCAATGACCTTTAACTTTTTGGGTAGGTTGACCAGCCGTTGCTTGTACAATTCTTTTTTTCGATTCTTGTTCTTCCATAAAGCTCTGACGAGGCTTCCCGACTAGTCATCATCATCATCATCATCATCATTTCAGCCATAGGACGTCCACTGCTGAACATAGGCCTCCCCCATTGACTTCCAGATTGGCCGGTTGGAAGCGGCCTGCATCCAGCGTCTTCCTGCGACCTTTACCAGGTCGTCTGACCACCTTGTGAGTGGACGCCCTACGCTGCGCTTGCCGGTACGCAGAGTAGTGTCAAGTGATATAAGCCGGGACTTACTTTTAACGGGTCTTATTTAATGTTGCCACCGCCAACAGGGGCCTGTCGTAAGAGGCGACTAATTCCTGTAGCATGAGATGGGCAGCAGCGTCTGTGTGAAAAATCTTATAAAAACTGCGCTTGCCAACACGCCTGCCAATCGTGGCGAGTATTAGCAATCCTCCCCAATGAAAAATCATTGGGGGAGGCTTTTGTTCAGCAGTGGACGTCCTGTGGCTGAGATGATGATGATTTAATGTTGTCTTTCAGCGGGCGCAGCAGAGACTCGATTCTTCGGCTGGTAGACTTGCAATACCCTCACGAGAAAGCTCTCGCCAACTTCACCAGGCTCACCAAGAAGATATACAATGTCCACACGCTTTTGAAATAAAGCCGACAGTGTATTGTGTGATGAGAAAATCGTAGGATATCCAAGAAGAAACTAACCTACCTACACTATAAAGATTTAGGAATCATCAAGCGACCCTGTATATTAAAAATATATTAAAAAGAAAGAATAAATACATACAGGGTGTACAAGAGAATAGGACACTCGTTAAAACTGCGTGATCAGCTGATCATATGCAACAACTTTTACTATGGGAGCAAAAAATCGTGATTTTTTTTTCAGATGCTCCATACATTATCATCGAGGTAGCGAATAAGTTTCTAAGGAGCTTCCAAATTTTTTTTTTGATTTCGATGTTGCTTCCATAGAAAAAGTCGTTGTTATAAACAACTGATCACGTGGTTTTTCAAGAGGGTCCTATTCTTTTGTACACCCGTATGTATTTATTCATTCTTGCACAAGCAAAACTAAGTACATATCCCAAATGGCTGACTAATGATTTATTGTCAAAAGCATTATCTACCAGTCAAACATAGGTTTTGATTATAGTCAAGTGTACCCTCACTTATAACGGCTTATAACGCTAGAATTAAAAATCCTATCCTACATACGAACTCGTATGATTTTGATAAATGAACAAACAAAAAAGTAGCCCAAATAAATTAACATTTACTGCAAAAGTAGGATAACAACGTCATAGTCATAGTGTGTGATTTTTATTAACCTTGACATAACTATTTTATTGTAACTTTATTTAATAACAGATTTTATTATAACCTTGACATATAATTTTTACTGATTAATTATAATTTTTTTAAAGTTAATTTGATTAGGATTTGTAATTGATTTAAATTAATGATATCATCTAATATTCCTTGACATGTAATGAATATTATGAATAAAATCTTATCTTATCTTGTCTTCGGAATCATCGTCATCACCATTGTCATCATCATTATCTCAGCCTATTGCAGTCCACAGGTAGACATATTTCTCTCCTAAAAATCTTTATTCATACATACAGTCATCTTTTTAAGGTCAACTGGACTTCAACTACTTATGGATAGGATAAATAAATTATTTTATTATTATTATTATTATTTTATTAACAGGCAGGCAGTTGAAACAACTGATGATTGCCCGTATCTGGTTGTTCTTCTTTTTTTTTTATGTATGCAGTTCAAAATGCTTATCTCGCCTGTTCTTAAATTGGTTTACATTCTGTGCTGAGACTACCTCTTCTGGAAGCTTATTCCACGCTTTAACCACTCGTTTGTTCAAGAAGTGTTTGTGAGGGTTGTTGTGCGAGGTCTTCAAGGTCATAATGTCCATTTAATATCTTGAATGTCTCAATCAAATTTCCACGGTCTCGGCGATCTTTTAACGTTGTGAGCTTAAAATCTAAGGTATAGAAGAGTGGCGCCTTTTGATAAAGGTGCACAAGCACTTACTAGAATGAGTCAGCATTTGTAATAGATTAAGACAAACTTTGTTAATGAAATAAATTTTATTATGATTATGATTAGTATTATGACTTATAGTTTATAATAGGTATATAAAATGTGCAGTTCAGTGTCACGAACCGTAAACCCTCATGAGAAGAGAGAGAGAGAGTTCTTTCAGGATCATAAAAAGGTTCTACTAATAGTAAAATAACGGATACGTATAGTAATTCACATGCTCCCAGCGCCGATCACAATACTAACAAGCGCCTGTTCCAGTCTTTGATTAGGATGAACTGTATTAACTTAATATTATAGTATTTGCACCACTGATCACAAATCACATATTTTAATGGATGGCGATTGGCAAAAACCATGGGTCTTCCAATATACAAATGTACTCTTTGACCATGGGTAATGAATGACAACTGATGTAATTTTTTAAATAAATACATAAATATTGGACAATATCACATACATTGCTCTAATCCTGTGATAAGTAGCCAAAGCCCTTGTGTTACAGAAATCAGAAACAACGACGGTACCAAACCCGGTACCAAAACAACACCCAGACCCGAGACAATACAGAAAAGTTATTTTTCTGCATTGACCCGACCGGGAATCGAGCCCAGAAACTTAGAGATAGCGACACCAAATCCGGTATGCTCGCCTCTCGGCTACGGAGGTCGTCTTCGTCCCACTATCATAATTTATTATTATTATTTCAATAAAATTATTAAATGAAACTCAACCCCAATTAAAACACTAATTTATTAATTAAAATAAAAAAATATTTACAAAGTTCTTAAAAGTCTAACGGAGTATTGAATTGCATTATGCGTGTGAAGTGGTAACGGTTGATAGTACAACCAAAGAGACACCGAGCGACCGATAGAGTTCCAACGCAGTCCCATCTTACCCCGAGAGTCAACACGAAATGCATTTAATGGCAAGGCTTACAGTTACACAATAAATAAGTTACTAAATATTAAGTCTCAGATGAATGATTTTAGAATTAGTAATACTGGATACAATGTCCAATGAAATGATGATCTGCTTGAGGCAGCGGTGGTCCGCGGCCACTCGAAATCCATTTGACTATCTACAGAACTCGATTCTTTGGGAGGAATCTGTTCTTCAACTTCTCCTCTCTCAAACTGAGCTGTTTTAGACTCTCTTTTACTTCGAATCCCACTTTCCTCTTCACCATCGTCTTCGTACTCATCTTCTTCTACTTCTTTATCGTCGTCTTCATTGTTTGCTTCTTTAGGTGATTTTTTTACTTCATCATTTTCACTACCTTCTGGTTTTAAATCGTCTGTTTCTGAATCTTCGTCATTATTAAATGAATTTACTAACTTGAGACGCGTGGTTCTCGTGTCAGATATAGGTGGCGTAAGTTTTTTTGCTGTCTCGGTACTTATCTGGGCACTTACTATCGGTGGTATTTCGCCTTTGAAAGGACCAAATTGAGGTGTCTTTAAGAGTAGCTCTGTGTTTGCTGGCAATTTGGAAGAAAAAATGTTCTTCATAACATTAGGTTTGGCATCTGGGATACTGGTCAAAGTAGCAGCAGATACCGTCTTACCATCATACGTTGTAAAAGTTTGTTCGTTCATAGATAGTCTTTGTGAATGTTCTTTAGGCAACTTTGGATCAGGTGGTAAGTATTGTGGGCTTACTTTATTGGATTCCATTACCATATCCGATGGCACCTCTTTTTCCATGTTCTTTTTACTAAACAACGCGTTCAGTTCGTTCTCTGTTTTCACATAAACTGGATGCGGTCTGTCTTCCTTTGCGTGATTACTGGGAAAAATCTCTTTTGTTCTATCATCTGTTGGTAAAATATGGTCTTCTGGTGAGGGTATAAACATAGGTTCGAAACTTTCTGTTATTTTGTCACTTGGGTAAGCATGATTAATGTATTGTGGTGCCTCTTCGTAATCTTCTTCGACATCTGTATCCTCTCGCCTGTTTGCGCTGCCGTCTCCATCATCAGTTATCCGGTCTTCAGCGGCCATTAAAGGCTCTCTGATTATAGGCTTGAAACCACTTTCAATCACAATAGAGTCCGGTTTAAATCCAGTGTTTACTGCTGGTAGAAATGTAGAATTTTCAACCGATTCTCCCATAAAATCAGAAGATTTTATTTCGTTTTGCGCCTGTTCTCTATCATTTTCTAACTTAGCATGGGCATTTGGTGAATGTGATTCCATTACTGGCGTAAGCTTAGGCGGTGTGAGAATGCTATGATGTTTCGTGTGTGTCATTTGCTGATCTAGTGGAAGAGGGTTGTCCATTGGCTTACCCAAGATAATCTGTCCCGGTTTGGTTACAAAGGTTGGTGGTACACTGTGTTGTGGTAGGGAATCCCCAGCTCCGGGTAAAGTGATTTGACTTCTTACGACCTGATTCATTATAATATCCGGCTGACCCAGATTTAATGTCGGAGTCTGTAGGTTGAAATTCGGAGGGTGAGAGACGCCACCTAAACTTGGTTTGCCAACTACTATGGACTGTACTGGGCCGTCTGGTATTTTAGGTCCATGCTTTTGAGAGTTGTGAACAAATGATGGTTTTGCGTGTTGTAGCGGAGGCATGGCTTTCATTGGTGGAACTCCTGGTGACATCGGACGGCCCTGGTTCATAGGCCCGCGGTATTTAGGCGGCACTTTCTTATGCATACCATTGTGGGGACCAGGCATCGGTAATGGATAGTTGTTGCCTTTTTGGAAGCCAGGAGGAGGGCGACGAAGTTTAATTTCTGGTGGAAGTGGACGTCTGAAAGACGGGCGATGACCTCCAGGTTTGTTCATTGGATTCGGGCGCATCACAGATTGTAGCGTGAGAGGTTGTTGGTTTGGTGGTAGGAAGAACGTTTCCGGCGTCCTTCCCACAACATACTCGTCTCCTTCTCTTACTGGGCGCTCAGGCAGGAATGATTCCTCGACGTTCTCATGGACACGGTACTGCGTCGGCGTTCTCGTGTGGTTTCTTCTCAATTCGTCTCGCATCTCGCTCTCGATGTTCTCGACCGCTCGAATCACCTCCTTGATCTGCACTTTGGACACGGGCAACTCATACTCCTCCCGCGGCGGCGCTTCTCCGTGGCGGCCACCGTCGCCCTTAAACCTACTGAAATCGTCATAATTCGGTTTCGGGTCGTTTACTTTCTCGATTTTCTGGCGACGATCTAGAAAGTTTTGGTCGGGCGGTAGCCGGCTTCGTACCTGTATGGACTCCTCGCCACGAAGGTCGTCGGGTGCGACCACTCGCTCCTCTACGCGACTCTCCTGGGCCTCCGACTCGTCGCACTCGTCGTGGACGTTTATCTTCCAGCCGAGGTGTCGGTGAGTGAAACACTGAAAGGAAACTCATATTAATACCACATTCGCGCATTATCTTACTAAATAAATGGGTCACCGTCCGCGAGTATAATCATGAATGGATCTCATGCGAAACAGAGAAGACTTGGAAGGCTGAAACAGAAAACAGATAGTAAAGATTATTTACACAGAGCGAGCGAATGTAGTAGATTTATGAAGGAATGTAGTGTCTAAGAATCAACTAAAGATCTGCTAAAGAATAATAATGAAATGTAGAAAAGTAAAGTAAACTGCAATGTATAATGAGACTTTCATTTTTCATTGAAAGTTAATTTCGCAAATTTTGTAGCTTATATACAAATGGAATGGTGTGATGAGATCTATGTATTTTAGTTATTTAATTATCTAAAACGTCACAATACACATCACCCATTAAAGGTAGCAATCCAACATCGAGAAAAATATAGCTATTATTGTATTCCCAAATAAATCAAATGATTATCGTAAAACTGAAATCCAAGTTGGATTAAATAAAACTTAAATTCCAATATAAAAATCTATAGAGCTGAATTAAATTGCTATTACCGAAATGCTACCTCCAACGGCCCTAAAACCCGATCCAAATCCTGCAAACCTGATAGTAGACGGTGTCTGGGGTATTCTTATCCGGGATCCAGGTCACTACTCCAGGGTTGCCTTCCTCGCAGACCAGGGTAAGGGAGCGCTGGTACGCGCCGAAGCTGGGGTACTCGTCGGCCTCTGGGCCGTTGTTGTCGGGGGTCCAGTTGCATAGACGACCTACGCCAGTGGGGACCAGGTCACCATTGCGGGACCGCCGAACGCCAGCGTAGATTTCGACACCCTGTTCAAGTTTAGAAATTCAATTTTCAACCGACTTCAAAAAAGGAGGAGGTTCTCAATTCGACTGTTTTTTTTTTTTTTTTTTGTATGTTTGTTACGCGATTACTCCGCCAATTATGAATCGATTTTAATGATTCTTTTTTTGTTTGGTAGATCATATTTCAGAGGTGGTCCCATATAAATTTTATCGAAATTGATTTAGAACTTTTTGAGAAAATCAACAAATATATACCCAGATAATATTTTGGTTGTGGTTCTTGTTACCTATCTTCGACAAATATGAGCCGATTTTGATGATTTTTGTTTTATTGAATAGCTTATACTTCAAAGATAATATGATAAAAGTTTGCAAAATAAAAATCACCCCTAAGGGTAGAAAAATAGGGGATGAAATCGGTGTTCAGCAGTTAGATTAGGATTTATCACTAAAAATTGATGAAAAAAATCAAACAAAAACATTAAATCTTTCATCGGCTGGCACCGACTCCAAAAGTAACTGATTAGGTACTTAAGTGTTAGGATTATTTTTAGCATTTCAGTGTTTTGAAGTCGGTTTTATTTTTTAAATAAAATTTTTACTTTAATAAGTTCACTGTTGAAGAATAACAAGCCAATAAAAAAGTTAGCTATTTTAGTATTATTTTTTAAAACAAATTGTTTTAACATGAAAATACATGACATCTTGCAGCACGTTCTTTGTGAACTCCAATGATGATCAAATGCTTATGTATTATTCCTCAACTAGTAAAATCCTAGTAAAGTCAAAGTACTTAAAATCAGTTTATCTGCACCACCAACTTCGTATAAGGTATAGAGGTATGTAAAAAGGTAGTAGCGGTTGGAAAATAATACCCTACGACTAGCAAGTCTTCGGATATTACTTTCGAATACTACTACTACTTCGGATAGCACTTTACTAGTGCATTGGTAGTCAGTCCAACTGAATTGACATAGGCTCATTAATATGAAAGTTTAATTACCTTTTTCTCCTGATCATTCTTGTGGTAGTAGCCTCCGACAGGGTCATTAGTAATATAGAAGGGATGATAGCGAGCTGGCACAGCCGGGTCGTATCCTCCCTCCACCACAAAAGTGTATTTCCTGCCTCGGACCACGTTAATCTCAGGGATGAGCAGCCCGTTAATATACCAGGAAATTCCCCAGCCTACGTGTCCTGTAATACATGAAATATGTGGTGACCTTTGTTATAAGTTTTTGATATAGCCATGGCGGGCTCATAGGGGAGAGGGTAAAAGATCGTGATCGCTTAATAACATCAACAAGCATACTGCTCTAGCGCATATATTTATTTCTTCAGATGACACAAGAAACAAAAGATGTTTGGTTTTCGTCGACGATTCTTGCCGTTACCCATTTAAAAGTTTAACAGACAAGTTAGCAAAAACTTCAGCATTAAATTCAGACTTATTTCAAAATACCGAAATTTTGAAACTATCTCGGACTATCAGCGGACAATCTGCCTGCGCTGTAATTATCCAAAAAACAGTTAGGTCTTCGGTTCTGGGATTTTTCCCGGAACAAGAGTGGCTCCGGAGAGGAGAAATGCTCTTCCTCAACACTTCTATTTGACACAATATTTATGAGGAACTCATACTGATGTTGTCTCTGATTTAAGCCCCGATTGAAATATAAAATAGGTAAAATCTACTAACCAGTGATAGCTGGGTATCCTTGTTTGCCCCCTGTAGGACCCATTTGAGCATAGAAAACGCCATCTGGGGGTTCATAGCACTGAATGGCAGGGATTTCCCAAGGCACTGCTTTAGGTACTGGTTTTGGCGTTGGTACTGGGTTAGGTTTGATCACTGCAGTCTAGAATAGAAAAAAAAAGTGAAAGATTCAATCACATGTCGTTATTAAACATAATAGATATTGTACTCGTGTCCATTGCAATTAAGTCTCATGTTGTAACCAAAATGTATATATGCAGTAGTGTTGGAGGTGTTTAGAAGGTCATTGCATTTCCAACTTTTAAATGCGGGGCTTGAAAGATTGTATAAGTCCGAAGCTAATTCAGAGATTTCCATATCGGCCATACTAAATTTGCCTTGGTATGTTTTTTTTCCACCGTAGGATCCTGACCTGACCTCTGATTTCCCTAAGGCCATGAGACTAACACGCGTAGTTGAGGATGCTCGTCACATTGTTGGGTAGGTACAGTGCCGTAAGCAGGGCGGTGCTAGCGGTGCCTAGGTAGGTACAGGGTTCAGACCCTAAAAGGGCGCAGAAATGACTAGACCATACCATGTTTTGGTTTATACATGGGCGCGTTTATAGAAGCTCGCACCAGGCATATAAAAGGCTCGTTATGGCACTATTTGGGGTAATGATACCTATGCATAGCGCTAAATGCAGGCTGTAACTGAGTGCAGATGGCACAGTTCTGTCCAAAAACGGATAAGCTAATTGCTAAATTGGTCGAATTTCCTAAACCACTTACATTCTCCTGAACTGGCCGGTGTTGCTGCACCTCCTGCCGCTGCGGCTCGGGCCGATGTTCATCTTCACCTTCAGGCATGGGGCAGTTCCACACGGGGGGACGCCCAAACTCAATGAATTTGTCACCCTGTGCGAAGAAATGATCTGATTTATTGCCGAATTCTTTTAAAATAGTACTATTAAAATCTCTTATCTTAAATAATAGATGATTATAATGCTTTATTTATTTATACACACTAAAATGGGAATCAACGCGATCATCAGTTGGTACATATTTTACCTTTTATTCGCCTGACGTTTCGACAGGGTTACACCGACCGTGGTCACATTTATTTCTTCAAATGTCAGTGTTATAAAACAGACAAGTATCAGGTGAAGTTAAATTATTACTCTCTTGAACTGGAAATTCTTAGATAAAATACAAAACAGATCCAACCGAAAAGCCTACGTGCAACATAGAATGTAGAGGTACTCGTTGCCCCAATCAAAGAACGTAGCTGGACGAAGTTGATAAGAATTTAACCTTCGTAAAGTGGTGGTGGTAAGACACTTCGTTCCTCGCGTTCAGAGGCCCCAGCGCCCAGATGATGGGCTGCGAGGTGTTGGTGAGCACAGGCCGATCCAGCTCGTCGGCTGCCTTCAGGGCGCGCTGGTATGTCACGATGGAGTAGCCGTTCACGAGCGCTGCGTTCAGGAGGCGGACTGAGTTGGTCTTTTCCTGTAGGCAGCAAACACACATATTATTACTTTGGTGCAAGGAACATGATCTACCTGACTAATGGGATCAGTTAGAAAGAGTATGATTCAGGATCTAAAAAGCAGATCGAATAGAATTTTTAGTTGTAGATTTATAGTTAGTTTGGATATATTTCTTTTAATTTAATCAGAAATGTTCCCATTCATGTCGGTTAGCATAGCTTTATATTTAGGATTTTATTTCATGTTCTCATTTAAATGCCAATGATATTGCATCCGATTTTAATTACAAGGGGGTGCTATGCCATAATGTAGCTGATTGACATAAGTTCTTCGCATTTTAGTTTTCATTAGTGTTGCCGCTTGATAGGTCAATATCGATTGTCTATCGATAGCCTATTGATAGTTGAAGAAAAAACGATAAAATCGATAGTCTATCGATTCTATCGATATCGTAAATCCATAAATGCAAATTTAGTTCGGAATGCGACTGAAAATGAAAGAAATAAAAATTACATTTTTTTTTGCTCTATTTTAGTCGTATTGTGATATTTTTGATTATTTTACGTAAAATTAAAAATTTACGAGAATACCATTTGTGATCGTAATGTTGCTGGGAGCGGATCGACACCGGATTGCGGCTATTGTCAAATTACGGGAATTGGGCCTCAGACAGTTGTCAAAGAAGCTGATTAAAAGAAGAAGCTGTCTTACCCCAAGCCTCTCATCAGGACACGATCCCCTTACGCCTGCGCACTGGCTCTTAGCGTCTAAGTAGTAGTCCACGGCGTACCCCTTGAGGGTCTCCTTGTCAACCCACGCCACGGCCACGTCGCCGCCCACCATCTGCGAGTGGGACGGGTCCCCGGAGATACCGAAGGACATGTACTCGCCGTCCTCTGTTAAAAAATAGATTAAGGGAAAATAATTGATTAATTCTCAAACTTCAGACTTAAGTAAATAAATAAAACTTGGACGGCAGTGTGATATATGGTGATCCTATAGAAAAGTAGCTCAAGCACTTGTTACAGAAATCATAAACAACGACGGTACCATAACACGAAGACCCGAAACAATCTAGAAAAGTTTTATTGAAACATCATTTCGTTGATTTGTTTCTAAGCACGTATATATCTGTTGCTGACAGACAACATATCTGCTACATAATACATAAAAATTACAGACTTTTCTATATTTTTTTTACCTAAAACGGAAAGTTACCTGTAGTCAATTAAAAAAAATATATTCATCAAACAATAGAAATCCATAAGTGTTAATAACATGAAAACATAATATCGAGTTAGATTAGCTGACATAGCCCAATGGATTAACAAGCTGAAGTGGCAGTGGTGGGGCACATAGTACGCAGAACTGACGGCCAATGAGGCAGAAATGTTTTGGAATGGACGCCACGTACCGGCAAGCGCAGCGTAGGACGTCCACCCACAAGGTGGACAGACGATCTGGTAAAGGTGCAGGAAGCCGCTTGATGCAGGCCGTTTCCAACCGGTCAATCTGGAAATCACTAGGGGAGGCCTATGTTCAGCAGGAACGTCCTATGGCTGAAATGATGATGATGATGATGTGTGTGTGAAAATGAATTCCATCTGTAAGTAATGTGAGGGTGGTCTTACCAAGTTTAGCGACTAACTGGAGCACGATACTGTCTCCAGCGACCGCCCACCGCACCTCGAACGCCAGCTCGTCATGCAGCACCTCGCAGTTCAGCTTCGACTGCGCAAAAAAAAACAAAATAATAAGAAGGACGTTTCCTAAAATAAGAGAAATATATACGGGTTATATTTTAAAACAAAAGCTAATTAAATTCTGAAAAAAAACCTTTGGTAGGGTTCACATTGACTCGCTTTCTACCTGACTGACCCAGAAGGAGGGTAATGTTTTTCAAGTATATTGTTGTGAACCAGCAACACCAAATCTCTTTGGTTTGGTTTTTATACTCCAAATTCTCAGTGTTTTTAAATACAAGTAGTTTCAATTACAAGTATTTTAGACTATTCATGTAAAACCGCTGGCTTTGTAGTCCGGGGCGCGAACCACTACACCAGACAGTCGTAAATTATTTATATCACTTGTCAGTCGTCCAGAACACGATTGATTTCACTTTACTGTAGGGAGTTAAATCGCAACTCGCAACTCGCGACTCGCGGCTACTTCCACCGAGGAAGCAGTGTTGTGGTTTGGTATATCTTCAGTAGTTTGGTATATCTTTAGTTGCCGTGAATTGGCCGTAAAGAATACACTTTCCCACCGCCAACAGGAGGCGTGTCGTAAGAGGCGACTAATTACTATAGCACGAGTCGGGCAGCAGCGTCTGCGTGCGAAATGTTGTACAAAACCCGCCTGCCAAGCGTGGTGAGTATTGGCAATCCCCCCCGATGAAAGTCATTGGGGGAGGCCTGTTTTCAGCAGTGGACGTCCTATGGCTGAAATGATGATATCTTCAGTATGGATTGTTTTGTCTTTCACTGTCCATTTTATACTATCGACAGCGACCAATGAGAACTATGATTGCTGCTACTCTTGCGACAACTGATCGCCAGTCGTGGTAACGCTGTATAAAGCAGTCTGGTAAAATATAAATTCAAACAAGTTTCGAGTCAGTAGGTACAACTAAGTTTTCCCAATTAAAATAAAAAATATTAATAGGCGCCAAACAAAACAATAACATCTTTGTGAATCTTTCCAGACATCTTGTTGTCATCGTTTCTTGCATCTTTCCAGGCCTCTCATTACACTCAAACCACAAACAATTTGGAAAAACCGTTTTTAACCGACTTCAAAAAAGGAGGAGGTTCTCAGATCGTCGGTACCTTTTTTTTTATGTATGTTCAGCGATCATTCGTTACCAGGCTAACCGATTTCGATACTTCTTTTTTTGTTCGAAAGGGAATACTTTCGGAATGGTCCCATATAAATTTGATCAAGTTCTGATGATGGAATCAATAAGAAAATCACCAAATATTGCATGAACTCCATACCGCGCCGACTCATTTTTGTACCTATGTTGCCCAATATCTTCGGCATTTGCGAACCGATTTTGATGATTCTTTCTTTATTGAATAGCTTATACTTTAAATATGGTATATTGAAAATTTTTTGGAAAAATTTCACCTCTAAGGTGGGAAAAATAAGGGATGAAATCGGTGTTCAGCCGTTAACTTATGTTTGCACCCAAATGATTCATTTTGTTCAGGATGTATCACTAAAAATAGATGAAGTAAGTAAATTTTATAAAAAAAAGGAAACCGACTTCAAAAAACTGAAAAGCGAAAAAATAATATCAACACATAAGTACCTAATCAGTTACTTTTGGAGTCGGTGCCATCCGATGAGAGTTTGAATGTTTTCGTTTACTTTTTTTTTCTCAATCGACATGAACTAAAAATCGAACCTTTGTGTTGAATACGAATTATTGAGCCGCTACGCTTAACGACTTGTGTTCTCTATTTATACACTAATCCAGATTATCTCTATTTTACAGCATAAAGAATTGCAGTATATCTACAGTTCAGTCGAAGGGTAAGTAAACCAGTCTGGGTGGCAGTACTATCAAACACTCTCTGGATTTAGCTGGACCTATTTGGTACAAGCGCCAAAATCCTTATTGATGTGTTTCGGTTTGAAGGCAGCAGCTATCTACCCTAAGATATTTTAGTCCTAAGATTTGGCGAAGCATATTTTGTCTTTACTGTCGAAACAGTAATCTATGGTAGTCAAACATCAACACTTGAAATTCTACCGTAACAAATGACCGATCAGTCAAAAATACTGTAGGTTTAAAAAATATTGTGTATAAAACCACATATATTTGAGGCATATCTCGAAAATTGTAGTGGTTTTGGAATGACGAATTGACAAAGAAGATGAAATTCTATTTAGTCCGTCAGTTAGGTTATTAAAAATGTAGTGAACATATATTTTTTCTTTTGTCAATCGACCAAAAAATTACAAAGATAAAGCGCGTCAAAGTTTGTGAATGGGAGCGCTTGACGTCACTTCTAAGTAAAATGTGTACCAAGACGTGACGCCATACGACATTTAAAATCTTTTTTTTAAAACCTATTATGTCCTACTGCTAGGCAAAGGTCTCTCCAAAGTCCTCCCATGCTTCCCTGTTGAGGGCCAAAGTCTGCCAATACCTAAGGCTCTCCAAATCGTCATGCCATCGCTTCTTTGGAGGTCCTCTACGGCGATATCCATCTTCAGGAATCCACTGTGTGACGATCTGGGCCCATTTGTCTGGATGCATCCGACAGATATGACCCGCCCACTCCCACTTCAGTTTCGCTGCCTTCCTACCTACATTGACTATGCCAGCTCCGGATTGGATAGTCGTATTTCTGATCCTGTCGGTTCTTTTTATAGTTACTTAATATGCACGATACACGATACGATGCTTAATACGCTCCATCGCTCTCTGGCAAACACCGAGATAGAACTTCTGATTTTCAGTCAGGAACCACGTCTATGCGCGGTAAGTAAGGACAGGCAGGATCCAAATCAATATATCTCTGTAATATTTTGATTATGTAAAAAGAGACACAATTAGTTTTCAATACTTATAGACAAAGATACCTGATAGACTAAGAAAAAGTTAGTCGTCATCCCTATTGTACCAAATCCATTTATTTCTTTCACATCTTCTCTGGAGTGGGAAAACGAACAATACTGTACTCAGTAACAAACAAGACGCTTAATGAAGACAGATGACATACATTAATTAATCTAAAACTAATCTTGTTTAGAGGAGTTAGAGTTTCATTAAATAATGTACAGTTTAGACACTAGTACAAGTTAGACATCCCGAGATATGTCCAGCTGGAACTAATTCCTAGCCCTCTTAATATCTGTCGCTGTTCTTTAGAAATGTTTTGAAATGAGCCTAGATGAATAAGACGAAATAAGCGCAAGCGACGGGCAGTCCTGTGTGGGCAGCGGGATGAAGTAATGTCTAGCTTTATGGTGATCTTCCACTGGAGAATCTTGGCTTATACGGCTCTAGTGATTTATTCAAAGTTGGTAGGAACTGGTGCTGTAAGTAGAACCTTTTTGACATGGTTACACACCTTGTGTTCTTGTGTAGGTTTCCTCACGTTGTTTTCGCTAATCTAACTAGCTCACTGGGTGGACAGACGACCGGGTAAAGGTCGCAGGAAGACGAGTATAACATCACAAACCTCTCAAACTATAGTTTATAATTTATCCCAGAATATAGCATATATTATATCCCTTACTTGAAAAACTACATCAAAATCGGTCCATTCGTTTATGAGCTACGATGCCACAGACACATACACGTTAAACATATAACACCCCTCTTTTTCGTTGGGGGTTAAAAAAACAGCTTAATCAGCGAAGTAAAAAAGTTATCTATTCTCCAAGTTAGAAGTCTTCAACATTTTGACTGCCTTCTTTGCCTAATTCTCTGCCTAACACGTATGTTAGGCAGAGACGGCCGGTCGGCCATGACGTAATGGCCGAGGTGTAGCATCGCGCTGCCTTGTAGTACACATCAGCCTTTCCCACAGCCATTCTTCAAGAGCCGCTCTCGAGTTTTAAGCCTCCAAATTGAGTGAGATAGTGTTGACTGCCGACTTCGCCCGCATTCCGACTATTCATCAGAATGTCTAACTGCAGGGGAATGTTACTGGACTCTTTTTATTTTAGAAGGATTTGTTATAAGAGAAACTTATCGTATTTCCACTTTTGCAGTAGATATTGAGTTGTAAGTGTTAGAAAATAGTAGATTCAGTTTATTTTCTTGCCCAAAGGCAAACCAAATTCTTTATTCTATGCTTGTATAATAAATAAATAAATAAAAACTGTGAAGTCTGCCATAACTTAAGCTTATATTTACAATCTTGTATTATAAATGTTTTTCAAGGGCGAAATCTTACTTATTACTATTAAAAGTCTAAACTAAAATGGTCAAGTGTGGGTCGGGCTTGCGTCAATCAGCTCAAACTAAATAAAATAAACTTTTAACCGGTTGACTTTTAATATCAATGCATATTATAATAAACCGTATTATTATTTAAAGATATTAAAAGTTGTGATCCAATACAAAATGTTTTTAAAATAAAACAATCGTTTAGGTCTGTCCTGAGTCTAGATTATAATTTGTACAAAGGTATCACAATTAATGATAGTTTTAAACAGATACATGCCGGAGTGGAAGGTCGCGGCCGCTCACCGCATCGTTAAAACTTTTTACTGCGATAGGGTTGTCAGGTGACAGTAATATAAAAATACACATATTTAATACCGATCATGGTGGTACGAGTAATTTTTATCTACATTTTAAATGATAAATAGGCACGTAATACAGTGTAGTCTAGTCTAGCCGATATTCGTATTCGTTTTTTTTTTAATTGTCAAGGTTTATATATTCCTTTGATCTATAATCGATTCTTAATCACCACTTAAAATTTGGTCCTTACTTTTTTACAACCTGTAGTATAGTATACGACGGCATAAACAAAAACATCGTATCATTGTCATTCATGGGAAAATTTATTCGTATTTTTAATAAATTACCACGATTCCTTGCTGAACTGCTAGTATTTGAACTTAAATTACATGTTAAGATGATTTTAATGAAAAAGGGTTATTACACCGTTAGTGATCATATAAATGATTAAAATATGTGGATTTAAAACTGCTTTGCTCGCACCCAAACTTGTAGAAATATTAATTTTAAAAGAGGCTGACAAAAGTGACCGAGTTTCTTGCTGCTGCTTCTTCTCGGCACTAGCCCACAAATTGTCCCGAAGCAGTGGTAGGGCAAAAAAAAAAATTGGGACGTGTAAAAGTGCTTTTAATGGCCTATTTGCAAAATAAATGATTTTGATTTGTAGAGTGGATTCCTAAGTAAATTTATTGTATAAAATCATTTTTAAAAATTTAAAGATTTTAAAGGATGAAATTTTATTAGTGTAAAATACACTAATAAATTTATAAATGGCTCATTGAACTAAAAGTGTATGACATTAAGGAATTTATTGACTTTAAACTTTAATAATTAATTGAATCTCACTGTATGGCGTGACATATTAATCTAATATTTATTGACTTTTTTTTTTTTAATCTGACAACTTAATTGTATATAATTGATAATTAGTAATTTCTGATGTAACTTTAAATTTCCGTGCTAACTTTAAGCGAAACATGTGAACTTATTTTATTATTTCATCCACAAATACCATGTTTTTATGCAAATAAAGAATTTATTATTTATTTAATAAAATAGGAGGGTTTTTTGGGGTATTAATAACAACAAACAACTTTTCCCAAAAAATTATATACAATCTCAACTTAATTTTACTAGTACGAGTTTGTTGTCCGCATTCATGTTAAAAATTGTTTTCGTACACTAACAAAATTAGGCTGAGATAGATAACTTGTTTATTGGACAAAGTTGTTTGTAATCATGCTTGTATGCAAACCCTTTTTACACTAGTAAAAAATCACTATGTATAAGTTATAAGTTCTGTCGTAAAATTGTGTTAAACAAACTCTTGCCAACCCTACCAGTTGTCATTCTATGCCGCTAGTGAGTTAGTGAACTTAGTCACCTAGTTATTTCTTCTAGTGCGAAAACCATCGACGCCCAAGCTGGACGACTGCAGTGATATTGAAAAACTTTATTAATTTAGATGCAGAAAGCCGAGAGTACCTAGATCTGTTTTCTAATAAACAGAGAATATATACCTACTAATAAATTTTTTTTTAATATCAAATATCAGAGTGGAGTTTCTATAATTTGGTTGACGCGACTCCTTACCGGGAACTTGTGTACATGCAGCGCCAACTTATGGTGGACGTAGGATAAATAGGTGAATCGATTATTTGGAAAAGTATTAGAACGGCGGCAAAGGATATTTGGAGCCAAAAAAAATGTTTTTTATATGACGAATATTTAGCCCAAGCAATTTTATTTTATTTTGTTTTACACAAAATCCACAGCCCTCAAATAATAGAGTTATATGCTTACATTGAAAACAAACGGCAAATAACGGATTTACATTTTATAGCTCGATTTATTAGTAGTAGTAATTAGAAATTGCGAAAAGTCTGCGTAGCAATCGGCTATCGCTAAAATCTTTTTTTTTATTTATCCTACGATTTTTTTTCCATTCCATGAATCTTGCTGCCATGAGATCAGTTTACAATCAAATTATAGGTATTTAAGTATAATTTGTATTAAATATACCATATGCGTAGCTATTTATGTACTCAGATGTATGTGTGTATTCAACTAGTCTGCGTTAACTTTAATTTCGTTGCACATCGCCGATTCCGTCTTCGTCTGGCCCTATTGTTGACTGGCAGAAATCGCTTTTGGCATTAAGTACGCTATTTGTATGACTTATTTGTTTGTGTAATAAAGGAACAAATAAATTATGTGACAATTAATAAGCAGTGTTTTGGTATGTAAGGAGCAACGCCTATTTATACAGGAGTATTTGTAAATCATCAACAACCTCTATACACAACAACTTTTTCTATGGGACCAATATTGAAATGTAAAAAAAATTCATTGCCCCATACAAACTGATGCTAGCTGATCGGCAGTTTAGTATGGTAAAGTGTTTTTTTAGCAATTTCAATGTTGTGTCCATAGAAAAAGTTGTTGTATTTCACCAGAATCAGCCCCTAATAGGTTGTTAATATTTACAAACAACCCTGTATAAATTAAATAGAAAATCGCGTCTTAATGTGGGTACCCTACAGAATCCAAACCTAAACACGCCACATCCCATCGTCCGTCATCCCACGTGACTGAAAACTTACGCAAACATGTCCAAAAAGCATAATCCCACTCGGACTAGACCGCGGAATCGTGGACTCCTAAAACCATCCTACGGGATCCTGTAATGCATTACAGGGTGTAATTTTCTAGTACATTTGTATGGGAGAGAGACCCGATGACGCGGCGGAGTGTAATCGTGTGTGGCGGTCCTTAGGACGACCTTCGGCTGTTCGGGTTACGGTGGACTTAAGGGAGATAGGGGTAGTGGGTTCACTCTGTAAGAGGGGCTTGGGTAACTTGGGTTACTGTGGCCGTAAAGAAATGTTAGTATTAGGCCGTAAGTCAGTCATTAGGCCGTAATGAAATGATAGTACCACTTTGGTAGGAGTGGGTAGGGGAACCGCTTTTCGAAATTAACTGGCGTTGAATATCATTGAAAAAACCATAATGAATAAAAAGCCTTTTTGGCCATTTGATCTCCACAGTCTTGTCTAACGATAAAGTGGTGTATTTTATAGAATTCAGAATAACTCCAAAAATCATTATCATCATCATCATTTCAGCCATAGGACGTCCACTGCTGAACATAGGCCAGCCTCAACGACTTTCAGATTGGCCGGTTGGACGCGGCCTGCATCCAGCGTCTTTCTGCGACCTTTACCAGGTCACCTGTCCACCTTGTAGGTGGACGTCCTACGTTGCGCTTGCCGGTCTCTAAACTGATTTTAACTTTCATAGTCACTATCCTTAGAAATTATGGAAAAATAATTTTCTGAACTGTTTGAAAGAGGTAAATTTCGGCTAATTTGAATTGTGTTTTTTAAAATTAGATTGGGTCTGGCAGTACTTGGTAACGCCCCTGACAAATCCATGTTTGGATGCATCATAGCACAAATAAATAAATAAATAATAAATATTGAACAACATCACATACCTCTGCTCTGATCCTAAAGTAACTAGCCAATGCACTTGTGTTAAAGAAATCAGAAAGAACGACGGTACCACAACTCAGACCCGACACAACGTAGATTTCTTCGACCGAGAGTCGAACCCGGAACCTCAGATATGGCGATGCCAAGTTCGGCGTACTCGTCTATCGGTTACGGAAGACGTCAAGCACAAGAATGTTTATTCCTTACATCAATACCATGTCAATTTTGTGTTGTCTCACGCATAATACACAAACGAATAAGATCACCAAATTATATTATGTGTTATAACTTCATTTCCAATTCAACGTCCATATTCACACCATCCCATTCGCAGCTAGACTCGTGTGGGCTTCAATAGCGCTAGTTAGCCGTTTTAATTGGCTATGGCCTGGGCTACAGCCCGCCGCTTTTTCAATAATTGAGTTCGGCGGTGTCAATGGACCCGTGATTTGGATTCAGATTGGACTCGGGTGCATACTTGATTAAATAGCTGTGATAGTTTATTCAGGTATTAACACGGTGCGGGACACAATAGAAATTTTATTATTATCACGGTGACAGGCGTGTTATGCCCCGGAAAGTGTTAAGTAGTTTTTGTGCTTGGAAAGTCATAAAAACCGGACAAGTAGAAATCCGACTTCAGAACTTTGAGTACTTTAACGCATGTGTGACTCAGACTTGTAATTTTTTTAAATTTGTTTTTATCCTATTGATTGATATAATTAAAATGTATATGTATTTTTACAACGCATAGTTATAACTTCTAGTTTATTTCCTCACGAAGGGCGGTCAGCTATCTAGTATATGGATATTCCCGATTTTTGGAGGGGAGTATCCAGTAAATAATAAACATAACTCTAAAAAGTTGCGAAACTTTTTGTAGTCTCAAAAGCCTGTAGACAAAACTATACTTAAGACTAAGTTTTCACCAAAAGGGCGATTTTAAAAAGCCATGTCCAATCCAGGAGATACTCTATAAGGAACTCTTGGATGAGATTGCATTTAGCCTCTGACCTAAGAAGACATCATTGATAGACTGGGCCTCTCAATTAACATAGCATGTTTGTTTTTGTCTGTCATAAACTGGGAAAATAAAATCGTGTATTTGTTTAAAAGTACTTACAAAAACTCTTACAATATCATAAAAATTACGGATATCTGAAGCGAAAATAAACTCACGATTTCGATAATACAAGCTCACAGAGTTAGAGGAAGATTTCATTTATTTATAAATAAAAGACGACTTATATTGTAATATGCTTTATTATTTCTCTGAGTATTATGCTGCTTACAATACTTGCTAAAATTATAGTTTTTATTAAAAGTAAAAAATATCTTATTATTAAAAAAAACATCACAATCTATCGAGATTCATCACTGGACATCGATCAAACGGGTGATAAAATTTCGATGTACAAAAATCTTTATAATGTACTATCACAGCTAGGAACTTTGTACTGGGTATATTATCACAATTTATAACGGTCCTCTCACAAGGATCCATGGAATGTCCATACATTATCCACGAGGTATGCAATTTTGTATGAAACGGTCAACATTTTTCTTTCAGCTCCACAAAGAAAAATAACGAAGCTTCAACTTTGAGGGGTTACAATAGGCTTTAGCTTCTTGCATAAAAGCTTACTGAGACAGCGTTGCCATGGCAACCCAGTGAAAAGACCAAAAGCCAGTTAAAGTTACAGAAAACGGATCAGTTGTATCGAGTGCCCTATCACATTCACACGCTTAGGAATAGAGAGAGATGGTTAAAGTAAAACTAATAAATTAGTCAAAACTGGCACTTACAGCTACCAGCGCCTAAAACTAATGTTACTGGCTCCGACTCGGTGCAGATCGGCCATGGACTACTAAGACACAGCACAACTAGTAAAGATATACCATTTCATTCGAAAGCCTCTAACTCAAAAACCGAAAATATTTTTATCATGACATTCATATCTATAAATAATGATTTTACTAAAAGTGAGTATACTCTATCTCTTTTACATAATCGTTTACTTTTTGCATGTAATCGTATTCATTTAGTCAACGTATTCATTTTTTTTTAAATATGTACAGTACAGTGAGTTGTACACATCAGACCAATAAATTAAAGTAAAATAATCAAACCACTGATTTTAATTTTTATTGGCACTTTGTATTTCTAAACACGTCATATCAATGTTGTCGACTACATGTTCCAAAAACATTTGATTGAGTTATCCCCAGGCATTTCTTAGTATGTAAAGTTTTGGTAGTAATTTTATTTATTTTATTTTTCGTGTAATTATGGATTTATACTTGTTGCTATTATCATTTAAATCTTCGCAATATTTTTTATCTACAAAGAACCAAAAGACATTTATCCTTTTTCTGACTTCTAAATCTAAATAAATCTAAAATATTTGTTGTCGCTTGGCAACGCAAAAGCACTTCCATGTTATATATAGATATTAACTATTTCTAACACTCACACATAAGCTACTAATGTTAGGTGTCCTTTATAACCCGTTTGATACTTTTGTTTCTGTTCAGAACGATGTCTAGGCTGTTCTGTACTAGCTGTGACCAAAAGCTCGCTGCAGATATAATAACCCATAATATTTGAATCATTTGAATTTGTTGATCGTAAATACGAACCGTACGTGGCCTCGATTACGACAAATCGTGTAATTGGCATCGTCATCATGATTTAACGGTATATCAGGTTGCAAAATTCATATTAGGTAATTTTTATACAGGGTTACACTGCAAAGGGCTGCCAAATTTAAAAAATAAGATCTAGGAACAATGTAAAGAAGCGTCATAATCGTTATTATTTTTAATAATCGTATGTTACGAAAAAAAATTACCTTAAAATATCCGAAAATAAAGTCAATAGAGAGACTACGATAGCCGCGCGGTCATTCATCAGAGGCGTAGGTACGGCGAGCCAACAAGGACCTCACGCAGTGCACATACGGTGCATTTTTTTCATGAATGAGTGAAATTATCCACACGTACAATTTTTAACAAAGGATAGAAATAATTAAATGTAAAAAAAATATTTGTTCTTTACATAATTCGATTAAGTTACTGATTCTGAGCCACTCTTAGAGATTTGGCACCCCTTTGCAATGTAACCCTGTATAAAGAAGGTAGCCATGCTAGAATCAAGAGAGACCTTATTATAAACTCTTAATTTACCTAAGTAGTAACAAATAATTCAACTTGTTTTCTTTCACTTATGGTCATAATTTGTAATTTAGTCAGAAAAACAAAAGAGCTTTATGAACGTTAAATTTAGATTTTTTATTTTAAGTTATAAAAATCTCTTACAAAATATGGATTCTATTTAATCCTTTGAAAGACATTGCGCGGCACACGCTCCTCTAGCTAAGACAAGGTTAAATTGAAACTTGACAAAGTTTACGTGTATGACAAACACGAACTTTACCACGCCCGGCTCTGAACGTTTGGTGTTAGTTTGCAAGGCATAATTTATATGAAATAAAATAAAGCCAGTCGCTAAAATGAAATAATGAGAAGGGACCAAAGTAATAATAACACGAAATAACACCGGACTTGTCCGCAAACAATGTAAGCTGAACGAATTAGGACTCTCCCGAATGTACATTTATGTAAATCTAGCTCGACGATAACTTCACATTTACGGTACAGTCAGACAGATAATGTTATTACAGTTCACAGTTGACTAAAATAAAATAAAAAACGAACATCTTCACATCTGTACCAATACCATCATTGTAAGCAGTGTTGTTGTTGTTCTATACAGAAAAACTAAACGTTGTTAAAACAATACTGAAATATGAATAGTATTTATTGCATGAAATATGGTAATAGATGTGGTCACAGTAATAATGTCCGCATACTTCACCGCAATAGGCTAGTTTCCTGGGCCAAAAAAAGATTATTCTATTTAGTCCGTCAGTTAGATTATCCAAAAATATTGGGCCCGTGTTTTGTCTTTTGTCAATCAAACCAAAAATGACTTAAATAAACCGCATCAAAGTAAGCACGTGACGTCACGCCTTGTTAAGAAGTGTCGCAACTCGCAAGGCGTGACGTTACGCGGAATCATTATTCATCATTATTTGTTTGATGGAGAAAAGAAAAAATACGTGTCTAATATTTTCTGTTAATCCAACTGACGGACTAATTTGATTTTTTTAGGAAACTAGCCCATTCGACATGCAAAATTTAACGCAGGCAATTGAATTAACAATAATAGGCTTCTAAGATCATGGTAAATTGCTTATTTATCTCATATCACAATATTATTTTTTTCACTGGCCATTTTTTAAATAGTTGTTTTTTTAATTTATCATTTTATCAGAAGCGTACACTAACGGACTAATAAGTAAACAAAAGTAGGGCTTAAAAACCTAGCGCAAATTACGGCATACGTGATACACCTACCGTTTGACCATTTTCACACCATCTATTTCTATTTCTCTTTAATGAAGTTAATTAAAGGCCAATTAAATGTCAGAGGTTCAATCTTTTGATACAGTTGAATATTGCATTCATTAAAAATATTTTCCACTTATTTGCATTGAAATGTTCCTTAATTAAATAAGGTGCAAAGTAAAGTTAAGAGGTGTCATTTAATTATTCAGTGTGAGTGTACCCCTTTAATTAGATAATCCGCCCATTTCGACCCTTAACTTCGCCACTAAATCATCCGGGATGTTTGTGTTCGCGACGGGACTGCGTATACGGCTGCGCAGTATAGTTTAAACGTGAATAGTAAGCCCACTTAAAATAGAACTGCTTGCAAAACAAGCCATGAAGACACAACTTGTGATCCTAGCTTTTGAAGCGCGTTGAGTAGTAGTTCGCGCTCCTGACTACAAAGCTAGCGGTTGCGGGTTCGAATCCCGCAGGGGGCAAAGTTTGTGTGATGAACACGAGCATTTGTACCCAAGTCGTGGATGTTTATAAAAGTATTTAAGTATGTTTATCCGTTATCTAGTCGCCATAATACAAGCTTTGCTTAGTTTGGGGTAAGATATAATTGGTGTACTATTTATTTATTTATTTATTGTAAGAATATTTGCGGTGCCAAACAGTTTCTAAATGATTTTATTTGAAAACCATCATATCTATTGCGGGAATTTATATGTATTTTAAGACAATTGTAAACAAAAAAGGCTATTATACAGTTAAGGATAATTTAATAAATAAATAAATAAATATAAATATTAGACAACATCACATACATTGCTCTGATCCTATGATAAGTTGCTGAAGCACTTGTGTTACAGAAATCAGAAACAACGACGGTACCACAACACCCAGACCAGAGACAATATAGAAAAGTTATTTTTCTACATTGACCCGACCGGGAATCGAACCCGGGACTTCAGAGATAGCGACACCAAGTCCGGTATATATATTTATATAGTATAAAATGTTTAGAATTTAAATGTCATATTTTCTAGTAAACATGATTATCTCATGAGAGCCTGTTAATGATGAACCAGTTTCTTTCACTGATTCTTTTATTGCTGTTCCTAAGAAGTGGTAGGGTAAAAAATTGGGATAAAATAATTTTGTTTTGTTTTTTCAGTTATATAGGATGATTTTTTATTAGTGTAAAATACTTGAAGGTTTGTACATACTCATGATAACAATCAACTTTTACTAAGAAACTAATTGCCTATCTCAACTTAATTTTGTTAATGTAACTTTAATGTAAATTGCCGTACGAGTTTTTGTAAAGAAATTGTTTCGTACACTAAATTAAATTAAAGATAGTTAAGTAGTTTCTTGGGCAAAGTTGGTTGTTATCATGAGACTCTAAACAAATCTTTAAGTATTTTACACTGACAACAAAATCTATTTATATCATCTATACGGTAAATCCCGGTTGCGTTGCGTTGGAGCCCAGAGTCCGCTTTTCTTGATTTACTCCTCCACTTCGCACGGTCTCAAAAAATCTATTTATATATTTTTGAAAAATAGCAGAGACTGCCCTAGTTTTAACACTTCTTTTTATGTACTACGGCCAGTTGATAATCATACTGAGCCTTCTATGTCTGCTTATTCAGTAAATAACACGCAACTTCGCTTTACGAGCGAATTGTTTCGTCGATGGTAAAGGACAATGCCCGATTACAACTTGAATACGAAATACGTTTTTATGGACTTTGTTAGATATTTATGAAGGTTTTACAAGTGTTACCT
Source organism: Anania hortulata (assembly GCA_963576865.1). Lineage (NCBI taxonomy): Eukaryota > Metazoa > Arthropoda > Insecta > Lepidoptera > Crambidae > Anania > Anania hortulata. The sequence goes on along the minus strand of OY756412.1, from coordinate 186,481 downwards.
TAGTCACAATGAAAATGTCTTTCATAAACTGAAATAAAGAGTAGGTATACGATAAAAAACATTTGCAAGAGAACTTTGAGAACATATTCCGCAGAAGGAATATAATAAGATATTAGATGGTCTTATGTATAGAAATATTCTTCTGCCGCGGACGTAGGAAATCATTTATGATCATATTTAATGGTATTCAGACTCGCAGGAACATTTTGTGGAGCAACGTTGGCAAGTGTTACTGGCAATATTATAAACAACACAAGACAATCGAAAGTAACAAGACGAGATATCTTACATTTCGATTATTTGCTAAAATTTGGTGCACACGCCCCTTTAGCTTACTACTCAACTTTTACTGAATCATGTGTACTGGCTAAGTTCTTGTAAACAAGTAAAAACTTGGTGTCTTGGTGACTATCTTGGTGTTCGTTGTGTTCGTTTCGAAGGCGAGATCATGTTGAGAGATGTCTTACCTCTCCGGTGGAGACGAACAAAAACAAAGTATCTAGGTACTTAGTTCTTTCATTAAGCCGATATTATAAAGATTTCCATCTTATTTTAATGGGCTAGTTTTCTAAAAAAATCTAATTAGTCCGTCAGTTGAATTAACAGAAAATATTGACACGTATTTTTTCTTTTCTGAATCAAACAAAAAACGATGAAGATATAGCCCGTTAAAGTCCCGCGTAACGTCACGCCTTGCGACACTTTTTAGCAAGACGTGACGTCACATGCTCACTTTGATGAGCTTTATCTTCGTCATTTTTTGTTTGATTGACAAAAGACAAAATATGGGTCCAATATTTTTTGTTAATCTAACTGACGGACTAAATAGAATAATCATTTTTTGACCCAGGAAACTAGCCCATAAGTAAATGTCTAACGTAAATACATGTACTTTTGTTATTTATTCGGGTTATTCCGGATGAAACTTAAGAAGCTAAAGAGTAGACCCCCGATACGCAACGCCTACGCACAAAACACTTGACTAATATTATCTGTGGATCAAGTTCGATTTATCATTACGTTTTTATTTGATCAATTAGTTGACCGTAAAATAGGTAAAGTACGAAAATAATTAAGATTGTTAGTAAATTGGACCGCATTTTGCCTATTTGTAGATTGCGAGTTCGTTTGTGGTTTCCCATGAATGAAATGCTTCGTTTTTCAACACTTTTACAGTTACTGTTATTGCCTACTTAAGATCATGGTATATGATACAAATCCTAGTAAAACTAACATTACTGCGTAAAATATTTTTTTACTGTAGGACATAGTATTATGTATTAAGTATATATAGTTTTCACTTATTATGCTTACACTCTACATAAATAGTGGCTTAGTATCTGAATTTTCTTAAAGAACCGCATGGCAAAACATTTCACTATACTGGACTACATTGCCAGCCGGTCGCGGGTTCAACCCCGCAAAAGAAAAATGTTTGTGTTTTTACCTAAGTAATCGATGTTTATAAGATGTTTATCCGTTATATAGTCGCCATAGTACAAGCTTTGCTTAGTTTGGCGCTAGATATTGTGATTATGGAAAAAATAAATATAGTCTAACAAAATCACAAAAGTGTAATAAAGTTGTCAGGTTAATGCGAAATTTAGAAGTCAGTATTTTTGGAAGTCAGTTTTTGATTAGCTACTTTTGACTCTGACTGTACTATTTGTAATAAAAGCTTATCCTTGAGTATTCTGCTAAAAATACTCGCCAATTAAGCATATTTTTAATAAATGTATCTAAAGTTATAATGACCCTAACTTTAAATGCCGAAGCGAAATCATAAGCAATAATGATGGGTCGTATGATCGAGGTGTCTCAAATGAAATGGATCTTAACCGCATCTTTACAAATCGGATTGCGAAACGTGAATGGACGGGATGAGCCGAGCTGCACCGAACGCATCATTGCACAACTGCGGGCCGCCTCTCACCTCCGACCTCTGAACTAGGTCAAGGTCAATGGCCGCCTTCGTACGAGTAAGGCAGCAGTCTGTATCTGTAAGGCTCCTCATCCTCTTGTCTTCTCTGGCTAAGCAATCCCCTTTGATAGGCAAGTCGTTGCTGCTCGTATATTTGACGTTCGTACAGCTGCCTTTGATACTGAGCCCTTTCATCATCGTACTGACTCGGATACCTCTGATCTTGGTATGGAGTTTGGTGCTCACGTCTATCTTCATTTTGGTACTGAATACTTTGCTGCTGAGCCGGTTCTTGGTATTGGTTTTGAGGCTGATAGTGTTCTTGAGGTAAATGTTGTTTCTGGTGGACATTTTGACCTTGTTGTTGACGATAAGAATTGGGCTGATTTTGTTGATCTTGTTGCCTCTGCAAGTGATACAGCTTTTGAGTCTCTTGATTTAGCTTTTCCTTCTCCTCTTGATACCGTCGAAACAGGTCTTCCTGACTATTGTATTGATTCTGATTCTGCTGTTCTTGTTGGAGCCGATACAAGTCTTGACTTTGCTGTTGTTTATCGGTTTGGTCTTGTTGGTGACGGTGCGAATCTCCTTGGTCCTTGTATTGATTTTGATTCTGTTGCTCTTGATCTAATCGGTACAAGTCTTGACTGTGCTGTTGCTTATCGTTTTGTTCTTGCTGATGCTGGTACAAATTCTCTTGCTTCTTGTATTGGTTCTCCTTCTGCCTCTCTTGGTATTGTTGGTAGAAGTCTTTCTGGTTCTGGTGTTGCTGTTCCTTGTCGTTCTGCTGATAATCTTGATAGTTTAGGTATTTCAACTCCTGCGACGGCTGTATTTGGACAAGTTGATCTTGGGACAATGTTTGTGTGTATGCGCGTCGGTGCAGATGTTCGTGATTGGCCGGTCGGTAGTCAGGGGCGGCTCGAGGTCCCGCGGCTAGAGCCAGGGCGGGGCGGTAGGTCGTGGCGTCCAGTTTGGCGATTTTCTGGCGGATGCGGGGTGCAGCAGGGGCGCGGGACTGCGCTGCCAGCGCGCTGTTGCGGCTCTGCAACAGGAAACCGTCGCTCAGCGAACTCAGGATAGGAAGGGGCGATTAGGGATGGGGTGAAATGGACTATCTTGTAAAGAACGGTGATGAGACTACAGTTTACGACCGACGAATTCAGTAAAAATAATTTTATAGACACCTTTGATCTGATTTACACGCTCAAATTAATAGAATATTTACAAAGCATATACTTTCAAATCAGTCAGGTAAAAACAAAGAGGTATTCAACATTGCACATGTCTTGCGGTATTAAGTAACTAAAATATACGAGTAAAAGTGTACGAACGTGTTTCATTTGGTATTCTTTTTACAGGCTCACGATTCTTTTTCTTACTCAATAGAGTATTACGGCTGTTCAAGAGAATAAAACATCGACATTGTTAACTCTAACCTCAGACACATCCTCATTATCAGAGCATATTGTTAGTATAAAACGTCATATTTATCATGGCGGGGCGGCATTCCGCCTTCGCATATTTGACCCTATTCCGGTTTTGGATCGCGTCCAACTGATCCCGTTTGCAACAAAAACAGCCTGTTAAAAACGGCCAAGTCAAATTTTTCGGCCACTTAGACCGGATTCGACCAAGTGGTGTTAGTTTTAACTTGAGAGAATACCACTGCTTAATCTAGAGTAAGCTGATTTTTCATTCTACCAACCACTAATCGATGAAAAATATTTAAACGGGCGATTTTGACAGTGTATAAATTATACTGAGAATAAGTTAATGTCAAAGTTGTCACTTGTCAAATCCACTCTTGTAACCTAAAAACTGTCAAGTTGTATAGTCTACCATTGGCATTCTGTTATCCTACAAAATTTAATTGTTGTGGCAATTGATGACAACCTAGAAGAAATAGATTACATGGATTTTAGTAGGTTTATCAATTCGTTCATCATTCACAATAAAATAAAACTGAGTATAGTGTATTCCTGAAGTAAGTTGGAAAAACGCAAACGAAGTTATCAAAAAGTAAATTGAAGAAGTAAAGTTATTCCTGTTATAGTTAAACTGGTTTAATTTTGTGTTTGGTCGAATCGGGCCTTAATGAAATACACGGATGAGGTTTTGGTAAATGTTCAATCCAAAGTACAATGTAGATAGATAAAGAGCAAACTTTACTAAGCAAAATTTATAATCAGATGCATTTATATATATGACTTATGCATTTAATGATAATTCATAAATACAAATTCATTTATTTATAAATATTAAGCCAGGGATCGAACTAAATTCATAAGAATGTTATCAATTAATAACAGAAGGTACTAGGTAGTAACGCCTACATGAATTTCTAAGGTTTTGAAGTTTAGGGTAAATATGAGTGTGAGTAAGCATGATTTTGATGTTATAACAACACATCTAATGTATTGTTTAGCGTTCGTTATCTCTTGTACGAAAGAATGAGAGAGAAAATGTATGATGGCTGTTTCCTCCATGCTTTACCAGGCAGTTCTCAATATCGTTCCGCGAGCTACGACAGCGTCCTAGTTGCATTCCCGGCAATTGGAATCGTTTCAAATTTAACATGTCAACGAACAGCGAGCATGGCGCACTGGGCCGGACTAGCGCTTGAATTGGTCCAGGATTGGTAAGGGTGGAGTAGCAATTGCTAGCAATATATCGATTCGTCTAAATATTTAGCCAAATTTCGTGAGCTTGTTATCGAAGGCTTAGTGGAACTAACAATGATGGAATAAATTGTCATGTTTTATATTTACATAGGCATGCCATGTGCCGTGTGGAGTCGACCTTAAAGAATACACTTCCCTACAGTCAACAGGAGGTGTGTCGTAAGAGGCGACTAATTCCTGTAGCACAAGACGGGCAGCAGCGTCTGCATGCGAAATATTATAAAAAACTATGCTTGCCAACCCGCCTGCCAAGCGTCGCGAGTATTGGCAATCCTCCCCTTTTCGGGGAGGCATATGTTCAGCAGTGGATGTTCTACGGCTGAAATAATGGTGATGATGACATTATTTACATAACCAATGGATTCACTTGACAACCTCCGTAGCCAAGAGGCGAGCATACCGAACTTGGTGTCGCTATCTCTGAGGTCCCGGGTTCGATTCCCTCGAAAAATAAAGCTACCTATGTTGTTAAAGTATTTTTATCACATTAGCTATGTTTTTTTTTTTCAAAAAATTAATCCGTTTGGGAACTGCTTAATTTATTCTACCTAAAGGTTGTCTGAAAGTGATTGCTTTTGGCGATTAGACTAATCAACGATATTGTGTCCTTAAAAAAAACTTCAATTGACTTGTGCAATAAAGTGTCTATCTATCTATTTACGATGCCACAGACAAACACACAGACATTGTCATAGTCGTCAAACTTATAAGACCCCACTTTTGCGTTTTACATAATAATATCCACTATTTACAAGACAAATGGCACGAGTGTGTAAGTTTGCAAAGACACTCAAATCGATTCAATTTTAAACATAAAATTCATAATGAACTCTGTGAACCCAAAGTTGGGAGGGAACTTGACAAGCTCCTGAAATATGATTGAATTGATTTTACATTGTGGATAGTTGAAATTTGATAGCGAAATTTAGTTCCCATTCGTTCCGAACCGAGTTAAATTTAACGCTCAAGTCACGTAATTGAGTTATAGGTCAAATTGCAATAAAGAAGACGTATCTTATTCTATCCGTAGCGGAATAAGTGAGGTTCAACCAACCAATCCCTCTTCACTTTACTTTATTAATATTTGTTCTCTTTACATAATCATTACTTTATTAGTCTATATATTACTCTGATTGATATATAATTGCGATATAAATCATCTCCTCAAAGTATGGTTTTATCTTTGTCTTTTGATATTTTTAGTATTTATTTTATTTTATCAAGATTGTTAAGCCATAAAAACGTAACCAATCAACAGAGTTACACTCGCTACAAAAATACTTAAGGATAGATAAAAAATATATGTAGAGGTATTTAAATTTAAAAATTCAAACTCAAATACTTTATTTAACGAAACATGGTAGATACTTAGATGTTATTTGTATGTTATTTGTTATTGTTATACAGAATTGTGCAAACATGATTCGCTAATAAAATATAATAATAAGCTTAGTTCAATATTTTGAATTTGACTGTCACAATATTATAATAACTGAATAAAAATAATATTGACACTTACACAGCCTTTATAATACCTATTAGTTAATTATAATTTGCTTCACTTGTCACCACTCGGCTAATTAATATATTGAAGGCTAAGGTTCATTTTGAGAGGATCGTAAGTTCTCATAGAGTTACAAAACCGTTCACATTGACACAAATTCAAAAAAATAAACACTTCCATCCGTGGGAATGGAGAGATCATTGACCTCGAGCAAGTACACTCGGCTGAATCTGCATGGTTGCACAATCTTTATGAGATATTTTTGCAACCATCGCGGTGTCGCAAGTGCAGAGTTCGAGTAATTAAGTTGCAGTAGTTCCAATTGCAACCACATATTAAGAAAACACTTTTTTTTATTGAATTAGTTTATTTTGAGACCAAGAAAGACAGCCTGCATATAAACCATAACTAAAGCAGGGATCGGAAACCGGTTATTTTACTATGGAAACTTAACCGGAATAATAAGGTTTTCGCTAAATTAACTATCACATACTCCAAATACCGACATAAAAGCTATGGCAAATTTAGTTGTATGGTCAAATCTTCACAACTACTATCAAATAGTAGAAATGGGTCTTATACATTCTCAAATAAATATTAACCGGTTTCGATCCTTGAACTAAAGTTGGATTTGTAGTATCTGAAGGTATAAAAATTATCAATTAATAAGAAATTAAATCATCTAAAGCGGATATTTCTTTCTCAATGTCCAGAAAGAGAATAAGTATTTTAAAAAACATTTCAGGTTGAGAGGTAAACTAAACTGTAAACTATATAAACAATTTGGGTCCAAAACGTTCAAATTGCTTTTATATGGATATTGGTACCTAAGCAACTGGCAAGTTCAGAATTTTCTTATTTAACGGCATAGTGGTGCCGTAACTCGCTTTGAACGCAAATGATCCCGGTTACGATTTACAGTTCAAGTAAATTGAGAAATTTTCTAGAGTGGCTAGCGTCGAGGTGTGCTGGCAAAGCCTCTAGGACAATTCTTTGTCGGTTACCTCGTAATCGTAACACAAGCATATTTATTACTTCCGTAGCCGAGAGGTGATTAGGCCGACTTGGCGTCGCCATCTCTGAGTACCCAAGTTCGATTCACGGTCGGGTCAATTTAGAAAACGAACTTTTCTATGTTGTGTCCGGTCTGGGTGTTATGGTACCGTCGTTGTTTCGGGTTTCTATAATACAAGTGCTTTAACTAATTACCTTAGGATCAGAGCAATGTATGTGATGCTGCAGTATTTATTTTATTTATTTATTATTCTTGTTTTCGAGACCATGACATTAGTGTGGTGTTATAAAATTAATTATTTTATTTTACACAAAATCCACAGCCCGTAAATAACATAGTTACAATACTTACATTATAAACATTCGGCCAATAACGGATTTACATTTTATAGTAAGATACATTTTAAAATTTCCTAAGGTTAACATCCCTGATCTTAATTATTATACCTCTAGAATAAAGCAATAATTATTATCTATGTGCGCACGCATACATTTGTATGTGTGTATGTCTGGGTGTGTTTGTGTGTGTGGGTGTGGGCGTGTTTGTTTGTGTATACGTGCTCGTGCGTATACCCTTACTTTACTTGCGCCGATTCAGAACTGCCAAAACATCTCGCTTGAAAACCACTTTACTGGCACAAAATACATCCAGAGCACTAAATTTACTATTGTACGTCCGATGTAGACGGCTTACTAACAAGATTCAGGCATAATAATAACTGTCTTGAAGTTCACCTTTGGACTATTTAGTATGGCTCTCATAAAAGTTCAGTTACTCTGAAACCTCACGTTCCTTGACTTTTTCATTGTACGGAGCCGACCTCCGTGAACTATCTGCTTTAATAAAAACCATATTCTTAAAGTATTCTCGCTATAAATGCTAAGTAATCCGCTTCGGGCGAGTTCTAACAGTTATTTTAAATAATATAAGTTAGATGTACACTTGAAATGCAGTAAGATATTCTAGATGTACAGCGCTGATGCAATTTTAACTTCATCCCACTCATAGTTGTGTAATTTATACATAAAAGCTTCGCTACTAAAATTTCGGGTATAATATTTAGTATTGACTATTATTTCTGTTTACTAAACATGTCATAAACACATGAGCAACAAAATTGATTGAAATGAATTCTTAAGATTTTTAGTTTATGCAAATCAAAGATATAAAGTAAGCCACCGAAACAATTAAAATATGCAGAATATATAATAGATAGATACATAAATCATTTATGTGCAACACATTTTAGTATAAATATAATTTGATTGAAGATCTGAATGGCTCAAAGTGATAATAGTGTTCAAATTAAATAACCATTATGCATCCAAAGCTCCGTGTGGCCTTAAATAGAAATTGATTGCGGTCTTCTGAATAGTCAGTTTACTGTTTTGCAACATTTGATTAGATAAACGTATTGCAGTAACGGTACTAACTAGAAACATTCGTATGCTGAAGTTTTGTTAGCAAGCATTCACTACGCAAGCAAATACATTTAGGCACCATATCACAAAAATACCTCAGTGCCTAAAGACGAAAGTCTATAACCAGTGTGTGTTATCAGTGATGACATATGGAACTGAAACGTGGCCTCTCACTATGGGCCTCATAAGAAAGCTCAAGGTTGCACAGCGTGCTATGGAAAGAGCTATGCTCGGCGTTTCTATGCGGGATCGAATCAGGAATGAGGAAATTCGTAAACGAACAAAAGTTGCTGACATAGCCCAACGGATAAGCAAGCTGAAGTGGCAGTGGGCGGGGCACATAGCACGTAGAACTGACGGCCGATGTGGCAGAAAGGTTCTGGAATGGAGGCCACGTACCGGCAAGCGCAGCGTAGGACGTCCACCTACAAGGTGGACAGACGACCTGGTAAAGGTTGCAGGAAGCCGCTGGATGCGAGCCGCTTTCAACCGGCCAATCTGGAAGTCACTGGGAGAGGCCTATGTTCAGCAGTGGACGGCCTATGGCTGAAATGATGATGATGATCACAAAAACCTTTTATAAAAATGTTTCGTTCGATAAGACGTTTAAACATTTATTTGTGTCATCATGTCAGCCTATTGCAGTCCACTGCTGGACGTAAGCCTCCTCCAAAGAGAGCCAAAGAGCACGATCTCCTGCTTTTTTCATCCAGCCAATGCCAGCCATCTTCCTAAGGTCGTCGGTCCAACGAGCTAGAGGGGCGACCTACACTACGTTTGCCAAGGCACGGTCTCTACTCAGGAACCCGTTTACTCCACCTTTCATTGGTTCTGTGACAAATGTGGCCGGCCCACCGCCACTTTAGCTTACTACATTTTATGACTATGTCCATTACATTCCATACTTGTGTCAAACCTTTGTCAATTTATTAATAATTAAAATACCCCTGTTGTTACAAGAATTTTTTCAGCTGTTCCCATTTTCGTAAAAGGGCCTTCGCAATTCTTACGCGAGAAAAAGTTTAAGCATAATTTATGTTACGGTTTTAACGCCTGATATTCGTTTAAGTGTACTCGCTGTTCACGAGAACGGGTGGAATCAACATCTTAAGTTCTAAGACAAAGGCTTAGATTAGTTCTGTAACCTCTACATTTAGGTACCACAGCAATAAAAGCTGATAGAACGTTGATTACACAGCAATCTGTCATTACGCGCCTTAATCACAGCGCCCATTATTGGGCGCGCGCCAATCCCGCGCTTTCATAGCAAACAGCTGCTCGGGACACACTCAATACAGATTAACTTTACTCCCCACCTCCCATGATGCAGTAGGGATGGGCAAAAGTATCGATACTATGATACTGTAACACTGCGTGGATCTTCCGGACCTACATTTTGTACCGGGATAATAAACAGTTCTCAAAAAATGTACAGAACAGAAGCAAATTACGGCGTTCTCCCGTTCATATCAATTCTACATAGCTGCCTTTAGAGGAAAAAGCTAATACTTACATGAAGTTGTATATATCGCAGTATGATAGATAAAGCCATGATATATTTATATCCCTAAGAATATAATTATATACCGTAATATAGTCATACTGGGACATATACACTTCATAAAATATCTCCAAACTTTGAAGAGGTTACGAAAATTTGATATCATTTTTATCACATGTTTTTAACTTTAAGTATAAATTTGCAAATTTTATTCTATTTTATAACTCCTCTCTAAGTAAAGCTTCAATGCTTGCATTTAGTTTGAAGATATAAACTATTAAGTTAGAGATGATTCAATGGCGTCTGCTTCGTGCAGACGAAACTCCGTACACAATTTGCAATAATTTGCATAAGTGAATGGTTTCAGGTATTCCAATCTTCCTTATCTACTATTAAAAATCCAGTTAGCTACGAGTATTAAAACAAAAATCTATCGTATCATCGATATTTAAAAACATCGACATACTGACATTGCTAAAATCTGTTTGCCAGAGCATGTGTAATACATGAATATTATTTTCAAAAGTAGCTTCTCGAATGCGGAGACGGCTGCCTGATCCGATGACACAGTGCTTAATTATGAACGTTGTGTATAGTTGTTCGCATTAATAAATTTTTTGGTAAATAATGTGAAATAAGTGATAGGCAATTTACATTTTGTTGGATACACAAAATCATTGACTCGTCTGTTATTTATCTTACAATGTCATCATATAAATAGGTACTTGGACCTTTATGTTAAGCATGTGATGTGTTTTGGTACGTTAATACTATAAACTGCTTTTACTGTCTAGTCTGCCATCCCTAGTCACGTTACGTTTGACCATGATCTTAAATCTGGCAAGTCTGGATTTTTGAGCTTCGGCATCTCTCAATATCTTTCGGAGAAGTCAACCAGACATTACATAGATTCCAAAAAACCTAGAGGTATGTGCTAATGGTACATACATACAAACTCAGGACCCACCCACGGATGGCAAGCTTTACTCCTACCCCTGATCTACATGGCTCTGCTATTAAACTACATTATCTGATTATATTAATAATCTGTCAAGTTCAAACCAAATGCTCAACCACATAACTACAATCACACACATTCGGCCGTGTAACAATCAAATTTCCAGTGTCAGTGTCAATGGGTTAATTGCTTAACATATACCTCCGTCAATCTGGCCTGTATTTATTTAATCTATCAATAGGTCCCGGCAACTTTCATCTGTTCTTTTGTATGCAAATCATTTCAAAAAATCATAAACAGTTATTATCTGGGTCATCTTTCCCTACATGCCTAGGGAAACAAATTTTTTTACAAGTTGACCTGTGTTTGAATCTATGTTATACAACAGAACGTAGATTGTTTTTGTTTTTCAAAGATTGTCAGACAGAGACTAAGTCTTATTGTGCATTGGACAAAAATTCATTAGGTGAACTCACATTTCAATCACTGTATCGAGTAAGAGTGGTAGCCTTACTAGTGACAAATTGATGAATGGTAAGTGCCGCTCAGACAGGACTTTCTCGACAATCGTAAGGCTATCCGTCCGACCGGATGCGCAATGGTGTCAGCCCTGGCTAAGTGTCATACTCAACATTTTCAGGGCTGTGACGTCAAAAAGTCAACAGCTAGCCACTACGACACTGTGTCAGATGAGTGATAAATGGCATAAAATAGAGTGTATTTCGAACTAACCTGTGGAGAAACTCCGAGCATTTTCAGACTGGGAGGTACGTTGGCGAGGGCGGAGCGGGGCAGGACCACGTGCCCGAAGTTGACCGTGAAGGCCTCACACCACACAGCGAAGTGGCCGATGTCGAATACTGTTAATTCCTGGGAACAAGCAAATGGTTAACGTCTTTAACTAAACATGTGTGGTGCGCGCGCTTTGGTAGTAATTGCCCAAGTTATGCAATCCACGCCGCGGTTGTATAGTGACATTTCATTATCATTATTTCAGCCATAGGAAGTCCACTGCTGAACAAAGGCCTCCCCTAATAACTTATCATCGGGGGGGGATTGCCAATACTCGCCACGCTTGGCATGCGCGTTGGCAAACGCAATTTTTTATAAGATTTTGCACGAAGGAAACGCTGCCCGTCTTGTGCTACAGGAATTAGTCGCCTCTTACGACACGCCTCCTGTTGGCGGTGGGGAAGTGTATTCTTTACGGCCGTCCCCACACGGCAGTAGTGACATTTACCATAAGCATTTCCGTCTTTCAGAAGGTAGGTTAAGCGTTGTCGAGGACCTTAGAGTGACTTAGTTAACATTTCACATCACACTAATTAGTTAGTCACTTCACCTAAGAAGGCTCGTACAGCATCTGAAACCTAATCAGCACTGGGCTCTCATAGGTTGAGTGAGGATGTGCTCAGAAGGAAGACCTATAAGTCTTACTTTACTTTCTTAAAATAAATAACTTAGTTCATAAAAATTATTTACAGAACATATTTTGTTTCAAAGACGAGCTACGTACGTTTTTCAGGCTTATGTCACTTGTAAATCAGAATTTAGTATTAACAGAATTTACCTTTATCTACCTTTCTAAGTTGTATACAAACGAGCCAATTCAGAAGTAAGAGCTTCGTTTGAACCATTTCTAAGGCATATATTTTCACTTTTGCAAATAATAAAGGAAGTGGCCAATCTTGATTTTTCCAATTTTTGTGTTATGTGCAATGTCACACGCCGCATCTATTTTGAAATCTTTTGATTATACTTACCCCTGGCAGAGTCAAGACGATAGTCTTTTTGTCATACTTCCGGAGCGGAGCCTCTTTTCCATTCTCGTCGGGAATGCGGATGCCTTGCGGAGACGGTGCCTCGCCACGACCCACCCAGAACTTTGCGTCTGAAACAAATCTTGGTAATTAGACTACCAATTCCATATAGCATGAAGGTATATAGTTTGGTATAACCCGTCAAGTTGGCGCGCGATGCTCGTGCGTGGCGATAGGCGTAAGCAATGCCTACATCTAGATTTTCATGCGCTCGGAGCGTATTGACATTAAACACTACGGAGCTGTCAGGCGAAGGGAGCCCTCTGTGACTTCAATGAGCTAGTTTCCCAAAAAAATCTAATTAATCTGTCAGTTGGATTAACAGAAAATATTCGATTCAATTCAATTGAATATATTTATTGCATTCTATAATGTTACACAGGTGTTATAATTAGATACATAAAATAGATCATTATAGACCCTGTAGGGCACAACAATAAGATAGGTATTGTGGGCAGAGAGGATGACGCTCAATAGAAATCATCAAATATCAAAGAAAAAATGATAAAGATATAGCCTGTTAAAGTTCCGCGTAACGTCACGCCTTGAGACACTTTTTGGCAAGGCGTGACGTCCCGTGCTCACTTTGATGCGCTTTATCTTCGCTATTTTTTGTTTGATTGACAAAAGACAAAATATTATGGGTCTAATATTTTTTGATAATCTAACTGACTGACTAAATAGAATAATCTTTTTTTGACCCAGGAAACTAGCCTATTCAGTTACTTTAAATTTTGCGCGAGTAATACGTATCTATGTGCCGATAATCTAAAACAGAGGGTAAGTATTTATTTACATTAATTTTTTATAATTATAGAAAAGGTTATAAAAAACCAGTGTACAAATCAACATATTTGTTGTAGGGATCCCAAAACATCATGTTAACCCACACCCGTCAGGACGGAACAAATTACTAAACCCTCAGATTGAAGGAAGCAGATAATTTTGGGATGATCGGCCCTAGACGGTAGATCGCAGGAACAGAGAATAAAGGACCATGCACATAAGGGTGGTTTGAGGAGGGGTAGATTAGGATAACATATCTAAATACATTTTGATAATGCTGACAGAAATTATTTTTTTAGGGGAAAACTGGTTTGGTTTACCTGACGAGGGATTGGGTGGGAGTCTTTAGCGATAGATAGAGATCGATAAAAGAGTCTGGGGGAGAGCTTTGTCCAGCATTGGGATTGAATAGGTTGGAAAAAAACTAAACTGAAGAAAAAATTGCTATAAAGTGATTTATAATTTAATTCTTTTATATATTCTAAATTACTGGACCCCATGCACTTTAGGTGATTTACCACGCCACTGGAGTATTTTTTTCTTGCGTGCCGCAATATTTTTTTCTTATGGATTTTCCTGTCTACAGTGGGTAAGTGGCATGCGACGGGTTTAATACAGTTAAAAAGTCATTATCGTTACTGCTATTAAGTAGTTTTCGTTTCCTACCTTTATACTATATATTTCCCTTGGTCACGCCATAACTTGAGAACGATTTTACGGATTTTATCCATCTTTTATTTTTATGTACTAATACTTTGTAGAAGGTTCCTATGGAAAATAAATTAAAAAAAGTTGCGCAGAAAATCCTTTTGAATAAACTAAAGAATACGCGAACGAACTCGTAGGCAACAGCTAGTTAGATATAAATAAATAAATATGTGTCAGATAACACACCAACAATCATAGTTACAAAGTGAAAACTTAACATCCTTGCGTCACGAGGTACAATAGAATGAATTTTGTCTCCCAGCACATCTAGGCCCAAGACAGTTTAAAAAAAACTGAGTTGACAAATAGCGAATTTAACCCTGGACCCATTGCAATCAAGGCGAACCACTGCACTACTACGTCAATCGTGTCGACGTATATGTGTTACATAAGAATACAACAAAAAACTAAAGCCTCGAAAACTCGTCCATTATTCGAAGGCACACATTAACTCACTGTACATATAGGAAGCCTTAATGCATGGCGCCCTCAGCGCTGTTCGCCGGCTTGCGAATAAGAGCAGGCAGGGTCGCCGATAAACGCGCGGACGATGTCTCTTCGACATGTGTTTAAGTGTAGTCTAAACAAAACAGCTAATCACAATCACAATTTTTTGCATCAAATCGACAATTTTTTTGGGCACAACTTGGTCTTTTCTTTTTAACTAGCTGTCGTTCGCGTGGTTTTTAGTTCATTCATAGGATTATCTGCGCCGCTGTTTCATTTATTTTTTCTTTCAGAAGAACCTTCTCTTGACAATAATTAACACAGCAAAAAAAGAACTAGCGAAGTTGTTCCATCCGTCCACGCGTGATGCGATGACCAAGGGAAATAGAGATTCATGGTAACGATTTATTTATTATTTTTATTCATTTTTATGAAAATAAATATAGATATTAGCAACCACTAACCACCGCCAGTACCATATCCAGCAATTGGCTTCCAGATGTTGATTATGAGGCTGATGAACGTTAGTAGAGACACATTTCGAAATATCTTAATAAAAAAATATTTTAACTATAAAGATCTTAAAATCGTTTGACATTTGTGAATTATTGTTGAAATGTAATGGAGTTATTTTTATTAATCGAACCAATTGAAATGTGAATGATAAGCATCTAAAAGTTAAGTAATCTATACATTATCAAGCTAACGACGCACGTGCAGGCTTCAACAGATGGATTCCATAGACAATTTTGGACTTGATTTTTTTTTAAAAAAAGTCTTTCGTTGCTAAGGCTCTAAACTCTAAATAGTAATGCAGCATTGCATTCAATATGACACGTGTTTTAGTTTTTAGCAACGTTTATTTCAAATTCTTGTTTATTGTTTTCTGTTTTGTTTTTATGTATACATGGCACGCCTGTTTTGCAGAATAAAAAGATTAAAGTCCATGGTGTTAGTAACAATGTAATCTTAACATATTGTTAGTATTACAGTAGGTACAATAATTTAATTTTATACTACCACTTTATACCTAGTTGAGATAAGCAATGAGATTGTCTATTGTTTTTTAAATTTCAAATAATTTAGGTTAACCCTCTTTGATAGCAGCGTGCCAAACTCAAAACACGCGACGTTGCCGCAAAATGACGAAGGTGTTACTTTTTATGGCGCCGATTATGTCGTGTCGCGAGACAATGTCGCCGACAACGATCTTATTCTTCGCGGGATGACGCTTTACATAAAATATGGAGGGGGTAAAATGAGGTCGGAACATGAAGATGTAATATCGGGAGGAAAACAAAATTTGATGAGATAAAATCATTTTTCACACAAACCAACCATTAGCTTAGTAATGATGTCAGTACCTATGTTTATAAATAGGTAATAACCAAAAACATTCTTTATGCATTTACCTAACTGAGGCGTAAACTAAAAAAAGAATTTATTTTTATAATCTTTTAAGGCTGATACTCGATCAATGTAATACAATATTCAAATTATTTATTCTTAAATTAAATCGAGAATTTATTTTTGAGGCCATTTTATTTAAACAGTTTTATTGTTAGTTTTCGGATAATGCCAAATTTAAAAAATAAAATTTTTAATTTGAAAAAAGAAATACTTTAATATATCTGAAAATAATGTCAATAACGAGACTACGAAAGCCGTGCGGCCATTTATCAGAGGCGTAGGTACGGCGAGCCAACAAGGACCTTACCCAGTGCACATACGGTGCAATTTTTTCATGTTTGAGTTAAATTATCCACGCGTCGATCCATCCAATACGATTTTTAACAACGGATAGGAATAATTAAATGTAAAAAATTTGTTCTTTGCATAGTTCGATTAAGATATGATTCTGAGCCACTCCTGAAGTTTCTTTTTAAATATAAATATTGGATAACATCACATACATAGCTCTGATCCTATGATAAGTAGCTTAAGTACTTGTGTTACAGAAATCAGAAACAACGACGGTACCACAACAACCAGACCCGAGACCATATAGAAAAGTTAATTTCCTTCATTGACCGACCGGGAAACGAACCCGGGACCTCAGAGATAGCGAGACCAAGTTCGGTATGCTCGCCTCTCGGCTACGGAGGTCGTCAAAGATTTAGTACCCCTTTGCGATGTAACCTGCTGCCCTAATTAATCAAAGTTATTAACTGCATACAGTATTTTTTCTTTTGTATTTTGTTGAATGTTATAGTTTTCCATAAGTACTCGTATTTACTTCTTTCTTATTTTAATAAACTTGTACCTAAAATGGCACAGTCCATGTGTGTGAAGTTTCTGAAGTTTATTTAAAAGCTAAGTAATTACTTAGCTTTACTTAAAACCTTAAAATTTAATTAAATTACGTTAACATTTAATTAATTGTTAATTTTATTTTATTTTAAGGTTTTAAGTGCTTTTGGATTGTCACATGTTTTATTTAAACCTGTTAATTTATGCAATTATAAATATGACTAAATTATCAGGTTAGCTGCGTTTCGCTACAAAGTAGGCAATAATCCAGGACACAGTTATTACTAGCTCGTTCGAAGTGGATTTTAAGAGCACGGTACCGTTGCTCAAACCTTTACTAATAGTTATTCATTTATTCACGTCGCAGTATCGGACATATCAATGTATAATTTAGACAAGTTGCGAACGTGCTTTGGTCAGCTTGAAATCTTATTTCTTTCCCTTAGATGTGTATTCAGATCGTTTTTTTTCAACCTCTAGCGAAATTAAACAATATAAATTTACAATTAAACACATCATCAGCAATATTTTACTCAATGATTGCATCCCAACGTGTAATATTAAACAGTTGGTGATCGTTAATTATGCTCCATTGTTACGTAATAATTTATTTTCGTTAATTCAGACGCGGAGATAATTCGTATTTATTAATCGGCCCGTTGAATGTTGTGCTTCGAAATAATAATATTATGTTTTATCAGGTCGTTGTTCTGTATTAATCACTTTATTCCGGTTTGCTCCGTCAAAAATACTTTTAACAAATATTGAAAATCATGAAACGTAATTTAATAATCTAGAAATATTTGGGTCTTAAACAATCATTTATATTTATTCCTCCTCGCGCTCCTTAGTTTGGGGTACTTTTGGTACTCGCCCAATTATTAAAATTTATTTAAACACTTACCGGGAGCCTCTCCATCATAAGAGAAGTTGGGTATGAGCAGCGTCTGCGCATCGACCACCACCACAGGATCCGAGGACACCCCGTGCACCCCGCGGAGGGCGCCTACCTTGGCCGGCTTAGGGTACTCCAGCTCGCGGGGTATGGACACATCGCCGAAGTTCACCTGGGTAACAAATAATGTTAAGTATTTATTTCAAATTCAAACGTTTATTGCATGTCACATTATAATTTTGCGGTGTTAGAAAAATAAAGGTATACATGTGACGCCCTGCAAGGGCATAGCAAACAAGAGAGTGACATATGTACATATTTTTAAATTTCATAAGTAATAAGTTATAATAAGATTAGTGTACATTTCAAGCATTATACAATTATAGATTTATAGATAATAAATTAAATTAAATTAAATTGATTGATATTTGGTAGAGCTTTGTGCAAAGGACAACCTTGTTTGCGTACTATCTTGCTAACGACTGCTAAACAGTTGCAGTTTCAAGATAAGCAGCAAAACCAGCGGTTTTGGCCTTAATTTAAAGCCAACTAAAATCATAAAAACATACAACCGAATTGAGAACCTCCGCCTTTTTTTGAAGTCGGTTAAAAATATAGGAGGACATAGGAGGCTCTGCTTTCCGCATCGAATTAGCGTATTATTAACGAACTTCGGGTCTGAGTGTCAAAAAGTCGTTGTCTTGTACATTAACGTCAAGTCAACCTACTTAAAAAGTTAAACGTCATTGAACCGATTTTCACCTTTAAGTCCGACACAGAGATAAATATCAATTGACAAAATTCGACGTTTTGTGGTAGGTTGACGAGCTGTGCCTCATTATTCAAGAATTAATTAATTACTTTAGATCATGCCCATTTGTGTATTTTCTGACGCATATTTCTACTTATTACTATACTTTCTTGAAAAGCATGAAACTCTTTTTACAAAATAACAATTTACATCATCATAACAAAGCTTAAAAGAACTTAATCTTAATAATTACACTCGTTATAGTATCAAAGGCTTCGAGGCTAGACTAGTTAATAACTTCTCAGAAATGTTTCCAGCGTAATAAAAACATGGCGTATTAATTCTTTTGAAAACTTCGTCTAGCCTTGTATTCAGCTCCCACAGTTACGAGGGTGGCCAAATATTAGGGAACTTCATGGATCTTAAAAGCTATGTAAGTAGTTCTAAACAGGCCAAGTGCGACCCGATCTGCCGTTTCATCCACACAGCTTGGGATCCTTAGCGCGAACGCAATTCACACTTGACCAGTTTATAATTTGTTTTTTAACTTACTGGTTAAGCAAAAGAAACGTGAAATGTAATATCTTGTTTTTTTCTGTAAAGAATTTTGTTTTTAATGTTTCTTTTTTATTGATAACTAGCTGTTGCCCGCGACTTTGTTCACGTGGTCTTTAGTTTATTCATAAAGGAATCTCTGCGCAATTTTCTTAATTTTTTATTTCAAAAGAACCATCTCCTGACAATTAACACAACAAAAAATGAATTAACTAAATAGTTCCATCCGTTTACGCGTGATGCGATGACCAAAGGAAATAGAGATTCATTCTTATAAAACATAAGATGTGTCATGTCATACTATGTTATTTGTGTGCTATGTCCAAACCATTAAACATGTTTCATTTTAATAGTTACAACTCAAACTCAAGCCTAAAATCGAATAAGTTTAATCTAATCTAAAACGAAACATCGTTGTCGTCATACTTCATAAAAATACGTAAAAGAAAACATCTTACTCTCATAAATCTCCTAAACAGAAAATCGCGTGATAATAACATAAGCTCTGGCCAGTTTGTAAAGGCCTAATAGGTTTATTATGAGCTTTAATATACGTCTAAGTTCCCTAAGACTCAGATTGGGTTCTAGTTGTATCTTAAGTACAGTTTTTGTTGTTAGTGTATCCTAATGGCTAAGATTCTTGCGAATTCTTTCACAAAATATTGCGCAGCTTTTTCTAAGCACTAGGTTACAAAGTTGTACGCATGCAATGGATGGAAATGATTTAATTGTATAGTGTAAAAAGTGCCACAATAAATAAATAATAAATTGCTTCAAACTGTTTTTATTGGTTTTACCTCATTATGAAATAACATGACAGTTGTAGCCTCAGAAATTCGTAACAAAAACACTTTTAAAATTGTTTCTGAGAATACTATTTATCAAGAAGGGTAAGGATTTTTAATGGAATGTTTTTTGCCAGATCTTTTAAACCACTTATGCCAGGCTTATTTCGCTGTATAATTATTGAATACTTAGAATCAATGATGGTTTTTTCTATAAAATAATATTTTTCTATAAATTATTAGTTACACTCATAAACAAGCCGTTAGGCTACAGGAGATCACAATGGAACAGACATACAAATATCCACACACATTCACTCGAAAACATTGCCATTCTTTGGGTCAGTCGGGTAAAAACTGGGTTCAAATTAGTTTAGTCACTTTTGACGGCTTAGCAAAAAGATAACAAATACAATAGAAAACAGTTATTGTTCAGGTACCGCAATTTTTGCAACAAGCACGCTATAGAACAAAGCAAGTCTTGTATAGTAGTAGGTGAGTCATCATATCCCTACAAATAAATTAAAAACTTCAGCATGCAATACACAGCTGATCTGAATCCACATCAACTTGACATTCGCAACGCCGCCAAGATTTATGAGCTCGCGTGATAAATAACCCCTTCGAACGTTTTACATGCATTTCAGTGAATACGACTTCATACTTTTCAGGTAGGTAATATTTCTAATAGAGAAATTCGTTACCGGGAACAATTTTCATATACGTAGTTTCGTAAGTTTGACTGAAATGGTTTCAAAGGCATTAAAATAAATTTTCAGGAGAAGTTGATATTGTATTTAATTATGTTTTTGTTATGAAAGGTTAAAGTAATTAGAAAAGTGGGTAAAGCTAGTAACTGTTTTTAGTAGGTATATCATTTGTTTGTTATGTATATTTGTGCGACTTATATGTTTTAATTAGATTCCATAATATACCAACAGATTAGTTTAAACGATGTCTGGTGTATTGGTTTGCGCTTCGGACTATAAACCATGATGGTCGCGGGTTCAAATCCCACAAAAGACAAGTTTTGTAAAAGCACCTAAGTCATGTATGATTTGTATTAAAGTACCTATAATTATGACTGAACTTAAAGTTACACGTTGGATAAATGTATGATGTCTTAATAATAAACTCAATTTATTCTCGGAATTACTTTAAGGTTAATCTATACAGGGTTATTTGTAAAACATCAAGAACCTCCTAGGGGCTGATTCTGGTGCTCAAATACAACAACTTTTTCTATGGGACCAACATTGAAATCAAAATCAAAATTAAGTGTGGCGATCTCGTGGAGCGGGTTAGACTATCAGTACCGGCTCGCCTACCTCGTTATCCCATTAAGAAGGCTTTTGCTCTGCCTGCAACTAGAACTAATCTCGGTCGCTACGCTCCTATTGCCAGGTGTTTTTTGCAATATAATGAGGTGCATGGGACAGGTCTGGATATTTTTAACGACTCCTTGTTTAAGTTTCGGCAGAAGATAGCACTCACCCACCTATCCACCTTATCGTAGGTTGGTAGTAGCCTTAACTTTGTTTTTATGGGTTAAAAAATTGCAATTGTATAATTTTTTAGTTTATTTAAAAATGCTGTGTACGCCTATTATTGGCATATGTATAAGAACTTATTAGCTCAAATAAGTATATTTTTTAAGAATGTATTTATATATATGCTGTTGGTGTACCTTATTGAATAAATAAATAAAAATAAATAAAAAAAAAAAATCAAATAAAAAATTCACTTCCCCATACATTTTTTTTAATTTTTTGAAGGTTTTTGATGTTTTATAAATAGCCCTGTATACGGAATTTACAATTTGAAATGCCAAATTTGACATGTCTCAACTATGGTGACATATTTTCTGTATTTATTTATTTAAATTTTATTGCACAAATATAAAAAATCACACAAAATATGGACTTAATTTGCTTTTATCATAAATTGGTTGGCTTACGAGAATCTTTGGTTATTGTTTAAAAAAAAATCTTGTCAATATTATTATTAGGCATTATTCTTTTTTTATGTAATTTTATTGCAAACTCTCTCAAATGCCTACACCGCAAGCAAACATGTTAACTGCTGCAGTAGTGAACCAAATAACACTAAACATAATTAAGAACGAGTCCCGAGCTCTGCGGCCGCAGTAGGACACGCAGCGACATCGCACTAGGGATGCCAGTGTTGCTTTAACTATATTTTTGATAGATAATCACTAATAACAAAATCACAATTTTAAATAATATGTTTAAATACAATAAGGGTTACTACTGCGTAGAAAATGAAATTTTAGTTAGTCCGTCAGTTTGGATTATCAAAAAATAATGGACATTTATTTTTCTTTTCTCGATTTTGATTATGTGAAAAAAGAAAAATACGTGCCTAATACTTTTTAATAATCTACCTGATAGACGAAAGGAAAAGAAAAACAATAGTTATCCTTTCTATTACCTATAAAAAAGTCCACATAAACCACAAGGCGTGTTTTAGTCCAAAAACATACAATAAAGTAACTATATGACGGACGATAACAGTGATGGGATTGGTTCCGATGCCTATAGTACAGTTTTAGGTTCACTTACTGGCACCTTCTTCAAGCTTGAATCTAGTTTAAAATATCACGTCTGACAGTGTTTTTCATTAATCTTCTATTTTTCGTGTCAATAGCCATTTTATCAAATATTTGATGACTCCCGTCACACGGACCGCACTATTGGTGGCGGGTAAAAGGTCTTCGCATGTGAAACTGTCTGTACTCGCGGTACATAAAATAGTTGGCCTATGGCACAATAAACTGTGCCTATGGTTTGGTATGGATAAGGGAAAGAGTATGCATATGTTTTCTTTTGCTAATACAGGAATTTCAAATATAAGTAAAACAACACAACAACAAACAAATTTTTCTGTATTGTCTCGGGTCTGAGTGATTTAGTACCGTTGTTGTTTCTAATTTTTTTACCTTATCAGAGCAATGTATGTAATGATGACCAATATTTTTTTTAAAAAATAAAAAAGTGTCCTAGTAGGTACACATCACATCCCTAAAATTACGCATTAAAAATAAACGCGGCTCTCCCGTGGGAGTGGGTGTGCAATAAGCAATAACTAAAATGAGCAGAGCCGGCTAGATTAAAATGTTCGTATGATCATCAGCTTTACTGACATATTTTTTGAGAGTCTGATGTAATCATTTTCACCAGCATTTGGTAAGTTTGTTTCATTTAAGATTGGCCGGTTGGATGCGGCCTGCATCCAGCGGCTTGCTGCAATCATTACCTTTTTCCAACCGGCCAATCTGGAAGTCACTGGGGGGCTATGTTCAGCAATGGACATCCTATGGCTGAAATGATGATGATGATGATTTTATTTAAGTATTTGCAAGAGTTTGACACGCCGCGCCACCTGGCTGTCAAAGTCGACATCGACACCTAAGCATAGAACAGCTACCTATTATAAACTTGCGAGTTTAGTGGAGAATAGAATAGAATAGAATAAAAGAACATTTATTCAGAACCATGTATACAATACAATTTACAGGAAATAATATTCTAATAAATTACAGTAAGTTAAATGAGGCAGGGCTAACGCTGACTAGGCAATAGAGTCGTGCGTATCATATTAATATTATTCAACGTTTTCTATTTGATTTCCCATAACTTGAACCACCGACACACTATCGTAAAATGAACTAAAAGAAACGTTGATAATATTCTCAAGCGATTTTACAAGATTCCGCAAAAAAAATAATGTGTTTAGATGAACTGTTCCTCTGCTGTTTTTCTCTATTAATAATGCACAATGATATAATACTTTTAACAATAATAATGTAATAATAGAATTAATAATTTAGATAATTAACAATTACAAAATATTTAGTTATACTTAAATGCTACGTTAATTCAATTACTTTAGTGTAACACATGTAATTAAGATAGCACTTAACTTGTTAAATTAGCATGTAGGTAAATATAATGTTGTCTAAAATAGTAAATGTCTGTTTGGTGTTAATACATATGTAATTTTTTTTTAAAGTGGTTTGTCAAAAAAATGTCTAATTCGCGCAGTGTAAAAGATATAAATATTTAAAAAGATTACAGACAATGTCAGAAAGATTTCCCGTAGTAAGTAGTATTTTAATGTTTAGCAGTAACGTTTTTTATTACACTCAGATAAATCTTGTTTTAAACATTTTAAATATTTATTGTCTTCACTTACATGACCGCAGTCAGTCAGGTGCACCCAGCGTGCAATCTCCATAAACTGCGCGATGTATGCACTCCCTCGCAGTTTACAGCTCACGTACAAAGCGTTGTTAAAAGGTCTGAGAGAATGCCTAATGTGATAGGGGTGTGAATATATAACTTGGTAACAGTACTTGTGTACCATATGAATTAGATATTTACTTTTACACCTAACATTTATTTTGTACTTAATAAGTACTTTGGTTTAAATTTTGTTTTTAGCAGTTACATGCTAGTTATATCTATGATAATATTATTATAACCCTTGAAAAAAATGGACCGCCTCAAGTTATCATTGATCAGATAAAACGCTGGCTTCGACAGCGAGAAGCACTTGACAAATTTCGACGACTTAGTTGGAAAAGCATTTGCCCGGCGTGCGATGAGACGTTAGTTTGAGTCCCACCTGAAGCGGTCGATTTTTTTCAAGTGATAAATTATCATAAGTATTTTAGTGTTTTGATAATTAAGATCTGCACATACCGGTAGATACCTATTTGTTCCATTATTGGAACGTATCAAATCAGTTCGATCTATCACTGTAGAATTGGAGTGAGCGATTGTTACATAATTCGAACCGAAAAAGGGCATTCGTCATTTGACCAATTGGGCCTTTTAGACGTTTTGTATTTAGAAGTGCTTGTCCAACTAGGCTATATATCGCTTACGTAAATTGCTATCAATTTCAAATGAAATGTTTTACTTCAAATGATACCTCTTGAAGTCGAAACTACCGATTAGAGTTAAGTGAATTTATCGCAGTATAATATTATTGTAACTTTGAAATTCTACACCAGTGTATTTTTACTTATTTCTGCGTTATATAGCTTTTATCTAGCTAAAATTATATTTAACTCATTCATAAAATAGTAATTGATTTAGCTTCATTTGCGTCACATAGCACTGATAAGGTAGTAGTCAAACGCTAAAATTGTAGTAACAAGTAGTTTTTTTTTTTTTAAATATTTTGTCGAACAAGCTACTGTGGAAATCTTATCTCGAGAATACTTTATAGTTTACATAAAGAAACATTGTGATCTTATTTACTTACTTCCAGAGAGTAAGTTACTGTATCAATATTGAGTTCAAACAACCCACTTCTTTCTTGGAACTAATTCCGTTCTCTCCAGTTAATTAATTTCCACGTCTTCGACAGTAAAAAGCGACCCTCCTTCCTCGCCCAATAGATACCAGGTGCGAAGCATAAGAAAATCAACCAGTTCATTAAGATTGTGGTCAATGCTACGAGCAGTACTATAGTTATGCTATGGATATCTGTGAGTTAAATTTCAAACGTTTATTTGCCGAAACACAGAAAATTACAATAATTTGATCGATACAATGCGAGTGTTTAGTTTGCTCGCAGACGTGCAAAAATTCAGAAGTATTTATAAGATTGTTTTATTTACAAAAAAAAACTTAAATAAATAAAAACAATCTAACGAGCAGATATCAATAGTCGATAGATGATAATATCGATAGATTGATCGATATACCTATGTTCATCTATGAATTATCTGTGGAGGCGATGTTCAAATTGTGTAAGGTGCATGTTTTGGTCTAGGAAAAAACATTTGTAGTGTGTGTGTAACCACCCTCTAAAGTTTGGCTCGTAGTATACAACGATGTATGTATCGTTGATTTGAGAACATATAATAATCATTGGTCAATTGAATAGTTACATCGTATTATTTGTTATCTGGTTCCCCACGTGTTCCATCTTTACAATTAAAATTATTTGTGAATTGTCTAGCTAATACTTAAAGGATATTTTGTAAGAATATCAAATGTTGTTCTCTTCAAAATACATTTGGAGTTGCTGTTTCCCTCCGGACTATGTCAGTAGGTCCCGTCCATTCCCGACGCGTCGTTTTTCTAAGACCCGGCTGCGGCTCGTTTTTGCTTCGTAATAGAATTAGCTCCGTGCCCTGTGACGGCATTCACTACTCGATTCACTGGCGAAACGAAACTATACCATGATTAGATACTGCTCTTCAGAACAAGTTATACTATAATAATAATAAGATATTAATAGTAGTAACTAGATCCAGGTGATTACTATGAACCCCAAACAGTTATTTAAGTGTTGTACAAACGTCAAACTCTTTATACAAACAAGACTGAAGTAATACTGTACAGCTCTTAGGCCTCTGTCTTAATAATAATTAAGCTATGCTTGGATCAAAGAGGCAATCGATTGATTTTACCACAAGGTCGTCATCATTAACATCATTCCGACCATAGGACGTCTACTGCTGAACATAGGCGACTTCCAGATTGGCCGGTTGGAAGCGGCCTGCATCCAGCGGATTCCTTCAACCTTTACCAGGTCGTCTATTACGCTCCACAAGATGCTCGTACACATTAGCCTTATAAAGGGCATATAAGAAGATCGTTTTAGAAATATAGCCTAGTCTAGCAAGAGCAAATTTCAACTACTTTTTTAATAGTTTTAAACTTAGCTGCACATGTTTATTAATTTAAATGTTGTATGTCTCTCCACCAGCTGCTAGGTGGGAGGCAGGACACTTCAGTCGCACGCGCAATAAACTAATCGTGTGTAAACTGAACACTGGCGAGTTGTTACAGAGTAGCTCGCCTGTGAAATTTTCAGAGACAAAATTACTACCTACATGTTTTGCTAAGGTGAGAATAGGCAATTAATACCTAATACAACGTTCCAGTTTTTAGTGCAAAAATCGATGACCACATTCAGGTTTTTTAGATCGCTATACACCATAATATATCTAAATCGTTTGTCCAACGACGACGTCCATCGTTCCACAAATGATGAGACTTTTACTAATAAAGTTTTATATCGTACTGTACAATTAGTAGGAGCCGGCGAGCGCTAGATTCTAATTCTAGCTGAAAATTTGTGTAAATTTTAATAACCATTATAAAATTAGGTGAATTCATCATTTTGACAAGCAATCGTTGCCATGCAAATTTTGGGAAGAGTAGGTTATGCCAAACGATACATTTGACTAATTAATACTTGGAAAAATGAAACATGGCCAAGTAATTATTTGTTAAACAATAACTTGGAAAAAAGCGTTTTGCTTACTAAAGAGTTGCGATTTTGACAAATGTATTTTGCCAAATGAAAAATTGCCTAAAATAAATAAATATTGCCCATGTTATATTAGTAATCTAGTCATTATTTTGCGTAAAAGTCGAGTAAGTACTTATTCAAAAAACGGAAACTAACATTTTAATATTTTTATTTAAGCTTGCTTTAGGGTCCTGTCATCACCACGTGAGAGTGCGCGGTAACCGCGATTAAAAGAAGAAGTCTCGACTTCTTTTTCCTACAAGAACGACGGGGAATCCACTCGACTGAAACAGGATAGGACCGTAGTACATTGTGCTTTAAGGAGGAGGCTGATAGCCTGCAGGATCAAACTCACCGAGTACTCGTCGCACCAGACCGAGAACCACTTGACGTCCCTCAGCGTGACGCCGTCCGGCAGCGAGATGGTGACGCCCTCGCCGCGGTAGCGCCGCAGAGGGCCGGTGCCTCCCCGCTCGTCGCGCAGCCGGGTCGCGCCCGCCGCGTTCGGGGTCTTGGACGTGCCCACGTAGAAGAACGCCGCTGGAAACAAAATATACTTTTAATTAAAAATGCTTAGGGTACTTTGTTGATAATGTTACATTCACGGGTGTGTTGTAATGTATAAATTATTGATTCAATATTTATAACCTAGTAATTAAGATTTGCACGCTTGTGTCCAGGCTGAATACTATGACCTCATACCTTAACTATAACATCGATACTGCGTTGTATTCATGCAAATAAATGATTTGATTTGATTTGATTGATAAGTGACCATTATAAACCGACTTCAAAAGTAGGAGATTCTTAATTCATCGGAAACTTTTTTTAATGTTCACCAATCATTGGTTATCACGTTTACTGGTTTTGATGATTCTTTTTTTTTGTGCGAAAGGTAATACTTTCGGAATGACCCTATTTAAATTTGGTCAAGTTTAAATGATGAGATCCAAAGAAAATCATCAAACATTGCATGAACTTCAGAACACGACAACTGATTTTGTATTGTTACCCAATATTTCAGACAAATTTGAACTGATTTTGTTTTTTTATTTTTATTGAATAGGTTATACTTTATACTATATACTTCAAAGTTGCCGAAAAAATTTCACCGGTAAGAATCTGAAAATAGGGGATGAAATTGGTGTTCAGCAGTTAACTTTTGTTTGCAGTCATAATATTTGGTTTGATGAAAATTTACTAAAAATAAATGTAAGTATTAAGTAAATTTTATAAAAAAAAACGACTTCTTAAAACATAAATCTATAAATAACATTAATACATAGGTAACCAAATCTACCCTGATGTGTGTGCGGGCAGGCGATGTAAGAAAATCAGTCCTTGACCATAATAAAGGTATTTAGCCATAGTCGCCGGCTGTAAATCGGAAGGAAAAGAAAGTGATCATTCGATAATGATGAACTCACGACCGGAACGTCGACTCGACTTTAGCATCCGCCGGTCGAGAGGGTGACCACAGTTTTGATTGTAATGTAGGATCTAGTTTTTTTTTTAATTTGGAAGAATATAGCCTAAACGATAATCAACTTGAACTGACAAATAAGGCGTAAAGCGTGAAAAACTACTCACACACTGGTAAAATAATATTGTTGTGCCCAACGGGTCTATAGTGACAGTATAATGTAGCTATTTACAACATATGTGTAACATTATAAAACGCAAAAAATATATTGAATTGAATAAAATATCAAATAATAAATATTTAACAACCTTAAATTTACGCAAGTCTGTTAATAATTGACGACCGTCTGGTTTGTGGTTCGCGCTCCAGACTACAAAGTCAGCGGTTGCGGGTTCGAATCCCGCAAGAGGCAATTGTTTGTGTGAAGAGCACGAGCCCTTTTGTTATATTTGTTGAATTTGTACCTTAGTCATGGATGTTTATAAAAGTATTTAAGTATGTTTATCCGTTATCTAGTCCTCATAGCTTTGCTTAGTTTGGGGCTAGATAATTGGTGTGATTGTGAAAACAATTTATTAATTTATTTTATAACTAATATTAGCAATCCGACCTTAATTTATATTTACATTAAATCGTGGTGGCGAGTCTTGTATATGAAATATAAGCACTCCTGCTCATAGAAATTCTTCCTTTTCTCATTTATAATAATCTAATAAACGGCATCAAACCTTATTGCTATACCTAAAATAGCAAGTAGCTAAAATTACGTTATATTGGTGTACAACTAAGATTTACTTTTATTTACATGATCAAACCAAAATTCTGAACAAAGTATAACATTTACGACATTTTGTCAAAGAGTATTTATTGGTTATCATTATATTCTGTCGATTAGCATATGTTTCACAAGGTACACCAAAATAACGTAATTTTAGGTACTTGCAACTTAAGGTATGCCAGGCTCTACACAAAAAAGTTCGAAGTCTTTTTATTTTGTGAATACAAATACCTAAATTAACAAATGTGTAGTCACCACAGTCTTATCAGGCGTGGGAACCAGCGAAAGTGATCAGGAAGCCTCCACACTCGCCGAAGGCTAAAACGACTAACATTCGCAAACCGGATTATAATTATTGAAAGTGATAATTAATGTATCGGCTGTTAACGTTAAATAGACACCGAGATCATGTCGATCCGGTTTGTAATCCGAAATACGTTTTCAGTAAACAATGTAAATTAATTAAATTTAATTTGTTGTTAAGAGCACAAACCACTAGGCTTGTTTGCTGTGCCGAACAGGGTCCACTAATAAATAGATGATAAAATAATTAATTATTTTCACAATCACACCAGTTATCTAACCACAAACTAAGCAAAGCTTGTGGTGGCCTATGGCGACTAGATAACGGATAAACATGCGATTTAAGGTTAAATTCTTCTATAAACATCGATGACTTATTTTGCTCCTTGCGGGATTCGAACCCGCCAACGCTGAGCCCATAATGATTTACAGAATTACCCTTGAACGATATAATTGTACATAGAAATCACTGTTCATCGTTCATCGACACAAATATTATTTTTTTACCGACGGCTCGGTTCGCCGATAGAATGATAAATATTTCTTTGCCCCCAACGCTAGCTTTGTAGTCCGGAGCGCGAA
Organism: Anania hortulata; assembly: GCA_963576865.1. NCBI lineage: Eukaryota > Metazoa > Arthropoda > Insecta > Lepidoptera > Crambidae > Anania > Anania hortulata. The sequence continues at coordinate 156,098 of OY756412.1, read as the reverse complement.
CCACAACACCAGTCGGTCGTCCGGCGAGACGAAATGATCTAGATTTTAAGCCAACCTTTTTAATAACTGATGTAACATTAAGGTATGAAAATAGATAATTATGAATAGACCACGACGTCGCTTATACACTGTACAACATATACAGGGTGTAAACCGGGTATAAAGGCAAGTCATGCTGGTGGTCAGAAAAATGTAAAAAAAAAATCTTAGTTGCATGTTTTCAAAAATAATGAAATAAACAAAAATTCTACACCCTGTGACGGTCTTTTTACTCCTGTACTTTCCAACAATTTAAAAAAGTTGCCATATATGTTTGGAAGTTAGCAACAACTTCACATGTCAAACTGTAAACTGCCTACATAATGAATGGCTTGCCAGTAATGCGAGCACCGCGAGACCGCGGGCGCTTCCATATCGGGAGTGTCTCATTAAAACAATTTCATGCGACGCGAACACAATGCACCAGGAATCTGTGCATTTCAAAATGGAGACAGCTAACGGGTTTCCTTTACTATAAACGGGGAAATGTTTAATCTTTACACTAATGTCATCACCCGTTGCATTCCAGTAGGAATAGAAAATTATTTTAAAATGTGTCCCAAAAATAAATTGGTTACACGCCAAAAAATCAAACTAATAACGCACCCGTAGCATTAAACGAGCAAGCCTAACACATTACAATGTATTCATTTAAAAAAATTGTATCCTCGGTGTTGTTTTTTTTTTCATTTATCTATACTAATATTAAAAAGCTGAAGAGTTCGTTTGTTTGGTTGAAAGTGCTAATTTCAGAAAGTACTGGTTCGAATTGAAAAAATATTTCTGTGTTGAATATTCCATTTATTGAGAAAGGTTTAAGGCTATATTACATAACGCTGCGACCAATAGGAGCGGAGTACCAATGAATGATGTTGCAAAAACAGGAAAAAATATTCGTTTTGGGAGCTTCCGTTGCATGCGCTGCGTAAACGTTTAAAGTTACGCAAAAATCATGTATCACGGAATTGTTCCCAATTAAAAGTTCTAAAAAAAGTCCGTGACGGCATATGTCTAACTTTCAATTTTGATTAACTATAACCTTTTTTATGGTAATCAAATGTGATCTGAAATAATACATCGGCGATAGCATCTCTTTTACTTTTAGAACGATGCATTGATCTGGTTTATTGTATTATTTGATTATTTTGAACTGAAAAATTACATAGGTCTTTGATAAATACTTTAAGTGACAGATCGAGTACTACGCGGGCGTAACCGCGGGCGGAAGCTAGATTGAAAGATATAGAGATTTTTGTTTGCACTTTTTTATGTTAAGTAGGTTTGACAGACGACACAAACGTACTATGTACTAACCTAATTTTACTAAGTAACTGGCCTCGTTCGACGCAGGTGAGCATTATTGCCTGAACCACCGCTCACCTGAAACCACAACTGCTCGCTAAACTAGCCGAAGTTGCAAAGTTGCATTCAATGTTCGGGACACGGAGGATTTGCATTAACGTCACCAGTTAGAAGGGATGCGACAGTATTTATATTTATCGATACTTTCAGTGACAGCTGTGAACTTATTATCAGGGCGTGAACAACATTAGTCAATCTAACAATTATCACATCGCATTTGTAGAGAGGTTGTTGTCGAGATACATTGAAGTTATAGTGGAGATTTTTGATCGAGCTTCGAAACGCATGTCAGTCTTAGATATTTTTTAATTCTTAGTAATTACACAGTGGCCTACACCCTACACCAAAAGTGAATATTTTTCATGTTTTCTGTGTCTGAACAGGTGTCAAATGGTGTCCCGTAATAATGAAGCACAATGTTTATAATAATTGAAAACTACTGTTTTAAAGCTGTCCATGCAATATATTATTGATTGCTATTTATTAGTGATTTTGTGTTCTAAACCATGGCAACTGGTGAATGGTCCTGCTTACATTCATACGATTAGATAAAATAGGACTAACTAAGATATACTAGTACTCGTATTTAAAATGTAGGTGATACTCGCTTGCAACGCATTGTATTTATATATTGGGATTTATCATTTTAGCCATTGGAAGTTCACTGCTAAAGATAGGCCTCGCCCAATGACTTCCAGATTGGCCAGTCGGAAGCGGCCTGCATCCAGCGGCTTCCTGCAACCTTTACCAGGTCGTCTATCCACCTTGTGGGTGAACGTCCTACGCTACGCTTGCCGGTTCGTGCTCTCTATTCTAGAACCTTTCTGTCCCATCGGCCGTCAGTTCTACTTGCTATGTGCCCTGCCCCCTGCCACTTCAGCTTACTAATCCGAATTTACTAATCTCCTCATTCCTGATTGGATCTCGCAAAGAAACACCCAGTATAGCCCTTTCCATAGCACGCTGTGCAACCTTGAGCCCATAGTGAGAGGCCACGTTTCTGTTCCATATGTCATCACTGGTAACACTGGTTGTAGAGTTTCGTCTTTAGGCACTGAGGTATTTTTTATTGGGATTAGTGTAGTAAAAACCATCGATATACCTAGTAACGGCTGATTTATTCGTTATCGCTCCTCCCTAGTTCGAAGAACAAATCAAAGTTGTACGACGCGAAGCAAAGTTGCCGCCGCGAGCTTTGTTGCCGATGATTTTGGTCACAATGCAATCACATTATCGACATTAGACTTGTCTGAATTTGATAACTAACTAACCTGTGTAACTTCACTTACTTTTATAAAGATATAGCTTAGTAATAACTTACTTACTTTTGGAAACTTTAATATACATAATACGTAAACGAACCATGGAAATAGCAAATAAAAGAATTATTGTTTTTCTGAGCAATTAAGGAATTGCTGTTAAATCTTCCACATATTAAACCTCAAAAGTTTGTCCAAAATACGTCACTTTTACCTCAAGTACACACAGGGTCTTATACCCAAAAATAATGAAGTGTAGCAAACTGACACCATTTCTGGCCTGGTACGAAACACCATTGAAAATCAGCATAACCCAGTAACACCTCCCATGACAAACGACATAACAATACGCAATCACACTCGAGCAGAACAATAAGCATTACTAACAATACTGAGAAACAAACAAACAATAAAACACATTTGATGGCAATGTGAACAAATAGCTAGATAATACTATAATGTAATAACAATAAAATAGTAAGTAAATAAATAAATAAGTAAATAACATAGCACGTAGAACTGACGGCCGATGGGGCCGAAAGGTTCTGGAGTGAAGGCCGCGTACCGGCAAGCGCAGCGAAGGACGTCCACCTACAAGGTGGACAGACGACCTGGTAAAGGTTGCAGGAAGCCGCTGAATGCGGGCCGCTTCCAACCGGCCAATCTGGAAGTCACTGGGGGAGGCCTATGTTCAGCAGTAGAGGTCCTATGGCTGAAATGATGATGATGAAATAAATAATGCCATCAAAAACATAACTTGTAATAAAAGTCTTGCAACTCAGTTCACTCCGGATCGAAATTTTAAAATATTTTAGTTTTTTATTTATTCATACTTTAATTGCATTCTAAATTATATGTATATGATATGTATATGATATAGAAGCTTCACTTCAGTCAGTGAGTGAAAAATTAAGAATCTTTGACTAGTTAAAATTCTTAAGCTACTGGTTTAAATTGAATGAAATGTGAAATATACCGTGTTTGTACAATGCTTGTTTGGTTACTGATAATTCAGGCTTCTAGTTAGTTAGTTGTGTTTATCCACAACGAAGTTATAGGAGATCGAAAATAGCCTGAACTGCTTCGAGAAAAGGATGGTACGGCTGTACCGTTTTTTTGCTCAACTTGGCGGGTGTACTATCGTGCCCCCGCCAAGTTTACAAAAGGTATGTTTTGTTTTAAAATACAATTTCTGTATTGATAATATTACTTACAAAAAAAAATTTAAGTATGTCTTAGTAACTAACACAACAAATCGTACACATTAAAAGTAACTAGAAATATTAAGTAAAATTTAATAAAAAATAAACGTTAACATGTGAAAGTTAAAAAACATTACCTACAACTATTCCACTTTATTTATGCCATCGCAATTTAAATATTCCTCGTGTAATGTAGTCAGGCCCCAATTACGAAAATAATTAATCTGGTTTATTGCGAAACACATAATCTTTATAAATTATCGTGATCAACCAGAAACGAGCACTTCCTTAGCCCACTAGTAGACAGATTGCTCGATTTCTAAAATAATTACTGGCAATATTTAAAGGAATTATTGCGGACAGGAGGAAGCAGATTAAAATAAACAAGTTATGTTAAAAAATAATAGTTGTGTGTGTTCTTAACTGCAAACTATTACTATTCATTTAATAAATGATAATAATTTAAGCATGTCTTACGTCTTGGAGTTTTACTTTTATTTACTCGGCTTTGTACGACACAACAAAATAATAAACATTAGATATGAAATGCCATAAGTCTAGTCACGAATTTATAAATATTGAAATTAGACATGAATTTAAATTACATTGTTAATTTTAATTACGGATAATCGTACTTTTGCCACGGATAAAATAGTTAAATATACATTACTTAACTCATACGTATAAGTCACACATAGGTTGGAGATTTGACGACCTCCGTAGCAGAGAGGCGAGCATACCGGACTTGGTGTCGCTGTCTCTGAGGTTCCGGGTTCGATTCCCGGTCGGGTCAATGTAGAAAAATAACTTTTCTATATTGCCTCGGGCCTGGGTGTTGTGGTACCGTCGTTGTTTCTGATTTCTGTAACACAAGTGCTTTGGCTACTTACCACAGGATCAGAGCAATGTATGTGATGTTGTAGAAAATTTTTAAAAAAAATTAAGTCAGAAACCAATTTTTGGCATTGACATCTCTGTGCTTGTTTTCCAGATTATGCCTCGTCTAGTGGGCAATATTTACCCTACGATTATGTTCTATGCCTTAGTTTTAAAAGCATAGAGCATAGAGCATAAGAGCAGAAGTTAAGCATCGATCTTATATTAGTTGTTTTAATTTAATAAAAACCGGCCAAGTGCGAGTCGACTCGCGCACCGAGGGTTCCGTACAAACCTGTAGGTACCGTTATGAGTAAAAGTTCACCCATCACGACAATCGAGTCATAATTATAGTATTTTTATTGCAAAAGGAAATCCATAACATTACGAAAGTTAAATTGCGGTTTACGATTTATGACGTATTAAAAAAAAACTAATTACTGGATCTCGTTCAAACCAATTTTCGCTGGTAGTTTTTATGGTAATGTACATTGCATATTTTTTTTAGATTTATCATTCCCTTATTTTAGAAGTTACAGGGGGGGGGACACATTTTACCACTTTGGAAGCGTCTCACACGCAAACTATTCAGTTTAGAAAAAAATGATATTAGAAACCTCAATATCATTTTTAAATCCTATCCATTGATACCCCACACGTATGGGTTTGACGAAAAAAAAAATTTCCAGTTTTAGTTCTAAGTATGGGGAGCCCCCAAAATTTATTATTATTTATCTATTTTTTTGTGAAAATCTTAATGCGGTTCACAGAATGCATCTATTTACCAAGTTTAAACAGTATAGTTCTTATAGTTTCGGAAAAAAGTGGCTGTGACATACGGACGGACGGACAGACGGACAGACAGACAGACAGACATGACGAATCTATAAGGGTTCCGTATTTTGCCATTTGGCTACGGAACCCTAAAAATCATACAGTGTACCATAGAGTGAATGAAATAATTACATTTGCAATGCACTAGGGGTAAGCGTTCTGTGATATTGTTTTATTAAATGACTGCGTGCAAGGTTTCCAAAGAAGAAGTTCATCGTCATTATTGGCGGAAGACATCTGCAGATGTCTGCTCCACTTCGCCAAGTTCCCTGATGCGGGTAGCTCGCAATAACATCTTAGGTTAGGGCTGACGCCGTTTAGATAGTGATCTAATGTAGGCAATAATCAAAACAGCATGGGTTGTATTTTTAATTACATTATAACCTCAACCCTGGAATTATTGAATTCTGACAATCTGAAACATACTTGTTATTTTTATTGCATTAAATTTTTTTTTTTTTTATTCTATGAATGCAATACAATAAAAGACATAGGAGGCGATAGTAGATATGCTAGAATTATTAATTGCTTGAAGTCTTAACCGTTTAAAAAGTAAGTAAGTATTCTAAATATTTTTTAACTGCTAAATATTAGCTTTTAAACAAATAACAACCCTATTTTAGCAATTTCAGGAGAAGTAGGGTAACCAACGGCTAGTTACTAAAATGTAAAGTGAGTTCCGTAGAAAATACAGCATCTTTTCACCGGGAGAGCGGTCGCTGCACCGCACAAGTGAATATTACACTCGGAGGTATTGCTAGGGTTATACTCGTATATGTGTCAGGGTTGCTGGATAACTCAAAAAGTTGTTATTTTATTTCGTAATTTTTCATTTGAAATGTAGTATAAACGCTTAGGTATCGAATTAAATTTCCGGCTTTGACGACTGGATATGTAGGTAGGTGCACTGGCACTATGGCGTGGTGATAAAGTTTTCCCGTACAAGTCTCGGATAAAATTTTCGGTTGTGTTAGTTGAGAAAACGAACTATTCTAAAATGCTCTAGGCAAAAACAACTTCGAATCATCATCATCATTTCAGCCATAGGAAGTCTTCTGCTGAACATAGGCCTCCCCCAATGACCTATCATCGGGGGGATTGCCGATACTCGCCACGCTTGGCAGGCGGGTTGGCGAGCGCAGTTTTTTTTATAAGATTTCGCACGCAGACGCTGCTGCCAGTCTTGTGCTACAGGAATTAGTCGCCTCTTACGACACGCTTCCTATTGGCGGTGAGGAAGTGTATTCCTACGGCCGGCCCCTCACAACACAAATACAACATTGCCTTTTTTAAATTAGAGGCCCACAAACAATAGTAAGAGTTTGTAATATTCGTTACTTATTGACACATAGATGTATTTTTATCGAACTTTTAATTTATTAACCACAAGCGGCAACCCTGATTCATGTAGCAGCTGTACGTTGTGTAATGGAGGCAAAGTTTGCGAGCAATAAAAGACTAGCATATTGTTTGTTTTTAGTTTTGTCCGCGGATAAAAAATAATAACGCGTATGAAAATTTCACAAATGTCTGTATTTTGTAGCAACTATGTGCGAATTATGCAAGTGTCTTTTACTTGGGTTCTTTTTAGTTTTGCACTACACAACTTTTGCAAGTGCAGCTTTTTAAATATATAATGAACCATGAACGCTTATCATAATTAACGTATGCAATATTGTTTTTATGTCTAACAATATAAAAAGGAAACAAAATAAGGCTTACGTAATCTAAACGATAGTTTAGTAAGGTAAAAATGACTTTTTGACCTTATTAAATGTAATGACATTTATTACACACCTCCGTGCTTTGAATGGCACGTTCAGCCATAGCCTAGGATCATAAATATTGGTCAGTATCCGCATATGATCACAACTTTTGTTTTGATTGGTTTGGCTGACTCGGAAATCATTTTTGACTTTACTCCCGTTATCGGCATGTAACCGTAACTAACAACTGGCAACATTGCTTATTTAGCCGCGCTATATATAAGCCTCACTGCACACGGGCCACAACTACGTACAGTTGGCCACAACCTCCGCCACTTGAAGCTGGAAGTACCTTCTAGCCTCAAGTGGCGGCATTTGTGTCGCGTGTGGCTCGCGAGGCGAGGGTGAAGATGCGCCACAGAAGTGCTACCATCGCGCTACGGAAATTGTGCGGCAGAAACGCAGTAACTTTCAGCACACCAGTCGTGCAACAGTGCAGCGCTTCTAGTTATTGTATGAAAACACGCTACCTGCATTTGAAGGCAACTAATCTTCCCTGAGAGATAAGATCCGCAACGAGGAGACGTAGAAAAACCAAAGTCTCCGACATAGTATTTCGAATTTCAAAGATAAAGTGGCAATAGGCCACATCGCTCGAAAACTGAAAATCGTTATGAAAGAAAGGTTCCCGAGTTGCGACTACGACGACGCAGCGTAGACAGGCCTCCCACCCGATGGACTGACGACGTAGTCAAGGTTGCGGGAAGCTACTGGATGAAAACGTCTAAGAGCCATTCGATGTGGCGTTCTATAGGTGAGGCTTATGTCCAGCAGTGGACTTCCAAAGACTGATGATAGATGAATGAATGACTGAATGAATGATGGTGATGAATCTTACCTGGCCCGACCCCGTCGTAGTGGAAGTCGTGTATAAAGAGCGTGCGCGCGTCGACTGCGAAAACGGTCCCGCGCACGCCGTGGTGCAGCTGCGAGAGCGCGCCCACCTCGCGCCCGTGGTAGCGCGCCTGCGCCGACGCCGCTGCAACAAACGAACATGCTGTTAGTAAACATAGTAAATGTATATAGTTAATACTTCGTAGAACTGTCTTCCGATGGGGCAGAAAGGTTTTGGAAAGGAGGCCACATAGTATGTCCACCCGCAAGGTGGACAAACGACCTGGTAATGGTTGCAGAAAATCGCTGGATGCAAGCCGCTTCCAACCGGTCAATCTTGAAATGACTGGGGGAGGCATATGTTCAGCAGTGGACGTCCTATGGCTAAAATGATAATGATAATGATGATAAAGAGTAAAAGTAAAGTAGAAAGTAAAAAGTAAATTAGTCTTGGCCGCAGCGGAGGGAAATGAGAATCAACACGGACAGTTTAATATCAAATTTATTAAGTAAAAGATCAAATTTATATATTAAATTTACAGTGTATTCATAGAAAGGTTTTTCATTATGGCCTGTCGGTGTAGAGTGCCGAAGACCTAAGAAATGCTGGCTTGACGTCGTGAGGGCTGACATGCGTGCCAATGATCTCACAACTAAAGACGCTCAAGACCGCGCGAAGTGGAGAAGTAAATCAAGGAAAGCGGACCCTGGGCTCCAAAGCAATGGCTTTGGATGCAACCGGGATTGACCGTATAGATGAAGAAGAAGAAGAAGGGGAGGTGTAGAGTGCCGAAGGTGCATGCGCAGAGTCCATGGGTCATCCGCTGGTTTGTAGGTCGCTGACGGCGCAGCAGACAAATGTACGATCATAGCTCGTACATTTAACTGTAATAAAGTAATTATTATTCAACTAAAGTTAATGATAGCTCTGATAAACATTTCAATACGTTACCGAAGCGCAGAGCAATTATAAATGATCGTATGCTGACTTAATTGTATCGGCATATGGCATTTAGTCTGCAGATAAATGTCCATTGTTTGCCTTGTAACATATTCCCGCCTCGCGCACACGTGCACTCACGATGTCGATATTTAACAGTTCATTTAATAAATACAAATAAATTATCTGATGTGTGAGGTGCTTGTAGCTCAGTGCCGGCAGCGCTTTGGTAGTGATTACTAAAGTTACGCCACCTACGTCGCGGTTGTGATTGGATGGGTGACCATTCTAACCATATTTAGTGACATTTATCACAAGGAAGGCACATTAAAAGTTGGTCCTAGCTAATATCGCTGGATACTAGTCAGAGGCCTTAAGGCGGCTTAATCATATTTGACAGTAAGGTTAAGTCACTGGCCTTACAACACCCCTCCACCGCACCGCACTGGGCCCGCGTTGTGGAATATGACCCAAACCACCTCATAGTTGAGGTGAGGCCTGTGCCCTACAGTGGGACGTACAAAGGCATTCTTGACTTTTTATTTATCTGATGTACGTTTGTATTTGTTTTTTTTTAAACTGTACTAAATGACCTGAGTTACAGTTCACATCAAAAGCTAATGTCGAAAAATCAGTAGTATTTGAGCAATAGAAGTGTGATAAATGAATAATTAATAACAATTAGAAACTACGAATCTATTAGACATAATTTTAAGCCATAGATAAAATCCTATAGACCAGGACAATTCACAAATATCTGTTATTCGAAAAAACATAGTTATAATTAAGTAAATAAATACATTTCAATATTATACAGGGTAAGTACTTTCAAATGCAATGCTAAACTGCAAAACTGTGTACACCCTGTGTAAATGATTAAATCAAATTGCTATTTAAAGGGGTTATAACTTAATTTTTAATGCGCGTTTAGTGCGCATATTAACGCATTTAGTGATAGAACTGCCTGATTGTACATAATTATGTCTTGCTTGTAAAACATCTTTTAATATTTTGTGTAATAAAGCATTTATATATCTACAATTGAACTTTGAAAAAGTAGCTTACTCTTTACAACGTATAAAGTGTTTGTTTATTCTTAATGAACGAGGTTAGTAGCTTCGATTGCTGCTAATATCCGTATTAAAACATGCTATTTTTTGGAAAGTTCTCTCTTTATACAATGCACATCTATCACTTTCATCTTAGATAGCATCAAATGGCCCTCAATCGCAGTCATAACCGCTTAAGTGCGACAATCCAGCGCTATCGTTTTATTGCCTAAACACGTATAAACGTGATGGACGCGTATAAAGTGAGGGCTCATTTTGCTCGTAAAAGCTTTGGATGTCTTATGTAGTTGCTACTCTTTAAATCGCATCAAATGTAACCTCTTTGATAGAAATAAATTTAAAAAATCAATTAGGGTCCATTTTAAATTTTGTTCTTCACAATTGGGATGTTGACACCATTCACGGATAATTCCAAGTGACTATTTCTTTTAAATTAAATACATTCTGTCATTAATTATTTTCAATTATTTATAGAAGAAAATTAATTGAATAAATTTTAAGTCAGTTGACTTCGTTTTAAGCAAGATAGAAGTGACGTCATTGCTATGTTTATCCCAGAGACGATATCTATTTGTCTCTGGTATATCCATACAAAATATAGGAATAGTAATAAGTAAGTTATCTATGATAGGAATGTTACGTTTTGACAGATCTAAATAGTGCCTCAATTGTTTTGTGAAATTACATCTAAGATTTTTATTAAAGTCGAAGAGATCTCTGGATTTATAATATTCGATAGAGTGTGTCTAAGAAAACTACAAATATTAACCTGGGGAATTATGTGTTTTCCTGAGACAGACACTTTATCTCAGGAAAACGAATAATTCCCAGGCCACCACTTGCCTACTTCAATTAAGTCTATTTGAGTGGCAAATTACATCAGTACACTGACGTTTAGCAGTTTGTGCATGATTGAGTATGAAACATCTGAACTATACATTACTTTCTCTGTAACCTTTCGTAAAAAAAACATACGAATAAATAGACAAAAAGGTGGATTCTTTGTACTTGCGTAATATTCGGAATTATTCGTAGTAAAATTTAGTTAAGAATGTCGTCGTGGATGATTCAAAGTAGGTACGAGTATAAGTCTGTTGAACAACTTTTGTTTCTAAATACGACTAAATAAATTACCATAGCTTGATTTACTCCATTTAATTTATAAAATAATGATTCCATTTCAAGATCAATCATTGTGTAGTAAATACTGTAATGTTTGTATTTAATTTTAATGACATAAAATGTATCGAAAGTGAATTACGATCGCTAATACGGTCATATTACGAGAAAGTGGCCAGCCTTTAAATGGTCGGAGAAAAGTATACATCGCCAACTTTGTTTGCTTTCTACTGCGCCTTAACACATACTAAATAGGATCTATTTTGTTTAGTTGTAACTGCACGTGTAATGTAGAGAAAAAGTTTAAATTACTTACTTCGTTTTGCGGCGTGTGTGGGTCTTATTTGCAACGACATAAAGACAATTTTGTACTGTTTTAAGTGTTGGAGAAGGTGAGCATGATAAGAACCGGTAATACGTATCGTAGGAGAGTTTTATGCTAAGGTTAACGTTCCCGCTGAGTGATGGTATCTGAGTAATAGGGCTGTCGACTCGAGGTTTCTTTATTTGCGTAAAGTTTAGATCTATTATCTTTATCGCGGTAAAAGTTGAGGCAGATGCTATCGTTAAATGTCAGTAGCAACTGACCGATGTATGTTACAACATTGTAGCTTCTAAGTGTTAAAGTTAACTGTAAAACTTTCACTTCACCAAGTTTAGTCTTAATCTCGTCCAAACATAATTTTGACACAATTAACTTTAAACAAACTGGTGTAGCCTAAAATTACCATCAAGAAAGTTGTGCAAATGAACCAAACATAATACGTATACTTAGAAATAGTTTTGTTTCCATTTCCGGGTAGTGTCTATTAAAATAAAACGGAGTTTGTGCAGTCCTGCAACAATAATTTTATTCAGAGGAGGTAAAATCCTTTAAGAGGCGATTCATTTGTTTAAATACAATAATTTAAGGATTATCTTGTGCGAAAAAGACACACCTATACTAAATTACCGATATAGATTTGTTGTGATTTCTATAAGTTTAGGTTTTAAAGATTTTCATGTTGGTCCCGAACATAGGAAACTTAGGTATATTTTAATTTTATTATTACCTCTATCTGGTAGAAAGAGGTTAAAATTACCCTATGTGATTGGTTATTTATTTATAAATTTTAGGAAGATCAAGATTTTCAATTTGTCAATTCAATATGAATACACAAATAACACTTTAAAAACACTTACAGGTAGACACAGATTAAACCAAATATACAAACAATTTCAATTCGCAACCGTTTTAAATACACAGGGTGGCCAGAAAAGTAAAGTCCAAAACTTTTTTTTTTATTGCCTCGTGTTGGGAGGTATCTGAATCACCCCTATGTATGTTTTACGATTTGTCGTAGTTTCATTAGTAATCGTAATTTTGCAAGAATTATTGCAAAATTACGATCGGATGAGTTTGAAAAATTTCTAAAAAAAAAAGGTTTCTTCGAATATTTTTTCTTGCAGCTAAATTTCTATGAACTGTGCATTGGGTAAGTCCCGGATAGTTGCCGCAGAGGGATTGATGCCGCGATTTCAAAAACTCTAATAAGCGAAGGTATCTGTGACTCCGAGAGCACGTTATAAGCTAGCGCTAGCCCCGCCCCGCTCCAGTGTGCCGCTTGGCATCCCGTGGGAAGGTTGTGTGCGTCTGTGGTTAAGGTCATCAAATTTTACGCGCGAAAATATCCGTCATAATAATACAACCGTGATTTCGAAAGGTCATTACTTTACTTCTGGTAAGTGTTTTGTCTTTATTTTTAATAACAATAAAGTTAAACATTTAAAATTGCATTTAATTGTGTTTTTTTTTATTTTAATTCATGTGATTTTTAATTATTTTTGAAGGCATGTATCCTTAACTAATCGGATAGATGCCTCGTTTTTTGTCGGGATACATGCCTTTAGGGGCATCTATCCTCAGACCAAGGCGTCTATCCCTAAGGGATTATTACAGGAGACGCGGCGTGTTGCGCGGCGCGGTCTGCACTAAATTAAAACACATAGTGTTGTATGAGAGTAATTACGGAGAAGAGTTTTTTCACGCGTTTGCTTGAGATGTGGCGTTCAACGCGTGACCCGCGACGTTTGACACCGCGTTCAACGCCTACAACGTGTCGCGCAACGCTCCGTGTCATTATAAACAACATTGAACATTGGCATAGGTATGTTTGTGTTTGCGAGCGAGCAGCTGTATACGCCGCCTCTGAAAACGCCAAACGTGTTGCAATACACGCCGACCATGCCGCTTCTCCAGAAACACGGCCTAATTATAAGTTACTGAATACGTAAAATTTCTTTGTTTCAGTATCAAAATGCCCAGGAAATATAAAAGAAAACCAGGAGTCAATCCGCGTCAAAGAAAATGGTCCAAAAATGATTTAGATGCTGCTTTAGTAGACTTAGACCGGAATGTTAATGGTATCAATTATATATCAAGGTTTTATAATATCCCGGCAAGGACTCTCAGAAGGCGACAAAAATCAAGAAATAAAGATATTGGCTCTTTGGGTAAAAAACCTGTCTTAGGTTTGGAAAATGAAAAGCGCCTGGTGAGACACATTCAAAAACTTGAAGGCTCTGGATTCCCACCTAACAGAGAAGCTATAAGAATGTTAGCTTACCAGCTTGCGGAAAAGTTGCGTCTGACACATTCCTTTAATCAGGATACGCAAATGGCTGGGTATCAATGGCTACAAAGTTTTTTAGAGAGAAATGACGAATTATCCATCAGAGTTGCTGAAGGTTTATCAATGGCACGAGCACAGGGTTTGAACAAAGAGGAATTAAGCCAATTTTACGAACTCCTTTTAAAAGTTTTGACAGAAAACGACTTGCTGGACAAACCTGAACGCATATATAATATGGACGAGACTGGGATCCAGCTCAACAACAAACCTGGAAAAGTTTTGGCAACGAAAGGTTCGCGGTCAGTAAAAATGGTAACTTCAGGTGAAAAAGGAGAGACCATGACTCTTGTTGGTTGCTGTAATGCTGTTGGTAACTTTCTTCCACCCGTGATGATTATCAAAGGCGTCAACAAAAAACCTGAATTTAGTGAAGGTTTACCTCATGGTTCAAAAGTATTCATGAATAAAAAATCTGCTTATGTTAACACAGACCTTTTTAGAAAGTGGCTTACAGAACACTTTATCGCTAACAAGCCCGAAGGAAAAGTTTTGCTAATACTCGATGGTCATACTTCACATTCCAGTGCAATCGATATGCTGGAAGAAGCTGAAAAACATGGAGTCATTTTATTGTGCCTCCCAAGTCACACAACATCTGTATTACAGCCACTTGACCGTGCGGTTTACAAACCATTTAAAACATTTTTTAACCAAGAGACAAACCAATTCATGCGCACAAATCCAGAAAAGAAAATATCACGAACTAATGTCGCCAGATTGATAGGAAGAGCTTGGCTTCGAGCTGCTACTCCTTTAAATGCCCAAGCAGGATTTCGAGGAAGCGGTATATTCCCTTTTGATCCTAATGTCATTCCAGACTATGAATTCAACATCGCTGACAAAAGCCTCACTCTACAAGAGCATCGTGAAATTGAATTACCTTTAGAAGCAGGACTTAGTAATAACGATGAAAGAGACTCTCCAAACTTGATCCATGGCATGAGTCAATCAGACGAGGAATATTCGAACAATCCGATATTTCCAACTACGATTCGAGAGAATGTGTTATCAAATGAAGTGGATGAAGATAAGACAGACTGTGAAGGAGATCAATTTGAGACACAAGTGAAACAAATGCACGTTGGTAATTCTGCTACTCCAAAAAAATCAAATGATATCCAGCAAAAAACAATACCCCAAAAAACTACCGAAGAGTATACACCGTCTAAATTCCTCGCAGAGGTTGCACCTGTGCCAATGATACCAACACCTTTTCTTAAAAGAGGAAAACAATCAGCGGAAGTATTAAACTCGAGGTCAAAAATCCAAGAAATAAAAGAATCTAAAGGGAAAAAAACTAAAGGAATACCGTTAAAGAAGTCAAAAAAAGGTGAAGAAAAAGAGAACAACGCAGAAAATAATTTAGAAAATAGAGACCATAAAATGAAGGGTCAAGTAAGCAAAATTAATTCTACAGGAAGACAATCTACAAAGAAGAGAAAACAGCCGAAAAGTAAGAAGATGGAGAGAATATGCAGTAGCAGTGAAGAAGAAGAAAACCATCAGCTGAATGCGCAATTGAAGAAGAAGGAATCTTTCATAAGACAAGCTACAGAGAAGAAACGACATCTTAAACGCAAGAAAATAGCCAGAATATATAGCAGCAGTGAGGACAAAGTCAATGATGATATCTGCTGTGTTTGCTTTGAAGACTATTTTTGTACTTCATCCAAGGTCGATTGGATTCAATGCACTATATGCAAGAAATGGCTACATGATACCTGCACTGTTTTCAAAAATTATTGCAAAACGTGTGGAGTATCCTCCATTGTCATATAATTTATAATCTAATCAATCATATGTTATTTGAAGACTGTATTGAGCAATTAATAGACTGATTACATTACCTACCTATTTATTATTATTAAAATATTGTATTAGGTTATTATTATTAAGTGTTGATTTAATGTTAAAGACTTAAAATAAATAAGAGAGTATTTAATTTGGTGATCTCATATTATGTGACCTACTCGTATAAATGTTTAAAAAAAGTTCAGATAATTTTTATGTTCTGTTGTCATTAGTTCTTTATCAAAATTGATATTATGTTTGATGTTCTGAATACCTATTTTTCTAGTAGTTAAAAAAATACTTATATGTTGAGACTGACCTTTTTAGTTATGTTTAGTGAGAGTTATTTGGTTTGATTTTTGGAGATAATTTAGTTTTTTTTTAAAGATAATTAATAGTCAATTGTCTTGATTCTAGATTTTTAAATATTATAATAAATGAGTATGTTCAGACTTCCATCTATCTTTCTCTTTACCAATTAACATGATAGGGCAACTATCCTCTCATCAAATAGTCTTAGACCAAAAGCCTGAGGGATAGACGCCCCACCAAAAATTATATAAATGTTATACATAAATGTAGTTTTATATTAAAATAATGAAAAAAAAATGCAAGGAACTCAAGACATCTGCAATGCTTTGTTTAATGACAAAAATAACAAGTGAAATATAATTTTTGCTCTGAAGCGTCTATACCCTACTTTAATATCCAGTAAACGGCCATTTAACTTTTACTTTAAGTGTTTTAGGTGTATTATAAATGCCTTACTGATCATATTTACTTATCATTAATCTTAATTATGAATGTATTTCTGATAGTGGCATCTATCCTTTGGTTCAATTTGACAGGCGGGGCGGCTATCCGGGGTGGGGCATGTATCCGTCATCTTTTAGAGGTCTGCAAAATTTGTTATAGTTCGATTATTTATGGCTTTGACTTCTGGTCTGCTATACCAAACTGTAGTCTAAGGACCGTACTTTTTGAATTCATAAACAGTTTTTAAATCTTGTAATTATCTAGAAAGCTCTGAAGTGATTTCAAAAAGTGCGGCATCTATCCGGGACTTACCCTTTATGCATAAACTAAACAGCCTCATAACTATAATAGTAGTTACTACAAAATTGACCTAAAGTTGAGAATTTATGTTTATCTTTTAAATTTTCAACTTAAAACAAAAAATCTAAACTGATAATTTCTTAGTTTCTATATAGCTTCAGAGAATGCGCTAGACTTTAATCTTTCGTAATAATAATAAAAAATTAGTACTTCATAGGCTTCATAGGCTATTTAAAAAAATCGTAACCGAAAACTAAAACCGTAGAACATACATAGGGGTGATTCGGATACCTCTTAACACGAGGCACCTAAAAAAAATTTTTGGACGTCACTTTTCTGTATAATGAGTAAATTTTAAATGACCTTGTTAACAAAACATGACAACACCCTTTATTGGGTGTATGTTAAGTCTAAAGTGTTTAGACCCAAGTAATGCTGGCTTGACGTCGTGAGGGCTGACATGCGTGCCAATGATCTCACAACTAGAGACGCTCAAGACCGCGCGAAGTGGAGGAGTAAATCAAGGAAAGAAGACCCTGGGCTCCGAAGCGATGGCTTTGGACGGAACCGAGATTGACCGTGTAGATGATGAAAATGATGTTAAGTTTTAAGTGTTTGTGAAATTTAGTTTGTAAGTACTTACTGTGAAAGTAGATGGTAAAATTATTTTTAAAAAAAAACAATTTACATTTATACTGTTCAATTTTCGAAAGTGTCAGCCCTGTGTACCTGCAACGGTTAGGATGCAGTAACCGACCCCGATAACCAGTGTCTTGAATTAGGAGCACTATCAGCTGATCCCACTTTCCCGCGAACTAAGTAGCGGGACTTCAAAGTTGGGGCATTTACATAGACCGACTTCAGGCCGCGTCCGGAGCGACTTAGAGAGAAATTGGACTTTGAAAGCTGAAAACTTGGGAAAAAATGTTTGTCAGATGGTTGTCGCTTGCCAAGGGAGGGAGAAGTTTGAATTTAAAATACCTACGTATGAAAATTTATTTGAATTTTTTATTTTTTACAAGAGATAAACATAGTTGTCGTTTTCTAGGCAATACATCATCGTCATTATCGCCAGCATCTAAGTCATACCTGGATATAAGGCCTCTAAAAAACTGCTGTGGCTCTGCCTAACTATGTCTAACGGCTTACCACAATCATAAGAAGGCAAAATATTACTTATAAACTTAAAACAAAAATTCTGGATTTATTTCGTATCGTATATACAGGGTGTAACGAAAAGGTGAAATAAAACTTTAAGGGGTTATTCTACGGCTAACTTATATCAACTTTTTCAATGGGACCAACATCAAAATCTCAAAAAAAAAATGACGTTTCCATACAAACTGATGCCAGCTTGGCGCGTTTTAGTATGGGAAAGTGTTTTTTTTTTTTGCGATTTCGATGTTGGTCCCATAGAAAAAGTTGATGTAATTTAGCCGTAGAATAACCCCTTAAAGTTTTATTTCACCTTTTCGTTACACCCTGTATATCGTATATATCGTATCGTTAAAATTTTTATAAAAACTCTGTGATAAAACAATGTATTATAGCCGCGTTTGGACTTATTTGAATCGTCATGAGAAGCAATTTCATCACAGATTTTATAAAAAAAATAACCGACTTTAAAAACACTAAAAAGCTGTTTTATTTGTCTGTTTTTTAGTGTTTTTTACATTCTAAATGGCGATCTATGATGAAACTGCTTCTCATGACGATTCAAATAAGTCCAAACACGGCTATGATACATTGTTTTATCACAGAGTTCCGGTGCTTACCTTCCGCCTTCTTTATCAGATCAGTTTGATGGTATCATTCTCACTAGAATCATTTATTAAAATTTGATTTGTCGACTATGGCAAGGCTTAACTGTTTTAATGAAAATATCTTATCGCGTGGGTGGGGCGTGCGTCCCTTACTTGTGGAAGACTTATGTGGCCAACTATGGTCTTCTTCATCAGGTCCACCTTAGCAAATAATACTTTCTGAATGCAACTGCTTGACTTGTTGTAAAATATACTAAAATCGCTATATGTATACCAATAATATTTTAGGAGTTCCCTCAATTTCTCATGGATCCCATCATCAGAATTGAATTTTGAAAAAAATTGGGACCAATCTGGAGGTATACCCTTTCAATTGAGAAAAGATTTTTTAAAATCGGTGCATTAATGTCGGAGTTCTGAGGTAACAAACATTAAAAAAAAACATACAACCGAATTGAGAACCTCCTCCTTTTTTTGAAGTCGGTTAAAAATATGAAATATCTTTTAGTTTTCTTCAATCATTTTTATTGTACCTACACGACCGACTCTTGGAATGTTTATGCAGACACATGTCACACAACTTCGGCCATTTGCCCGTACCTGATTGCGAATGCTCACTAAAATATAATGAGCATTGTTATTTAACACGCGCTATCCGAACAGCTACAGTCCTACAATCACAGAACTGCATCATTAAATAAACTCCGCCGGCTTTATTGCCCATCTCATAATTTCCGCAATCTTCTTAATGCAAAGTGTCGTTATTAACGTAAAAATGCATTCAGTTGACACGCCCCAGATGCGCGTTACGTCATAATGCGTCACATGACGTCACAGTGACGCAACGGAGGCAAATGCTATAATTTGAGTCATTCAGATAAGCGCTATTGTTATAACAGATGCTGTAACACATTGTTGCGAACGAAATGTTGACAGGAAGTGTTTACAAATATTTTGATCCCTGTCTGTGATGAACTGATGATATGTCGCTAAAACAAAATGACAATGTAATCTGTACTTTGACCTCTATACTGAAAATATAGGATAAAAGCCTTTTATTATTCAGTGCCATTTGCAACGGTGACTTACTATGTAGATGACTTTCTATTGCACGAGAATAGAATAGTAACGTTACTGAATAAAATCATTAGGTACTACATCAACATACTTTTTTGCCACAAACCTATCCTGAGATACCTTTAAACTAACGTAAACGTTGACCTTGTCAAATATAAAATTGGGAATGTATGTCTGTTTTATGTCAGTTGTTACTTAGATGTGCGTATTTAGAAACCGTATAAGTGTTTCATACCGGCACAATCAGCATCAACAGACTCATGACGTTTACGATTTTGCCTACAGAACACGATAGGAATTGGTGATTCTCTCAACCTTTACTAGATCATCGACTTACATGCAGTAATTTAACTTTTACAATATTATGTTAAGCCAATCCAAAAACTATTTTTTATGGACTCAATCCAGCTCTATAATTACAAAAGTGTAGTGATTCTGCCAATGTTGAGTATTTTCTTGAATAGTGTTTAGTTTTTATTGCTTTTCATGGATTCAGTGAAGGCTACTCTTCCCTTAGAAGCAGGTTTCAAGACGCTATCGAGTCTAAAGTAAGTTGTCTTGAGACAAGACACTAAACACTCGATGCGGCGTTGAATACTATGACATTTCAAAAGTTTCAGATCTTTATCACATAACCAAACATTAGAACACAAACCAAACTTGCACTCTAAAGCTCTTTAAATGATAAATAACAACCGTTGAAATAGATCGACCATGCTTCTTGTTAGACGGGGGTAGTCTAACGAAAAGCATGGTCGAATCTATCCAAAAACTTTGTCAAGGTACTTAATTGTAAAGATCTCTTCAACATTCAAGTTGCAGTCTCTTGAACTTTTCAATTTGCATACATAATCGCAAAATGACTGTTTCATCTGCAGTAATGTCGTGCTGCGACGGCTAACCGATAATGTTTGTTTCACAACGCCTAATGAAGAGCTGCGCGCGCGTAACGGAGCTTCCGTCTTGTGATCACTGCGCTTGAGATTACTGGTACAGAGTTATAAAACCTTACGTGATTACTTTGATATTTTATAGACAGTGCCAGATGTCAATTCGGTTGCAGCACACTCTTAACTAAACCATTTCTATTGCTCGTCAGTAAATGAAAACGACTGTTTTTTTTTTTAACTTTATTGTACAGATTAATATCGTACAAAAGTGGATTCATTCCATTGGGCATTCTATACCAAACGACCGTTAGCTAAACTAAAATGTTTTGTGAGCAATGCGACAATGGGCCTTATTGTTAACTTTAGGACGTGTGAAACTGAAAAATAAACGTAAATTCAAATTCAAATCGTTTATTGCATGCCACATTAAGTAATAATAGTTTAGGTGGTACATATTTTGTCGATTTAATCTTATTTTATAGGTATGTTGGAAAACATAATTATAAAGCCAACCTGCTATATTATTTATCACAAGTCAAGCAATTATGGTGCGGTTTCGTAGAAAACACAGATACATCCACCAAGACAAATATGATTTTAAGGCAAATATCGAAATATAGATTACAAAACATATCTGGTTACCGTCTTAGAGTTACAGAGGTCTGATAGCAATCACCCAAAATGTACTAAGAGACTTGGCGTAACTTGGCACAACAGTGCCTGAGTTTCTTGCGCTGCCTCTTTTCGGCGCTAGCCCAAAATATGGTCCCGAAGCAGTGGCAGGATAAAAAAAGTGAGACGTGTAAAAGTGCTTATTCAAGGGATATTTACAGAAATAAATTCGGTTTTTATCGGTTTTACTAGAACCATGGTCCAAGCGTATCCCGAATAGAAATTGGACAAATGCTAGGAAGAGGCGAAATAGATATTACTTACTAGCTTATCTATGGTTCTATGGTGTCATTGAGTTATCGTTATAGACTCGATGATGCTTTTTACGTGTAAAAACCATACAAGTAATATTTTACTGAGACATTGTTTCAACTACTCCAATTACATAACAAAATTACATAATATTTTAAAAATGCAATTCGGTATGCGTTCCCGTACGCCATAAGCGTAGTACAGACATAATAAATTCAAAGTTGGAGCAAAAATCTCGTCGCGTGCGCCAAGTTTCGGCTCGTCCTTTTATGGGCCGTGCACGTCTTGGAGAGGTGGAAACGTATCGATGTTTTTGTGATATTCGATGTAATATTCTGTGTTTTGTGTTTTGGCAAATAAACCTTTGAACTTGAACTAAATCGATGTCGAAGAAACAGTGAATAAAAATACTGTTTATCAATATTTGGACACGAAATTTTTTTTTTGTTACATTATATTTATTATATAGCTATTCTACGTATGATTTACTTCAGCGACATCTCCGTATTAGGAAAAATATTTTTTGTGTACGTCATGTACGTGTCGTATCAAAGCTTTTTGTAAATACATTTTCTAAACAAACATTTTGCAGTGTAATATACTCGTAGTTACTTTTATTATAATGTCGTATTGTAAGCTATCGTCAACAAAAGTAAGAATAAAATCAGGTATCGACAGATAAAAATGTCGGGCATCTTTAACGTCATCGAAGTTTTATGGCGACAGGATTTAAGTTCTTATATGTGACTAGACTCTCGAGGAAATGAGGAAAAGTTTATAGACGATGCTCATAATATAATATTATGTTCGAGGTCTCTGTATGTAAAAGGTCACAGGCATTGCAGTTGGAACATGAGACACTTGAATAAAATCTTCTAGACATAGTACTAAACACTATTATACAATGTGTTAATTTTACACTTGATCAAACGAAATGTGCGGATACTAGATAAAAAATTATCGTTAAAAAATCGAAAAAAAAAAAATTTATGAGAACTATTTAAAAAATAAAGGCATTTTAATATATTTTTTTTGGTAAAATTCCCATCCAAGAGAAATAATTTAAAACCGAAAGTTTTAAATTATTTTCTCTTTAAGTAAACGGTGTAATTTTTTCAAAAGTAGTTTTATTTGAAAGCTAGAAAGATTAGCTAGCAATAAAAATTAAAAAAGACCTACAATTCTAAGCAGAAAAATTGTTAAAAAAATAATAAAATTTTTTTTTGTTAAAGACATGCTTTTTTTAAAATTTTTGGTCTGTAACTTCAAAACTAGCACATTGAGGTAACTTTTTTAGCATGTTTTATTAAACTGCATGATTTACTCCACAAGTTCTTCAAAATAACATGGGTTCTATCTCTTTTAGTTTTTAAAATAATAATCATCAAAGAATGCAACTAATACGTGCAACTGTCCCATAGAAAAAGTTGTTGTATTTGAGCACCAGAATCAGCCCCGAGGAGGTTGTTGATGTTTTACAAATAACCCTGTATATATTTATCATTGTATTGTCTCAAAGTAAAGAACCACTATCCTTGTGTTATAAGGTACCAGACAATGTATTGCCAGGGGCGTCACCCATCACACCCAGACTCGAGCCAATTTAGAAAAGACCGGTTCCTAAAATGATCAGAACTGGGATTCGAACCCAGAGCCCTTTGCGTTGAAGCAAAACACCGCGCACTCCAGCATTTGTATTCTGTATTAAATTTATTTTATTTTATTTTATTTTCTTTATTTGGAAAACAAACAGCTTACAAGGTAATACACATACATAGAAAAAATGAGTTTTACACTAGCCTAAAAGTTTTCACTACTAATTTAAAATTGAAATGAAACTAAATAAGGTGAAAATTAACAATCATATTTAGGTTACACTTATGCCTTTAAAAGGCTACGAAAACGCGCAGGCCTTTCGTGAAATAAGTCGATGTGGTTATAATCACTATTAAACTTTTTACAGGCTCTAATAGCAAAGCAGTTACTTCTGTATTTTATATATATATATATTTTAAATATTTTATTTGTCGACCGTCTGGTGTAGCTGTTTGCGATCCGGACTACAAAGCCAGGCGGTTGAGAGTTCGAATCCCCCAAGGGGCAAATGTTTGTTTGTTTGCATTTGTACCTGTGTCATGAATGTTTATAAACGTATTTAAGTATTTATCTATAATCTAGTCGCTTTAATACACACTTTGCTTTGGCAACAGATAATTGATGTGATTGTGGAAATGATTTATTTATTTGTTATAATTTATATTTAGATTAGGACAAAATAAATAACTAAATTGATTTCGAGTGCTTTCAGTCTGGCCCAGAAGTAAACTCTTTTGTGTAAGGACAACGCCAGCCATTTTATGTCATAAAATATACTGTATTTCTTTCAGCTTTTTATTTTTTACTTGAAAGTTTTTATGTCCATGTAAAAACGTGTAATATCGTACTATTCCCAAACATTTTCTCGTTCAGGTCAAAGAAACGTCGAATGTCTAAAGCCTCATTTAATTGCGTGTAAACTCTGCACGTGAATGCGCACTAACGATCCCCGCTTTATCTTAGTCATGTTTCATTATTGCCAACTCATACCCTACAGGCGCTCAATATACCGCTCGTTACAGTTTTAAACGCGAATGCAAACTTTTTCCTATTTTATTTTTTGACAATCACTTTTTAATCTTGAATATTACGCTAAGGTCACATTCTGAGAGAAGTCAAGGAAAATGCCATATGCACATTAATTAATAACTTGGAAATCGTGTAATTTCTCAAAAGAACATAATTAGCTGCTTCAACTATGAGAGCAAAAAATTATTCCGACAATAATGTGGGAAGCATGTATGTTTGCCTGGTTTTGATATTTATTACGTCTCATTATTTATCATTTAGATTGATCGATTTTATTATAACGAAGCAATAAATATAGAGTTCAATGTAATGTATGTAAAAATACTATATGTAGTGTTGTGATAAATAATGTAATGTATATTACTTATTCTTGAGTGACATTATTATTTGCATGCTTGTACTCAAGCAGAATACTATTATATATACTCTTCTTCTAAATATATAATGTATTATGGGAAATAAATGATTTGATATGATTAAATATGTATGCGTTGCTGAATAAGCAGGCACAATTGTAAATTTTATGTATTCTTTATATTATCTCGTCCAAATGTGTGTATATTAAACATATTTTTTTTGTATACATTACTTTGGACGATACATAAATCAGAAAACAAGCTAGTGACAGCACACGATTTAACATACTGTCCTCTAAACTTCAGTCACAGATGGCACTCTATGATAATAATGATACATCACATGAAGAAACAAAGACATACAATATTTTTATTGTTAAATAAAGACACGGTTGAAAGCTATTGGATAATTAAACTTTCTATACGTAACTCTATTGCGAAACTGTGCGAAAAAAATGTTTGCTGAAAGTGTCTGAAGTGCCGAAGTGGGCCCAAGTCTGCGGCGCGCTGGACCGAGACTCTCTGTCACATGAAAGATAGAACCGACAACTACATCACCTATCTCAGCTTTGACGGTTGCTGTCTGGTTTGTGACCCCGACTACAAAATAGTGACCGGTTCAAATCCCGTAAGAGCCTCTTATTTAAGAGTCGAGTCACTGTAATAAATAAAAACCCTAAGCGTAACTTAAATTACTCGAACAAGAGTCCTTATGTCACCTCAGGTGACATTAAGTACCTGTCAATAGATTTATAAAATTACGATACGAAAATACGACAAGATGTAATTTTCCAATACACTTTGAACGAAATGCAAATCAACTTTGATGACATGTGTCAGGAAAATCTATTTCATATAATATTGGTGGGGTTACAGTGGATAATGACTGCAAACAACAAGTTTTGTCAAGGCAATCTTGTGTTTTTACATGCAGATTTGTACGTAAGTCATAATTGCATACATTTTAAATGTAATAGAAATAGAAACAGAAATAGAAACGTTTATTCGACACACATGAGAAATATAAATAAGACAATATAAAACAAATCTGATGTGCCGAAAAGGTGCTCAGCATTTGTCAGGTCAGTCGGGTGCTCAGCCACGGACTTATTTTTGACGATTACGACGCTGATTTTTGGCGGGAACCTCCGACGCTAGGATGTGCAGCGAGTGACGCAGCGGCACATCGAACCCCCAGAAAACCCCAAATCCCTCCAACAGACTCCGGGCCCATGGAGACCACAGAATCGGTCGAAAAAACCCGGAACCCCCAATTGGCCGATGCACCGCCGCGCACAAGCACGGTGCCAGACGAGACAACATATTACTTACATTAATAACACATTCATCTATACATACATACATTTCATTTAGTGTAAATGTGTACACTAAATGTAACTTCTGCTGTATGTTTTTCCATAGCAGAAGTTTGAGTAGTTTGGGGCACAGTGTAATAAGACAACCCCAAACTACCTAAATTCTCTTAAAACATAGCTGATATTATCTACATTTTGCGTCTGTAATAGGCGCTTTTGCGATTGCTTCAATTTTACATGACATTTTAGCGTGTCACTGCGTCCAATTTTTTGATCACTGATGATCGGCGATTACACGACTGCATCGGTACTGCGAACGCAGCTGCGATAACTTCCGGAGGTTTGATCCACTATGATCACCTAGGTGATATCACGTGGGTGATTTAATTCTACATTTTTGTCTTCTAAAATCACCTGCCGTCATATCACCTGGGTGTTCAAATTCCACATAAGTAAAAGAATTAAATCACCCACGTGATATCAGCTAGGTGATCATAGTGGATTAAACCCAAAAATTTTGAATTAAATCACCCACGTGATATCACCTAGGTGATCATAGTGGATTAAACCCAAACACGCCAATCGCCAATGCCGGGGTCCAGCCGATCGCTACACATTTACTTAGCGACAATACTGTTCTTATTTAGCTGTGCTAGCCACAACTGATAGTCTCAAAGGAAACAACATTTGAAAATAGATAACTTTCACTGACCACCTACATGTTTCGTTGAAATATTATTAAACAATTATATTTTAAGCGAGCTATTGTTCAGTGCGTCAATCAAAAAAAGCTTTCATATTAAATTAATGTGTCAACACAGGTGAAACTTGCCTTTTGAACTATGATATTTTATATAAAAGTTGTTGAAAATGTTAGATTCACTCTTTTTTTTGACGCAATTAAATTATATTTTCTTGCGTTATTGAGAAATAGACTTTTACTTGACAATTAATCAAATTTATCCCAAACTAAAAAGCACTTGAACTTTTACAAAACTGCCATCTTAACGTTTTAATATTTATTTGTTTGCAATGTTTTCTATAAAGTGGAAAGCAGATCACGTTTAATGAGAGAATTCTTTATTCAAGTAACCAGGCCATGACCTAGCAACCAGGCAACCAGCCCAATCCGGGTTATTATTATATCAAATAGACATCTAGCGTCAACGAACCCACCCGTATGGTTATCAGAGCATCTCAGACCGCTAGCCCACACAGCGCCTGCGCGGAGCGTAAACTTGACTAAGACCCGTATTACTAAACGCTACTACGCCGTTAACTCTTTTAGTTGGAAATGCGCTATTCTCATAGGTTGGGAACTTAAATTAATTAATTAATAAATCGTTTATTTGCACAAAGCACGGTATAAATGGTAACATTAAACAATAAAAAGTTAAGTTGATGTCATGCGCTAGTCTCATGAATAGCGGACTTAAGTTGATGTCAAGTTTAGAAAAATATTATTTGTGTACCTTAATTGCTTTTTGTTGTATGTAATTAAGAGTATTTATCTATCCGTATTTAAATATACATTACCCATAAAAAAATATACAGAAACAGTCTTAACTGAAATAACAATGTATTTGTCTGATTTTATTTTATTATAGCGGTACATCTAAAAACAACACCTTATTGTCTTCGATATCGTACTTAAATTCTTGATATAATCTAGATAGTTTGGTATGTTAGCAAAATCTCAATGAGTGAAAAATAGCAAGACATTACAAGTCTATCAAAGACATGTCTGCAGTACTAAGAATGACATTTTATTAAAATATAGTATGATTGTATGACTGTCATTGGAATTTGATCATGTCTGTTTGTAGCATGTATGGTACGATCCATAAAACTGAGGAACGTTTTGTAATACGGGCCCAAGATTGAAACAATTACCTAGATCGCTGTCGTTAGTTCGGCTCGCGCCCATCTGTGCTGGATCTAAGCGGGTTGCGGTACACGCACATTTAACGGAGTGCGCACTGCGCCGGCGATTGTCGCATAATGCCTTGAAAATTGGATAATTGGAGACAGTTTTAATTTATTGGGTAAAAATCTACATGTTCTTAACAATAGATTAAATATAAATATTGGACAACATCACATGCATTGCTCTGATCCTATGGTAAGTAGCCAAAGCACTTGTGTTACAGAAATCACAAACAACGACGGTACCACAACACCCAGACCCGAGACAATATAGAAAAGTTATTTTTCTACATTGACCACAGATGGCATTAATAAATTTTATTTTTAGTTTTCCTTGTTCTTGATAATATCGAATTCACAATAACGAACAACCTGATATAAATAATCGCAGTGAGATATTGGATTCAGACCGCGCCATGTTACTGCTATTTTTTTCAAAATACAGCGACGTTATTTAGCACTAAATATAAGCTGGACGATTGGTTTCAATGAAAACAAGCTCGCAACGATCTTCTAAGAACAAGTTTTCATGTTCTTAATTATGACTGTAGTAAAATAAAGATTATTAATGCAATTTCTTAATTCTTGACGTAGTTAGGACGCAGAGACTTCACTGGCGTGGTTTTCGATTTATTCATAGTAGATTTTTTGCGCATAGTTTTATTTTTTTAAAGTTTTAAAAAATTTAAAAAAGATGGATGAAATCGGTAAATTTGTTCTCATGTTATGGCGTGGCCAAGATAAATATTAATCATTTTATATTAATAATAATTCATCAAATCAAAGCGATTAACATTCTACACAATCAAGTACTTCCAACATTCAATCGTCTCATCAATAACAGCATCACTCACGCGTCGGACGAGAGACGCGACCATCTGCGATCACTTTCGCTAGGGGCGAGGGGGGCAAGGGGGGGGCGAAGGGGGGCATCGCAATGAAGGGGGGTCCTCTCACTTTCCACGCATTTTTGCGCGGTGTATTGAACTGCAGATGAGATAAGTTGCTTCAGAGAAAACTTATAGCTACTTGTGGCTACTAAACATTAGGTGTAATCTTCATTCACATTTGTTTTGTTCTTGTATTAGGCTACAACTAGCCTAAAATTTATTATAAATCTGAATGTCAAACAAATAACACTGAACTTACTATAGTAGCATAGATAAACAACTCATCGTCATCACCATCATTTCAGACATAGGATGTCCACCGCTGAACATAGACATTTTGACGACGGTCGGTGTAGTGGTTCGCGCTCCGGACTACAATACCAGCAGCAGCAGCAACCAGATTCGAACCCGCAACCGGGTTCGAATCCAGCAAGGGGCAAATGTTTGCGTGATGAGCACGAGCATTTGTACCTAAGTCATGGATGTTATTAATGTATTTAAGTATGTTTAACCGTTATTTAGTCGTCATAGTACAAGCTTTGCTTAGTTTGGGGCTAGATAATTGTGTGATTGTGAAAACAATTTCTTATTATTTATAGGCCTCCCCCAGTGACTTCCAGATTGGCCGGTTGGAATCGGCCTGAATCCAACGTCTTCCTGCGACCTTTACCAGGCCGTCTGTCTACCTTTATATTTTCTTTGATATAGTAAGGTGCAGGACGCTGCTGGATGCAGTCCGCTTCCAACCGGCCAATCTGGATGTCATTGGAGGAGGCCTATGTTCAGCAGTGGATGTCCTATGGCTGAAATAATTATGATGATAGAAAAAATACGACAGCTATTCTCACTCATTTAATAATACAGCATACTGAGTAAAAGGTGACTAAGACGATTAACATTTACCTAACTTAAACTTCATCAACATAACGGATCTGATACTTTATAGCCATTCTCATAATCAAATTTTAATTTACGTAACCTTTTCTCTTCCTGATGAATGAAAAGAAGCAGATTACTAATCTAACAACTGTCAAACTTAGAATAAGTGATTGGCCTTTGTTTGCCTTAATGTTTCCTTTATATATTTTGTCACTGGACGCTTGGATTTATAGTTTTACGTCTCTTAATTTTTGCTTCCATGTTTCTTTGCTTTTATTGATTATTATTACTATGATTGATGTATTTAATTAATTTTTATTTATTTTATTTTAACATAAGATCCACAGCTCTAATTACAATTTAGATGAACTTTGGAACTAAACGTACAGCCAATAACGGATCTACTTTTGAAATTTTGTTACTTTTACAATCGTTCGACAATTATCGAAAAGTTAGAGAGATGGGCTGTTGAAAAGCATTTCTTTTTTGCAATATTAAATCATTTTAGCTTTTTAACACTCAAATACTAGCAACTTAGTTATTTACAACAAATGTGAGAACCGAGATTTTCACATCAAAATGTCATTCATTATATTTACGATTTAATCTAACACATAAAAATAGCTGTTCTCTCAATTGTTTGCGTTCGTGTTGTAGGTGCTTCATAATTATTTATTGTTATCATTTTAATTATGCCTATTCTCATGTACCTAAATAATTATCGCCATTATAAAAAAAACCTTATCAACTGACATAATTATTAACCCTTAAAATAAAGACATGTCCGCTAAGTTACTAACAACAGATACGACCACAGGATATAACTGGTATCATGCTTAAAAAATGATTTGCTTTTTTATATCAAAACTTTTTTTGCTTTTAAAAAAAGGAAAATATTTATTTTAAACCTCCAATACTTTGATAATATAGCACTTGAAAAAAATCGACTGCCTCAGGTGGGACTCGAACCCACGTCTCATCGCATGCCGGGCGAGTGCTTTTCCAACTAAGCTACCGAAGACGTTGGCTAACCCGTCAATCCAATACTTTGTTTGTAAACGCAAAAATAATTCATTTTTAGGTTTCCGTAGCGAAATGGCAAAAAACGGAACCCTTATGGATTCGTCATGTCTGTCTGTCTGTGTATCTGTCCGTCCGTATGTCACAGCCACTTTTTTTTCGAAACTATAAGAACTATACTGTTGAAACTTGGTAAGAAGATGTTTTCTTTGAACCGCATTAAGATTTTCACACAAAAATAGGAAAATTTTTGGGGGTTTCCCATACCACCCCATACTTAGAACTGAAACTCAAAAATGTTTTTTTTTATCAAACCCATACGTGATATAGATAGGATAGATCTTCAAAAATGATATTGAGGTTTTTTAATAAAAATTTTTCTAAACTGAATAGTTTGCGCGAGAGACACTTCCGAAGAGGTAAAATGTGTCGTCGTCGTCGTCGTCGTCGTCCCCCCCCCCCCCCCACTGTAAAAATAAGAGAATGATAAAAAATATATGATGTACATTACCATGCAAACTTCCACCAAAATTTGTTTGAACGAGATCTAGTAAGTAGATTTTTTTAATACGTCATAAATCTTAAACCCCAATTTCCACTATTAAAACATCGATCAAAGTTACAACGAACTACGAGAACTTTTATAATATTACTTACTGCTGCGGCGAGTCCGACTCGCACTTGGCCGCTTTTTTGGCATTCGGGTAAAAAACAATAAACCTATTATTTTTCGCGCCCTTTTTTTCTGATAAATTAACTATTTATTTATTAATTACTTTAATTATTAATAATTAATTTCTTATTAAACATGTGACATTTATGAGTAATATCGTTCTGTTACAGCCAAGTAAAATAAAGGTACGTAGAAACATTATTTGTATGATTTTAACTGACTAATTCTTTTTTGACAGATTATCAAATCTTAACCTCTGGCATATTAAACTTTATGTTAATTTAATACATAAATTATATTTTTATATTCAACTATTTCATGCGTTATGGGCAGGGATCCGATATAGTACCTATTGACTTTTTTTTTATTATATTAAAAAGGTACAGCAATAGCAAGACACATAAGATATCACATTCCAAATCAAATAGATCTTAGATTAAATATGTTTACTAATTTATAGGAGTACACAACATTTGCCATGTAAGTAGTTACTATGCATTTTTTAAATTAAAATGTTAAATTTACTATGGTCCAATCTGCTGAGAAACTAAAAATAATTCAAAAGTTTATCTTTTTAAATATTTATTAAATATGTATTTTGTTTTCCATGTATGTTGTATTATTTTGTTGTTGACTTCTGCCACTCCGCTTGCGCCATACATTAGACATCAACGCGCTCGCACGTCACCGATCATGATACACTACAAAAACCTAATGTAATAAATGCTGGATGCGTCGTAAGAAAGTCCGGCGCGACACGAAGACAAACACACTGACACACTGCTCGCTGCAGCTGCTGCATATGCATTATGCTGACGTTTTTACATCTATGTTTGTGCGTGACAAAATTTGCTTATAAATTCACGATATTTGGGCATAGGTATTTGAGTCTTTAAGTTTTTCAGTTTCAATTAATAGCCTTGTTTCGTTTGTGTAAAAAACAAATATATGTTTTACAAAAGTTATGTATATTTAGCCCATAAGATAGGACCTTTAGCTTTGGAGTAGTGCGTATTGCCAAAAGTAAGGCCCTAAATAGGAGCTATCTGAGAGGCATTTATTTGGTTTATGTATTATTTTGCGATCGTATCAAATTTTCTCCAATTTCAATAATGCTAAGACAAAATTTCTACAAGATACGATTGGGGGAGCCCTCTGTTCAGTAGTGAGCGGCCTATGGCTGATATGATGATAGTGATGATGAAGATTTTTAAACAATACATTTTGATCTGTGCCGTCTAGCGGTGTGCACTCCGGACTACAAAGAATCCTGCAAATAGCAAATGTTTGTGTGATGAGCACGCGCATCTGTACTCAAGTTATGGGTGTTTATAAACGTATTTAAGCATGTTTATCCGTTATCTAGCCGCCATAGTACAAGCTTCGCTTAGTTTGGGGTAGATGATTGGTGTCATTGTGAAAACAATTTCTTATTATTAGATAACTATCTATAGTTTAGAGACCTGCCTCACATTGGTGTGCTAATTGCGTCATAGTCTCTGAAAATGTTCATCTCTAAATAACGCTCAGTGCGTGCGTATGTTAACAGAGAGAAGCAGGTAATGGGCCGCTGTCTCCGGCGCGCGCTGCGCAACAGCGGACGCGACTCTTGCGCAGGCGCGGATGCCGGGGCTCCGGCCGGCGCCGTAACAAACTATACGAAACGGGTCTTCATAAGATTAAACAAATATTGGACAACATCACATACATTGCCTCTGATCCTGAGGTAGAGTAGCTAAAACACTTGTGTTATAGAAATCAGAAACAACGCCAGTACCACAACACCCAGACCCGACCCGATATAGAAAAGTACGTTTTCTACAATGACCTGACTAAGAGAACCCGGGACCTCAAAGATGGCTATACCAAATCAGGTATACTCGCCTCTCGGCTACAGAGGTCGTCTAGAAGGTTTTTTGCAAATAAATTCGCAAAAACATGGTAATTTAAAGTCTTATTAAAGCAGACAATATGAAACGTTTCGCTAATTTACTATAGCATAAATGCAAAGATTAACAATTTTAAGATCATTCAGCCATTCATACAGTTTATGCCACTATGTTTTGTTACTTTTAACCACCTGATAAGTGTAGTGGCGCGGTGGCTGAAACGTTAAGGGTCCCGGGTTCGATTACTAATTCGGATCAATTAATAAAACAAAAAAATTTTGAAAAAATCCACGAGTCTGTGTGTACTAAGTGACGCCGCTGGCATAAAATCACTGAATGATACCTTGAAACGTAGGAAAGTTAAATCCTTACATTAAGGTTCTAATAATTTGTGTGTTGTAGTTGGTAACACAAATTATTTATTTATTATTACTATTCGCTTTTTTCCTATCTGACAGCCTACTTTGACCCAGAAATTATTTCCCACGTTTGAATAAATGGTGTTTTCCATTACAAAGGTGACTAATTTTAACTACGAAGCTATGCGAATGCCTGCTCGCGCATATTATATACACGTCACGTTTTAAAATTGTCGAATACTTTAGCGGTCGGTTTTTAGACAATTTGATCTCACTTTCACAAATGTAAGTTTAACAGATCGCAATGGACAGGTACTATCATGGTTAATAACTTGAAATTAAATAATTTACATTGCAGATTGCCCACAAATAAATTAAAAATCCAATTATTTAAATGACTAGTGGACAAGTGTTATTACTACAATGAAATAAATCGCAATTTAAAATATCAATTGATAGTGTATTTTGTTTGAAAATGATTTGATTTGCAAGGAAATTATTTATTTTAACCCTAATTTCAACTTAAAATTGTTTCTTAAGTTTTTTTTTATAATTACCTATCACAACATTCACACCTATATTCACATATTCTCCGTTAATTAAATATCTGAACTATGCGCTGAATCTTTACAATATAACGGTTTTAATATATTTTTATTGTGTTGATGATTTTTATGATGATTGATTTTGAAAACAACACAGTAGGTATACTTAAAGCCTTTCTCAGTAGTGATTAGATGTGGTATTCTTTATTTCACAGTTTAGGTACAATTTATCTTACAGTAAGTACAGTACAGTAAGTTTACACGCATGTAAGTATTTAAGATAGAAAAATAATGACTACTGTTGCTTATATGCAGAAGGATAAGCTTGTGTTACATGCAACAGGGCCCTCCCATAGTAATGACATAGTGTTCTTTTATTACAACATTTATTGTATTACAACATTATCTAAGAGGCAACGAACAACAAAAAGTGTTTTGTTTTAAAATAGGTGATGATGACACAGTCAGCTGATCGACAATCTGTAATTACTGCTATGATATCACGCGCAGGTGCGTACCGGTGTTGATTACAGTAAAATATATTGATTAGCTATAATTAGCCACGGTAATTTGATCTCTCACGACGGGGGAGCCAGTTTTAGTTGTTTCTTACTTTTTTTCATAATTATAAAACATTAGTTTTGTACTTATTTATAAATGCAATGACTCATAGCGGACAGGTGTGTTGAGGTATTCAGATTTTATGAGAAAGGTTTCGTATTTCCACATATTATATTATGGAAATGAAAATAGGGAGACGAACCTCAAGCCGTTTAGCAAGTGTACATACATACATGTCGCCCACCAGTTATAACTAGCTTAACTTAACAGCTAAGCAAAATGAGAAACAATAACCCTTTTTTGGCATTCGGATAAAAAACAATAAACCTATTATTTTTTTGCGGCCTTATGTTACCCCGCTCGATATCCAATAAGTTAAGCACAGCCTATGCGTTTCCTACCCTGTGACACAATATATTTGACTGCGCCAGTGATATGCCGTTTCACGAAGTTTTTTTTTAATTTTTAGACTACAATCGCAGCCAAAACGGAGAAAGCTTACTCAGAATCGGTTAATAGGTGGAAGACCGAAATAACTGTAGACAGGTATATTTGGAGCATTAGAATTCCAATTGGCACAGGAAATCGCATGAATAAGAAAGAAATCGAAAATAAAATTGCATCCAATTTTCGAGATTTTGTATGAGAGTGGAAATTCGAATCAATTATATACAATATTGTTATGCTCAACAGGGACTATATTAATCTGTATAATGTATCTATTTTTAACACAGCTATTTAACATTATAGAACGCAATAAATATGTATATTAAATTGAATTGAATACTTTAAAAATCCCCTTCCTGGGTCTTATTAATCATTTTTAAGAAAAAAATATTGATTCCATTGGCTTTACAGTAACCATCTATGTGAATTAATTTTAAAAAACGGTCTATATGATAAAGTCAATCAACGGTAACTGTTAGTTTACGTTGTCGAGCTGGCAAAAATTTATACTTTTACCAATTAAACTGCTTATATTGAACAACTAGGAAACGTGTTATTGTTTGCCTGTTTCTATAAGCTATCTATTATTTATGACTACTCACAATTCACACATGATTCACCTTACATATTAGTCACCAGTTAAACTGCTTAAAGTGTCAGCGCAGAAGCGGGCGACACTTTCTCCGCTGCGCGCTGCGTGCGCGCACACAAAACACATTTCGCACGTGCAGCACACGGCGCACACTAGCACGCTGCGTATTTGAATGATAACTGTACCAAGAGAGTGACGTAACGTGACGTGGCATACGAGTACATCAAATAATATGAATATTTTTATATAATACTTGGTTTCTTAAATGACGTTCTTAATGCTATTCTAAGAAACATGTAATATTATCTTTAATTGGATTGTTTTTATCATGCTTTAAGATTAGTGTCACTTGTAACTAACTTCCTAACTATTGGGTCATAGAAAAAGTTGTTGTCTTTGAGCAGCAGAATCACCCCTTAAAGTTCCACTGTATCTTTCTGTTACATCCCGTAAGTCATTTTAGCCTACTTGTCACACTGACATATTAATTTGAAACTTCGTAAGTATTTGACATTTGGATGAAAATACAATAATTTGTTACCATCGAGCTGACATAAAGCTGAAGCCAGTATCTGGATACTAGACTCTTCAACGGCTAATGTTAAAACCCTCCAGTTTGGTCTCATTTGATTTGTCTTGACGCGGCAAGTAGCAGTTTCAATATTGATCGGTAAAAGTTGTTCTAAATATGCTTCGTTCTACCAGTCATCCTAGAAATCGAGTTTGCGCAGACGTGGTGATTTCAAAACTCTCAACACCAAAAAATCTTCAAGTCAGAGGGCACACTGCTATAGGTGAACAACATAAATATTATAGCATTGTTTTGTTTTGCGATATTATTACGCCAAGTCGATACGTCCCTCGATTTCGTCAAAACGGTGAGGGGGCTGATGATAGGTAACGGGTTACTATTGTTTAGTGTTCCAAATCTTGTAGATGTCATAGGTACTTGACTTGTATTAAACATGCAAAATTGCTTTCATAATAGCATCATTCTCAGCTTCATCATCATCAGTTTCGTATTAGATATCCTTCAAATTGATCTAGTTGTTTTACGTTTTTGTTAATTAGCGTATAGAGTGGTGTGATTCTAATACACAACCGCCCTATATTTGTGACGTAACCGCGCGCGCCGGTCACACGGGATGGTTCGCACGCGCGACGAATCTACTCATTTTAGAGGCGGTGGGAAACGCTCTCCTTCCAGATACTTGAGATTCTTGACAATTGACAATATTTAGTTGGAGAACAAGGCCGTAAAACAAATGCGACGACCCAAAAATGGAAATAATTTGCGACCTAGCAGTTTCAAATAACAAATCGGTATTATTGTTGATTTTATAAGGGAAGCTATTGTATATCATGTATTCAAGCCAACAGTCTCATCTTCGACAATTCTTACTTAAATTAATAATGCAGGGGTTTAATATTATCATTTTTAATTATTGACACATTAGTCAAGTCATTCTGTGTCCAGGTTACTTAATAAATTAAGTATCTAAGGGTACGCACTGGCCAAATGATCATCACCATCGCATTCTCTTTGACATTTTCTTTGACAGTCTAAGAAACGGTCCTTTTATTTTATTTCTGATAAATTTCATTAGCGCTTCGAAGCCTGTTTATTTGGTAATAACCAAGAGACGGTACCAGGTAGCGTTGGGTGTTCCCAACGTTACCTGTTAAGATTTTACAAGTTCTCAAGTTACAGAAGTTGTATACTTACAGAAGTTGTAAAGAAACGATTAGCAATTCTCCCGTAAACAAAACTGTAGACAAGACAAGAACCTCAAGTTTTAGCATAGAAAGCGTTTCCATTTGCTTGTCGCGCCTACGCCTAAATTGCTTACCCTAGGTACCCAAATGAACTCTACTATATTAATTACTATTTTATGTCCAATATTAAGTTCAAATTTTACTGTTACAGCTTAGTAAGTAGTAAGCGTAAGTAACAGCTCCAGCTATCGGCTTATAAACAAACACGATATATGCATTTTAAAACAGCCATTAAATTCATTGCCATTGGCCTTCGTTGACAGTTTATTTAATCATTTTGAAAGAAATTTTACTTTTAAATGCAGTGCGAAGTTGACGATTTATTAATAAAACAGTTGCCAATCGGCAATATGTATACTAATGCGCGGTTTTACTCGAAATGTATATCCAATATTGCAATTGAAATGAGCAGCGGCATTCAGAAATAAAGAGTTGGAATTGTATTTTCCATTTATAAAACTACTTCTTTTCCCTGGTTTATATTAATAAACTTTCGTAATAACGTTTTATTTATAACATTCCGAAACACACAAGTAGAGCCGCGGTAGTTTACTAACTCGTACATTAAATTATAATTTAAACCGGTTTTTCTCCTATAACGTTAGTTTAAAACGATTGAAGCACTTTTAGTAAAGGTAAGTATTACATTAATAAGAAATTAAAGTTGTCCCGTAGCCCATTTATTACATTCGCACTTAACCGAAGTTAAATGCCAGCAAGTAACGGCTTATTAGCGGCTGATGGCGACACAAGTTAAGTCGTAAAGACGTATGAAACTCGAGAACGTGCGTATATAAGATTATTTTGAAATTAAACATAAATTGGATGAAGCACGCGAAAGAAATTAATAGAGTTCTTCGCATAAAAAAGTGATTTATTTGATCACCGAAAGGGTACACGCAGAATGTTCTAAGTAAATCCAAAACTAAGTTTAGATAAATTCAACAGAAAAATTTTACTTGGCAAAATATAGAACACCCTTAACTATAAGGGTCTGACAAATGGAGGCTGGCCTTCTCTTGACATTGCTTGACCGTCGACTCTTCGCTTTTTGTTCCAGATTGAGCATGCATCGATTTTAGCTTACTGAAACTCGAGTATTGTAGGCGAATATAAACTCGGACCAACTTTGAAAACACTAATATCGGTTAAGGCCAGTTTCGGAACAAGAAAGGAGCGGATTCTGCAAGGCGGGTTGACTGACGGAAGTGTACGGAAGGATTTTCCGATGGCAGTGTTTGTCCCCACAATGTCACGACGAGTCCTGCCTCCGTTTAATAAGGGCCATAAAGTCACACCAGAATGGCAATGACTTGCTTCACAGGAATTTGGTAAACTCTCTAATTTCTTAGCAGCCAATCTGACTAGAATGGCCTGGCTGATTGATATTGTCTGTGGTCGTGCAGCGGGGTGCACCGGTGCGGGTCCCGTTGCGCGTGACCCACTGCCGCGGAATGCCGCTCGCTGGGGTTGGCCAGATACGCCGGGTCTCCTGCGACCAAAACTTAGCATAACAAGGTATTTGACATACGTTTAACAAAAAAAATTGATAGCTAGGCCACACCTCTCTTTCTACTGCCTAAATAGCCATGTCAAGATAGTGTTCATTGTTTTGGTTGCAGAAGACTAGGCTTTACACTTAAATGTACTCTTTGTAAATGCAATTAATGCATAATGACTATGACTATACGCATATCTAAAATTAGTGGCTCACAAAAGACGGCCATATTGCTTTATTTGCAAATATTATTTAAAGATTATTTCAATTTTCTCCTAAGCACGATTTCATCGTTAAACAGGGTAGTGACAATCATACGACACAAGCAACTTTAACTGGGAAACAGCATCGAAATCGTAAAAAAAAACACACCTACCCGCACTAAACCAGCTAACATCAGTGTGTGTGGGTTTATTTTTTAATGTTGTTTCCATAATAATAGTTGCTGGTATAGACTAGTAAGAACAGTGTTTTCATTTATTATCGTATGATCGACTCCACCGTGGACCTATATAATTAGAAATAATCTTCATTACATACGCTTATCGCATTCGAATCGCAGAAAATCGGTCACCTTACGCTACGACAGTAGGACGCATTGCAAAGAGGCGCGTATAAATGTGCGCCGGTCCTAGAGATATTTTATTGTTCTCTAAACTTAATCAATAAGTGACAAAAATTTTATAGACATTTAAAATTTTCAATTATAGATAGATAGATAGATACTCTTTATTGCACAACACACAAAAAAACAGTACAGAGAAACAATGCATTTAGAATAGTACAATTTAGGCGGTCTTATCGCTAAGAGCGATCTCTTCCAGACAACCTTCAAGTAGAGGAAAGTTTGAAAAAAAAAGTTATGAGGGGAGGCGGTGAAGAGTTATTTATTATTTCGTTTACATAATTACATCTCAAAATATTTACTTTATTACATCACTAATCGAGTTAGTAGGTACTCAAGTAAACTTGATACGGACTAGTTGACCCCATAAAGAGAACTTTTATTTCTTAGTACAGTTACGTGGCGGGCGTGCCTGCTGCCTGCTCCGGCACTGGGTTAAGGTCGCAGCTAAAATTAGATCGCCGCGTGAGAGCTTGACGGAGAAAAGTCGCGACACGCTTCGACTACTGTCTATTTATTTAATCACAAACAATATTTACAAACTCAAAACGAAAATAACTTAAACGCTAACCCTAAAAGAGATAAAGAAAATACAAAATATAAAATTAAAAAAGAAAATACAAAATATAAAATTAAAAGTCCCTAAGATATTTACACATAATCTGATATTCTATTTATAGAAAGAAAAAGAAAAAAGCCTATAAATAAAATATCTGATTGAGCTCGCTGTCTTTGGGAAAGGTGCCCAAAAGGCTGGCCACGTTGCCACGCTGAATGGCTAAGCTAATGCGTTGGCCCAAGTATTGGCCAGCCTTAGTACCGTGGGATGTCTCAGCTAATCGCTTAGACATCTCACGGTAGAGTTTGGTGTTTGAAAAACAATAGATAAACCTGTAACCAGGGCTGTCTTTAATTTATTGGGGGCAGGGCGTCTTTAATTAATGGGAAAGGAGATCGTTTAAGGCAGCCCGCGAAATTTCCTGGGTTTTTTCAAATAGCGACTCTGGTCTAATGTGCATATTTGTTTTTTTTTTTTTCAAAAAACTCTTCATATAACTATTTCTTGTTATTGAATATCGATTATTGGTTGGTGATCTGGCAAGAACTAGAAGCCTCCATCGATTGCAAGGACTTGGGCACGTGCCCAGAGTTCCCAATGAAAAAGAGGGGCCTGCCTAACGAATGGCTTCATCATCATGTCCTCCCTAATCTCATAAAAATGACACAGTTTATTAAAAATGTGTAATTTTTGTCTTTTCCGATAATTTTCTACGTGCAATTGGTTAAATTTTTGTCAACCCATATTTACAATCTTGTTTTTATTTAACAAGGCATAGTACTACATATTGCTAATTAAGCTAACACTGGGTGAACAGCTGGTTCCCCTATCCGAGGGAGGACTATGCAAGAATGGAGCCAACCGCTCCAAATATAATAACTTGCGCTCCTAATAGGATTATGCTCCAGAGTTCCTCGTCTGGGAATAGGACTTAGCGCTTGTACAAATAGGACCTACATACTTTTCTTTAAAAACCACTTATTTTTCGGTATATTGTATTTAGCTGTAGTAAGTTCAATAAATATAAATATTGGACAACATCACATACATTGCTCTGAGCCTAAGGTAAGATCCTCAGCACTTGTGTTATAGACACGACTACAGTACCACAACACCCAGGTCCCAGATACAAGACAATACAGAAAAGTTTGTTTTCTACATTTCCCGACCGGGAATCGAACCCGGGACCTCAGAGATGGTAACACCAAGTCTAGCGTGCTCGCCTCTCGGCTACGAAGGTCGTCAGTAGACGATTTTAATTTTAATCATGACATGGGCACTCCCTATTGGCCTACCAATTCTGTACTTACACATTCATTTTATAGCATTACATAGTATTCAGACCGTACTTAAGCTTGTACTTGCCTTAATGAGCTTAAAACACAATTAATGTAAATGAAAAATATTAAAATACCTAAATAAACGTTTCCAACCGCGCTTAGAGGTTGAAAAGGCAATGAAGCTTAAAAAGGATAGTAATATATCGCGTAGTCAGCCGTATAATATACAAATTAATTGGTGCTTCGAGTTTCAGAATACCTAACCACTTTAACATTTGACGACTTCCGTAGCCAAGAAGCGAGCATACCGGACCTGGTGTCGCTATCTCTGAGGTACCGGGTTCGAATCCCGGTCGGTCAATGTAGAAAAATAACTTTTCTATATTGTCTCGGGTCTGGGTGTTGTGGTGCCGTCGTTGTTTTTGATTTCTGTAACACAAGTGCTTTAGCTATTTATCATAGGATCAGAACAATGTATGTGATGTTGTCCAATATTTATTTATTTATTTAACATACTTTCATGACGAAATCAAAAATCTTAAAAACATTAATATTTCATAAAATGATATGTACCTATTGTAAGCATTTTGCTTTAGAATACTTAGGATTAGGAGTCATGTTGTTTCGTTGTGAAGTCGTTTGAAGTCAGACAGATGTTAAACTTAATTGAAGGTCTACAACATGTCACTTAAAAAATCTTAGGTGACTCAGCAGGTAAATACAATTTTACGTATTATACTAATATCAAAATATATAATTAAGATGAGTTTTTTCTTAGCTTATATCTTGGTCATGGAAAATAAAAGTACAGCAAGCCTATGTATGTCCTCAGGGCACAGGCCCCATAACAACTATAAACTAATAAATGAGATACTAGGTGGGATAATAAATATTTTCATTAAAGAGCAGAATTTCCCCCATTTTTGCGTGCATTTTACGCAAATAAAGATTCTGATTCTAATTAATTTCCTTGCGTTTGTCAATTTAACTGTATATTTACGGCTATAGAATTCAATGGGTATGCTTACATTAGCAGTTAAGTGGTGTAATGTCAAATGATGATTTATTAATAATATTATGGTTTGCAGAACAAACTAATCGACACGGAAACACAATACGGAAACTCTTTTCAGTGTGAAAAACATTTATAAAACGGAACTACAAAATATAGCGTGACCCGCGGCGGGTGGGGCTTAGAACTCGTTTCAAATGCATTCGCTAAGGTCTCACCGCGACCGCCATGATGTGGAGCACATATTGAATAGTTAGGGCTTAGACAACACTTTCAAAGAAGAATATACCACTAATAAGTTTTACTGTAGCCCTAAAATAGTCAACTTATTTCTATGTGACATGCAACAAACATATTGACTGATATTCCTTAATGGAGTAAAATACTCATATTGATGTTGCGATGCTTAAACAGAAACACAATAATGTCGAATAATGTCGGTATATATGAGTTACAGAAGAAATCAAGTATAGATATATTTTCCAACACACTCCCCAAATTTAAAAAAATGGATACAGAAGTACTTAGCATATAACTCTTATCAGTAAATCTAAGCTATTGTTTGTCTAAAATTAAGTCCTAAAAAAATATAATTCCATTTTATTTTTATAAGTAAGCTCTTGTTTTAAAAGTAAACTTTAACTCACATTTGCAAGTCGCGGCAGCCTGTAACTGAATCTACACTTAGCTCATATTTAAACTTGTTACTTGTTAATTGTATCATTGGTGTAAGATTTGTTGGTTGCTCCTATTAAATAAATAAATATACCTACCATGGAGCACGTACCCTATAGAGTAGAAACGTCATATGATTTACTTTTAGTCATTATGATTTGTTCAAAAAAAAATCCGCCTTTTTTAAATCTGTATCAGTACTGTTTTTGTATGGGCGAGAGTTGACAGGACTTGTCATTTCATACTAAATGTAAGTGAAAAATCACTAAATAGTTTCGGAGAAAGATGATTCGTATTTCTGCTCTATAGGGTATGTGCTCGGTGATACCTACACATATTTAGTTTTCTAGAACTGTTATTTGATAAATTCTAATTTATAAACATTGTTAAAAATTTATGACCATGACAGATTGAATAGTTTAAAAGTGATAGAGTGCTAAAAAATATCAAAACGAGTATTTTGAAAGCGTAAGAGATACAATAAGGTAGTGGCAATTTTTTAAGTATACATAATATGATTGCTACTTGTTATTTTTATATTACAAAGAACTGAAAATATATATAATACGTACGTACAGCTATGTATAACAAATAAATAATTGTAAATATGATTGTCTTTATTCCTGAAATATAAGTCCGATTATTTTAGTTTAGGCTCTCTTGTGCACTATCGGATTTGTCATCCTTATACCAGACTGAACTAGTCTATAATCTACAGGGATTATGCACATTATAAACCCAGATTAAACAAGAACGTGCGTGACCACACTCACGCCACGGCGCACACACGCTATGTCATTACACTATGTCATGGGTGACTCGGGCAGTATTTCACGCTGCGGGGACTGTGACATACGGCCTGTGTGGCAAACGATGTGGATGCAAGAATACTGACTTATGGACGCTTGCGCCGGGTGTGAGTAGTTTGTCATGACCGAAATGTATTTTGAATTATGAAGTGGAGCTAGTTTTGGGTGTGTCATATTTAGCAAAATTTTAGAAAAACATACAGTTGCTATTTGGCAAACTTTTGAATAAAAAGTTCAAAGTTCAGTTCAGTTCAAAATTTAAACGAAAGAAGAAACAAAACATTATTAAATTCCGCTATCCCAATGTTTATATTATATATATAATACGTATTACCTCACCTTGCATTACTTAAGTACCTAATAATTTTATCGAAGGTATGTGTATAAGCTTAAGTTAGTCACATAAAGGCTCTTAATTAACCACAGTTCTCACAAATTTATGTTACATTTCCAAATTAGCAACTAATATTTGCTTCATTAGAAAACTGATCAGTACAATTACAATAATCGTAACTAATAAGTATC
The DNA here is from genome assembly GCA_963576865.1 of Anania hortulata. NCBI lineage: Eukaryota > Metazoa > Arthropoda > Insecta > Lepidoptera > Crambidae > Anania > Anania hortulata. The sequence continues at coordinate 111,787 of OY756412.1, read as the reverse complement.
ACAAATATGCTGTTAACTTCTCGCAAAGAATTGATTAAACTCTCATAGAACCGTTTAGTTTTAAATCTAGAAGCACCGTGAAATTGAACGCGAAATGATTGTCCAGTGCAGACATACTCATATCGTTTATTTAGTTAAACTAAAGAGAAACTAAAGGAAAACAGAGTTACTGTAACACATAATAACACTTGGACTAGGGTTGCGACAACATTACTTAGTATAATAATATGAGTGACGACGATATTACTATCATAATTTGAAATTACGAATACATCAATATTATTATTAATATTAATATTGTCACATTGTCAATGTGATGGTACCGACACTACGAAAAATTCGTATTTAAAATTGAACACGGAACCCCTTGCACTCAAAGCGAAACACTAGGTACGCCACTACATCAATCGAGTGGTCAACCAAACTGACATAAATATACTGATCTATATATCGTTTGTCATAATAATTATTTCACTTGCAATTTTTCAAATAACTTTAATTACGACGCGGAACGTTGACGACCAACGAATATCTTGAATATCGTTTATTGTCATCGAAACATCTCGCATCCCTACCTTGGACGTGCGCAAAAGCACCGTGTGTGGTACATGACGGCTTTCTACATGACGAGCGGTTTAGACCCCTTCCCACGGAAACGGGGCGGAAAAAGTAAGATCACAGTTGAAAGTTATTTTATAGCTTTAATCACTTTTTGTCTAAGCACATTTATCAGCAAATTGAATGCAAGAGGGGCTGTGAGACATGAACTCACTTTCTTTAGGCTGACTGCATAAACAATAGAGTATTTTAACACTATTAGTCAATTGACATACTTTTTTATGAGTTGCTAAAACTTGAATGAAAATGCTCAAACTACATTATTTTGCGTTTTTACAAAACAGTTAAAATCAAGAAAAAAGAAGTTAAGAAGCTCAAATTCAACGTTAAATTTTGGATACCTATTGATTAGTCTAATCACGATATTAATTAAGTTAGTAGATTTCTAAACTTTTGAACTCTTGTACCAACTCAATCAGAAAAGGATGCTAAACGGTGGGCAAAGCCATATTTTTGGGATGTGTATCTATAAGTGGCAGTGGTATAAGAATCTATAAACTGAAAAAATAATTATTATTATAAAAATAAAAAAGTGTGACTATGTATGTAACTATTAGAATAGATTTTTTATGATCTTACAAAACACAAGATTAAAATTAATCACATTAAGTGTTATATCGCTCTTTTTGTAATAGAATTACCTTTTTTGGCACTAGCTTCGTTTCTCAATCGCAGGTTTAGCTATTATCTCGCTAGATAATTTAGTTATAAAGTTTTTGCCATATTTGCGCTTTTTTGTGATGAATAATTCAACGTTTTTGGCAGCAATTATCGCGTGCAAATTGCCAAATTTTAATGGCCATCACATTTCGACATCAGTCGTGTCTGGTTCGCGATCGTTTTTAACCGATTCGTCTATAATAACCATAATTAAACTATAGACTTAAACTGAGTTTTGTAACTTCGCTATAATAAATAAAAAAAACATTTGTTTGGAGTTTGGAGCATCAATTAACCACTAATCTCATTTTGATTAAAGGTTTACGCGTGTAGCCTTGACTTGGACTTAAGATTTGTCATAATATATCTTGAAAGTTTGTTCGTGCTTATACGATTAAAAGTTGGATAAACTAAATATTTATTCTCCAGTTGAAGGTTGCCTAGAAGAGATAGTCATATTGAACCCAATAGATGGGCCTAAATTGTCTTTTAGCCGCGAGTTTTGTCGACTCAACATCTTTTCTTTGACTTGAAGGAATTATCTTATGGCTTAGTTAGTGAATGATTTTCGGCTAAGGCAGGTACATACAGCTTATCTGTGTAATAGATAAATGAATTTTAGGTAGATATATCTGTTTAAAAGTATATGTTTTTATCACAACTTCTAAAATTCACAATAACATTTAGAGTCATGTTATTAATTCGGGTAGAGTTAGACGAACAATTTGATACAACATACAAAGGTACAAGTTACCGCAGAACGAGTACTAAGGGTCAATAATTACAATTGACCCCTCAGCCCTGCAAAACGAGACGAAAAATAGATATTGTAATTTTTTTATAATTTTAAAATTCACATTTAAAAATCCATATTAAAAAAGGATATTATAAAGTAGACAATTATTTAAACGACAAGAGTGCATGGACTTAACCTGCTTAGCTCGCACTTACTACATGTCTTGTAACTGTATTTCCTGTTAAATAGGCTGACATAGGCTGACAAAGGTGTTGTGTGTGGTTGACTAAGTTTGTTGCGCTGTTTCTTCTCATCGTCAGCCGATATGTAGCCCCGAAGCGGTGGTAGGGCAAAGCTATATTTTGGACGTGTATAAGTGCCCAGAAGAGGGCCTATATACTGAATAAATAACTATTATTATGACTTACTATTACACACAAAGTTACTGCCTTAATATTAATAAATTTGTGTGTCAACGGTTTGTTTTAGAGCTAAATCAACACTTAATAAAATTCCAAATTATTTTTACATGCTAATAGAGCATGTTTTGCAAATGTCACATAAGCGAGCACTGAACAGATCCAGTTGCAGCTATTATGCGGGCGGAGACAAATACCGGCGTATGTAAATATACTCGGCGCGGGCGCAACTCGTGAGACGTTAGCGTAATATACGAATTTAAGAAATCTAATCCATTTTTATCTTTGAAAATAAAATAATAGCTCAAGCAATCAAGTAAGAAACAAAATTTTACAATCATAACTCATATTGGGTCTCTTCACTTCCTATTGTAGGTGATTTTGATTATTATAATCCTGCGGATTTTGGATGTGTCTTTGTCCCCGTGTTTTCATAAGCTTCAACATGTGAATTCGGTAAAAAAGATCAGACACAATCTTTATTCTTTTAATGAGACCTCTTTTTAGAAAGTAATATAAAGGATTTCCATTTGGCCCTTATGTAGTGATTTATATATATTTTCGTGAATAAAAAGTAAAATATTTCGGTAAAACACGCCCAAGTATCCAATCAGTCGTGTTTATTATCACGATTAGCAGGCCCTGGACACCGGTATGGATCAATACCTCTATCAAACTCTTAAATTTGAAAAAGTTTTTTTCCAGTTTTAATAAGATGTTCCATCGATGAATGGCTTTGTTTAGAGGTACCATTCGAATCGTGGCAGTCGCTGCCTGCGACCCGGCAGCTGCTGCTAGGTCGCGGCGCACCTTTGTATGGTGTAGTAGATAATTTTGTATGCAACGCTTTCCGATTTCAGCGGTTGTGTCGCGCGGTCGACAAAAACCCACGCTCACCGGGCACAAGCGGAAAAGTCTAAATCAATCGTTTCAACTTCTAACTTGGGACAGGCCGTAAGTTCGCAGGTCGCGGCGCCGGCGCCAACATTCCGCCGAAATTTCTCGTTTGTATGTCAGCAGTCCGCCCTCGATCGACGAGATACCGTACAATGTCGCAGTTCGGTGTTTGATAGCATACAAAAAATTTAATAGCTTAGAATTTGGTATAGTATTCCTTGTTGACGAGCCAGCCCAGATTGGGCGAGAAAGCCTACAGATACAGCAAAGAATGATTGAGTGTCATACATAATGCTCTTAGTGATTCTATCTACAATTGATCTTTAAACCCAAAGAGTTTGATTTCTTTTAATTACCCACATCTGGTTCTTACGCGTGCTTCTGCATTAGATACTTTAATTATTAACATCAGAAGTGGTGGAGTTCAAACGCATACCTACGTCTCAATCTCAAATAAAAAAGACATCAAAGGACCAAAATGGACGACCTGATTGGCGTTGGTTCCGGGTTCAATTCCCTGTTCGGGTTAATTTAGAAAACGGACTTTTTTGAATTGACTCGGGTATGAGTGGCGCCCCTGGCAAATTCATTGCCATTTTCCTCAAAACGCAAGGATAATAATTTCTTAAGTCGCAACCATGATAATTGTGTTTTCGGTGAATATTTATTTATTTTTAAAATATACTTCTAGGATCGATATTTGAAGCACACATTTGAACTTAGTTCGGACGTCACTATGTTTTAAATACATTAAAATCACATATTGTACGCATACAAATACTTATGCAACAGTAACACCACGTATGCTACAGCCGTTACATTTCGCCTCGAGATACCAATCAAGAAACTGGATGGAACTGGTTCCAAGTAATTGTCGAAGATCTGTGCTCTCTCCATTGCGCAAGCGTTGACAAAGGCTCCCGAATCGCAGAGAAAGTCGCATTCACAGATCTATTTGCAAAGCGATAATTGTGTCTTGATTTTAGCACCCACTTAGACTTACTTCACGCCACTGTGTTGGTCACATAAACATAATTTGTTGCTTTCGGTACGAGAAGAAGAAGAAGAAGCGACTACTCTGTAGATCGACATATAGAAGTCAACTTGAAGATCGTTTTCTTGTAACGCAAGACAAGGATGCAATTCCTTACTTGAAGTTGGTGTTTTATCTTATTATCTGGTAGGTACATGATGATGATGCTTTTTGTAATGTAATCATATTGTGTAGTATTTTTCATATTTTTATTATTACTTTAGAAAAGAATTGCATGGTCGCGTCACAATATAGATTTATGTATAAGAATCTACGTATTACATGCAACCATACAACATTATTTTGTATATCCCAAAGTTTCTTAAAATCTCTAAAAAAATGTATTAGAACAGTAGTTACCTAGGTGTTATAAACTCAACAATAAGAAAAACTGCACATTTAATGTGTTCTGCTCTGACATTCCAATAGAAGGGAGTTAAATATAATAGTTAATCATGATTTCACAAATTCTAAAGTACTAAATCACACTGATGAGTTCTCCAGAGGCACTTTTCATAGTTTAGCCTCATTCTAACCACATGCAAAAGTACTGAATAGAAAGATCTTTTCAGAATCGTGATCATTGTATTAATTTTATTTAAAAAAACCGACTTCAAAAAACTAAAACGCTAAAAATAATACTTTTGGTGTCGGTGCAAACGAAAACATAAAATCTCTCATCGACTGGCACTGACTCCAAAAGTAACTGATTATGTACTTAAGTGTTAAGATTATTTTTAGCTTGCTTGCTAGCTTTTGGTTTTTTGAAGTCGCTTTTTTTTATAAAATTAACTTATTTCATCTATTTTAGTGATAAATCCTAATCAAAACAAATCTTACGAGTGCAAACTTAATTTAACTGCTGAACACCGATTTCATTTCCTATTTTTCTACCCTTAGGGGTGAATTTTTTTCCAAAAGTTTTTTGCTATAGTATATTTGAAGTATAAGCTATTCATTAAAAAAATAATTAGTAAAATCTGTCTACATTTGGCATAGATATTAGGTAAGATAGATACTAAAATCAGTTGGCGTGGTACGAAATGTTTGATGATTTGCTTATAGATCCCATTATCAGAATTCAACCAAATTTATATGATTCTGAAAGTATTACCTTTCAAACAAAAAAATAATTATTGAAACCGGTCAACGTAGTAATGAATGATCGCTGAACATACATTAAAAAAAGCCGACGAATTGAGAACCTCCTTCTTTTTTTAAGTCGGTTAAAAATTAAAATTAAGTCAAAAAATTCTGTTTGTTGGATTACTTAATATTATGCTTTAGAAGTGTGAAATCAGACATTTTTTCATTGAAAGATTGAAAGCTGAAAAGGGGAGCTGTGCCCAGCTGAAAAATAAAATTTTAATGTATTATATTGTTCACATATTGTCCTTTTACATTTGAAGTAGATAATTTTGAAATTAAATTGAAAAGGTAAGGTAGGATGAAATATTTTAAAAGTGGTAAAAGATACCTTCGCATCTCTTTAAAAACTTTCACAAATAACGGTCATGCAGAGAATATTAAGTTAACCAGATCTGCAGCTAGCGGATTTCCTTAGACAGTAAACATTCTTAATTTTATCGAATACTAAATTAGAATTAGCTATTTATTTGTGTCATTAAATAATCAGTACCTCGTTAATATGTTTCTTTAATAATCTTCCAAAACGGAACCTCGCCTTTCTTTTGGTAATTAGTTATTTTAATTAAATAACAGCAAATTGTCCTCAATTTATACTAATCAAGATAGCATTTTCTGAAATAAATAAATAATTTAAAAAAAGTTACTCACCAAGCAAGAGCAGCAGCGCACTCGCCGCCGACCGCATCGCGGGCAGCGTCATTCACTTCAGATCACAAATATCCCTATACTCCCGAATAGTCCTGCAGGTGCGTACAGATGGGTCGAATGTGTGTAGAAGTCGTTTTGCATGTATAGAGGCGTCCGCGCGCGCCCGTTGCCTCCGAGAGACTGATCTCACACGATCGTCACGAGCGGTTTTGCTGCGCGTGAGTTGTGCAAAGAGGTTGCACCAATCGACGGCTGCTGTTTACATATCGTTGCACATCGATCCAGCATCTTGACATCGGCGAGCAAACATTGTGGTGATGCTCTTCAGTGTAGTGGTTTTAATATATATTTTTTACACCTTCTAGATTCAATAAAAGTTTTAACCCGTCTTCTTTATAATTTTGCATCTTTATAATGTGGTTTGCGTGACTATGGTCCTTCTTTGATCCAGTAAATCCGTTTATTACATAAGATATAGACATTGCTATCTGACTTCCGTCTGTATCCAACCCCCAAAAGTACCTAATTAAATTTTAATAACTTTCGAGATTTCAAAAACGACAGTAGTATACCACTTACTTTACTAAAAAACCTTATTTGTGCATCGACCTTTGCAGATTTAGATCGTCTAAAATAGATGACGAAGGTCATGATGATGAAAATGTAATCCAAGTAAGGATTTTATACCGTGGGAAATGTTTGTGGCTGCATCCAAATCAGTTTCAGGGTTTCCAATTTAACGCCCAATTGTATGTGCAATACCAAAAATAAATAATACCTACTGGTAAGATATAAGCACCTAGACGTGAACACTCACTAGTAAACAATTCAAAGCTTTAAAAGTAAAGTAAAATGGCTATATTCATCCCACTGCCGGGCTCAGGCCTCATCTCAACTATGAGGTAGTTGGGGTCATACTTCACCGCGCGGGTCCAGTGCAATGCGGTAGAGGGTGCAAGGCCAGAGACTAAACCTTACTGTCAGATGTAATAAGGCCCCTGACTAAGCTTTACGACTAGTATCAAGCGATATTAGCCGAGAACTTTTAACGTTCCGAAGTTCGGAGATGTTTGTGATAAATGACACTAAGTATGGTTAGAATGGTCACCCATCCACTCACAACCGCGGCGTGAGTTGCTTAACTTTTGTAATCACTGCCAATGCGCTGCCGTCACTGAGCTACACGCACCTCTCATTTTAGGCTATGCTCAGGATTTCTGATGTATTATTTATATGCTATTTGGTAAACGCAGTGATAAGTCACCCTCCAACGAGGTGAAGAGTAGCCGATGACACACGCAAAATATCTGCTAGCAGTGGATGGAAAAGAATAGCCGATGATTGGGTCATTGGGGTGCATTCTGAGAAGTCTACCTGAGTCTACCTCCAGCAGTGCACCGACGTGTGCTGATTATGATTATGCCTAGCTAGAGTATCTTTTATTCTCTTCCAAATTGCCTGGTGGCCACCGGTTTCAGGGGACTTCCTAAAGTGCTTTCAAATAACTCTAATATTGTAAAATTATCACAATAAACTGCCGCAAACAAAGGAGAGGAAAGTATGTGATACGAGTACACATATTACAACCTGTTTTTAAACGCTTGTCGATCTACCCACAGATAAACCTCTGTCATTTCACCCGAACAAAAATAAACAAATCTCACTGCTTCCTACAACAATGGGCAGCCGAACTGATTGTTGCAGCATCGAAACCGAGATCCAGATTGAAACCAAGACAATACAGCTTCAACGTCGGACGAATAAAGTTCAATATTACTGTTGTCGCCAGACAATTGTCTCAGGCACGGTAAAAACTACTGAGATTTACTCTAGAAATTACTTTCATCATAATAATTATAGGCATTTCCACATCATGAATGAGTTCTTTTGAGACATGCAGTCGCAACATTTGAAGAAATTGGGTTTGTTTTAGATCATTGTATTACATTAAGTGGGTAGGATTACTAAGTACGATCTTTTTACTTTATTAATTATTAGTCTAGTGTGTATGTAGTATGATGTGTATGTAGTATGCACCATGTGACAATGTAGATCAAAAACGTTTTTATTATCAAATTTCAAGAATTATTTACAGTTATGTTACACATGTCAATGTTATTGTATAGCCACTTTCTATGAGCTAGGTCTATGGTTATATGCTGGTATAGATATTAAAAATATTTATGTTTCTATTTATCTTTATTAAGGAAACAAACAGCTTTCAATATTACATTTAGTTTACAAATAATGTATAGTACTAAAGCATTACAAGTTTGCACCAATAGTTTTTACAGTAATATGTTGACGAGATAAAAAGTTCAATTAGAAATTTAATACAAGAGGATAAAACAATAATACAGGCCCTAAACTAGTAGTAGGTACTCGTGCTAGGGCTTAACTACATCGAGTATATTCTGTGATCGAGTGGCTCCTTTAACAAACAGCGAAAGCGCATCAGTTTCTCGTGAAATATGTCGGTGTGATTATAACTACCTACTGTTATACTTTTTGCAAGCACTAATAACAAAAATGGTAATAATTCAGAGTAAGTAAATAGCGAATCAATGGTTTCTTTGGTTAGAGGTCGGAAATTGGAAGTAAATCATGTTCATACTAAATCCAAAGTGCCATTAAATCTGAAGTCTTGACTATGATCGGCAAATGCATAAAGATAAAACCCTATGGTTTTTTTTAAAATAAAATAAATATTGGACAACATCACATACATTGCTCTGATCCTATGATAAATAGCTTAAGCACTTGTATTACAGAAATCAGAAACAACGACGACCCAGACCCGAGACAATATAGAAAAGATATTTTTCTACATTGACCGACCGGGAATCGAACCCGGAACCTCAGAGATAGCGACACCAAGTCCGGTTTGCTCGCCTCTTGGCTACGAAGGTCGTCAGGCTCTGCTGTAGATCTATGACGTCAGTCCTTAAGTCAGCTGCATCATCACCATCAATATCACTTCAGCCATAAGACTTCCACTGCTAAACATCGGCCTCCCCCAATGACATCAATGGCCTCGTAAGAAAGCTCAAGGATGCCCAGCGTGCTATAGAAAGGGCTATGTTCGGTGTTTCTTTGCGAGATCGAATCAGAAATGAGGAGATCCGTAAACGAACAAAAGTTGCTGACATAATTATCCCGATGGATTGGCAAGCTAAAGTGGCAGCGGACGTAGCGTCAGTTCATAGCGCGTAGAACTGACGACCGATGGGACAAGAAGTTCTGGAATCATCTGTTGAAATTATAATTTCAATAAGAAATCAACAATGACATTCTTTCTTTTATCCTTTACTTTTGTAAGAAAGTAATCAATAACAAGTGCTCGCGATTTTTTAGAAATAATAGCAATTTGAGGCGAGAATTGGGATTACTCAGCAAAAATCCGCAGACGACCGCCAGACGGGAATATCGGAACATTGGAGATTAAGGTCAGAGCATAATGGAGGTATACAACAGAGAGCTCACTTTCCGTTGAGCGCGCAAAGTATTTTACAAGGTGTAAACTATTATTATCACATATCCTCTTAATGACTCTGGTGCTCAAATACAAAAACTTTTTACATTTTCTAAATATCAAAAAAACATCTTTACTACTTAAACATTATTTATTTTATTGAAAATATTTTTAATAAGATTATTTTGTAGTAGATTATTATGAAGCTACAACTGTCGAATTGCATTATATTCCTGTAATAATAGCTGTATGTATGATTGATTACAAATAATTAAAAAAAAACAATTAGCTGTTACGATTTGTATGGAAAAGCTATTTTGGTAGTCGTACGGGGTAGGCCCAAACCGTATTCGTAGTTTCAATTTCAGTAGGTATAACAGCAGATGGTTGATCAGAACGCAAAACGTCTAATTTTAGTTTACTTAAATGGGTATATTTATTAATCATATTTGTTATTTTTGGGTCAAACTGACCTGCCGTTAACGTACAAATCAAAATAAAACAATTAAATGTAGTGATAGTGACAGTGAGGATCCTGTATTTACCTTGAGTATTGTCAGCACGAGTAAGTAATCACTTCTTGTAATTTGGCGACACTTAGGTATTATTTGAGCGAAGTAATTCTACACTTCTATAGCTTTTTGTCTGCACTAGCTCACCCCATCGCTTCGGTGAAAACATTTTTAAACCAAGATTAGGGTGCATGCACCGTCCAATGAAAGAAATATGGGTATTAAAATAAATAATTTTAAAAATACATTGCATCCTACTATAACTTTAACCGCTTTTGGTTTGGAACGGGTAAAAGAGCTTAGGTTAGGTCTATTTGCGCAATCATCATCATCATCATTATTTCGGCCATGGACGTCCACTGCTAAACATAGGCCTCCCACAGTGACTTCCAGATAGGCCGGTTGGAAGCGGCCCGCATCCAGCGGCTTCCTGAAACCTTTACCAGGTCGTCAGTCCACCTTGTAGGTGTACCTCCTACTCTGCGCTTGCCGGTACGTCACCTCCATTCCAGAGAGGTTCCTCTCTGCCCCATCGGCCGTCAGTTCTACGTGCTATGTGCCCCGCCCACTGCCCCTTCAGCTTGCTAATCCGTTGGGCTATGTCAGCGACTAGCATATCTTATAGATTGGTTTTATTTTATTGGTTTTGTTGTCTATAAGATATGAAGTAACAATTCCAAACACGGTTTCACGATTGTTCGTACTTTACGTATTCATTTTTTTATAAGTATTAAACTAAAAATTCCGAAAAAAGGTTAAAATTTTAATGTATTCTTAATACTTCAAGCTAGACATCAATATTTTTGTATTGCAAAGCTTTTATACCTTTTTTTTGGCAAATTTTTTAATCGCGAAAAAAATTCACAACTGGTTTTTACGCGTGAGTAGGTACCGCTTTTTACGTCAGATAACCCTGCATCCCAGTCGCGTGCGCCATCGTTCAAGTAGTTAGCTACATAAACTCTGGTACTTTTATTTCAAATGTGTATGACACACATGTTAGATTATTAAAATGAGTTGTATTGTTAAAATCTTATTTAAACTGTCTTGTTTTTTTAGTTGACATGACCTCACGTAATAAATGCTGAATGCACCTGCAGAGGTGTATCTTTTAAACATATTTTTTTACACATTTAATTATTTATACAGGGTTATTTGTAAAACATCAACAACCTCCTAGGGGCTAATTGTGGTGCTCAAATACTACAACTTTTTCTATGGGACCAACATTGAAATCTAAAATTTAATTTAAATTAAAATTTCACTGCTCCATACAAACTGAAGTCAGCTGATCGGCGACTTAGTATGGGCACGTATGGGGAAGTGGTTTTTTTTGGCGATTTCAATGTTGGTCCCATAGAAAAAGTTGTTGTATTTGAGCACCAGAATCAGCCCTTAGGAGGTGGTTGATATTTTATAAATAACCCGGTATACGTAAAATGATTATGTTGATGGACTATCTTAATCGACTTCAATAATTAGGCCCATGACAGTTACAAAGTGTCAGTGCCCACATACACCACTCGGCAAGGTGCTTAACACCATAGTGAAAATAATTCATTACATACGAGTAGATAGACCAACGCAAACGATGCTTCAAGCACGAGAATGTACGTAAGTAAATGTACTTACCTACCTACTTTAATTGCATTTTCAGCACAGCTTGGAACATTGCCCCGACAGAGGATTAATTTATTTCGTTACCAACTTTGCCTGAATGCCCTTTGCTGTGTTGATTTAATAAATATTAATTAAATAGTTTGTGCTAATGAGACGATATTAAATTCTGGTTGTTGAGGCGAGACGTGGTGCTGTCTGGATAAACTGTTGAAGTTAGATTAGTATGCAGATGTTTTCATACTCCTCCTTTGCAAAATAATATACTTAATGTTTATACTACGTTCTAAAGTCAGCTAAATATAGTTGGAGTTGCCTGGCTATGTGCATTATTATTTATAACTATTTATACCCAATGAGGTGAAACGCATCGCTGTTCAAAAAGCATTTGTTCCGGTGGCTCAATAGTCACAATTTTTATAGTACTACTAAGAAATTTTTGGACTGGAAAAAGTAGCAGTAGTAAATAATATACAGGTTGGCCAGAAAAGTGACGTCGAAAAATTTTTTTATGTGCCTTGTGTTGAGAGGTATCTGAAACATCCTATGTATGTTCTTCGATTTTTCGTAGTTTTTGAGTTACATACAAAACAAATTTTGTATGTCACTTTTCTGGCCATCCTGTATAGAAATGTGGTAATTTAACTATAATTTATTAATTTGGACATCTGTGATTTCTTGACAATTTCAATAATGTAATTTTATTAGATAATTTTAAAATTATAAATATAAATAAACATTTTCGTGCTAATACAAGTAGCCTAATATGTGATTCAGAAATATACCTACCTAGCAGGGGCGTGCATCCCATATTGGCTATTATGCAGAGCCTACCTTCATAAAAAACCGTCAGAACAGCTAACCATGATTATTAATTACGTATTCAACAATAAACAATAAATATTCTGTAACCATTTTGTCGTCTACCTGTACTTATTCCTTACTAAAGCGCGCAACTTAGATCGTTACTGTGCAATTTAACCAATGTTAGGCTGCCGCGAGATCGCCTACTGTTTCACGCAAACTTACTCAATTTTCACTCACAGCCTACCCCCATCTGAAACCAATGCACGCCCCTGCTACCTAGCTATTGAATAACTATTTAGACTAATTTAATTTACATTTGTAGCTATAAAGTAATTAGGAGTGGGCCGAATGGGCAATGTTACTAACCAATTGAGAGGTGTGCGGTGGCCGGAGAGGAGCGAGTGAAAGTATGGAGGAGCGACGACCGCGGCCTTCTGCCCTCTGGCCTCGGGTCACGTGCACGTAGCGTGAATATCGAGTCTGTACCCAAACCAGATTATTTTCGCTATTTTGCTCCTATTGTAACAAGCAGGTTTATTTCTAGTGCTTGCTAATAACGAGCGTGCATGGACATAGTGGTGAGAGGTATTACTCGCACATGCAATTTGCAGCAGTGTGCATTATTGACGAAGCAAGAGTTACACACACACACACACACTAATTAAGTAACGTTCACGTATACATCAATTTTAACCACAAGTAAACGACACGAGCGCTCGTGCATTGTAAGAACTACACCTAATTAGAGATATGAAGCACCTATAGAGTAGAAATGTTATTTATTTTGTTCCACAATTTCGCCAATATTTAATCTGTGGCTATACCTAGTACTGTTTTTGTATGAGCGAGAGTTAGACTTGTCACTTTATACTAAATGTAAGAGAAAAATATATTTTCTTATTTTATATCTTATTCTTTAGGCATATTTTAATCTGTGAGAAAAATCACTAACGTGTTTCGGAGGAAGAGTAAGTGCTCCATGATTTCTGCAATAGGACGTCCACTTGACTGCTGAACGTAGGCCTCCCCCATTTGTTTACTGTGCTATGAAAATGGCTATGCTTGGTGTTTCTTTGCGAGATCGAATCAGGAATGAGGAGATTCGTAAAAGAACAAAAGTCGCGGACATAGCCCAACGGATTAGCAAGCTGAAGTATGAGTAGGCGGCACATAGCACGTAGAACTGACGGCCGATGGGGCAGAAAGGTGCTAGAATGGAGGCCACGTACCGGCAAGCGCAGTTTAGGACAAATGACCTGGTGAAGATTGCAGGAAGCCGTTGTGCAGGCCGCTTCCAACCGGTCAAACTGGAGGCCATGTTCAGAAGCGGACGTCCTATGGCTGGATGATTTGTTTAGAATAACATCTATGAATGGTAGGCTAGTTCCAATACAATAACCAATAAATATTATACAAAAGTACAACCCCATAAAAACATTTTTTTTTTCGTAGATTTCTATTAGTTATTCTAATTTTATGAAATCAATTCAAAAACTTCCTAATTTGTATCGGTTTTTTTCTCAATTTGATGGGTTATATTTTTACTTCTTACATTTTTAGCTAACTGCCAGTAAAAGTCCCATCAAAATCAGTTGTTTCGGAATTCGGAGAGTAGCCAGAACAAATAGACAGACGGAGATCTCCTTCTTCTTCCTAGCTTATATCCCGTCTAGTGACAGGGTCCGCTGTCCTGCTCTTTTGCCTCCACTTCGCTCTATCCCTGGCATCTTCTTCTTCTTCTGTGAGATCGCAGCTCGCAATGTCTTTACTGACAACACTCAACCATCGCAGTTTCGGTCGCCCTCTTCGCCTACTATAGACAGACAAAGATTTTTTGGTTATCTATAAACTTTATTGCGACATTAATGACACTTCAGTTTTATTTATCTGAAGGTACTTTTACATAGAAACCGAGTGTTATTTTAATCTAATTTAGAGAATGTGAATAAATAAATTTATTTATTTTATTTATTTGTTATCATACCTACATACAGCTACCATTACAGGAAAATAACCTAACTAAAACTAAGGTTATTGTAAAATTGCTAAATGACTTCCGTAGCCGAGGCGTCGCCATCTCCGTGGTCTCGGAATTGATTCTCGGTCGGGTCAATGTAGAAAACGAATTTTCCCTAAGTTGTCGCGGGTCTGGGTGTTCTAGTGTTGTGATACCATCATTGTTTCTGACTTCTTTACAACAACTGCTTTAGCTACAGGGCTTTTTTAGGATCAGAGCAATATATGTGACGTTGTTTATTTTATTTAACTATCGAATTAGTTTTCGTTAGACAGGTTTTTAACAAACATTTCAAAATACAAAGTTTTGAGCAAAATACAAGACAAAACGAAAAAGTAAACGCGTCAACTAATAAAAGTTTTAAAAAAATTGCACAGGTACAGTCAAAGCTTAACAAACTACCACAAAATGTCAAATTCCCCTCAACCAATTCTCAACTTAAAGGTAAACGAATAGAGTTTATTACTAATTGAGAAAAATGAGTAGTAGGCTCTGGTAGTAAGTTTTATAGGTAGATGACCTTTTGCTGTAAGTACCAACTTTAAAATGTTTTTTACATCAGGTTTATATATATATTATCTATATTATTTAATAAGTATGTAAGTAATATAAGAAAGAACTTGGTAAAAACGTAAATAACTAAAACATATTTTATAAAAACGAAAACTGCCTCTTTTTTTAGCTTAGCAATACAACTTATGAGTATGTTTTTATTAGCCAACACTAGTTGGAAGTGAAAGTAAATGCTCCTTGATTGGTTGCTTTGTGACTCAACTTGAATTTAGCCAATCACGGACGATACCTTGAGTTATGTTGCGCAATGAAAGTCACCTGTCAAACAACCGGAAACTAAGTTATTGTCAGTAGCTGTCTGAAGGTGTGCGAAATGTTGTGGTGACCTTTTATTTTAGTTAGAAAGTTGTTAAAAATATTTTTAAAATTATTTCACTGATTTTAAAATGTTTATGAAATGGTATATTTTACTTGCAGTATTCGCACGAGGTGATTATAACTTTTAATTGGCCTTAAAGTGCTCAAAATCAGGTATTAACTTTCACCAATTGTGTACGTATTATCAAACTTTGCAGACTGTTCGTCACAGGACGAGGATGGCCCTTACAGAGGGAAATACATCGGAAAACTTAATTCCTATCACCACCAGGTCAGTTTACATGAGTTGTATTAACTTTGACATAAGTTTCGTTTGCGAAAACCCTCTTTAACTTTTGTTAATGACTCAGTGTCATTTCAAGGAAAAACAAAAGATTGTTTGAGGCAGCTTTCTATATCAATAATGAAATATTAACCAAAAACTTTTCTGATTCATTTTTACATCTAAGACTCTGAACATAGATTCACTTAAACATACCAGAATTTTATTGAGATGTACTTGTAAGTACCGAAATAAATAAAAAGCTTTGACTGTTGAAAGAAACACTATTAATTTAAATATTCGACGGGTTTAGTGGCTTTAGTAGCTCAGTCATTAATTGCCCAAAAAGTGAAAAAGGCATGGGTTGTATCCCAATCCGAGTCTATTAACATTTTTTAAAGTTTAATCATCTAAGAAAGTTTTTTCTAGCCTGTTACTGTACGTTGTTCCGTTATTTTAGGTGTCAGGAGAGGTATATGCAGTTGACGAGTGGACAATTATATTAGTAAACTTCAACTACGATGGCACAGGGGACGACACATTCTTCTGGGCCGGAGACGCTGGCCGGCCTGGCCCACAGGGCTTCATTGTGCCTGATGAACATGGCAAGTTAGTATTACTTTGTAAATACTTATCTAGCTCAAGAGCAGACATCTTAATCAGTAGCCAACGCTAAAAATGTGTAACCTGATATTTTGTTTAAAAAATCCCATGCTAGAATGTTACTCAGGTATCATGTGCAAAATATGGAATAGGTCACAGTATTTAACGTTGAGGAAATTGTTTCTCTAATTAACATAATTGTGTATAGGGCAGAAGTCATTAAGTTCTAATTACACTGGTTGAGTAATATACTCACTTCTATTTAAGTTATTGAATGTTTTGTAATAGTCTATTGAAGTTAAGTTTCATTCATATGTTTTTGAGTGGTTGCATTAGAGTGCTTAAAAAAGAAAGTATCTATTGTGTCCCATTTTGCTGGAATAAAAAGTTAAAATCACTGCCGGAGAATTCCTAATGGCATTAAGTCCACCTTTTGTATGATTTTTAAATCTGCAATAAAGTTTAACTTATTAGGCATGCGCAATCGAGACACAATAGAAATTCTTTTATGCTGTCTCATGAGACCGCTTGGATGTTAACAAGTTAAATATATATTCTATGTATTATATATTATTTAAATTTAACACTTTGCATGGTTTCTTAAAGCAAAACATTTGCACATTTAACTTGTAACTTAAGTGTATATCGTGTTTAAAACAAATAAATGTATTTAACATTGAATATAAAAACCAATCAAACAGTGGACTGATGATCTGATAGAGATTGCAGGGAAAGACTGGATGCATTTCTTATTATTATTGTTTATAAACCAATTCTGCTTCCGTTTGGTTTCAGAACAAACATCTTAGAACGCTACTACAACCAAGACGTCCGCATAACGTTGCCGGAAGGCAAGCGCATCTCGCGCATCAAGTGGCTGGCGGTGTACGACATCGCGAGCCAGAACGCGTTCGGCGACGTGTACGTGCCCGACGACTTCGAGGCGCCCGCACCGCGCACCATCGGCCCACTGGTGGGCGAGCGGTCCGTGTCCAGCGAGTCGGTACAGGTGGCAGATGCTAGCACTATCATGTACGTATAAAGTTCAATTTATTAAACCAATAAAACCAATTTATTTCTGCAAATGCCTAAATAACCTTTTTTACATGTCCCAATTTTATTTTTCCTTCGAATACTACGGAACATTTTTTTCTTATCAGCGTCAACATCATTTCAGCCATAGAACGTCCACTGCTGATCATAGGCCTCCCCTATTGACTTCCAAATTGGTGAAAATATTATTACTTGAAAAATCAAGTCTATTCGCTATGTGCAAAGTGGTTGGTGGGGGACGTCAAATCGATCGCAGCACGTTAGTTGGCAGAAATGTGAAATAACTCTGGACTGTCTGTGTCAAATTGCTATATTTCCATAGAATTCCATACTAACGAAATTAAGTATTTTAAAGTAAAAATGTTAATATTCGCAATATGGGTCATGAGTACGTGCTGTGTAATAAAGTGTAGAAACAATGGGAAAACCAGTTCGTGCATGTTTTATTCGTTTCCAACATCAAGATGAATAGAAATAAATGGATAGCTGCTGTGAAAAGAAAAAAGTTTGTAGGGGGTTTGTGTCACAGACGTTTATCTTATGATCATAGAGTAAATAAAATTATAAATAAAATTTTCAATTATGTACTAACATAGGTTAAGCCCTTTATAACTAACAAATAATGAGTCATGTTACTTGAATAAATAAATAAATTATTATTATAAATTATTATAGCTCTTATTAAGTAGCTTTGTCCGTTGGTTCTAAGCTCTTTAACGTCTCTCACATGCTGTGCTAATACTAATTCTTTCCTTTTTTGCACCTTTGTGCTTTTTTTTAGAAAGTTATCTCATGTTGTATGATTCAAATCCCGTACGTATTGTAACATTTATATTTTAGTTCAAGTAAGAAAATAACTTATTATAATATGCACAAACTTCTTAGATATTTTCATCAAATTTCGAACAAAAACAATAAGAAAATCATTCTCAAACCGTCCAGTTGCCATAATTGAGAGATCTTAGTCCACAATAATTGTGGTCACTAGGGGCGCTGTCATCGCGCACACAGCGAATAGGAAGGGTCCAGTTTACTTAATTTGACTAAGGTATCCCTTTTCCCTCTAATGAATGAAAAGAGACAATCAAAAAAGAATTGACAAACTAAATTAAATGAATTGCCTTAACGCATTATTCATTAGCTGTATATTGCCGTTGATTTCCTGAATAAAATATCATAAATAAAAATAAAACGCTATCGGCCCACTAGTGGGCGAGCGCGCTGTGACCACCGAGTTGGTGCAGGTGGCAGATGCTAGCACTATTATGTACGTATAAAGTTCAATTTAAGTTCAATAGATTTTATTTCGGAGTTCGTCAGGGATGTATTGTTTCTCCGCTTCTTTTCAATGTATACACGGAGCTCATAATGAGGATTTTGCTTGAGGACTGGACGGATGGCATCTCGATCGGTGGCTTGAAGATCTCCAACCTGCGATATGCAGATGATACCACTTTGTTCGCCACAAGTGCCCGGCACATGGAGGAACTTCTCGGCAAGATGGAACGCGTCAGCCTTGAGTTCGGACTTAAGATAAACCGCAGTAAAACAAAAATGATGATTGTCGACCGCATGAATAACAATTCTCCAGAAACTACACAAATTGCGAATTGTGATGTGGTGCAATCATACATTTATCTGGGAGCCTTAATTACGAACAACGGTGGATGCATCGACGAAGTGAAGAGACGTATGGCAATATCTAGATCTGCGATGGACAAGTTGATTACTGTCTGTTCACCTTTGCTTGGCAAATATTATAAACTATCTTGACATGTTTAAAATAATATCATCATCATTTCAGCCATAGGATGACTGCTGAACAGAGGCCTGCCTTAATGACTTATCAGAAGGGGATTGCCAATACTCGCCACGTTTGGCAGGCGATTTGGCGAGCGCAGTTTTTGGCCATCTCGTCCCACAGGAATTAGTCGCCTCTTACGACACGCCTCCTGTTTGCGATGGGGAAGTGTATTCTTTACGGCCGTCTCCACACGGCAAAAAAATATGTCATTGTATAAAATTGCTTCAAATCACATCATGAAAAGTGTATCTAAGAAGCAGCTGTTGCTTTTAAACTGTTCAAATAGCTTCTAAATTATATTTGCTTGTTACAGTATTCCCGAATTCAAGTATGACGGCAGCGGCGAAGAGGTATACTTCTGGACGGGGGTGGGGCCGCAACCGTCTTCTCGCGGGATCAAGATACCCGACGAATATGGCTAGTAAGTCTCACTTTTATTTACGTTTTCGCCGATTAGCTCATCTTTAGTCTAATATTTGAATTTTAGACTAGATATTATGTACTTTTTTTTATCTCTTTCTCTTGCTTCTTTTTGAAGGACACCTGCCAACTATAATTGTAGATCTAGGTGAGTGATTGCTATCTGTTCTCTGACCAGGTGAGTGAGACCTCTTAACCAGCCCCCCTAGCATGACCACCAAAACACGATATGATATGATATGATATAGCGATTTATCAAAGTCAAAGTCAAAAATCATTTATTCAATTCAGGACAAAATTGCCACTTATGAACGTCAATAACAACATTATAGGCCCCTAGGGGGCCAGAACATGTCTCCTTATTTTTTGGGCCCTACTAGCGTTTCGAGACAAGACACAGACAATCTGGCAAGTGCTGAGAAGAAACGCCGGAACAAACTCAGTCACCACTAGCTGCCACACAAAAAATATAAATCAAAATAAACAGGTAGGTACATCAGTTTAGTGCAGGCTGGACTGACCATACATTCTTGTCATCAAGATAGTCTTGAATTTTATAATACCCCTTAGACATCAGTGTAGTTTTGACATGTGACTTAAATTTATTAATAGGAAGTTTGGTAACATGGTGAGGTATATTATTGAAAAATTTAATACAATTTCCCAAGAATGAATTACTTGTTTTGGCCAATCTAAAGTTTGGGACTACAAGTTTGTTTTTGTTTCTGGTGTTATATGAATGAATATCACTTTTCTTTATAAAAAGATCTAAATTTTTGCGTACGTACATGATATTATCAAATATGTATTGAGAGGCCACAGTGAGTATGTTAATTTCTTTAAAGAAATCTCTCAGGGATTCACGCGGACTAAGTTTGTATATAGCACGAATAGCTCTTTTCTGTAAAATAAAGATGGTATCGATGTCCGCAGCAGAACCCCACAAGAGAAGACCATAAGACATAATACTATGAAAGTAACTGAAATACACCAGCCTTGCCGTTACAACGTCAGTTAGATGTCTAATTTTTCTAACCGCAAAGGCAGCTGAAGCAAGTCTCCCAGCCAGAGTGTCAACATGTGGTCCCCATTGCAACTTCGAATCCAATGTAATGCCCAGAAAAACAGTGGAGTTTGATAGATCAAGTTTTTCACCATTTAGTAAAATTACTGTGTTAGCTTGTTTCACGTTAGGCATAGTAAATTTAATACATTTGGTTTTTTTTGTATTAAGAAGTAAGTTGTTACTTGTGAACCAATTTAATACCTTAGAGAGAGCTCCGCTTACATCGTCAAATACCTCTTCGCCTCTTTTTAATTTGAAGATTAAAGAAGTATCATCAGCAAACAGAACTATCTCACAGGAGTCTTTAGAATAGAAAGGGAGATCGTTAATATAGATCAAAAATAGCAACGGTCCCAATATTGAGCCCTGGGGCACTCCCATTTGAAGCGGGGCGCCAGAAGAGTTAGTACCATTAACGTTTACTGTTTGTAATCTGCCTGAGAGGTAAGAATTTAACAATTTTGATGCGTTATTAGATATCGACACATACAGTCAATTTTTTTGAAAAATATTAAAGATACGCCGTGTTGAATTTTTATGATTATTCCTTCGATAACAAATCAACATGGTGGCTATATTTATCATATTTGTAAAAAAAAAACGTTTGTATCGATAAATCGCCATATCATATCATATCTTATCATGTTTTAGTGGTCATGCGAGGGGGGCTGGTATGTAGTGTACTTATTTTTGGTTTTAGACAGTAAAAATCTTGGTATTAAACTTGATGTTGTTTAAATATTTTTAATATCGCGATACGCTGTCCCAAAAAATGGTGTCAAGTGGAAGTCCAGAGATAAAGCACCTTAGTCGAATCGAATTAGTCGAAACTCTAATCACCATTAGAAAATATGTTATTCTTTACAAGTTTGGGATTTAACTGTTTATGGCGCAATGGTATCGTATTAATACACAGACGTTTTTGTGACTGTAAGCAAGCTTATACGTGGTGCGCACTACAAGTTTCCGGAGTCAATAATAAATAAACACTATAATTTGTTGTTTCTCAAAATATTCTCCCTTTGCGTCAATGCACTTTTTCACGTGACGTCAGATACATGTTTTACATACTCCTCGACAGCCTCTTCTGTCCCCCTAGCATGTCTACCAAAACACGATATGATATGATATGATATAGCGATATATCGACACCAACTTTAAAAATATGCTAGATATAGCCGCCATTTTGATTTTTTATCGAAATAGCGATCTTAATATTCAACTTAACCCCTGTATCTATCACATTTTTACAGTTGTTGTCGATATATCGCTATATCATATCGTGTTTTAGTGCTCATGCTAGGCAGGCTGGTGATGAAAACAGAAAAAAGTCATATGGTGCCAGTCAGGATGTCTCATAAGTTGTGTGTTGCGCTTAAAAAACTTATTTGTCTATCTGGCCGCGTAGAAACTTGCATTATCGTAGTGCAAGATGATACGGCATTTTCACGGAGTTTGTCAATTATTTCCGGTAAACAAATGGTCGTGTACCAGTTACTATTCACGGTACGATGATTTTCCAAAGCAACAGTAGCCACGTGTCCCGGTTTAATAAAAAAAGAAGCAATCTTTCGCAAATAAAACAAAAAGCTTCGACTTTTGAATTTGACTCATGCCTATGTCCAAAGATGTCCGGATCTCATGGTAGGTCACATGCCTGTCTGTTTCGATCATACAGCGCACAGCATCAATGTTTTTGTTGTTCACAGCGCTTAACGGATGACCTTTGCGAATTTTATCATGGAGATTAAAACGACCGCGTTTGAATTTAGAAAACCAGCTGTAAATAGTCGTATTGTATGGTGCTTCTTCGCCAAAAACAGATTGAGGCCGAACGAGGCTCTACTGAGCTGTTAAATTACTCTTAAAATAGTAAAAAATCATGCAACGAAAATTTAGCAATGCAAGTAAGAAAAATCCATTTTATGGTAATGACACAATTTTTAAAATGACGCCACAATGTGAAAACAATTGACAATCAGACGAAATAAATTGTTTTCTACGGCTAAAGAGTTCCATTTTCAAATGTAGTAATAACTTTTTAAACATCGTTTATGTAAGTGGCCAATTCCGGAAACATTTAGTGCGACCTATGCATCTCAGCCTATATGTATCCTGTAAATGTAAATACGTGTAAATAGCTACGTTTATACGATCATTCTGTTTATAGATTGCATCAATGCTGTCGGTGTTTCGATTAAAATAACATTTTATTGTGTACCTTAGGGTAGTAGGACCGTATTCCGTCTATCACTCTGTAGATATTGCCTCTTGAATTTCGGAGATCCACTTGACACAATTGTTATTCCCGTGGTCCCGCTAGCCTGGAGCCGCTCCGCGCGTACAGGGGCGAGGACGTGCGGCTGCGGCTGCCCGGCGGCCGCACGGTGTTCGAGGTCAAGTGGCTGGCGCTGTACGACGTCGCCGCCGCGCGCGCGCTCGCCGCCGTGCTCGTGCCCGACGCGCTCAACGTGCCGCCCGCCCCGCTCGCGCTTCACCCCTACAGGTCGGTGATAATATACAGGATTTATCAGTGCACAAAGGCATACATTCTATCTATCTATAGTCTATATCGGGTGAGTGGCACGTAAAAGACGTGGTCCTGAATGCTGGACCGTTAAGAAGGTGGATGAAAAGCTATCGTATGCAGCAGAAATGAGAATGTAAAGGTGAATGTGTGGGGTGACGAGAATGGACAAGTTAAGGAATAGTAGCACAAAAGATAAAAGAAAACCGTTCGTTTCGATATAGACATGTGATGAAAAGGGAAGAGCAGCACGTGACGAGGAGAGTGATGGGTATGAGTATTGATGGATGAAGAGGTAGAGAACGACCTAGGAAGACATGGATGGATTATGTGAGGAGCGATTTATCTGAGAAGAGAGTGAATGACTCGATAACGAGTGACCGGATTACATGGAAGAGAAAGAAATACTACGCCGACCCCGGACGACCTGGGCACAGGGCAGGCGAATGATGATGAATCGAAAACTGTAAACGTGTGTTTCATTTTAATATTTTTGAATAACAAACATTAGACGTAAAGAAAAAGAATGTTTCCACACAAACGTATCGACTCATGGTTACTCTTTGAGTACTGATAACCGACCGATCCGGCGCGCCGGGGTCGTTGCTCTCCGCTCCACCGCGCGTCCCTATTGGCCGAGCCGAGCGCAGCGTCTCCGATCGGCGCATGGGCCAATCCGCGCCAAGCAGTCTAACTAATAATTAAAATGATAACTTGATTATTATTTTTATTGTTATCGCGGTGCGTAGGGTGTCTGCTTTTTATTTTTTAACGCATCGGATAAATACTGTTTTTTTTTTAAACTGAACTTATGTTCTATTGCTAATTAATAAGAAAAATTGTATTGCAAAAAAAATCCCTGTATGTTAACGATCTTCTAGGGCTAGTGGGTCCCGTGCCATCAATGCTCAGACGGCGCAGACGCTGGAGGGGCGCACGAGTACCAGACCAGGTCATTTATGGGCGCAGTTGTAAAAACTAGTTACGGCTCTGGGGGAGCACTGGGGTGCTCCGGCTCCAGACTACGGGTACAAAACCGACCGATCGCGGAGACCGTATCAAGATCGTATTGACTGATCCGATGGACTCACAACCTAGTCCACACCTGTTAACCACACATGTGATGCAAATAAATTATTTGATTTGATTTGATTAGTCTAGAACCCAGAGACGCTCGTTGAGTCGTTCTACGAGGGAAGCCTAGTTCATCAGTGCACTTCCGAATTATGATAATGATGAAATTGATGTCGTATATATTGCTTTTATTGAATGGAACTGTTATGATATCTGCCTGTTCTACTAAATGTTTTTTTTTTGCATTTTCAGGCTAAGACTCAACAAGACTTTCTCTTTAAATCAAATTTACAGTTCCCAAAGCTTTTGACCAAATCTAATTCTGTATAGGCAAAGCTGCGACCAAAAGTTAATAAAAAGGTAAATAAATGCAAAATTTTGTTACAGAACAAATCTGCCACACTGCAAGCAACTTCACCGAGATTATCAAGTCTCATGGGAGAAATTCGGCAACCAGATCACTATTGAACTAGCGGCAAAGGTAAGTTCTCACCGATTTCTTGAAAATGTACTTGAAAAAACGTCCTTATAACCAAATGTGTGCAATAAACAGCTTGAATTTGAAATAAAGAGACCCAAAAAGTAATTATAACTTCTATTTTAAATAGTTTTTACATGAATTGACCGATATAATGTTCACATTGCAAGACAATTTAAGACCCATTTTAGTACCCAAACAGTATACAACAGCAACTACCCAAACCTCTTCTGTCAAGTTCTTTAGTTTCATTATACTGAAAATTGTTTATCTGTCCTTAGATTGATGTTAACGAATATATGGGCTTCGGTATATCTGGCAGCGACACCAAATCGCAGATGTTGGGTGCCGACATCGCGGTCGCGCATTACGACGCTAAAATGCAGCGCGCACTGGCCACGGACTACAATATCACTGCTACAGCACCGGTTCGTATCGGTTTGCGAAACCAGCTCGTTAAAAATAAAACACTTTTTCAGGTTAAACAACAAAGGTCCTAATATTAATCCTTTAGTTACTCCCTGTTTAAATGAACGTTAAAAATAAGGTTGTATTATCCTAAGTAATTAGTCAACAACTTTTTAATATAAAAAATAAAATAGACAATTAATATAACACCTACTTTAGTTTGCTCTGGTAATAACAGCTAGGTGAACAACCGAGTCAGGCTTTTGCCTTTTACTTTTTATTATTATTTTGATGTTAAGTCTAATATGCATAGTTTGCAACTTTTTTTATGCCAGAGACAAGACTGGAAAGCAAAAAACCCAAAACCACATAACTTAAATAAGCTAGGGTCGAACTCTGTTTTACCAAACGTTGCGTTAAAAGAGTTATGTCTAACATCATCTTCACAAACTTTGCCCGATGCGCTTAACACTGGACTTGGTAGGAATTGTAGAGAATGAGGGATGAAGCGTTGAATTACAATTGTCAATAATCACTTCCCCCCCTAGTGCGTGCAAGTGCTGGGCCAGTGGCGCGGCGTGTGTCGCGACGACCTGCTGGGGGGGCTGGACTCTAACCAGGTGTTTTCTGGCGAGGTGCAGGACGGGTTAACTCGCATCTCTTACAGGAGAGTGCTCAAACCATGTAAGTATTCGATGTATGAAATGACTATTGACTCGGACACCAACGTAATTTTTTTTAATTAGTGAATACTATACACAAGACACCTCTTCATAAAGCAACATGTTTCCAGCATAAATAGTTGACAACAGATTCAATACAAATTATAAATGTTTTATTGAGTTTCTAGTATTTTATCCTATTGAAACAGTTCTTCTGTTTGCTGTTCGTATTTACTTAATCAAAATCCATATTTATGATTTTACCATTTCATGTTGTTAAGACCAAAGTAATGGTTAAAACAAAAACATAGTTCTATAATGTAGCAAGCTAAAGTGGCAGTGGGCCGGACTTCTTTCTTAGAACCGATGAAAGGTGGAATAATCGTGCTCTTACATTTATTCTCAGCGGAGAATGCTCC
Organism: Anania hortulata; assembly: GCA_963576865.1. Taxonomy (NCBI): domain Eukaryota; kingdom Metazoa; phylum Arthropoda; class Insecta; order Lepidoptera; family Crambidae; genus Anania; species Anania hortulata. The sequence continues at coordinate 85,535 of OY756412.1, read as the reverse complement.
CCAATCCAGGATCATATGGTGGAAAAAGCGATACCCCGCTAATCCCACCGTCAGAGAGCCTCCCACCAGGCAATGACCTTCCGTGGCCGACCTGGAAAGCCCTAAACAGGCTGCGAACACAGGTCGGCCGTTGTAAGAAAAATCAAATAAAGTGGGGCTAAATTGACGGCACCAACAGCAAGTGTGTCTGCGGTGCTTCCCCCCAAACCATGGGCCACCTTCTAATACGTTCCGCGTGTTCGGACAACTGCACACGCGAAGACCTGTTACGCGCCACCGACAGTACCGTTCGCGTGGTGGAATGCCAGTCATAAAAAATTTGAGAGCATTGCCTTGCCAACGACAAGCGAAGAAAAAGATCGTGCCCTTTGGCGCTCTTTGGGGGAGGCTCACGTCCAGCAGTGGACTGCAATAGGCTGACATGATCATGATTTATGCCCTAGTCGAGGAGCTGGACCGCGAGTGGGTGGTGGACAAGCCGGTGTACGTGGTGTGGTCGCTGGGCGCGCTGGACCACGCGGGCGAGCCCGCCTTCCACCGCCTGCACCCCGCGCGCGACGTGGCGCTCAGCCTCGACCAGAACCCGCCCGGCAACGACTGCTTCAACTTCACCGTGTGAGTTATAATTGCACTTACCGACAAATATATTATTTATTTATTTAAAGAATCACAAAAAGTTTTCTATAAAGCTTATGACACGATTTTTACTTATTGTAAACTCAACAACGACTGTCACACTTTAGGCATAAATTTTTAAAAAATCGTGTGATCAACTTAAACAAGTAAAAAATAATAACTTCATTTTCTAAGTATAGCTTCGATAATGTTGTGTTTATAATACAGCAACCTCTCTCAGTCTACGATTTGCCTATCGAGAAAGAGAGCTTTCAGTTCAAAGCCTGTGTATTTTTCTTTACAAAAACTTAACGTCTGTTTAGCGTAGTCTGCCTTTAATTTTCAATCTAAAAGTAATTTTATTATTTAACGATTTTTTTCAATTTTGTGACACCTTTTTTTAAAGACACAGTGGCCATAAAACATATCGGTCTAAGGTTTTTTCCTATGTTACTTCCGAACGGCATTTGTTGTGGGGTTCAGGATTAACGAGTGTTGAATAAGACGACTGTTTATGTTAAAATATGCACGATGTATTAAAAGTTCCACAAAATGTTAGAATGTTAGAAATGTTAATGTTATGAGCGCGCCCGGTCGCGATGACGCCGTGTAATGCACTAATTAGATGTTTTTAGGTAAAATCGATGCATCGCAAACGAGTGCGCGAGAGTCACGTGTTCGGTCATATAGTATTACACCGAACATCTTGCCGAGGGCCAAAAGATGAACTGATATAATACAAAATGAAAGATCGTGTTTCAAATTAAAGAAATGCTAGAAACTTAAAGTTAAATAAAATGTTTATCACTAGTCCTCACTGAACGCAATTTTTCGTAACACTGGGGTTGTACCCTTATCTTTATAACCGCGCACATTCACAGATACACTCTCACAATTTTCACGAGTCATGTTGCCAGGGCTCGGCTGTGAGCCAGAGCTAGGCTCAGCCGTTGCCTCTCCCGCCACCGCACCTGCTGGCGCTGCTGTCATCTCCATTGCTGTTGATTGTCGCTGCCATATGCAACAATGGCCACGGCGTCGACATAAGATCACGATAGCTACGATTATTACTATAGTCCATAATCCCCATATTGAAGAATAATGGTGAACATCATGAGCGGTGATGTTCTTCACCAGTGCCTCATTTTCTTTCATGTTCTTTATCTTCTTTTCTATATCGCGATGTTGTTGATCTGTAGTTGATGTTTCTGTTACAATCTCATCTTGTTCGCTTTCGATTGTAATATTTATGATATTATTATAGGAGCGATTACAGGAACTTCGATATTATATGTTAACTCCACTCGGTTCTCTTGTTGTTTTTGAGTAAAAATAGTAAAGTTCTCTGTTTTCACTATACAGTTGTTGTCTATATTTATAATGCTGGCTCGGGACATCTGATGTGCGGTAACTTGATCATTACAAATAGTTCTTAACTGACAGTGATCACAGCAAAAATATAAGTACTGGTTGATTTTTGACAGACTTATCCACTTATGCTGACAAATAGTGGTGATGGTTCTACAGTGGTCAGTTTCATCTTTATCACAGAAATCTTTATCAGCTCTCATCTTATAAACAGGTGTCTTCAGTTGACATAAATATGTTGTGACGTCACGTAGCACGCAGTGTTCTAGTTCATTCGATGTAACAGGTAGGTATGAATCCTTTTGCAAGTTCATTGCTACGTAACTTTCAATAGGTACGAGGGTAACCATGTTTTTTCTTAATTGATGTGGGACACTCTGAATGTTATATAACTCATAGTTATCTCTACTAGTCAGAGGAATCCTTATTTCAAATATTAAATATTGTTTTGTTACTTTGGCTTTTACTCGCAACAAATACAAATACAAATACAAAATGTTTATTTCATTAACTTAGTGTCTAATACAATATAAGTGAATGGAGCTACCTTTTAAGCAAAATATGCTTGTGTTAGGTAACACCGCTCTTCCACAGCATGGTTACAACAGACTAATTTAGGCCACCTGGATAGTCTCTACCATAACATAAACATTAAATAGTTTTTAATTCAAACATGTGCTAATAAAATTACTAATTGATAAATGTTATTATAATATAAATGATTATTTTAGGTAGGTATGTAAAAATCTGACATTTTATTAATATTATTATTATTATTTATTTTATTAATATTGATTATATTGATATATATTATGTAAATTCGTTTGTATGTTGTCAATTGGCAGACTGAGATCTTTCAACTGACTTGAAATAATGCTCAACTGATTCTGCAATTGCTGAGGATCGATAAGGTGAATGTTAATCTTACCGTTGTACACACTGGTAACAGTTTCTAATAACGTATCTTGTATATTTTTCAGATGTGTTAATAGGTTGTTAGCCGCCATAGCTGATAAAGTGAATTCGGTCATGTATTCAACTTCATTCACCTTTGTTTCCAATATCTTTGTAGTGTTATTTAAATGTATCAAATGTTGATTTATAATTTTGTGTTGTTTTTGTATCATGTTCTCAGTTCTTTTCAATAAATTATACTCAGCCTCTACTACGGATGTCTGGTTTCTCCATAGTAGTGCCAGGTGCTTCTGATTATCTATAACTGCGGCAATGTCGTGTTGATATTGTTCCGCGAAACGGTCATCCAATACGCCGAACAGACTGTTGGCCAGGTACCCGACACCGTTGATAAGACCGCGGCGCTTACGGGCACGCGCGCTTATAACTTGATTCAGCAAAACTCGATTGTTATGTTTTATTTCATTGTAGGCATGATCTAATTGCATCATGAGAATATTACAATGGGTCGCTTTATTAATGACTTGACATATAGTGATCAGATGTTCATAATATTGTTCGAATGCAGATGTTCCTTCCCAATAAGGGTTCATGTTATAATAGGCAACTATCTTCCACTCATCTCTGATTAGTCGCATGCTGCCTATTTTATCAAAATATAGGCTTTGTGTTTCCTTCAATGACGTCACTTGAAAACATTGGCCTGACGTAAAAATGTTCATAATAGTTAGACACATCAATGCCACCGTAACTAGGTTCGATTTAAAACCAGCTCCGCGGCCTTTTTTAACATCTGTTTTCTGATTTTGTGTTTTAGGTTTTAATGTTTCGGATTGATGTTTTAAAGGAAGTAGTGATAGCTTAACCACTGGTCTCTTTATTGTTCCATTTTTAGTTTTAACAGTGACCACTCTCACATAGCCGTCTGTACCGGGATGGACTTCGACTACTCTTCCCATTGCCCATTTACCCGCTGGGAGGTTATCTTCATGGATAACCACCATGTCACCAATCTCTATGTTTTGTTGAGGTTCTTGCCATTTTCGCCTTGCTGTTAGCTGACTTAAATACTCTGTTTTCCACCTCTTCCAGATATCTTGGAACAGTTTTTGTGTTAAATGCCATCGCGTTCGCGCATCTTCTTCTGTTTCCAGTACAGTTACGCCTGCTCTTCCTGTTAAAAAGTGTGCCGGTGTTAAAAAATCCAAATCTTCGATGTTTTCTGTTAAAGCACATAGAGGTCTCAAATTAAGGCAAGCCTCTATTTGTGTTAGAATGGTAGTGTACTCCTCGAAAGTTAGCTTCTGTTCTCCTACTACCCTTCTGGTGTGGTGTTTTAGGCTGCGCACAGCACGTTCCCACAGGCCTCCAGCACTGGGCCAGCCTGGAGCTATGAAGTGCCATTCTATCTTCATCTCTGTTACTTCTGATAGGAAAGTGTTGTCGAAGATCTGTTGTAGTTGTTGCCATTGATCTTGTAGGACTCTATTGGCACCAACAAAGTTGGTACCGTTGTCACTATAGATGTGACATGGTGCTCCTCTGCGTGGTGCCATACGACGTAAAGCTGCCAGGAACGCAGACGAACTCAATTCCGATACTAACTCCATGTGGACAGCCTTAGTGACCATACAGATGAAAATAGCCACATATCCTTTTGTTGTTCTCGCTCCTCTTCCCTTATTTAACTTCACTTCCACGAATCCGGTATAATCCACTCCAGTGTGGTAAAACGGACTGGCAACGTTAGTCCGAGCAGCAGGTAAGTCACCCATCAACTGTTCTTGTCTCTTTCCGTCTTGTTTTCGACATGTTATACACTTCCTTAACTCTTTCTTCACTGTATTATTCCCACCGATAATCCAATACTCCTGCCTCAAAGTAGCTAATGTAAGCCTTGGACCACCATGGAATGTCAGCTTGTGTGCCTGGTCAATCAAAAGGCACGCCAGACGAGAGTCACTTGGTATTATTTTTGGATGTTTCATCTCGAAGCCGATAGATGCTTGTGATAGACGACCACCGACACGTAAGATGTTGTTGTGATCAATAAACGGATTTAAAGTTAACAATTTACTTTTAGCTTCAACCTTTCCATGTTTGCGCAAGTGCTCTATTTCCGTTCCGTATTCTATCGATTGTGTACATTTAATTATTGTTAATTTTGCATTACGCAAGTTTTGCAATGTGAGATAGTTCGGCTTGTGTTTATGTTTAGGTGTGAATGCCCTTTGTATCCATGCGACAATTCGAGTTACTTTATTAAATGAGCTGTGTTTTATTAATAAATCGGTGATCACATTATTGTTTTCCATTTGTTGCACAGTACAAGATTGACCTACTTTTTGTTCTTCGTTTGTTTCAAATGTTTGTTTTGAAACCTTTTCAGGGTCGAATGTGGATAGCCAGGAAGGAGCTGACCACCATAATGAATGTTCCTTTAATTGATTAGGGAATAAGCCTCGACTTGCCGAATCTGCTGGGTTTTCATCAGTTTTTACGTAACTCCAATTCTGTTCTGGCATTATCTCTGTTATTTTCTGTACTCTGTTTGCCACGAAAGGCTTCCATCGGTCTGGTTCTCCTCTCAGCCAACCTAAAACGACTTGGGAGTCAGTCCACCCGAAGGTTTCAATGTTATGTTGTTGTAATGCCTGTTTTATTTTGCTTATTAGCTTTGTTAATAAATAAGCTCCGCATAACTCTAGTTTTGGTAATGTTAAAGTCTTTTTGATCGGCACAACCTTTGATTTAGCGGCCACAAGCACAACTTGTTTTTGTTTTTTCACGTGAGCATAATATACAATACACCCATAAGCTTCCATTGACGCGTCACAGAACCCATGCAATTCTATGACGTCATACTCATTACTCAATATCCATCGTTGAATTTTAAAGCTATTTATAACTTCGTTTATCTCTCCACGTATTTTTGACCACTCTTTGTTTATGTCATGTGACACCTCTTCATCCCATTGTGTGTTAGTTTTCCAGACTTTTTGAAATAATAATTTCATTTTTGTTGTAATTGGTACGAGCCACCCCAACGGATCGAAGATTTTCGAGATTTCAGATAACAGTATGCGCTTAGTTAGCTTTGATGTTTGTGGGGATAATTCATACTTGAATATAAATTGATCTTTTACAGGATTCCAGCAGAGGCCGAGAGTCTTCGATGTGTTTTCTGTTTTAAAATTGAATATAATATTGTTGTTGTCACTGTTTTGTTCATCAGAGATGTTTGCTAGTATTTCAGGGTTGCTTGTCGCCCACTTCCTTAAGTTAAAACCCCCTGTTTTAAGTAGTTTATCGAGATCATTCACTAATTTAATACCATCTGTTAGAGAATGAGTTCCATGGACCAGGTCATCCATGTAAAATTATTGTTCTAGGACCTGTGCTGCTTCAGGGAATCTGTCATGTTCATCTGCTGCTAATCTTTTTAAAGTCATCATGGCCAGGAACGGTGCTGATTTAGTGCCATATGTTACTGTCGTTAACAGGAAAGTTTGTACAGGTAAGTCTAATGAGTCTCTCCAGACAATTTTCTGTAAATGTTGGTCATTATCGTTAACTAATATTTGCCGGTACATTTTTTCAATATCGGCTGTGAAGGCATACTGATATTTTCTCCATTTCAACAGCAAAAGTTGCAGGTCTTGTTGTAAATTGGGCCCTTTGTACATAAGATCGTTGAGTGATCGACCTGTAGATGTTTTCGACGACGCATTAAAGACCACCCTGTATTTTGTTGTTGTTGACTCAGCACGTTCTACGCCGTGATGAGGTAAATAACATTCGACTGATGTTATGTTGCTATTATCAATTTCCATATGATGTAATTCATGATATTCCCTCATAAAAGTCTTGTATGCTATGGCCAAATGTTCCTGTCTTTTCAGTTTTTTTTCCATATTATGAAATTGCGCTAAGGCTTTTGGTTTTGAGGAGCCTAGCTGTGATTCAAAATTCTGTTTCATTGGTAGTCTTACGACATATTTTCCTTGTTCATTTCGTGTTGTTGTGTTTTGAAAATAATCAATACAGTAAATATCTTCTGAAGACATATCTCCATCCTCTGTTATCTCTTCCATCTCCCAAAATTGTTGTATGTCTTCTATGTTATTAATTATGACGTTACACTGAAATGTTTGGGCACTTCCACATAGGAGCCAACCCAGCTGCGTTTGTTGCGCCATTGGTTGTGACACGTCATTTCCTTTAATTATTCCTCCTAAAATAATGTTTGTATAAATATCTGCGCCCAGAAGAAGGTCAACGGGACGGCTTTTGTAAAATTCGGGATCAGCTAAGTTAATGTTCTCAATGTTAGACCACGTTGGTTTAGCGAATGTTTTGTTAGGGAGATTTTTTATGAGGTTGTTCATAATAAATACTTCTGTGTTAAATGTGTAATTGTTATACATTGACGCGCATGTTATGTTAATTTTCCCCTTGCAGTTACTTTCGCGCTGACCGACTCCAAACACCACACCTTTACACTTCATTCGTTTTAAACCTAAGGTTTGTGCGGCGTGTTCTGTTATAATGGATATTTGAGAGCCTTGGTCAATCAACGCCCTCATGTTATGGTAAGTTCCGTCTGCTTTCAGAACCTTCAGTTGGGTTGTTGCTAACAGTACTTCTGAATAGTCATCCTGAGATGTATGTGAGCTAGAAGTGACGCTCTTAGATAAAACTGCAGCAGCATCCGATTTAGACTGTTGTAAGGCGTCATGAATTAGTGTATTATGTTTTCCAGGACATTTGCGACATGTTTTTGATGAATTACATTGTTTTCCGTTATGTGAAAACAAGCAATTTACGCAAATACCTAGTCTGTTTATCGTCATCAGTTTCTTTTCGTTTGACATTTGCAAAAAAGACCGACAATTATAAATGCCATGTTCATTTTTACAAAGTGGGCATGTGTAACCAGAGACATGAAATGTTTTCGCAATCGGGTTTCCGTTGCTAGGTCGTTATGTATTAAAATGTTGTTTTTTCTGATTTAATGATGTAAAATGTTGAAATCCTGACTGAACATTGTTAGATTTTTGAGGAGATATTTCTTGTTTACGTCAAGATGATGTTTCGAGCACAGTAAACTTACTCTCGAGAAAGTCTAATAGTTCTTGTAGGACGGGTAACGCTCGTGGGTTTTTAACTGATTCGACGTAATCGGCATAAGTTTCTGCGTCCAATTTCTGAGATAAAATATGGACTATTATTGGGTCCCACGTAGTGGTATCCACGCCAAGGTTTTTAATGGCATGAAGTGTTTCGATGGTCACATCGTGCATTTTCTTGATGTGAGACAACGATGATTGTTGCATTGTTGGAAGGCTGAATAAAACATTAATATGTGACGTAAAAATAAGGCGTTCGTTGTTATAACGATGATTTAAAATGTTCCAGGATGTTGTGTAATTGTTTGACGATATTGATAAATGTTGGATTAACCTCTCCGCTTCACCCTTTAGTTTACTTTTTAAAAATTGCATTTTTTGAGCCTGTGATAATGTTGGGTTTTCGTGAATCGCTTCATTGAATAAATCCTTAAAGGACACCCACTGTGTGTAGCTGCCGCTAAACACAGGGATATCTAATGTTGGTGTTGATTTTTCTCTGTGCGAAACTGACCACATCTTTTTATTAATCTCCTTCTTTAACATGTTGTACTGTTTTTCACTTTTGCTGAACTTGGCTTCATAATCCAAGTCTTTGCCATCTAATTCACTGTCTATTTCTCAATGTAAGCTGTCTATTGCTGTCCAGCGTACTTCTAACAATTTAAGTGCGTCCTCAAACTCCCACTTATCAGTTAGCTGCTCTATGTTGATGTTAGATACTGTTCTAGAAAAAGCTTTAAAATTACCATGCTGTTTGCGTAATGTTTCGTCTAATTTGCTGTATGACCCGTGTTCACTTTTTAGATGTTCTGACCCAAATTCTTTCTGTTTCTCAACCATCTTAGAAGTTGATGGTGTTTGTTGAGTTTAAAGTTGTTGATATTCACTATTTATGTGACTTTTATATTGAGTATAAATAGTTTTAGTTTTCTCATATTGTTTGGTTTCGAAATAAGGGTCTGCTTGAGTAATGTTCTCTAATAATTGATCGTGGTTAAACTGGAATTCGTTCCACAGTTCCTCTAATTTATTCCACCGCCTCTTGAAATAATCCGTGTTATTTTTCCTGTCAGCGCCATCCTTCTTATAATTTGAGTAGTTACGTTCGATTTCTTCAGATAGTTGGTACTGCGCCTCCACAGTTACCATTTTTAATGTTGTTAGGTAGAATTATAGAAATAAATGGACAGATCTTACAGTTGTTGTTTCGGCTTACGAACTCCTGGACCCGCTGATGATGCTCAGGTCCTGTTGTTTGATGTTATCCAACACTGCAATCCTTCACTCAATGTTATGCTAGTTCATACACCTCACTTATCGACACTAAAACTTTCGTTCTATTACCGACGCGCGAGGCCTATTTCGAAGGACCATGTTGTGGGGTTCAGGATTAACGAGTGTTGAATAAGACGACTGTTTATGTTAAAATATGCACGATGTATTAAAAGTTCCACAAAATGTTAGAATGTTAGAAATGTTAATGTTAAGAGCGCGCCCGGTCGCGATGACGCCGTGTAATGCACTAATTAGATGTTTTTAGGTAAAATCGATGCATCGCAAACGAGTGCGCGAGAGTCACGTGTTCGGTCATATAGTATTACACCGAACAGCATTCCTATATACGCTCACATGCGTATTTGCCCTTTCTGATGATTCCTTTAGGTATTTGCTGCACCGCCTATCTCCGTTCGGCCACAGGTCGACATGGCACTGACAGGAAGGGGGTTGTTTGTTGTATTTTTCTCTAGCAGGATAAATAGGTTACGTGTCGTTTATTTCGTGCAGCGGGTCTAGCACAGCCCCCACGGCGTGGGAGGTGGCGGAGCTGTTCGACCCATCGCTGCGCGTGTTCACGTTCCGGCTGGGGCCCGCGGGGGGGCTGCGGGGCGCGGCGGGGCGCGGCCGGGGCGCGGCGCCCGCGCTCGCCTGGTACGTCAACGGGCAGCTGGCCCCCGACCTGCAGCTGAGGAGAGGACTCAAGTACAGCTTTAAGGTACAAGAGCTTTTGCCCGCGACTCTGTCTGCGTTGACCTTACCCGGATAAAAAGTATCCTATGTGTAACCCGGGCCGTGGTCTATCAGTATGCCGAGTTTCAAAAAAAACTTTCTCATTTGTAATATTATAGTAGGATAAGTAGGATTCTTACAAGCGTGTCAGACTACGTGCTTTTGTGATGTTCTAATTGCGATCGACAGCCACGCGCACGGAGACGCGGATGTGCGCATGTTCTAAATTAAGAATGCTCAAGTCGTTAATATAAATCAAAAACAAGGTAGGGCCAAGAATACTTCCTTGAGGAACACCATATCTAGACGTTTGTTGTTCATCATTGTCTCCGATCATGTAAGTAGTCCGCGAAGAGTATAGTATTCGCACGCTAATATTAAAGCCCAAAACACTAATGATAAGAAACGCTCGTGTGACGTGCCGTGCACGGCGGTTTACAGTATCTAATACAGCTCGACTATGCATCACGACGCAACGGAACGTGCACCTCTACGCGGAAGCGTTCGGTGTTTTTCGGCCTTCGGCCTGCCTCGGTGCCTCTGGGCGACGATCGACGGATCGTCGCCCAGAGGAAACGAAATGATCCGACGATTGCAGGTGTACGGCGGCAACAACCCGCACTCGGCCACGGAGTACCACCCGCTCATAGTGACGGCGGCGCAGCACGGCGGCCTCGAGCGGCTGCCGGACGCCGAGCAGCGCGCCGCGCGCGTGCTCGCCGGCGTGCACTACCCGCGCCGCGGCCGCCTCGCGCCCACCGCCGGTGAGTGCCGGCGACAGATAGATCGATACACATTTTATATCGCAATAAATTTTAAATTAAAAAAACACCCGACACAGCTGAGCTGCATCGGCTCGAGGCCTCGATCATCTTTTATCTAAACACCGACTCATAGAAACCGTTCTTATGAGTCCGAACAAGTTTGTCGAGTAAGAAATGAGCTGATAATTTTCAAACGGCTGAACAGATCTTCATTAAATATAGCTAAGATTCATCTCTGTAATATCAGCTTTAAATAAAAAAAACTACATCAAAATCGGTCCATTCGTTTGGGAGCTACGATGCCACCGACAGATACACACGTTAAACTTATGACACCCCTCTTTATATGTGTATCTTTTTTTGTGAAAAAAGATGGCGTTAGATGTTGCTTTAGGCTTTATTCGGATAAACGCACATTTGTCACGCGTCAATGCGTCAATGCAATACGAGTATCTTATCGACGAAGGCCTACAAGTGGGATCCATAAATACAGACTTTTCAAACGCGTTTGACAAAGTTGATTACGACATTCCACTGTTTTAACTTCAGATAATAGGCTCGTGTGGGTCGCTGTTGCAGTTGGTTGCATTATATTTGTCAAAAAAAAACCCTAGATTCAGGCTGTAAATGGATTAAAGTCTAGCGTAGTCGCCGCTAAGTCTGGCGTACCACAAGGTTTCGATCTGGGTCCCTTATTATTTTACATTATCTCAAGGGAGGTTAGAATTGTATAGTGTAAGACCGAGTCGTCAGTCTGTATTGATAGCGCGCTGATAGCACTGGAAGCTGTTAAATCGCGCCTTTTAAACGGAACTATGTTAATAGTAGTCAGCACCGTGAGCGCTAAAAGTGTATCTATCGGACCAAGCTAAATGCAAACATGTCGGCAGCGGGCCCGCTGTGCATCGCGCGCCACGCGGCGGGCGCGGACCGGCGGCGCGACGACGACTACGCGACCTTCCGCGCCTTCAACCGCTCCCTGCAGTGGGACTGCCCGCCCGCCGCGCCCGCCGAGCTGCTCGTCGCGCCCAACACCTCCTGGCCCGACATCGTCTACTACAACTCCTTCACTCACGCAGGTAACTTATTTAACCTACAATTACGTTGACACCATCATCGTTCATCATAATCATCATTCGCCTGCCCTGTTCCCAGATCATCAGAGGTCGGCGCAGTATCTCTTTCTCTTCCATGCAATCCGGTCTCTCGTTATCGAATCATTCACTCCCTTCTCAGACATTTCGCTCCTCACACGATCCATCCGTCTCTTCCTAGCTCGTCCTCTACCTCTCCGCCTGTAAATACTCTCCTCGTTACGTGCTCCTCTTCTCTTCTCATCACCAGTCCATACCATGACAAATGGTCCCTTTTCATCTTTTCTGCTACAGGTGCCAACTCCCACTTTCATACTTTTTCTAATATATTCATTCCTTATCATGTCCATTCTCGTCACCCCACACATCGAACTTAACATTCTCATTTCTGCTGCATGCGATCGCTTTACATCCACCTTCTTAGAGGCCCAGCATTCAGAGCCATATAGTAAAACAGTTTGCCCTTTAGCTTTAAGAGCATCCGTGGGTCACATGTTGTTGCGAACTGTTGCCATTTCATAAAACCTAAGTTAATCCGATGCTTAACGTCCCTGTCAATGTCACCGTCGCTCTGTACGAAAGACCCGAGGTACCCAAAGTCGGAGCAGACCGGCAAAGATATACCGGTAAGTGTTATGGGCAAAGGGCTGGAGAGACCGCCGAAGTCACAGAACAGATATTCTGTTTTAGTTCTACTGACTTTTAGGCCCACGGTCTCCAGTCGTTGCCACCACTCTTCCAATCCGTTTTGGAACTCTAGGGCGTCTTCCAAAACCAGCACTTTGTCGTCAGCGAACAACATACACCAAGGGGCCTCCCTGTGTATGTCTGACGTCAGAGCATCCATTATCATAAAAAGGAGGTACGGGCTAAGTGCCGACACTTGGTGCAAGCCTACAGCAACACCAAAAAAATTTCGGTATCATCTCTCAGTCGCTGCTCAATAACTTTTTCCCAAACTTTCATACTGTGTGGACATTAGTTTTATTCCTTTATACTCGTAGTTATTATAGTATTTGCACCTCAGCCTTGTTCTTAAAAATAGGTACCAGCAGGCTGTTGCGCCAATCGTCAGGTATCGCTTCTGTATGCAGCAAAATATTGAAGAAAAGCTCAATTACGTTGATACCATTCACAAGTAACGCCAAGACACATCATCATCATTTCAGCCATAGGACGTCCACTGCTGAACATAGGCCTCCCCCAGTGACTTCCAGATTGTCCGGTTGTAAGCAGCCTGCATCCAGCGGCTTCCTGCAACCTTTACCAGGTCGTCTGTCCACCTTCTAACCAAAATGTACAACGCTGTATTGCTTGTCCAATATAGCTCAGTGCTTAAAGACGAAACCCTACAACCAAGACACAATTTCTTTAAAAAAAACACTTTTTAACCTACATCAATTAGTAATTTCCAATTCATTTGTAACCGTCAAATAATCAGTTGAATTTGCTAAATAGTGACGTCTCAGTTCGCTATAGCCATACAAATCGTATGGATAAGGTGTATTTTGGCGGCAAAAATGCTAATTGATTAGTGATGTCAACTATAGTTTGAGCGCTTTCCTGCTTATTATGGGTTTTTATTATCTGGAGTTTATATCTACAGTGCATATACGTACACAGTGCGATGCGAGTAACGCCTCTTCCTGCTGCGAACGTCGACGACTAAGAGACAATAATGCGAGCTACCGCTCTCACTGCGCAGCTACCTAAGGAGTAGTACAGCGCTTGTGGTCAGCCTATACCCTATTAGAGCTCGTTCCCACTTGTCGGGTGTCGGGTTCGGATTTTAATCAGGCGTCGGCATCTCTGTTCATAGTTAAATCGGTTGTCGGCCCGGTCGAAGCTGGTTGGTGCCATTTTCACTCTAAGCGAGGCTTCGATCAAGAATACACTATAGTTTTTTCAAGATAAGAAGGGACTTGTGACAAATTACGTGACTTTACTGTTGATACTTAAAGTGATGTGCCCTAACGAAATCCAATATTCTTTTTGAAAATCGAGAAAATTTATAAAGAAATTTTAATCAATTTTTAATTAAGTAACCTTTTTTAAAATAAGAAGTAAACTGCGATGTCCTTTCGCCAGAGTGCCATATACATTTTTTTGACAAGCCGTTTTTGTTTTTTTGGCATTTTACCAAATAATAACAAAACCAGTAACAAAAGCCAAAACAGCAACTTTGCGAAGCACAACGAAAACACCGCACTGCATACAAGGCAGACGCTTTCGTATTGTCGACAAGTGTGAATAGTTTTATATAAAATGCTCTGCCACTGGAAGATCCGAGCCCGACACTCGACAAGTGGGAACGTGTGTCGTTGAGTGCAGGTGTACAGTTCTAATAGTGAGTGTAACCGGCGTAGGTATGGGCGGGCGCATCTTCGTGGTGGACCGGCACCGGCGCAACATCGCGCGCCGCCCCGCCGCCGCCGCCGCGCCCCCCGCCCCGCGCCCCGCCGCCGCCGCCACACTCGCCGCCCTCGCAGCCGCCGCCGCCGCCGCCCTCGCGCTGCGCCGGTAGCCTTGCACCTTTATAGCGCTTCGTACGCGTGGCCGTAGCTAGGGGGGCGAGGGTGGGGTCGCCCACCTGGTCTGCATTATTACTAGGCGTTAGGCGTCTGCTGGACGGCAGCTTACAGACCGATATTGTAGCAGTCACAAATTATTCGCGCTCGCTTTGCTTGCAGATTATTTGTTTACTCCGTTGGATATAATAGATAGATTTTTATAATTATTAATGTAATAGACTTGCGAGTCTGTCCTGCCTAGACCTGGACTATGTGAACTCCTCTACTCTCTAAAAGCCCCTTGGCTGCCCCCCCTCCCCCCTTAGGCAGAATCCCTAGCTACGCCAATGTTCATACGGAAACCCTATGCGATAATGCCGCGTTTACATAAAATCGGTGGCCGAACGCGTCGACCGCTTTACACTATAGTTCTTTCAAGAAGAAAAGGGTTTTGTGACACTTCACTTTAATTCACCGTTGATACCTATAGTGATGTGTCCTAGATCCAATCTATATCCGTATACATTTTTTTTGACAAGCCTTTTTAGTTTTTTTACCATTTTACCAATAACACTTTACGTGTTGTTGTACTGTCAACGTTCCGTTTTACGCATCAAGTATTGGAAGAAAATTATATTAAATTAAATCATTATGCTATATTAGTGGTTTGCAATTTTTTGAGCTTACATTTTTAGAGGCAAAGATTGTTGTATTTTTGCAATGATATACTTTAAAAATACCTTTTTTTTACATTGTCGTATGTAGTATGGGTGAAACGGAATATCCCAAGTGTCATAAAACCCTACTTATCTTGAAAGGACTATAGTAGTTGACCGAAAACGGGCAAGTCGAATACGGCCAATAAACCGAATACCAGTTTATTGTAGTGGGTAACCTAATACGAGCTGCAAACGCGAATAATGTAAACGTGGCACACTAGGGAGTTTGTACATTTGTATCGACCGGATAGATGGATAGTTGGTCAACTCTTGTTGAAGACGCCCTTCAGATAGGTGGAAATACCTAACGTCTTCGGTGCGGGGAAAAATATGGCTGAGCTGAGACTCAGCTTCCAGAGTTCGAAAAAACTGGTGCGGTGGGACAAAAATGGATATTATGATGTCCCCGCGTTTTGTGGACTGTAATTATTATAGGATTTTGAGAGAAGTAATTTATTTTATGAAACGCGCACGGTAAAACAGGTGAACTACAATAAGTGGAGGTTGGTTGGCAGCCATATAAGAGGAATATTTAAAAGAGAGATGCACGCCTACCTTTGTCAGCAATGTCCTCGTCAACCTCGTCCTCTCCTTATATGTTTGGCCTGCTCCAATCCAGGGTGAAGATGGTCTCGCGGTAGCGATCCTCGTAGACGCGAGTAACACGTAGTGATCACTTCACCAACACTTCACTGCTTAATATTTAAAACACACTTCAATATTTTACACTAACGGATGCATGCAGATTCACTGCTAATGGCGCGGCGGCGGAAAACGTACTGGTTCAATTGTTCTTGAAAGTCAATGTTCTAGAATGTTCTTTACTCCCAGCACACCAGCAGGACGTCGTAAGAGAGACGCAAGATGCGGTAGGCGTGCGGTGCGAAGGGGATAGATTGGAGTAGAAGAAGAAAAGAATGACTGCCAACGTCATAAATTCAAAATAGAGGTGCGCGGAAGAAAGTGTCATGCGCGATTAGGCACGGAGGTTTTATGCACGAAAATAATTATGTATGGCGGAACCATTCCCCCCGACCTTAAAGGGTTACCTTTAAAGAAAGAAATTTTAATTGCGGATAAACTCTACTAATTAAATACGTAAAACGGGTCTGTTCTAATCGTAGAATCAGATACCTAAACATTAACACTAAATTATAATTAAAACTAAGATATAATTATGTATGCAGTGAACTGCTCTACAATCACTGACTAGGCAATGGGCACAATCGGACAACCGGGCGCACAAAGCTCCCCTTGCTTGTCTTCACGGTGACTACACGCGTTGTTCCATCCTTCGAGGGATGAACAGCTTCGACTACACCGAGAGGCCATGAAAGCGGCGGAGCGTTATCTACGATTATAACCACCACTGATCCCAACTGGATCGGAGTGGATGGTACATTCCACTTGGCTCTAGACTGCAATTGATGCAAATACTCGACTCTCCATCGCTGCCAGAATGACTGGACCATCTTGTCTAAAAGCGAATGTCTCTCGAGCAAATTTACTGATTCTACATGCGGCGCGGGTAGTGAGAAAAGCGGCGCCGTATGAAGAAAATGAGCAGGCGTGAGCGCTGACGGCTCCGCGGGGTCGCTGCTAAGCGCAGTGAGTGGACGCGAGTTTATAAGTGCCTCGACTTGCGTAAGTACCGTCAGCAGCTCTTCATAAGAGAGTATCTGCTGGCCGATAACCTTGAACAGGTGAGCTTTCACTATCTTTACCATACTCTCCCAGGAACCCCCCCAGTGTGGACTTCCGGGCGGTATATGTTTAAATTCAATGCGGCTTTCCGAAAGCTCATGTTCAAGATGTGGGCGATATTCATCGAGGAACCTATAAAGGTCGCGCAAGTAAGAGCGACATCCTACAAAATTAGTGCCGTTGTCGGTGTAAAGACACTGCACCGGACCGCGGCGCGATACAAAACGCTTCAGCGCAGCGAGGAAGTTAACCGTGCTCAATTCTGTAGCTACTTCTATATGCAAGCAACGCGTAGTAAGACATGTAAATATACAAAGCCATGCCTTGCGACTTTTGACGCCTCTACCCCGAACAGGTGTATATTGTAAAGGCCCTGCGAAGTCACACCCTGTATGTGAATATGGTTTGTCAACTCTATTGACGCGGTAACTAGGCAAATCTGCCATTATTGGAAATATTGGACGCGGTTTCGCTCTAAAGCACGTGTTGCACTTATGGATGCGATGACGAATAACTCTTCGCGCAGCCAGTATCCAATAATTATTCCTAAGTAAGGACATTAACAATTCGGGGCCGGCGTGCAAATGTTTCTTATGGTAATAATCAATTAGTACATCGACCACGTGATCATGTCGTGGCAGTACACACGGGTGCATTTGCGAGTAGTCGATAGCGGCGTTAGATAACCGGCCTCCGACGCGGATTATGCCGTTATTATCAAGAAACGGTTTTAATTTTTGCAAGGCGGGAGAACAAACTTTATTGTTTTTCAATTTGTTAATATCTTCACTGAAGTGAACATGTTGTAACGCGAGTAATACTTTATTCTCAGCAAAATTTAAATCTGACCGAGTGACGGACGTATTGCGCGGTAATAATTTTATAAACCTATATAGGTAAACAACAATACGCAATAACTTCGACCACGAAGATATGCGTTGGGCGAGTGTATAGATCAGCGACTCAGTCGCGTTTGTAGCGGTTATAGTATGTGCGAGCGGTTTTAAATCAGGCACCTCAGTGACGTCGTCACTATTAAGCTCCTTAATAGGCCACTCTGATGGATTCTTTAAAGCCCACGGCGGTCCATTAAACCATAGGGGATGGTTATTTATCATCGCGGGAGATAAACCGCGCGATAGGCAATCAGCTGGGTTTTCTACCCCGGCTATGTGATGGAAACAGCTGGCGGGAATGTTGTCGATAACTTTCACGACGCGATTCGCGACGAACGTTTGCCAGCGGTGTGGCGAGGAATTAAGCCAGCACAAGACGACTCTAGAGTCAGTAAAGGCGAACACATTCGATATTTTATAGCGCGGTTCAAAATTGTCAAGCACCTTCCGCATCAGCTTAGACATGAGAACCGTCGCGCACAGCTCTAACCTTGCTATAGAAACCGTTTTAAGCGGCGAGACCTTCGACTTGGCGCATACAAGCCTAACGGACCTATCGGTACCATTTATGACCTGTAAGTATATGACGCAGCCGTAAGCACGTTCGCTCGCATCTGAAAACCCTATAAGATTAACTACGCAATTCTGCACTACCCCAAGATGCCGCGGAATACGTATATCGTTTAGTGCAGGTAACTCTCTGCAGAACTGATTCCATAGAACCACGATGCGTTGCGGTGGCGTCTCATCCCAGTCACATTTTAATAACCAGAGCTCCTGAATAAGGAGTTTGGCATATAATATGACGGGCGCTACTAAACCCATGTTGTCCCATAAGCGCGCGACGACGGACAAAATACTACGTTTAGTACATTCTGCTTCCGGTGTGGCAACCTTAAAATTAAAAACATCATCTGACCTGTCCCAATGTGTACCTAGAATTTTATGAGGAACCGCCCTATCAATTTCAAGATCAGCGGAGGCACGATGCGATGCGGGAATGGCTCGTAGAACATCAGTAGAGTTGCTGGTCCACTTGACGAGATCAAATTGACCGCTTTTGAATAAGTCAACAAGCTCCATGCAAGCGGCTACGGCGACTACTTCATTGTTCTGCGGCGAATCTTCAGCCATAATGCTAAAACAGACATCGTCCATGTATGTACACGTGGATGCGATGGCAGCTGCTGTAGGAAACCTATGCCCTTCATCAGTGATTATCTGATGCACAACGCGGACTGCGTGAAAAACACTAGACTTCATTCCAAAACAGACTCGAGCGAACTCGTACACCGATATTGGATCTTGCGGATGAAATCTGAAAAGAATTCGCTGATATTTGCGGTCGGATTCGTGCATACCGATTTGCAGAAACATCTGCCGACAGTCAGCGGAAACCGCGATTTTAAACAAGCGGAAATTTAAAAGTATAGAACTTAAATCACCCTGTATGTTAGGGCCAGAATGTAGTACTTCGTTTAGTGACAATCCCGTGCTGGTTTTACTGCTGGCGTCTAAGACCATGCGTACCTTTGTAGTGGTCCTGTCTTCACGCTGCACGCAGTGATGCGGGACAAAATAGGACGCGGCTGCGGAAATATTATCAATTGGTCCTAGTTCGGTAATATAGCCTTTATCAACGTATTCACGAATGATATCGTTGTAGGCGACGCGTAGCTTGTTCGTCGACTCCAGTTTCCGTTCCAGACACAGAAAACGTCTATGTGCCGTGGAGTACGAATCTCCTAATTTATGTACATCGTCGCTAAAAGGCAAGGCAACTGTATACCTACCACTACTATCACGAGTAGTGGTGGCGCAGAAATGATTCTCACATTCAAGATCCTCTTTACTGTGGGCGGGCGGAGCGTAAATATCCTCAAGTTCACAAAACCTCTTAAGAATGTGGTCCAATGAACCTTGGACAAGAGCGCAAGAGGCGGAAGTAGACTTACATGGAAGCAGAGCAGGAGCAGGACCCATTATAATAAACCCTAACACCGTTTGTATAGCGGGCGGTATTCCACGTACATTGCTATGTACCGTACCAGGTAGCAACAAGTGCGCAAACATAGATGCACCAAGAAGTATGTGCACCTCAGCGGGCGAGGCGAATGTGTCGTCTGCGAGCGGGAGCGCCTGAACGTGTGCGAACGCCGTCGCATCCACGGGCACCGTGGGCAAGTTATCAGTGATGCGGTCGACAATGAGTGCCGAAACGTCAAAATGAACATTATTAGAAAATCGCGAAAATATTCTAAAGTCCGTGGAACCTCTAATAGATTTTTCGAAACCACCAAACCCTCGTACGACCATCTGCGTATTTTTATCGCAACTCAAACCTAAACGTGAACAACATTCGTTTGTTATAAAATTACTCTGCGACCCCGAGTCTAACAAACATTTTACTAAATGCGAGTTGCCTTTGCTATCAAAAACAATAACTTGAGCGGTTGACAAGAGTATAGTTGTGTGCGGCATACATTGAGCGGCGCGATCGTCATTACTCGACACGCTCTGAGACCGCGCGGCGATGGATGTGTGCAGCGACTCGCTTATCGGCGCGGTGGAAGGCACGTTCCTTGGCGCGCTTGTTGGCGGAAGAATACTATGCAAAGGTGCAGGTTCGATTCCATACGCGTGCAACATTATTTTATCGCGCGATTGCTGAGCGGTTTGATTGTCTGCCTTATTAAAATGCAATAACGAGTGATGTTTTTGTTGGCAACTGCGGCATTTAAGATTTGAATTACATTCGCGGGTTCTATGTTTCAAACTTAAGCAATTTACACATGCATTGTTATCTTTCACAATTTTAAATCGCTCAGATGGCGTTAAATTATTAAATTTAGGACACTTAAAGAAGTGATCATGCACAAAATTATCACAAAGACATTTTTTGTGTGAGGCTGCGACGGCCACATAAGTTTGCGGGTTAGGTGCATGATTGCGTTGCGGTTTATTTGTATTATTACTTCGCGAAGAATTAATACTACTTGTTGTACCTGACTGCATGTTATGGTATATCCTATATTGACGCCTAATAAAGTCAGTCAGTTGACCAAATGTCGGTAGGTTTACGTCGCGATACTGCGATTCGAACGCGCGGATCGTTTCTTCATCTAACTTCTTCAATGCGATGTGCAACATAATGTAATCTGTCAAGTTATCGAGCTTAAGATTTTTAAGTGCATTGGCAGCGGTAATAAACTGATCCATAAATATCTGAAACTTAGATGAAGAAGCGGGACCATTCAACTTGAGATTTAACATCTGATCTAAGTAAGTAGACGCAAGCGTACGCGTATCTTGGTACCTATCAATAAGACATTTCATGATCATTTGATAATTATCAGCACATGGCGTGATACCAGAAAACACTACCTGGGCTTTAGTCGAGAGCTTCCCTATCAAATAGTACAATCTCTCAGCATCAGTCAGCGATGGATTGTCGTGTACCATGGACTTAAAACTCGCGTAGAATAAAGGCCAATTTCGAATGTCACCGTCGAACGACATAATTTCGATTGGTGGCAGCGATGGCGGTCTACATTTTATACCTATCTGGTCACTACTACTACTGCCTTTCTGATCAATGTCCACCCTCGAAGGTGTAGGTTGCGACTGCCTCAAGACACGTTTGATACGACAATATAGGTCGTCGAAAGAAATCAGCTGCTGAAAGTTAGGTCTAGCGTCGGGATTACTTTTGAGAAGTGCCCGATTGTACTCATTGACCACCTGTTTAAATTCAGACCGAATGTCATCAATCGTTTCAACAGAACATAGAAAACTTTCCATGCAGTCTTTACTAGTGTGAGCCTTCTGCGAGTTCTCATACACTATTTGAATAAACTCAAAAAGGGTACTTCGTCTAGTTTCTAATAAAAGCAACTCAGTAATACTCTCGTCTTTTGACGCCATATTGACAGGCAATCAAAACTATTATTGAAACAAAATAGGTATTGAAGTATGCCTACGTATCTTAGCGAGGCTAATGGCTCACACAGTAAATAAACAAGTTACGTACGTTATAATATTGAAAATATAATTATACTAATAAAAATTATTAGGTATTTTATTCTTCGAATAGAAATAACACAAAGGTATGTACCCAACTCAGACAAATCGCGGGAATTCAATAATTAATAATTTGACTAATAGGTAACTCCTATAGGGGCGGTAAGGGAAAGAGGTGAAAAGGTATTTAGGTAGGCTAGACGAATCTAGATTCTATACTAAATATACCAGATAATAAGCGGGATATCCCTAGGGATTTAAACGGAGTACGTATATCCGGCTCGAAGGACCAAAATGAAGACGCCCTTCAGATAGGTGGAAATACCTAACGTCTTCGGTGCGGGGAAAAATATGGCTGAGCTGAGACTCAGCTTCCAGAGTTCGAAAAAACTGGTGCGGTGGGACAAAAATGGATATTATGATGTCCCCGCGTTTTGTGGACTGTAATTATTATAGGATTTTGAGAGAAGTAATTTATTTTATGAAACGCGCACGGTAAAACAGGTGAACTACAATAAGTGGAGGTTGGTTGGCAGCCATATAAGAGGAATATTTAAAAGAGAGATGCACGCCTACCTTTGTCAGCAATGTCCTCGTCAACCTCGTCCTCTCCTTATATGTTTGGCCTGCTCCAATCCAGGGTGAAGATGGTCTCGCGGTAGCGATCCTCGTAGACGCGAGTAACACGTAGTGATCACTTCACCAACACTTCACTGCTTAATATTTAAAACACACTTCAATATTTTACACTAACGGATGCATGCAGATTCACTGCTAATGGCGCGGCGGCGGAAAACGTACTGGTTCAATTGTTCTTGAAAGTCAATGTTCTAGAATGTTCTTTACTCCCAGCACACCAGCAGGACGTCGTAAGAGAGACGCAAGATGCGGTAGGCGTGCGGTGCGAAGGGGATAGATTGGAGTAGAAGAAGAAAAGAATGACTGCCAACGTCATAAATTCAAAATAGAGGTGCGCGGAAGAAAGTGTCATGCGCGATTAGGCACGGAGGTTTTATGCACGAAAATAATTATGTATGGCGGAACCACTTGTTACAGCATAGGAATATCATAAATGATCCAATTTGACTGATATAGAACGTACTGGTAGCTATTCGAAAGTCATTTTATTAACACCACACACGCCAATGAAAAGAAGACGTAACTTTAAAATATTTATATCAATAATATTGTGATGAATCTTAGGCGGTTTTTGTTTATGTTATTATGAGTAAATAGTTATTGCAAATTGTATATTTTAATCACAATTTTTTTTTTATATTTGACCACAATGTGTAATGCATTTAACTGAATAATATTATAATCCACACAGTAGTGCAACCGGTAACATGGACACTTGAATAAAGTTGCGATTACCAGCGGCTAAAGCAGACAACAACGGCAACCAATATTCACACCGAATGTATCTCACAAAATGTATGAGAATTGGTAGTGTAATGCGGTCAGCAACGGTGTAATGCGTGTTGCTAATTGCTGTTGCTACTGCGACCAATAGTGTACATTTTGATTTGTAAATTCGAATACCTTTAATGCTACGTTTATTTTCAATTGTTTAAGAATGTCGGTGTTCCGAATAAAATAGCTTAGGTTCCATTACTGTGTGATTATCGTTTTATTTTTTACTGTAACTATTCTAGTATGTAGTGACTGCCTCCACATTGCGCTCGTTGCGCAGTTATCTTCCGTCCATTAAGGTGCTTTTATACAACGCTTAGTGTAAGGTATTTTTAAGACTGTGTTACGCACACCACAGTGTAATGCTCAAAGTATACACTTATATTAGCTACATTATTTATATAAACTTACTTACCTTTCTGTTTCTTGAACAATTTATTTTAATAACAAATTAATGAATCTCAAATAACAGACTGAAAGCATTCATTTCATCTTCATATATTATACTTAATATGGTTTTCTTTTCATTATAGTTTATTTTACTGTGCATACATATTATTATTACATATTAATATTATTTGCTTCTTTATCTACTTGTAATTATTTATTCTCAAGTAATTGCACTGTCATGTCACACAACAATACTCGCGACACCAAATCGCCTCACATTGTAAAATAGATCTCTATTACTTTTGATACAATGTTGTCAGTTATTTATTAAATCGATTATTTTGTATATAAATGGCAAATAAAAAACGAAATAATAAATGTAACTTGCGTTTAATTTACACCAATTATGACTATGAGATACAGAAGTGAGCGTGCATTAATTAACACTAATTACGTTATAATAACTATGAGACGGACTACAACTACAGAGGACCGAAGTCCAATAATTGATGGTTAATTTCCTTACTTATTTTGATAACATTAATAATATGTATTTATCTAAAGTGAACTGCTTGTAATAATCTAAGAATTTAAAGCAAAATGAGAGTCATAAAAATAATTATCTAGGTACAAAAATTTGTTCAAGATCGGAATTCGACGTCCGAGAATGTAAACGGAAAATATCACAATTTAGGGCGAAGCGCCGCTCCGACATATTAACTAAGTCTAATTAAAATTTAATTATAAATAATAGGCATCAAATACTGTTTCTATTTTCATTAACATCTTTTGCAATGACCGTGTCGACTGAACTTAAGACGCAATAAATGAATATGAACTGTATTGCACATAATGTTTAGATCCATTAAAATTGATTATTTACTATGATATTCATATAAATTCGTTTTTATTAATATAATCATAATTACTTTTACAATTTGTCTACACAGAACACTTAGTACTTAGGCATTTTTTATGAACATGCCGGTCTAAACGTTATCAAGTATTTGGGATCCGCGCGATGCCTTACAGTACATAGTGGGTAAGAACTATCGATTGTCAAAAGATTTAAATATATTCTGTCTACAAGATGCCTATAAAATCGACGCCGAACGGAAACTAGGGTGTTGGGGGAGGTGTAGGTTAAAAGTAATTAATATCCGTGTAAGATATAAAGGAAAGATATAGAAAACTAAAGAAATCGTTTCAAATACAGTTGCGACCGAAGGTGACGTCGATTTTTTAAAGAAAAAAAACCGGTGCCTAAATAATTCCAACATAGTTTTAAGTCGCACTAGTCGACCCAGGGAAGTCCGCCTCAGAATCAATAGATGTCGTTCCATATAAAATGTACTGTTGCTTTTTGTTTCTTAAATTTTTCCAATGTGTTAATGGGTACTATTCGAGGCAGAGACAAACCCAACCGATCGAACACAAAAATCGATCCAGCCGTTCTCGAGTTTAATGGTGTAACTGACCCGAATGTGTAAAAAATTCAAATAACTAAAAATTCTCCTAACACACTAGAACTAGCGCCGATTCCACAGGCACCCCTCTACGAACTGTAAGTATCCCAAGTCCCCCCCCCCCCCTCCTCCCCCACTAGAGACCCGGGGGCACGGGGGCGCGGGGCCCCGGGGCCCCTAGGGGCGGTGCAGGTCGAGGAAGTCGTGCAGCGTGTGCGGCAGCGCGCCGCGCGCCACGCGCCGCCCCGCCGCCAGCACGGCGCGCGCCGCCAGGCACGCCAGAGAGATGTGACGCAGCACCTGCCCGGAACCGAAGGGTTAACGTACACTTGGTTTTTTTTTCTTGACTCGCATTAGCCACGACCGAGGAAGGACAGAAAGTGAGGAAACGAAAATACGATGTATTTTTAATTATGATTTTTAAAAATTAAAATATCTGTATTGCACATATTTAGAAGACCGTTAATAGAAGTTGGAAGTGGAATACGGAGGGATGAAAAAAAGAGGATCGGTCGTAGGAAGGACGAGTAAATAAATAAATCGTTTATTTGCACAAAACACGGTATAAATGGTAACATTAAACAATAAAAAGAGCTCATGTTTCGTTAATAAAAAATAGCATGCAAATTGTATGTTTTTAAAGAAAATATGATTCAAATCACCAACTCTAGACGGTCAGTGCCACACACACGAATCGTTGTCTACGATCCCCAGCCTACCATACAGTTTAGTCACTAGCTATAGTCCATTCAAGATAAGAAGATACTTATGACACTTCCGTTTCACCCATACTATTTACGCAATTATTTTATAAAATATATTTTTAATCTTTAATTTATATAATTGCAAAAACACAATAATCTTTGCCTCTAAAAATCTAAACAAAAATTGCAAACCAATAATATATCTTAATGATTTAACAAATAAATTAAAAGGATTTCCTTCAAATACTTAATGCGTAAAACCGAACTTTTACTTATAGGGATTGACAATACATAATCGGAACTAAATCGATTAATCGGTTCGGTCGTCTTGTGAAAACCTATGCGTTGACGTCAGTAGTACGAGAGCGTCTGTCTTGTATGCGATTTATGTTATCGTTATTTTTCGCATAGTTTCTATTTTGACTTTTGTTACTGTTTTTGTAGTTTTCGTTATGGTTTTGCTTTTATTGGGTAAAATGACAAAAAAAAGGAAAAAAGACTTCAAAAAGCTGTATACGGCACTCTGGCAGTAGAACATTGCAGTATATCTCTTATTTTAAATAAGTTCATTTGAATAATTTGAATACAAGCAAAACTATTGCTTAGTTTAGGTACCAACTTTATAATTATTAGAATAAACTAAATTACTTAAGTTTCATGTATTTATGCTAAGTTTTTACAGAGAAATAAATTTATCTTTATCTTTATCTTAATAAAAATCGATTAAACTTTCTTTATAAACTTCTCCATTTCCAAAAAGAATCGGTTGGATTTCGTTAGGGCACATCACTATTTGTGTCAACAGGGAAGTCACGTGATGTGTCATAAGTTTCTTCTTAACTTGAAAAGGGTATAGCAATAATTTGAGAGCATGTAACTTATCGACAAAAAAATAGGTCGGCGGGCCGGTCGCCGAACTTGTCGGGCTGGTCGAGGTGCGCGCCGCTTCCTTACCACCCCCTCGCCCCCCTCCACCACCCCCCACCCACCTGCACGCGCGAGCCGCGGTTGACCGCGACGAGGTCGGCGGGCAGGTCGCCGAACTTGTTGGGCTGGTCGAGGTGCGCGCCGCTCCCTCCCCCCCTCGCCCCCCTCCCCCTCCCCCCACCCACCTGCACGCGCGAGCCGCGGTTGAGCGCGACGAGGTCGGCGGGCAGGTCGCCGAACTTGTTGGGCTGGTCGAGGTGCGCGCCGCTCCCTCCCCCCCTCGCCCCCCTCCCCCTCCCCCCACCCACCTGCACGCGCGAGCCGCGGTTGAGCGCGACGAGGTCGGCGGGCAGGTCGCCGAACTTGTTGGGCTGGTCGAGGTGCGCGCCGCTCCCTCCCCCCCTCGCCCCCCTCCCCCTCCCCCCACCCACCTGCACGCGCGAGCCGCGGTTGAGCGCGACGAGGTCGGCGGGCAGGTCGCCGAACTTGTTGGGCTGGTCGAGGTGCGCGCCGCTCCCTCCCCCCCTCGCCCCCCTCCCCCTCCCCCCACCCACCTGCACGCGCGAGCCGCGGTTGAGCGCGACGAGGTCGGCGGGCAGGTCGCCGAACTTGTTGGGCTGGTCGAGGTGCGCGCCGCTCCCTCCCCCCCTCGCCCCCCTCCCCCTCCCCCCACCCACCTGCACGCGCGAGCCGCGGTTGAGCGCGACGAGGTCGGCGGGCAGGTCGCCGAACTTGTTGGGCTGGTCGAGGTGCGCGCCGCTCCCTCCCCCCCTCGCCCCCCTCCCCCTCCCCCCACCCACCTGCACGCGCGAGCCGCGGTTGAGCGCGACGAGGTCGGCGGGCAGGTCGCCGAACTTGTTGGGCTGGTCGAGGTGCGCGCCGGCGCGCAGCAGCGCCTCCACGAGCGCGCTGCTGAAGTTGTACGGGATGGCGGCCACGTGCAGCGCCGTCGAGCGCGCCTCGTTGCGCACGCCCGCCGCCGCGCCGCACTCCAGCAGCAGCTGCACCACGCCCACGCTAGGGAAGATCGGCTGCAACACGATAAACTGTCACCACTCGGTCCTCCGATCCGACTCCTCTCGACTCGACTCGATATACCGACCGGCACGTGCACCTCCTCCGCGAAGTAGGTGGAGCGGATGACGTTGAGGCAGGACACGCTGAGGTGCAGCAGCGTGTCGCCCGTGTGCGCGCTGCGCACGTCCGCCGCCACCAGCGCGCGCACCATGCGCCGCACCTGCCGGGAGTACGCACTCTACTTCAGACCGTACGATTCGATCGCTAATACTAAAATAATCCACAGTCGTTCATTTACGGAGTCGAAACGTGGATCATGACAGTAAAGCTGGCCCACCGACTTCACGTTGCTCGGCGAGCTATGGAAAGGTGGCTGCTTGGGATTTCGTTAAGAGCTAAATTCCGAAACGAGGTTATCCGGCGGCAGACCAAATTAATGGACTTAGTCCAAAAATGTAGCGAACTAAAGACGTGGCAGTGGGCCGGCCACATCTGACTGGCGACAGGAAGAGGAAGATGATTGGCAGTATTTGGATGAAAAAAGCTGGAGATCGTGCTCTTTGGCGCTCTAGGAGAGGCTTTATTTGCAGAAACAAATCAAATGACCCTCTCCGTCCTGGAAAACGAGACACAGTGAAAAATCTATTATTACGCGGCCTAATGAGTTCGCTTAGGGTTTCACGAGTTAATGCACCCTGTAGATGCAATCAAATTACTCAATCGAATCATCGGTACGTGAGCAGTGTTGTTTTTTTTATTCTCAATTTTTTAAAGGCGAGGAAATGCTTACTTTTAAAATACGTTAAATAGTTATTCAGACTTGTTTTGGAAAACAACAGAAGAAAAAAAAACGAGAATAGTATGAAGAAGCTACAATTTTCATAATTTTATCATGGTCAGTTAAAACGTTATTTACCTCGAAGTGTTCTTCGGGCGTCTCAGCCGTGTCCAGCAGCAGGTAGATGAGGTGCGTGACGCAGCGCAGCGCGCGGTCGAACGTCTCCGCCTGCTTCTTGTACACGGGCCGCACGTCCAGCGCGCGGCGGCACTCTGCGAGTTAAACCTTACGACTGAGTCTAAGACTTCTGGCAGATCCTAACCGCTGACATTAATACACATTTAACTAACTTTTGATATGGAATTCAATCGTAAATACATATAAACACGATTTTTGAATTAACAAATGCACTTTTAACACTAGAAACTAATTTTAATAAAATAAGATAAAAATACATGGTTTGAAAAAAATTTCATCTATGTAGACGACTTTTTCATGTTTAATCCAAGGAGTGTTAATTTTGCTAGTAAAATAACATTTTAATTAAGTGTCGTGTAGTGGTTTGAGACCACGTCTCGCCAAACCTAGCGTAGGACGCCCTCCAGCTCGATGGATCGATCACCTTAGAAAGATGGCTGATTGTCTGAATGAAAAAGCGGAAGACCCTCCGTTTTGGCGTTCTTCGGGGAGGGTTAAGTCAAGCAGAGTAAGCTCCAACAGGCTGAGATGTGTCGAGTGTGTGCGTGCGTGTGCGTCGCTCACCGGGCAGGTCGGCGGTGAGCAGGCGGTAGACGCGCACGATGTCGGCGTGGCGCGGCAGGTCGTGGCCGCGCTCTAGGCGGTGTGTGCGTGTGTGTGTGCGTGCGTGTGTGTGTGCGTGCGTGTGTGCGTGAGTGTGTGCGTCGCTCACCCGGCAGGTCGGCGGCGAGCAGGCGGTAGACGCGCACGACGTCGGCGTGGCGCGGCTGGTCGCGGCCGCGGTCGAGGCGGCCGGCGCGCGCATCCAGCATCAGCCGCGTCAGCGCGCACGCCGTGTGGCACGTGTCTGTGTCCGTACAACCTACTCGCTCATTATACACTACAATCGTAGCCTAACACTCCACGCGTAGAAGCATATTGTACTTTCATATAGATAGTAATGGTTGATGGGGCAGAAATATTCTAGAATGGAGACCACGTACCGGTAAGCGTAGCGTAGGACGTCTACCCACATGGTGAACAGACGACCTGATAAAGCTTGCAAGGAGTCGCTAGATGCAGACTGCTTCCTACCGGCCAATCGGGAAGTCAATGGGGGAAGCCTATGTTCAGCATGGACGTCCTATGGCTTTTTTTTGTGATGTACTCGTAAATACTTTAATGTTTCCTTTTATTGTCCCATAAGACATCACTTCTTGCTAAATATCATGATTCTAGGTCAACGTGAAGTTCCCTATAAGTTTTGATTCTCTAATCTTTAATATGCGGCATAAACTGTCGTATCTTTTGATTACATTGCCCTATAATAATAATAATAATAAATTATTTATTTGCATAAAAACATGGTATTTGTGGATGAAATAATAAAATAAGTTCACATGTTTCGCTTAAAGTTAGCACGCAAATTTAAAGTTACATCAGAAATTACTAATTATCTGAACAGGCGGGAAGCAAGTGTGGCACCGCTCCCGACGTCCAGAATATACGGTCAGACAGGAAACTAACTCCCTAGTGAGCGTAGAGCCCCTTTTACCCCAAGACACTAAGTCCCTAGAGCCCTAGCCCCACCTAACAATAGATACGTAAATATAATAAGGATGTAGAAAGAGCTGCTCCCAGGTCGCCCAGGGTAGCAGCGTTAGGACGGTAGGCAGGTGTGGACCCGCTGCCAGTCTGGCAGACTCACCAGACTGATCATAGTGACGGCTAAGGTAGTCTTGGCCGCAGCGGAGGGAAATGAGAACCAACACGGACGGTTGATATCTGATTTATTTACTATAGTCATGTTTATATATAACAATTACAGAACGTTAACATATCTAGGCTGATCGTTGTGTGCCGTCGGTGTAGTGTCGACGGTGCATGTGCAGGGTCCATGGGTCATCCGACGGTTTGTAGGACGCTGACGGCGCAGCAGACAAATGTACGATCGTAGCTCATACATTATCAATAATTAAATCCTAGAAGTTTAATTCTTTCATAGCTCCCAGGGAATGCAGACAGTATCAAGTTGAAATTGATATCAATTACTGAGTATACCTACACGCGGTCCTGACAAATTGGATCTTGATAGACAGACACAGGCGTAGCTAGGGGGAAAGGGGCAAAACCTCTTTGCCCCCCCCTCACATGACCCCCCCCCCTGTGACTCAAAGCTTGGATCCCTCCTTGGCTGCCCCCCCCGCCCTTCCGACTTTATTCACTATGAATAATAAAAATAAAAGACACCGAAAATATTGCGCAGCATTTGGGTGTACGAATAGTACCAGAAAAGATCCAAAATTGACACTTTTTACACTCCTAAGGATCTTGAAAGGTAAGATTTTTAATTAATCTATTTAGGAAGACATTATGTGTAAAACCTATACAGGTGTAAAACATCTATTTAAAACGAATTAAAATAGTGTGTTTAGAAAGAGTTTAGTTAGATAGATTTAAACTCATGATGTTTTACAGACTTCGAAATTACTTAATAAGTACGATTTAAATCAATGTAGGTACAGATATGGTTAAAAATTAAGAACTATTCAAGTAGAATCCGTGATCCAAATCAACCCGGTCAATCTGAAGGCGTTACTTTAGTTTTTTGACTGAAGAGACGTTGTCAGTCAGTCATGTGTCACAGTCACAGTCACATGTCAGTCGTGTATGCAACATAGGCGCCATACACATTTATCTACACACCTATTTTATGCGTAGGTATCGGCTAAATTTACAAACACAAGTCGCAGTCGCAGCCCTTGTGAGAGAGCGGTAGCTGACAAGACAAAGTAAAAAGAGCTCTCGCTTGTGGCGTTTTGGTGGATTATCGCTTGCAGTAGCGCTTTGTAGGCTATTAAAAAATTTGAGTACTTTGCCCGGTGCAAGCTAATTTGCTCTTTGTTGCCGTACAGTGAAAGTAGATAGTCTATTTTAGCAACTTTCTTTAAGTGACAATTCTGGATTTGTCCTATTATATATTCTGTGTCCTAGCTACGCCAATAGACAGACAAATAACAAAGTGATCCTATAAGGGTTTTTAAATAAAACATATTACTAATAAAACTAAGCAGTAACATAAATTCGACTCAGTTTTTATCCTTAAAAACAGTAATTCTAAGTAATAAGTTAAATACTTTATCTTACCTGTGTACAGCAGCGAGTCCTTCTGGATGCGGATCTCCAGCGCCCACGTCCACAGGTCGACGCAGCGCTGGTAGCGGAACGCGTCGCCGTACGACGCGCCTCTGTCGAGCGGGGAAAACTTATTACGCTCCGACCAAAAGGTTACGTCCAAAAAATATTTTAATCCATGGCCCCGCGGTTTAAGTTTTCATTTTATTTATAAAATACCCCCCATGATATAACGCAAAGAAAACATTTCGGCCAGTCGAAAGACATAAAAAAGTAGCAAAGAAGTTGATACCAAGTTTAAATATCCTGGGTAGACTAACTCGGCAAATTTTTCACTCTTTTCTCATGTATTCTGTTGCCTTGCCTTGCCTATGCCTTTTCTTTATTCTTTTCATTTGACCTTTATTTCCCTTGCTTTGTTCAAATATGTACCTATAAATGATCGCGTTAATTCCCGTTTTAATGTGTACCTTTCTAAATGTTTGCACTCTGGGCACTCGCCCATGGCCCACAAACAATGGGGCCCCCAGTTCCTATCAGATCACCAACCGATAACCGATAATTAATAACGATAAGTATATGAAGAGTTTAAAAAAAAAACAATGCAAGTATATGCCCATTAGACCAGAGGAGTTGAAAAAATCCCCTTTCCCATTAACAAAATAGTCCTCTGACAAAGTCATAGGGGCCTAATTATCCTAATGCGGCCAGAGCTCCCGATAAGTCAAAGACGGCCCTGGCCTGGCCGTGTTCGCGTACAGTGTGTACATCGCGTACCTGTACATGAGGCGCAGCACGGTGTCCTTGTGCTCGGGCCCGAGCACGCGCGCGCACACCAGCAGCGCCTGCATGCGCAGCGCGTCCATGTCCGTGGCCGCCGCCTCCAGCTCGTCCTCCGTGGCCCACTCCACCGCGCCGCCCAGCGCCGGGTGCGCCGCGCGGACCTGCCGGGGGCGCCGTACTGTGTAGTCTAGTGTAGCGTACTGTAGCGTACTGTAGCGTACTGTAGCGTAGTGTAGTGTAGTGCGGCACTCACCGGCGTCTTCTCGACGTAGGCGCGCGCGGAGTGGCGGATGGTGGTGGCGCGGCGCCAGGCGGCGAGCGCGGCGGTGACGTCGTTGAACTCGTCGAGCTGCGTGGCGCCCAGCAGCTCGTACGCGTCCGCCATGCGCGCCGTCGCGTAGCGCACGCGCCCGCTCAGCAGGCTCACGATCTGCGCCGCGCCCTGCGCGACAGACGTTACCGTTGACGACTGTAGGAACACTTCCCACGGGGCACTCTGGGCACTCGCCCAGGGCCCCGCGATCGATGGGCCCCCCTAATTCTATTTATATAAATAAAATAAATAAAATGCCTCCCCAAATAGGCGGCCTGCATCCAGCGGCTTCCCAGAACCTTTACAAGATCGTCTTTCCACCTTACGGATGGACGTCCTCCGCTACGCTTGCCGGGACGTGGCCTCCATTCCAGAACGTTTCTACCCCATCGGCCGTCAGTTCTACGTGCTGTGTGGCCCGCCCCCTGCCACTTCTGATTCGATCCCGCAAAGAAACACCGAGCGTAGCCCTTTCCATAGCACGCTGGGCGACATTGAGGTCGCTTATGAGGCCGGTAGTGAGAGGCCACGCTTCAGTTCCATACGCCATCGCCGGAGCACTCGTCGCCGTGGGTCACCTTGAGGCAGGCGGTGCGCAGCGCGTCGTCGCCGGCGCGCGAGGTGAGGTGCGGGTCGGCGCCGTGGTCCAGCAGCAGGCGCGCCGTCTCCATGCGGTGCTCCTGGATCGCGTAGTGCAGCGCCGTCTTGTGCTGCATGTCCAGGGCGTCCACCTGACCACACGACACGATACAGATCACCAAAACATCGGTGTACTTATCACTCGATTGACTCGGATTCGAGGTTAATTTTGTCGTGGATCCAAGATATTCGGTTTTACTTATTAGTGTTTATTTACCATTGCATGCATTTGAAAGAAAGGCTGTGACAAACATTTCAATGGAGGCGATAGAGGTATTAGAAAAAGATCTATACAAATTTCAGTATTGTACGATTAGGTTAATCTCAGGGAATATTTTGGTAGTGACAGTTGCGATATTGCGACATATTGTGTGGCTACATGCAAAACAAACCTAAAAACTTAGATAAATAACACATAGATACGTAATCCACGCACAAAATTGAAAGCAAATAATTTAGAGCCACAGAGGGCGCCCTACGCACCGAGTGTTCAATGTCAATATGCTCCTGAAGTATGTCAATCTAGATGTAAGCATTGCTTTTATCGAAATTTCCCGGGTTTTGGGGAAAACTACTATTTTATTAATAGTGGTGTGCGTGTGTCTGAGTGTAAACGTTGGTTGCTTCAGTTTTGAAATCGCCGTTTGTACCGAACTATAATTCTATATGTCACTACGCAAAGCCTAAAAATTAGAGAACGAACGGACCAGTAAAAAGGCGTGTGGTGTACGGGGTAGTCGGGTGCGGTAAGAGTGCGCCGCGTAATGTGTGAGCAAACCTGAGCGCCATGCTCCAGCAAGAAGGTGCAGAGCCGCACGGACTGCACGGAGTTGATGAGGCACGTGCCGCCGTTGTGGTTGGGGCGGTGGACGTCGGCGCCGCGCGCCACCAGGAAGCGCACCACGTCGAGGTGCGTCATGAAGCAGGCGGAACGCACGGGCGTGGAGCCGCTGTCGCTGGCCGCGTCCACGTCCGCGCCCGCGTCCGCCAGCACGCGCAGCGCCTCCAGCCGGCCCTCCACCGCCGCGCACCACAGCGGCGACACCGTGTGCACCGACCGGTCGTCCGCCACCTGCGCGCCCACACGTTCCGAGCTTCAGCTCACGGAGAACTTAACTGATAGAGATGACGACTCACTTTTCTTTCTTCGTCTATTCAGGTAGATTATCAAAAAGTATTGGACGCGTATTTTTTCTTTTTTCACGTAATCAAAATATTACAGAGATATATTGATTCGATAGTGCGTCCTACCGGTGATGACCTCGGAGACGAAACGTGGAACTTGACAGTAGAGCTGGTCCACCGACTTCAGTTACTTAACGAGCTTTGGACAGATCGATGCTTGGAATTTCGTTAAGGGGTAAAATCCGAAACGAGGTTATCCGGCAGCAGACCAGAGTAATGAACATAGTCCAAAAATATAAATTTTCCCCCGGATCGATGGTCCGACGACCTTAGGAAGATGGCTGGCAGTGGCTGGATGAAAAGAGCGGGAGATCGTGTTCTTTGGCGTTTTTTAGGGGAGCCTTACGTGCAGCAGTGGACTAGGCCGACATGATGATGATATTGATTTCAAATGTCGCATGACGTCGCGCCTCGGTACAATTTTTACTTAGAAGTGACGTCACGAGCCCCCACTTGAGAACGTTGACGCGCTTTATCTTTGTAACTTTTTGGTTGATAACTAGTGATCAGAGTATTTAGATTGATTTGATGTACTTTCGTAGTGCTAGCATAATACGAATATGACTTTTTTCAAATTCAAATTTTATTTGCGTCAAACATGGTAAAAATAGTTATTTAATAGGTAGGTACATTCCTGAGTCACATGTTAGGCTACTTGGATTAGATTGCAAATGTTACAAGTATATGTGATAAAAATATAAAACAATTTTAAAATTCTCTAGTTAAATTAAATTATTAAAATAGTCATTATAACAAATGTCTAAGTTAAATTATATTAAGTCCCATTTCAATATATTTTTCAATTGTGCTACTTTTTCCAGTCTAAAAATTCCTTTATGCTATTAAAACTGTGACAATTGAGCCACCGAAACAAATGCTTCTTAAATAGAGAGGCGTTTTGCATTTAAAAAACTGATACCAAGAAATTCCGAAATCCCTCAGGCATGTTTATATTAACATCAATGTTTGAGATGAGATCATTGACCCCAAAATCAATCTACCTACTCCAATCACTGTTGGTAACCAAAAGACAAAATAAGTGTCTATTATTTTTTGATAATCTAACTGACGGACTAAATAGAATTTACGTCTTCTTTACAGTCGTCATTCCTATTATACAAGTACTTCTACTTCTTTATTGATGCTGATGAACGTAGGTTTTGCAAGTAATTATCAAAATTATTGGGATAGGTACAATCAGCTACCACTGAAATTTTATGAGTTCGATTTTTTTACTTTAGCACGTAGAATTCAGTACTAGTTGCTACGGAGAAGGGAAGTAGTTATACAAGTAGATCTATTTCTTTATTAATGGCGATGGATATGTGTTTTGCAAGTATTTAGCAAATAACGTAAAATTTTCGCAATTGATATTGATCTCTAGTTTCAAGACTTAAAGTTGAAAATCCGTTCAATGACCTTTAACTTTCTGAGTAGGTTGACCTGCCGTTGACCGTACAATCTGCCTACCAACAAAAAACGAAAATTCTTTGACAGATTTTATAACATGTAGAGTTCAGTATAAGTTGAGAATTGTTTTGTGGTAGGTTGATAAGCTGTTGATTGTACTAGTAGTAAAGTAATGGCAGGTAAATCTGACAGGCATGATTTTATTTACATTGTATAAAAAAATATAGTAATTTTGTGAATGTGATTCAGTTCTGAAAAAATATAGATCGTAGATTAAAACAACAGAAACATAGCCAAGAAGACTGAGAAGTATTGACAGGGTGTACAATTCATCAAGTTAATTAAAATTGTAACTAGCTTAAGCTGCATGCATGACCCCCTAGCATGACCAACAAAACACGATATGATGTAGCGGTATATCGACACCAACTGTAAAAATTCGATAGATATAGTCGCCATGTTGAATCGCCGTGCCGGTGATATATCGCTATATCATTCGTGTTTCGGTTGTCATGGTGGCCGCTGAGCGGGAGGGCCGCCACCCCACCCACCTCGTAGACGCCGCGCTGCTCCAGGTCAGCGTCGCAGACGTGCACGAGGTACTCCACGAGCTCCACGTTGCCGCGCTTGCACGCCACGAACAGCGGCGCACAGCCGTCCGCCGTGCGGCACACCACCGTGCGCCGCTCCACCGGACACATCCTACGTGCAACAATAAACATATCAATATTATTTTTCGACTTTTAGTAACTTCTAATGACAAGATGAGTAGTGCATTGAAATCTGTAATTAAACACCTTTAAAAAAACCTTTCTCAACGATATGTTCCCAGTTTGGCTTTAGACAGGAAAAGTCAACTGAAGATGCTGTCTCTGCACTGAGCTCTCTGGTAGTAGAGGAAATGGACAAACGTAACAAATGTATAGCAGTATTCTTGGATTTGAAGAAAGCGTTGAATACGGTCTCACTCCCTGTTCTTGTACACAAGCTAGATAGGATTGGTATTAAAGGTGTTCCATTTTAATTACTCTCGGACTACATAGCAAATAGGAATCAGATGGTAAAATTGGAAAATTATACTAGTGACTGTACTAGTATATCGTTTGGTGTCCCGCAGGGCAGTGTACTTGGCCCTACGCTGTTTTTAATCTACCTGAACGATCTGTGTAACATGACCTTTAAAAATGCCAAAATATACTCATATGCGGATGACACTGCAGTTGTTTTCGCCGGTAAATCCTGGGACAATGTCAGAGAAAATGCAGAGAAGGGTCTTGATCGAATAGGAAAATGGCTACGTTATAATCTCCTCACGCTCAATACGGCCAAATGTAGCTACATATGCTTTAGCATTTGTAACAAAGCTCAGCCAGAACTGGAATTTGCGGTGAGGATACATCATTGTTACACCACAACAGACATACAAAGCTGCGATTGCCCCACTATACAGAGAGTAGCAGAAGCTAAATATTATTTTAAGTCTGAAATAAATTGATTTTATTTAATTTAATTTTTATTTTTATGTTATTTTAAATACTTGGGAGTGTGGTTGGACCAAAGACTCTCTTGGTATCCGCAGCTTGAACATGTCACCCAAAGATTAAGAAATCTAATACGGATTTTCAAGATATTGCGACATGTAGTTCCAAAGACGGATAGCTGGAGAATAAAGACAAGAGTCTTCTTAAATATATATATTTATCCCTAGTCCAGTCGGCTCAGTTTACTGTCTGCCTGTCTGGGGTGGTGCGGCCAAGACACGTTTTCTTGATGTTGAACGTGCCCAACGTTATCTGATAAAGGTCATATATTCTAAAAGACAAAGGTTTGCGACTGATAAACTTTACCAAATTAGCCGAATACCTTCAGTTAGGAAACTTTACATAATGCAGACAATACTCAGAAAACACATAACATATTTAAATGTTATTGTATTTGTGCTAATGTATGTGTATGTAATGTATTCTATCACTTATTAACTTTAACACCAGGCCTAATCCCAGACATCCTCGTGCTTTTCAACTTCAAGTGTTCTTTTCAACCCTATGGTTCGCATGTGCAGGCTGTATAACGACTTGACGTCTCGCAGTGCAGCTGATTTGGATGTCTTCGAGCATAATCGCATTAAATTTCGTCGACAAGTTATGAATGTACTCGGGTCGTCAAGATGCAACAATAACCAAGCCAAGTTAGTCACATAGCTCTATTTTTTCTTTCTCTCTTTATCTTTTTAATTTGTACGACTGTAGTGTTCAAAATGGGTTGTTGTCCTAGTTTAATTAGTATTCATGATTTCGACTCGGTCAACAACTTGGTATCTTAATTTCTTTTAATGAACAAGTTTGTATAAGTACTACAAGTTTTTAGCGATGCTTTATACTCTGTAACACCCAAACATTATCATGTAGTGTGTATACAATTAGGTTGTCAATCTAGTCCTAAATTACTAACCATTCGTTGTAATACTAACCATCGATTGTCAACTGTCGTATATACCAAATAAATAAAATAAAATAAAATAAATGTCTTGTTAGCTGTCCATAAATAAATAAATAAATAAACACAAAACCCTTAAGTTCGATGCCACAAGTGCTGTAAAAAGAAGGCAAAAGTAAGAAACCGCTAAATGCAACTCGGTTTTTGCTTCTAGGAATACCGAGCTCGTTCAGCCTACCTTTATAAAATTATTAATAAGAATCTAAATTTATTCAATAAAACCTATCGAGATTGTAAGAGGTGCTTACAGGTATATTTAGAAGATAAAACCTACAATGATCTTGAGGCAATACTGGTTAAAATTTTATAGTAACGAAAGATAAGACACACATACTCTCTCTCTCTCACACACACACACACTCAAGTACATACTCTCTCTCACACACACACGCACGCTACTTTTGTTGAGGTTTTATGGTACACAACACACAGCTTTTATAATCTGTATTAATTAAAAAACTTAATTTAAGTACTTTTAAAAATTGTTTTGTGTGCTTTTTGATTGTAATTTTTGCTTAATGCGCTACAGCTGTACATGCTTCAGAAAACGAAACGAAGTGATGGAAGAGAGTATATAGCGAAGAAATAAAAAAGATTGCTGGACCTCAATCGTTACACATAGTAAGGAACCGAGACGACTGGTCGAATCTGGAGGAGGCCTTTACCCGAAAGGGGTTCTCAAATAATAATGCATGATACCAATATATCTTAATCAATGAATTATAAATTACTTTTAATGAATTTTTAACATTTTTTTTTTAAGGAATGCAATTACTGATCACTCTTATTGTAAATTTATTGATGTAATGGATTATTAATGTATTGATATTGATAACATATTATTGTTATTGCATTGCATTGTCATCAGTATCCTTATGTGTTACTATTATTAATGAGTAGAATAATGCTATAAATTACTTATTTTAAATCTTTCAATGTAATGATTTTTCTTGATATAGTATGGTATCATATTAGTATTAAGGAATTAATGGTGAGGAGAAATAAAAAGGCTTTTTATTTTATTTTATTTTTATCTTAAAAATTCAATATCTCCATAATGGTTAGGTTTCAGATACCATATTATAGGATCAATTCGATCAGAAATGACCTGAATAATAACGTCCTTCAATCAATATTCTGTACGCTTGATTGATTGTTGATACAAAGTTTCTCATCTACAAAACAATCCTCACGCCAATTTGCACATATGGAAAACAACTATAGGGTTCTGCGAGTAGTTCCAATATAATAATTAAGCATAGAGTGCAAAACAACATCCTGAAACAAATATTGAATGCACCATGGTTTATCAGAACATGAAATCTTTGACAATCTTTATAAATGCACATAGCTCTAAATACAAATTGCGTTTATATAAGCACCCAAATCAGCTCGCGGCATAGTTTACGATCCCTAATCATGCGTCGTTTGAAAAAGCGGCACGATATCTTTGATTAATAACGGTCTGCAGAGAGCCTGACTACTCAAAAGAAGTGGCTCCACTGGGAGTGGCACCCTAACTGGACACTACCTTACGTCACATCTGCTTATAGTAGACATGGTGACTGATCACAAGATATACCCAAGAAAAAATTTTTACAAACAATTGCATAAGAAGCAGTTTAGTTTCATTAAAGGTAGAAACACAACTGTAGACTTCCAGTTCAGGGCGAGGATATTTTTGGAAATAAAATGAAACTATTAATTTCAAGCATTTATTAAAATGTAATCTATAGATAAATGAAAATCAACTATAACTTTAAACAATAAAAATCAATCTGTACTTACGTTTTAATATTCGATTACTATCTTTATTCTTTCACCATCGAATCATCCGAAATACAATTCAAAGCACTTTCAGCAGCAACACAATGTTTAGTGCACAACGAATTATCAGAAATGTGATTCCAAGCACTTTCAGCATCAATACAGTGCTAGTACAGTAATACACTTTCTGTTCCAAATACCATGGTCTGCACTCGTCGACGTCTCCAAACAGAATGCCCGTCTGCAGTCATTGCAAGCTCTGATTTTACCGACGAACGAATGACTGAATGAATGAGTAGTAGGGTGAATGGTAATGGACAAAAAGAGTGACTGAGGTACTAAAGCTAACACAACTGATGCGGGAGTTTCACTCATTAAGCATAATATCTTCGATGCCTTTAAAAGAAAGAAAGGTGCATTAGGGGATTTTTGTTATTTGTCTAAGGCTTTCGATTGTGTGTCTCAAATAATGTAGGAAAATTTGTTACTCATACCTCACAGATAGAATGCATAAAGATAAATATCAATAGAACTGACTCTTCTAAAACTTCATTACGCATGGGTGTGCCCCAGCCTTAATCTATGTAAAAATGACCTTCCTAAAGACCTTTGGGATAGCTATAAAAAATTTTATAAAGTACCACTAACTTTTGTTGAACTACCTGTTCATGAGTCCATAATTTATATATTACAAAGTAGACAGTTATATAAACAACAAGAGTGCACAAACTTAACCTATTACTACTTGTATTGTACCTTTATTTCCTGTAAAAATGGTGTCAAGTCACTTTTGTTTGATTTAAAATTCTTTACAGGCCATATGTGTACTTTTAAGTGTTTGTATTAATTTTAGCTGTGGATATTGTAAATAACCACTTGCATTTCTTAGATTTTCCGGTCTATATTGGGTAAGTAGTGCACATAGGATTTTTTTTAATTAAATAAAAATGCTCAAAAAATATAAATTTTGTGAAAACAATTTAAGGTAACTCCTGTTTTCATCTATATGTAACAATTACCATGGTGTTATTTTGTAAGCCAAATAAGTACCATTCGAATAAAAAATAATCAACAACTTACTGTGACTCTGGCCTGCACATAGCAACTTGAATGTTACTTTAGCAGAAACAATGTACCCACAAGTTGTCCTATCAAGTATTTAATTACATAAAATGGCATGTGATACAGGAAGCGAGTGTCGCGTTCATCTCTTTGTATCATCAAGGCAAACCCTTTCACTTTCATAAATCATTTTCAACTCAAAAAAATGTTTGCAAGTTGTCATGTCAACATGTGGTCTTTTATTGTTAGTTAAGAGTAGTTTAAATCACAAGCTACGATTCGATCTTTTGTTTTGTAGCGTAGATACAAAGTGTGGTGGTGTTATTTATAAACCGAGATCGATATCTGACACGTGTGAGTATACCTTTCCAAGGAGGTCCGCAGGCGCGCGGAGAGGCGGGCCCCAGGCGCGCTGTGTTTGCACTCCCTCATCAGCTCGTTGAATACAGCGTCGTGGTGTTTTGTGATGTCCGCATACTTCGGATTGCCGTTCCCGCTGCCCGCACTGTTGCCTTCTTCCCACATCGTGCACGAGGCCACAATAACTATCTACCTCTAAAATCAATGCCCACGATCCTGAATAGCGTATAATGTAGCACACAAACAACCACAAAGGAGGAAGATTGATAAATATTTTAACGAATTATTTTTTAATAGCCCTCACAGTCACTACACGACACAAACCTACTCCACACTGACAGTGACTGACACCAGTGTTGCCAGATTCATAGGTTATAATTATCGTAGTTTTGCTGAAAAATTATCGTATTTATATCGCAACCCCAGTTCACAAAATTATTGTTTTTGTAACTCTACCGAATCTAGAAAATAGCAGAATATGCGGCTGAAAAGTTTAAATCTTGTTACTACCCACTTCTTTACTTTTTAAAATAACAAGTTTTTGTTAACTGAACTGCAGCACTCACTACACAAGTATTCAAGTAAACCGGTTTTCTCGTCATGATGACTGACACCAAATTGACAGTGACAATTCACCCTTTTCAAAACTGTCAAATTTTACGCTGACGAGAGTCGATCTCTTTCTTAAAGCAAAGACATTAAATTCACTATCGTGCTGTCAGAGTCAGACTGTCCAAATAAACGCAAAATGTGTTCAAATACACGGATTATAATGATGTCTTAAAGTTATCTCCAACTGAGCAAAATATCGTGGATTATCGTAGATTTATCGTGCGATTATTAATATTTTTTTCTGTGGAATTACACTCAAAAATATCGTGGATCTAGGATAATTATCGCACGTCTGGCAGCACTGAC
This sequence comes from Anania hortulata, assembly GCA_963576865.1. NCBI lineage: Eukaryota > Metazoa > Arthropoda > Insecta > Lepidoptera > Crambidae > Anania > Anania hortulata. Next base: position 42,851 of record OY756412.1, on the reverse strand, counting down.
TGACACTGACACAGGAGATTAGACAGAGTACCTATGTCTGTGACCTCTGAGTACTGAAACCTATGGAGATGGCATACCTACGAAAAAACGTGTATACTTAAACTTATCGAGGAACAATAATGGCGCCTTTCCGTAGTGCTGCCCTATTGTACATCGATATGTTTATAGATGAAGTTATTATTAATATTCGACCGGCGATAAGTACTATTTCATTTTTAAAACACAATAAAAATTACAGCCTTATTAGCGTGAAATATACCTGCCTTGCTATTTAAAATATAAAAGCGTAATACTTACAGCTTTTTGGATTTTTCTACACGTTTTATCACTTTTACATCGACACAGTCTTCTTTCTAGCTTTCGCTGGAGGTACTTTTTTGATAGATTTATCACAATGGCAGCAATTAATAAAATGATGAGAGGTAAATCTCCGGGTCGAGATGGGCTCAGCGTTGAGTATCTGCGGCATGCTAGCTACCACCTCCCTCGTGTTGCAATGTTTTTTAGTCTCTGTAAAAGTCACTCGTACCTACCGCCTGGAATGATGGAGACTGATGGTACCCATTGTTAAAAGTAAAACGAGAGACGTCTCGGACAGCTCCAGGCCGGGCAACTACAGGCCAATCTCACTGGCCACTATCGTAGCAAAGATGCTTGACAGTGTGCTCAACTCAATTTTAATTAAGCATGTAAAACTGAACGATGCTCAGTTTGGGTTTCGGCCTGGGCTGTCAGCCGAGACTGCCATTCTTAGTTTGAAGCACACTGTCAGGTACTACACGGATGGGCAAACATACACAGGGTATGCTTGTTTTTTGGACCTGTTTAAAGCGTTTGATCTTGTATCATACGATTTGCTGTGGGGTAAAATGACGGAAACGGGCATGCCGCCAGAGTTAGTCCAACTATTCAGGTATTGGTATTGGTATCTGAACCAAGTGAACCGTGTGAGATGGGCGGGGGAGCTTTCGGAGCCATGCAGGCTGAAGGCTGGGTTGAGCTTACCCCTGATTTTCAGCTTGTATGTAAATGAGCTTATCGAGCGACTCAGCGGCAGGCCGGTCGGATGCAATGTTGATAGTGTCTGCATCAACAACATCAGCTACGCTGACGACGTGGTGCTGTTGGCTCCCTCAGTCAGTGCGCTCCGGGAGCTGGTAAGGATTTGCGAGTCCTATGCTGCCTCACACGGGCTCATTTATAACGCAAAGAAGAGCCAGTACATGATCTTTAGGGCCGGAACCAAGTGTCCGTTTATTATTCCACCCATAACATTAAACGGCGCTGCACTGGACATAGTACACCAGTTTAAGTACCCTGGGCACTGGGTTACCGATGACCTAAAGGACGATATCGATATAGAGAGGGAGCGCAGAGCGTTGTCGATAAGAGCAAATATTCTGGCCCGAAGATTTTCTAAGAGTAGAATTGCAGTAAAAATTACGCTTTTTAAACCATACTGCACGTGCCTCTACTATGGCAGTCTCTGGGTTAGATACACTCAGAAATTATACAGCGCTCTGCGAATCCAGTATAACAATGTATTCAGGTTATTGTTGGGGCTACCTCGTTATTGCAGCACGTCTGCAATGGTCTCTGGAGCACATAGCTTCGCGGTCATCCTACGAAAAAAACATGCATCCCTGATGTCCAGGGTGCGTGGTAGCACCAACAGTATCCTGAAAGTCATTGCAGGGAGACAAAATGTTTGCCCTATAATGTGGCATATGAGCCAAAATACTTTATCTAAACTAATTATAAGGTACTATCATAATTTGTAAGTTTTTGTGTATTACTAACCAAGTTGGATCTTTGTTGTCTGAATAAATAAATAAATAATAATAATAATCACCACTTTCCATTTTAATTCGATTTTAATCACAGCATGTAATTATTACACTGGCAAATTTCAACTACAACTGACGGGCATCATAACAAAACCGCGCGCTGTGATTGGCTAAAATGGAGCTGACCAAATTTGATCTGTAATTTGTCACGAGATGGCCATGATATAAATAATATTATAATCATAGACAAAGAAATAACTAAAGACTGGCTGCTGTGACCCTACATTCCTGCCTAATTAATTTTCCTCATTTTGGCGCTGTAGGCCGTAGTATCTGAACTTGGAACTAAATTAGTGATGTACCCATGTCGATATTCGTAACGTTTTTCGATCTTCATTATTTATTATGGTTACAGTGTGTGACTGTGCGTGGTTGCCTAGAATAGAATACTCGAAATTTCCAGTTACGGTAAAATTTAAGATTAAATATTCAGGGTCAAAGCAGTGACAAGACGCGTCCGTCACCGTGTATCACCAGTTTTGGACTCGATTCTGAACCACAACCAAAAATTTTACAGTTAATTAATGCAGCCAGTCCTAAGCCTAGTTTAAAGCTTGGACTACAAACACCCGGAATTTTTCAGAACTCCATACAAAACGGTTCCGGACAAGCCCGGATTCAATCCGTTCTGTATGTACTCGATGGATGGGTTCAAATGAAGAAACTTATAACACATCACGTGACTTCCCTGTTGACACAAATAGTGATGTGCCCTATCGAAATCCAGTTGATACTTTTTGAAAATTGAGAAAGTTTAGAAAGAAAGTTTAATCGATATATTTTATTCACATGAACTTAACAACAAATGAATTTAAAATAAGGGATATACTGCAATGTTCTACTGCCAGAGTGCCGTATACAGCTTTTTGACAAGACTTTTTTCCTTTTTTTTGGCATTTTACCAAATAAAAGCAAAACAATAACCTTTTGACCTTACAATGTCAAGACGCGTGCAAAGCCGCGTCTGTTGCCGTTTGAATCCAGCTTAAGTATCTTATTATCTTGAAAGAACTATAAAGTGGCGCTTCAAATGGGCATAAAAATTTAGTTGTCATTTGTACGGGATAGCCAGTCTATTTTAATTTCTAAGTCAATGCCTATCACTAAAGCCGGTGACAGACAGATGGCGACGGACGCAGCTCCAGACTCGTCTATACATTGTAAGGTCAAGCGCTGCCATTGGTCGATCCTTGGGCTGGTGGAAATTGACTGAAGGATAGATCGATGGCAGCGCTTGACCTTACAATGTCAAGACGAGTCCGAAACCGCGTTAGTCGCCCTTTGTATGTACTTTAAAGCTGTTGACAAACTCTCTCTGCCCACAATATCTATCTTATTGTTGTGCCCTACAGAGTCTATATTGATCTGTTTTATGTATCTATCTATAACACCTGTGTAACATTATAGAATGCAATAAGTATATTGAATTGAATTAAATTGAACTGCAACGGACGCGTCTCTGGACGCGTCTTGACATTCTAAGGTCTCGCTGCCATTAGTCTATCCTTCAGTCAACTTCCGCCAGCCCAATTATCGACCAATGTCAGCGTTTGACCTTACAATGTCAAGACGCGTCCAGAGACGCGTCCAGATTGTCACCAGCTTTAACGGTCGTTTTTTCTTCCGGAGCAAACACGGCTTCCGGATGCCCAAGGATCGACCAATGGCAGCGTTTGACCTTACAATGTCAAGACGAGTCCGCAGCCGCGTCCGTCGCACTCTGTCTAATCTGTGTCCGTCGCCCACTGTCACCGGCTAGTTACAGACAGATTAATATATGTCCAGTGCTGCCATCCTAGATCTACGATATTTTTGAGTGTAATTTAATAAAAAACAATAATGTATCGCATGATAAATCTACGATATTTTGCTGAGTTCAAATATAATTTTACGAAATAATTGTATTCTGTGTATTTGAACACATTTTACGTTTATTTGGACCTCTGACTCTCACTGCAGTACAGTGAATTTAATAACTTTGCTCAAAGAGGTATAGACTTGACAAAGTAAAATTTGACAGTTTTACAAATTAATGGTAAATTGTTGTCACTGGTAGTTTGGTGTCAGTCATGTGAATGACGAGAAAAATCGATTTCGGTTTATTTTGTGCAGTAAGTACTGCAGTTCAGATAACAAAAACTTGATATTATAAAAATTAAACAAGTAATTAATAAGATTAAAACTTTTTAGCTGTACATTCGGTTCTTTTTCTAGATGCGGTAGAATTACAAAAACAATAATTTCGCGAATTGAGGATGCGTTAAAATACGATAATACACATAATTCTTGACCTATGAATCTGGCAACACTGTATATTTCTAAAGACCGAGTAAAAAGTTGTGTTTGTAAACAAAATAATATAATTTCTAAGATCGATCAGACAACGTTTGATTTAATTACAACTAAATATGAGTGACGATGAATTTGATGACGAATTACCACAAATATCCGTCAATTCTTCCTTCTCGCGTGATTCGGTAAGATTGTTATTTATTTTTTTTGATATTCTATATTATGTAGTTCTGCTGACTAATAAGGGGTTTGCTACTCTTACAGCAAGAGCTGCTTCGAATGCCAACAGCTGAAGAAGTTGCAAGTCAACGCGCGAAAGAAGTCGAATGCGAGCGAATGTTGCAGGACCTGCGCGCCTCTGACCCTGAAATGTGCCTGAACACAGGTGATCCCTGCTTATCCGAGTGTAAGGCCGAGCTGGCCGCCGCGGCCAAGTGCCTGCACCCGAAGGCGGGCGTTCGCTTCTCCCCTCCTTCGTTAGCCGAATTGCTGACGCCGATGCTGGCCCGTCTGCCGCAGGATTGTATGCCCTTTGCTCTACTGGAAAATCTACGAGAAGCTACACCCGCTACTCTTGCTGCCCTTACACAAGATGTAAGTGTTTTAAACTTAAAAGCTTTAATGACCTATGAGAATTTTATCAGTCATGGGCTCTGTTTTTTTTAAGGGGTGATTCAACTGCCCATAAACAACAACTTTTACTATTTCATCTAGGTTGGAGTGTAGGAAAGGGTGCACAAGACAGAAAATTTTTCGTCGTAAAATTGACTCTTATAACACTCTTATTTTTATTGTCATTGGGTGGGGGATCCATAGTAGGGGACGAACTTTTATTAGGGTCATTTTGCTGTAAAGTCGTTTTTGGCGGAGTTGGGGGTAAAAACTAAATCTTATTTTAAAGGCGTCTGGGATTTTTTTTAGTCGAATAATTTTCGTCGAAAACTTGACCCTATATAAAACCCTATTTTTATTATGCTATTGGGTGGGGGGTACATAAGGGATGGAAGAAATTGAGTCTTTCTATTTCTGTTTAATCAACCGACTTCAAAAAGGAGGAGGTTCTCAATTCGACTGTGTTTTTTTTTTTTTTTTTTTTGTATATTTGTTACGCGATTACTCCGCCAATTATGAATCGATTTTAATGATTCTTTTTTTGTTTGGTAGATCATACTTCAGAGGTGGTCCCATATAAATTTTATCGAAATTGATTTAGAACTTTTTGAGAAAATCAACAAATATATACCCAGATAATATTTTGGTTGTGCTTCTTGTTACCTATCTTCGACAAATATGAACCGATTTTGATGATTTTTGTTTTATTGAATAGCTTATACTTCAAAGATGCTATGATAAAAGTTTGCAAAATAAAAATCACCTCTAAGGGTAGGAAAATAGGGGATGAAATCGGTGTTCAGCAGTTAGATTAGGATTTATCACTAAAAATAGATGAAATAAGTAAATTTTATTAAAAAAAATAAAACCGACTTCAAAACACTAAAATGATAAAAATAATCCTAACACTTAAGTACCTAATCAGTTACTTTTGGAGTCGGTGGCAGCCGATGAGAGATTCAATGTTTTTGTTTGCACCAAAAGTGTGTTTTGAAGTCGGTTTTATTTTTTTTAATAAAATTTACTTATGATGATTCAGACTCCTCAGTAGACATGTGTCGTTCCGGATCAAAATTTATTTTTTATTATTTTTATTTATTGAATAAGATACACCATCAACATATCATTTTACATACATAAATAATTTGTAATATTTTATATATACCTATTGTAATAGCACAGAATACCTAATAGTACTACCGTACAGAAGACTCACTTCCTAACAAAAGTCAGGTTTAGGTATAAAAAAATATACCTAGACTCGTCTGCAAGCAAAATTGAAACTTATAACCGCGCGCGAACCACGAATTTTCTTTGCGCGCCCTAGTTTTATGACCGAGCTGCCGACTAGTCGGGAAAGCCGACTATTCGGCATTGTTTGTAGTCGGCGACTATTCGGCAAAATATGCCGATTATAATCGGCTCCAAGTTCCTGTTTCTGTGTAACCTGATATATATACTTGTTCGCTTTCCTGCCTGACCGCCGCGTGAAATAATTCCCTGGCACTGGTTACATTTCACTTTTGACGGTTCATCTTCGATATCCCCCCAAAATCATCTAGGTTCAACCCTGACAAATGTAAAATTAAAACCTATATTATACTAGGACACCTTATATCATTTTCTTTCCATGATCTTAGGTAACAATAACTACCTACTATCAACACGAGTGAGCGTATGCTGAGACGCAGGTGACGCAGTGCCTTACGGCGTAGATTTTGTTATTTTGGAAAGCGTAAGGGACCCAGCTTTATGTTTTTAGCTAGATTTTATAATTTTGGTGCCAAAATAATAAAACATTTAATTGAATTAGTCATCCACAAATCATCCACCTTACCAAAATTGTCTATTGCTTGTACTAGGTAGGACGTAGATGAGTGTACTGAATTTAGCAAATCTGCTGAAACGGGTTGTATGAGGAAATGTACCTTTTTAGATCTTGATGCTGATCTCCTAGGAGAACTTGCTGTATTTGAGCTGTAAAAATCTTCTCCGCGATCTTCTCTCTCTTATTTATATTCAAGTTGCTTAATAATGCAACTGCAAACAACAAAATGTTGCGTTTATATCTACAAAAGGTAGACAAAAATATTATGGATTTATACTACGCGATTTTCCATGTCACAGAAACTAGTGTCACCGCTGTCTACATTGCATTGTCTATATTAAAAACACTATAATATTAAGTATCTCAAAACTCCACTCGCTGCGCTCTCAGATTTTAGTTCGTCTTACATTATCTTTTACCACGTAATTTACCACAGGTTTTTGCGCGCTGCTTCTGGTTTATTTGGTCGCGATGAAGTTAAAATACTTTTTACGAAACGTTGTCTAAGAAAAAATTTGCGTTCTCTTCGCTCGCGCTTGTGCATTAGTTATATTGTAAGTTCATTGTTAATACTACTCGCCAACACTAAATTAAAACTACTAATTGTAGTTACAATCTGTCATCTATTAATTTAGTAGCCATGGTAAAATTGATGTCATAAATGCGGCCAAAAACCACACACAGTATTCTTTTATTTATTTCAAATAGATTTAACTTAGATCGGCGCAGCAAACACAAAACAAACAGGAAATAAAAATGTAAATAAACATGTTAGGTACTAAGTACATGCTCAGCGGCCGCGCGATGACAAAGCAGAGTAATGACGAAAAGGCTCGACCACCTCCGACAAGTAGGTATTAGAATGATCGGCATGGCCGATTAGTTGGCAATTTGAAAACCGATTAGTCGGCTAGTCGGCTAGTCGGCAAATACTATAGTCGGCCCATCACATTTACTACTTATTATGGACATGGAATTAAAGAAGAATAAATATTTCAATATGGTGTGAAATTTAACAAAATGTTAGCTCTGATTCACTATTCGTTTTATTCATACAACCGGTAAACCTATCTCTTGGCTAAGTAGAAGACATTGCGGGTCAATCAATTTGCAAAAGCAAAAAAAAAATTATGAAGTATGCGCTCGCGCGACTGTCGTGCGAGCCGAGCGACAGCCCACTGCCATGCGCCGCTTCGGGCGGCGCGCTGGCCGAATATACCTAAACTGCGGAGTGACAACCCCCTGGTAATAGTTCCTGCCCCCCTAGCATGACCACCAAAACACGATATGATATGATATGATATGATATAGCGAGTTATCGGCACAAACTGCAAATTTTTCTAAAAATATGAAAGATATAGACGCCATGTTGAATTTTTATTATCGCTCTTTCGATAAGTTGTACGAGTATATCTTCATAGTTCTTTGCTATTTGCTGACTCAATTCACTCTTATATGTTTGTTTTTCATTGTGTACTTAGAGCTTACTGGTTTTTTTGATGTACCTGATCCTTGACTATTTTAGGCACACCTTTTATGTATTCAATTCTGATACTATTTCCCTCGTTTTCTAGACGTCTTTGTAATTCATTTTTAATGAGTCTAGGTATAACTCATGCATATAAGAGGATGAACAGTCTCCCCACAAACCGCTCCCTGAGACTATAAAGCCGGTGACAGATGGCGACGGACGCGGCTCCGGACTCGTCTTGACATTGTAAGGTCAAATGCTGCCATTGGTCGATCCTTCAGTCAACTTCTGCCAGCAAAAAAATCTAAGAACATACATAGGGGTGATTTAGATACGTTTCAACACGAAGCACCTAAAAAAAAAAATTTGGACGTCACTTTTCTGTATAAAATAAGGCTCAGAGAATATTTATATTTTACACTATGTGTGCTTTATTTACGTAATTTTGTCTTAGAGGATCCTGGTGGACTCGCAGTGGGTGTCTTATTTTTAAAAAAGTTACTTAAATAATAAATGATTAAACTTTCTTTATAAACTTTCGAGAATCGATTGGATTTTGTTAGGGCACATCACTATACGTGTCAACAGTGAAGTGTCACAAAACCCTTGTTATCTCGAAAGAACTATAGTACGTCGTAAATTATAGATTATGAACCCAAAAAGAAAGAATGAATTTCATATACTTCTCAAATTAAATTATTTAGAAAATTGTTGCTCTAAGGAGTTTTTGTCATAGGCTTACAAATCTTATTTTTTGGTTGCATGTGATAAGTAATCTGTTCAAAATACACACAAAACATCTGCTGCTCATAGCCAGTACGATTTATTGCAGATAAAAAGCTGGAGATTAAAAAAAAAGAATTTTCTTTTATTTTAGGTAAAACTAAATGGAAATACAAAAGCTTAATTGATTCCACAATTTTTTGTTTACATAGTTTATATTTATGTTATGCATTGCATTAGGTCATTTGTAGATCCCTGTTTGCGTGTTCGCCTCCTCCATTTCTCTTTAATACGGGATACCCAACAAAGCCCTGAGTATCAGCCAGAGCCCAGAGTGTACAGTGTTCGTGTGTGTGCGGTGCCTTCGTAGGTGTGCGAAGCGGCGGAGTCGGGGCAGCTGCAGAGGCGCGAGGAGGCGGCGTGCGCGGCGGCGTGGCTGTGCGCCGCGAGCGTGGGCGCCGCGCCGAGCCCGCGCCGCCGCGCCCGCCGCGCGCTGCGGGCCGTGCTGGCGCACGCGCAATTCGCGGACCCGGACGGGGTACGTTATCTTATACTGACTATTATTTATTAACTTTTGCAGCCGACAGTTGTAGATTGCGTCATATCCTTTCGTCGCAAATGCCACAATGCCTTAAGAGCGAGGTATTCGACCGGTGCGTCCTACCGGTGATGACCAAAGGAGCCGAAACGTGAAACATGACAGCTATAATAAAGCTAACCCACCGACTTTACGTCACTCGGCCAGCTTTGGAAAGGTCGAGGGCAAATGTGACAGTTAGAGAACAGCTCGTTACGAGAGATGGGCAAAAGGCAAAAGGGATCTAAAATAACGATATTTTATTAGAGATGGGCCGACTACTCGCCGTCTAGTCGGGAAAGCCGACTATTCGGCATCGTTTGTAGTCGGCGACTATTCGGCAAAATATGCCGATTATAATCGGCGCCTAAGTTACTGTCTTTTCATTATAAAAACCTGATATATATACTTGTCGCATTCGCTTTCCTGCCTGACCGCCGCGTGAAATAATTCTCTGGCACTGGTTACATTTTTTCACTTTTGACGGTTCACCTTCTATATCATCTATGAATGTCCACACTCGCGAATTCGTTTTCGTCATTTTATGACACCACACACAGTATTCTTTTATTTTTTTTAAATAGATTTGACTTAGATCGGCGCAGCAAACACAAAACAAACAGGAAATAAAAATGTAAATAAACATATTACTACATGCTCAGCGGCCGCGCGATGACAAAGCCGAGTAATGACGAAAAGGCTCGACCACCTCCTACAAGTAGGTGTTAGAATGATCGGCATTGCCGATTAGTCGGCCGACTAGTCGGCAATTTGAAAACCGATTAGTCGGCTAGTCGGCTAGTCGGCAAATACTATAGTCGGCCCATCACTATATTTTATCATTATTCAATTGTAAAGACAGTTTGATCATTATAGTCTTTAAGTATGTTGCGAAATACATGTAAGTCGGTGGAGATATATATTTTCTTATGCGAAAAGTTTTTTTTCTTATCACGTAGGTCGTAATCACGATCGATTGATCGATACTCTGTATCTCGGGACGTTCGTCATCAATTAGTTTAAAATCTATCTAAATAAATACTTTTATATATGTTTGTAAGCGAAGTTGATAATAATAGTATAGGATACTCTGTTATTAGATCCTATATTCTGTTATTAGCTGGTATGTGTTGCTTAATGCGGTACTCCAAATTGTATAATTGTAATTGTAATTTAAATTACTCAATTTCTATCTGTGCTGACCTGTAAGTGTTTTTTTTGTATATCTATTGAAAATGTCTCAAAAGAATTTGAGAAGGAGGTCAATCGTCGAATCCAACTCGGCTGGGCAGCGTCGGGAAACTACACCACGTCTTCTCCAAAATACCTCAGTGCCTCAAGACGAAAGTCTACAACCAGTGTGTGTTACCAGTGATGACATATGGAACTGAAACGTGGCCTCTCACATCATAAGAAAGCTCAAGGTCGCACAGCGTGCTATGGAAAGGGCTATGCTTGGTGTTTCCTTGCGAGATCGAATCAGAAATGAGGAGATCCTTAAACGAACAAAAGTCGCTGACATAGCCCAACGGATTAGCAAGCTGAAGTGGCAGTGGGCGGGGAACATAGCACGTAGAAATGATGGCCGATGGGGCAGAAAGGTTCTAGAATGGAGGCCGCGTACCGACAAGCGCAGCGTAGGACGTCCACTCACAAGGTGGTCAGACGACCTGGTAAGGGTCGCAGGAAGACGCTGGATGCAGGCCGCTTCCAACCGGCCAATCTGGAAGTCAATGGGGGAGGTCTATGTTTAGCAGTGGACGTCCTATGGCTGAAATGATGATGATGATGATGATTGAAAATGTTTGAACCTTGGTCTTCCTAAAATAAATAAATAAAATATTTTATTTGACACGTTTAAGATATTTTCAGGAGGCTAGTCGCGCTTTAATAGGCGCGGTGGTCGGTGGCGAACTGGACGCGAGTGCTTACCTGGAGCTGGCGGACGCGGTGGCGGCGGGGGCGGCGGCGGCGGCGGGGGCGGGGGCGGCGGCGGCGGGGGCGGGGGCGGCGGCAGGGGCGGGGGGAGCGCCCGCGCGCCTGCAGCGCCGCCTGCTGGGCGCCGCGCTGGCGCGCCTGCTGCGCTGCGAGCTGCAGCCGGAGGTACATAGCTGCTTGCTCAACGATAATAATAATATTAGGTCCTTACACATGAAATTTCCGTTAAGTATCAAAAAAGTGAATCAACTTTTTTTTGAAATTATTATTTAATCAAAAGTATGCGCCGTTGGTATCGATACACTTCCGCCATTTTATAAGCAAATGATTGATCCCTTTGAACAAAAAATCCTAGAAGCGAGACTCTATCAACTGTTTGAAGGCGGTTTTGACTGCGTCATCAGATTTGAATTTTTTTCTTTGTAAAAAGTTATCTAAATTTTGAAAAAAAACGTGGTAATAAGTTGGGGCAAGATCTGGAGAGTATGGTGGGATTGATAGGTGACGCGAAGGTTCCAGTCGCAGCTCCTCTAACTTGGCGACCGTTTGATGTGCAGTGTGTGGTTTAGCGATATCATGAAGGAGCAGTGGGCTAGAGCAATTCACTAGTCTCGGTTGTTTGATGGCTCGCCATTTCCAACATTGTTTGCAATTGTTGGCAATACAAGTCTGCAGTAATCGTCTGGTCTGATCTCAAGAAGCTATAGTGGATAACACCAGCACTGGTCTACCAAACACTAATCAGAATCTTCTTTTTGGTCAGTTTTCGCTTATGGCAAGGTTTTGCGTGCAGCTCATTTCGTCTAGGCCATGTCAGGGGAAACCGATTCTGCCTATACAGGGATTTACTCTTCAATGAAATACAATTTGTGGTAGAAAGTGATAATTTGTGGGACATGCGTTGAGGATTTATTAAATAATATCTGTGGCCTAGCTGAAAACAGCTGTTTTCGTCTAGGCCACTCCGATCTCTGGTTGTATTCTACATAGCGCTGATCAGATTACTGTGTCAGCACCACAAATTCACGTTTGAATTTGTAATAAAAAATCTGCGTATGTGGGTTTAAGATGGCGAAAGAATTAAATAGTAAGTTGCAGTCAGCTGTTTCAGGCTAAGCCACGCCGATCTCTGTAAGTACATGCCTAGCTAAGATCTGATAACTGTTAATGTTATTACGAACAAAGCTAAGCAACCGTAAATATAAATCAGACTTAATGGGCTGACCAGTAGTTAGCAATGAGATACTAAAGTGCAAACCTATTTTTCTTATTTATATTGTTAATCACACTTACTATCTCATTGTTAATTCTATGTGTTAACAAAACCGCGGGCACGGGCGCGGGACGAACAAGCGGACGATATACGTCTTCGCGCCGCCTCCGCGCAAAAGCTGTTGTCTTTTACCACAGTCGCGCACGCACATTATGTCTGGCTATATAAACTGTCACCATTTTCGGAGTTCACGTAACAATTACCAAAAATTTACATTAACAGTTTAATCTTTCATTTATATATTCCCTGTAGGATCCCTTTCTATTTAGTTTAGGCCTACAGGCACACTTTCATCGATCTATATCTATCGCAATAACTACCAATCCCTCGTCAGATTAATTAAATTGTCACACCATCTTTTCTTTTTATTTTTAATTTTAAATCGACAATATTGCGCAGGTATAAAATAAATAAAAGAACAATAATCTCTACGTAATTAAGCTGAGCTGATAACCTGACAACACGCCTTCAGTCAGATTGAATAAAAATAAATAAAAACCTCACTCCAATCAACCCGATTGGAGTAAGGTTTTTATATATATGTTTTTTTTATAATTTCATTTTATTTATTTTTATAGTTCTTAATTTTTAACCATATAGATACATTGATTTAAATCGTACTCAATATGTAATTAGAAGTCAATGAAACATAAATTCGTGAACCCAAATGCTGCGCAATATTGTCGATTTAAAATTAAAAATAAAAATAAAATATGGTGTGACAATTTAGTTAACCTGACGAGGGATTGGGAGTTATTGCGATAGATATAGATCGATGAATGAGTGTGGGGGAGACCTTTGCCCAGCAGTGGAATTGAATTGGTAAAAAAAAACGAGAGTGAATAAAGTCGTAAATGTCGGAACGCTTATAAAAAACCCATAATAGTGAGACCGTGTAACAGCGCGCCGCGCGAGTCACTCGACTGATTTTAGTCCCTTCGAAAAGACGCAACGCGTAGGTGTCTATCTCGCCCGAAACATGTACCCCTTTTCGAGTTTTTTGACTTTTCCCATTTGGCGCAAATGGATAAGTATCGTTTTGTCACTTACGCCGAAGGCTGCTGCTGATTCAGAAGTGGTTTGAAATGGATCCGCTATCGCCTTCAATTCTTCGTTATTCACTCGAGTATCAGGTCGTCCACGAGGCTCACTGTGTGCCGCGCTCCGCCGCTCGAATGCGGTCCGACCTTTACGCGTTTAACCGTCGTGATCGAGTACTATTCTCTCGATAGTGTGATGCATTTTAGTGTGATTTGTTGTTCACACGTTAGGCTGACGAGTCGTGCGGCTGCGAGTGGGCGGCGTCGTCCGTGGCGGCGGCGTGGAGCCAACTGGCGGTGCACGAGGCGACCGCGTGCGTGCGCGTGGTGGGGCGCGTGGTGAGCGCGTGCGGCGCGCCCGAGTGCGAGGCGCCGCGCCGCCGTCTGCTGGCCGCGCTCGCCGCCGCGCCCGCCGGCGCCACGCGCACCGACAGACTCGAGGTAACCCGCGGGGCGCACGGGGCCCGCAGGGGGCGCCACGCGCACCGCGCCCGACATACTCGAGGTAACCCGCGGGGCGCACGGGGCCCGCAGGGGGCGCCACGCGCACCGCGCCCGACATACTCGAGGTAACCCGCGGGGCGCACGGGGCCCGCAGGGGGCGCCACGCGCACCGCGCCCGACAGACTCGAGGTAACCCGCGGGGCGCACGGGGCCCGCAGGGGGCGCCACGCGCACCGCGCCCGACAGACTCGAGGTAACCCGCGGGGCGCACGGGGCCCGCAGGGGGCGCCACGCGCACCGCGCCCGACAGACTCGAGGTAACCCGCGGGGCGCACGGGGCCCGCAGGGGGCGCCACGCGCACCGCGCCCGACAGACTCGAGGTAACCCGCGGGGCGCACGGGGCCCGCAGGGGGCGCCACGCGCACCGCGCCCGACAGACTCGAGGTAACCCGCGGGGCGCACGGGGCCCGCAGGGGGCGCCACGCGCACCGCGCCCGACAGACTCGAGGTAACCCGCGGGGCGCACTGGGCCCGCAGGGGGCGCCACGCGCACCGCGCCCGACAGACTCGAGGTAACCCGCGGGGCGCACGGGGCCCGCAGGGGGCGCCACGTGCACCGCGCCCGACAGACTCGAGGTAACCCGCAGGGCGCACGGGGCCCGCAGGGGGCGCCACGTGCACCGCGCCCGACAGACTCGAGGTAACCCGCAGGGCGCACGGGGCCCACAGGGGGCGCCACGTGCCCGCGCCCGACAGACTCGAGGTAACCCGCAGGGGGCGCCACGCGCACCGCGCCTGACTATTTAGTCCATCGATCTCCATTTTCATGGAAACTTTAGTTAATATGTGCCAGATAACCTCAAATATTTATCTTGTCCACTGTTTTCGTCACTATCTTAGATTCGGAAATCTTATTGACACCTCTTAAGTAGGTAACCTTCTTAAACACTGGTTTCTTGCGATTCACGATTTTCACTTTTTTCAAATGTACTCCCTTTATTTGACGCCTTAATTGTAGATGCGATAAACAGGTGGTAGTGGTGGTGGTTCTACTTCTGGTGGTAGAATATATAACTAGTTACTGCATCATCATCATTATTTCAGCCATAGGACGTACACTGCTAATCATAGACCTCTCCCACTTCCAGATTGGTCGGTTGGAAGCGGCGTGCATCCAGCGGCTTCCTGTAACCTTTACCAGGTCGTCTGTCCACCTTGTGGGTTGACGTCCTACGTTGCGCTTGCCGGTACGTGTCCTGGCCTCCATTCTAGAACCTATTTGCTCCACCGGCCATCTATTCTACGTGCTATAATTGGGTCAATCGTCGAATCCAACTCGGCAGGGCAGCGTTCGAGAAACTACACAACGTCTTCTCGTTCAAAATACCTCAGTGCCTGTATGACATATGGAACTGAAAGGTGGCCTCTCATTATGGGCGTCATAAGAAAGCTCAAGGTTGCACAGCGTGCTACGGAAAGGGAAATGCTCGGTGTTTTTTTTGCGAGATCGAATGAGGAGATACGTAAACGAACAAAAGTCGCTGATATAGCCCAACGGATTAGCAAGCTGAAGTGGCAGCAGCAGTAGTGATTATAATTTTATTTAAAAAAGTACTAACCTAACTTTAGCCTGGAGCCAACCCAAGACTACAAACTGAATCGCCACTGAGTTTTCATGTTCTATAACAAACTAACGAGGCATTTTACAAAACAGCTAGCGTTTGCAAACGGACGACGCCATCTGCATGGCGAATCATATGCCTAATAAATGATCTGCACTAACCATCAGATTTTGTCCCCAGGTTGTGGTTGCCGCTCAAAAGCTACGATTGTTGTTTCGCCAGCCATAGACTTCACTGTGCCTTATATATTTTGCGCGAGTTATTTATGACACTTTACTTTAGTGGCATAGTTAGTTATAAACTCTACTGTGCCACAACATACTCCACTCTGCTGTGCTCCACTTTTCAAAATATTGTTGTAGGTTTTCTGTTTGTAAGGACTAATGATAAACAATGTAACTTTTTTATTTTTATAATAAAATATATGATAGTATCAAAATTACCTTGTATTACGCCGTAACAATTATATTATTGTGCGTGTACTTAAGCCTTATAATGAAATAGAATCAGTAAAGATCAGAGCTAAATAAAAATATTACTTATCATCATAACAAAGAATATTCTTACAACTTAATTATTAATCTAAATAGGCACATGATATCTTATCCTAATTGTTTTTATAAATACAAAAAAAAAACCTATAAAATTTAAAAAAAAAAAATATTACAGTGCTGTTTAGTCGAATTTGGGTCTTGCCTAAAAAGTTGAGACAATTTTATATAGAGAGCAATCGTAAGATTCAGTCATGATTGTAGTCGAGTGTCGCGCGTAGATCGGGCTGGTGCACTGTGGCACAGTGGCGCAGTGGCGCAGTAGCGCAGTAGCGCGGTGGCGCACTAGGCGTGCGGCAGGTCCGTGCCGAGGTGCGCCAGTAGCAGCGTGAGCGCGGCGCCGCACAGCCGGCGGTGGTACCAGCCGCGCACCTCCCACCTGGCGCAAGAACACAAACCGGTTACCACTATCTTGTGACACGCTTACAATAATGGGATTCCAATCAAATATTTAAATGTAAAAAAATAAACTGTAATATTTTTTCATTTTAAAAATCTGATTTTTAGATGTCGATATTTTTTGTTTGAGAAATACATTATTTCTAATCATTCGTCCTGTAAAATTAAGATTTTTCGGTCATGACGTTATCGCTCCTGGGCTACGAAATTAGTTTCGTGCGAATTCTACAACTAGTCGATCGTTCGACGTTCAGGTACAATGCATAGTCACCCGGCGGAGTGCAGCAGCGCGCGCGCGTGCGGCTGCAGCTCGCTCGCCACGCACTCCAGCGCCGCCAGCCCGCGCCGCGCCGCGCCGCCCCGCGCCGCGCCCGCCAGCGCGCGCCCCAGCCCGCGCCGGCACCATCTGCCCACAACCGTAGTAGTGCACCGCTGGACATCTCCACTCGAGAACGCGTCTACCCTATCGGCTATCGGTTCTACGGCCGATGTGACCGGCCCACTGCCACTTTAGTTTGCTACATGGGGCACACTAAAAGTTTTGGACTTCTAGCTGATCGGAACTATTTGAATTTCGAATGTTATATATTTTTAAACGTTGCAACCTTCTTAGTAATAAAAAAAAAACAATTGGCTGGAAATGATTTGTCAATTGTTTTTTATCACACATCAAAGTTACTACGTACGTACTCAACGAAAGTGGAATTGAGTCGAAATGATTTTAGAGCGATGATTTTTTATGATTTTAAAAGTTCTCTCTCACAGCAAGACTGTGCCGCTCGTCTTCAAAATGCTTTTGGGAGAGAAGCACCTCGTTCGAGCACCGTGAGGCGATGGTTTGCTGAATTTGAGAGAGGTCGAGTTTCTTTACATGACGAATTTCGTGAAGGGCGGCCTTCGACTGCCGTCAACGAAAAAAATGTGGCTACTGTTAAACGGCTCATTGAAGAAAACCCGCGGATTACCTATGAGACAATTCGAGGACTATTGGGGATTGGTATGAGCCAAATTCAGAAACTTTTACACGAAAAATTGAAAGTTGGGAAACTTTGCTGTCGTTGCATCCCTCATGAACTGACAGCGGAGCAGGAGCGGACTCGCGTGGAATGGTGCTCACAGATGCTACTGAAGTACGACCACGGACATTCTAATGCTGTTTATGTCATTGTCACAGGAGACGAAACGTGGATTTATTGTTTTGAACCCGAAAACAAACAGCAATCTTGTGAATGGGTGTTTGGAAATGAGAACAGGCCAACAAAAGTGAGGCAGGCGAGAAACGTTGGTAAAAAATTTATCGCGTTTTTTTTCTCAGCTACGGGTCCCATCTGTACAATTCCACTTGAAGATCAAAAGAGTGTTAATGCCGAGTGGTAATCTACAATGTTTACCCAGGGTGTTAGAAAAGACGACCCAAAAGCCGCGTTTATTTATTTATTTAAACTTTATTGCACAAGTAAGTACAATTGGCGGACTTAATGCTATACAACATTCTCTACCAGTCAACCTTGCGTTCTCCTACATCATGACAACCCTTCTTCACACACGGCCAACAAAACAAAGTCATTTTTAGCTTCTGAAAAAGTACACCTCATCATCACCCATCCTGCGCATAGCCCCGACCTAGCACCCTGCGATTTCTGTATTTTCCCCAAAATCAAAGATTTGATAAGAGGTTTTACTTTTACTAACTCCGAAGAAGCAGTGATAGCGTTCAATCAGCACGTAGAAAACATGCCTTCAGATCTGTGGTCCTCCTATTTTAAAAAAAGATTTGATCGCATGAAAAAATGTTTGAAATGTAAAGGAGAGTATTTTGAAAAGCAATAAACATAATATTTTGATTATAACATATTTTTTTAAGTTACGCAAAACTTATAGTGTGACCTACGTATATCGATTACTTTAGTTTCTGTCGGATAAACCTCATTCCTAATATCCTTCAGAGAAATCCCCGAGCGTAGCTCTTTCCCTAGCTCGCTGAGCAATTTTAAAGTGTACCAGTCGCACCGTGAGTGTCCGAGTCTCGGCTCCGTACGTCATGATAGTACGCACTCGTTAAAGACACACTTCATATTGACCCATTATCTTATTAGGTTGGGGAAAAAGTTTCTCCATGTCAGCCTATTGCAGTCGACTGCTGGACGTGAACCTCCCCCGGGGAGCGCGATCTCCCGCTTTTTTCATCCAGCCACTGCCAGGCGTCTTCCTAAGATCGCCGACGGACCGTCGAGCCGGGGGGCGTCCTTCACTACGTTCCTCGCGGCGCGGTCTCTACTCGAGAACCCGTTTACTCCACCTTTCATCGGTTCTGCGACAGATTTGGCCGGCCCACTGCCACTTTAGCTTACTTGATTTTATCTCTTTATGAAATTCCAAGCTTCGACCTTTCCATAGCTCGCCGAGTGGCTTGTAGTTGACGGGCCAGCTTACTGTTATTTTGTATAAAAACTCGAAACATTTTTTTTTCAAAGATTCATCGTCATCATTTTAACCATAAGACGTCCGATGACGAACATAGGCCTCCCCTATTGATTTTAGAGTGACCGGTTGGAAGCGGCCTGCATTCAGCGGCTTCTTGCAACCTTTACCAGGCCCCCGATTCAGAACGTTTCGATAATGAGTCGTCAACCGGTGAATCGCATGACACTAAAGTTGATTCCTATAGTGTCACGTGGTTTTCCGATCAACAATTTGTTACGGAAAGGTAATCGGGGTAAATCGTTGGCCAGGTCATCTGTTCACCTTGTCCTACGTTGCGCTTGCCGGTACGTGGCCTCCGTTCTAGAACCTTTCTACCGCATCGGCATCGTGATGAAAGACAAACCACACCATTTCTATTGATTCCGGCCGCTTTCTCTCAACTTCATGCTTTAATCTCATCAGTTGTTGGCAGTAGAGATCCGAATCGATGGTTTTAGTTTTTAAGATCACATTTTATGTACTTTACCCTATTTACTGGTAAAAACCAATGGGAATTTGAATTTTGAATCTGCCCGGCGGTAAAAGCTTATAATGAACAATGCCTATCTAATCTCACCATACACACGGCATCTTTTTATTAACACGGGTTTTGCGACAGTTTGTAAAGCCTGACTGACCTTTGCCCACATCCTTTTTCGGACGTTCTTGTCGTACGTGATCACCAGTTATCAATTTCTTCAAAAACGGTTCTCTTTCATTACGTCTCAATAAAAAATCGTAAATGAGTACACGGTTCATTAGGTTCCTTTCAATGAGCTCGTGTAGCACCCAAATATCGAGCTTTTTTGCGAATCCAGATTTTTTCAGAGAGGCGGACTAACTACTTGTAACAATTTTTGAATCATTCTTTTTTTTTTTTCAAATACCTAGATCAAAATGATTTTTGATCTAGGTATTTTCCCAGTTCTTCAGCTATGTCGTTATTACCGATATGCCGATATTGCTCCGCTTTTTCAAAAATGGCCTCCATTTTATCCCAGGGAGACCAGGTGCATCGTTGACATGAAAATTCCCGGATTGAAAATGCTTAAACCAACTTTGTGCTAGTCTTACTGTCACTGCATTAGGTCCATAAACGTCCCCTTTTTTTCGCATCTTGCGTTGCATTCTTTTTTTTTTCTTGTAATAAAATTTTAAAATGTTTATTTTCTTTATTAGATTCAATCATAACATTTTAAACTTTCTTGTTGCATTTTTAACTAACTCTATACAATGTAGTGTATTATTCAAACATTTTGACAGAATATTTTTTTAAATGATTTTTTTAATTGGAATCAAACCTAGCCAGATACAAATAGTACAAAGAGATTTTATTACAAGTTTATACATACTATAAGCGAATAAACTTTTTCCCCAACCTATTATGTCACAAATAAATAAGATATATGATACTAACTGTGGATGAACAGCGAGTCCGTGCAGCCAGCCGCTGTGGCGCGGCCCCCAGAACTCCGACACGCTCACCGTACCCACCACCTGTGAGCCAATTTAGTATCCTATTACCATACCCATAAGTATCATGATTGCTATACATAAAGTGACAGTTGATGACAGATCATTGTCATCACAAGTCGTATCATCATTATAACAAGTCATAATTAAGAATAAAGAATAAGAATACATTTTATTTATTTGGCACAAAAAAAAAAACATCATATGACAATAAGAATATAAATACAGATAGAAATGTGCCAAAAAGGGTCCCCCGCTCAGTATAAGTGGCAGCTAGAAATAGCTGCCGCGACACTGGTATTCTGCGGGGGCCCTGGGCTATTTATATAATTATTAAAGCATACCTGAGAGTGAACAGTCTTGCTAAGCTTTGACTGCTGTAGCTCAGTCTCTACTACTATAGAAGGGGACACCATCGCAGGGTTGACCAACAGGGGTCCACGTAGCTCAGCCACAAAACCCATAATCTCCTTGCGCATGTTCTGAAACCATTATTCAGAAAGTAAAAGCCATACCAATTGAATATGGACCGCATTCCCTAGATCCATACCAGCTACTATGAGATAAAACATAATTACTCCTTCTTCACTTCAAGAATTCCTGTCTTCTTCACCTGAACTCCAATTAGACCCACAGGCAAGAACTACTGCAAGATTTATCTGCAGTATTTATAAAAAAATGGCTTAAATGTTTTTAAATTAATTGTTTTTTATTTTATAGTTTACTGTCATTTACCTATTTTAATTATTGTTTATTGTGGTAGTGCTTATTTACATTCTCTGTAACCAAAACTTATAGTTATTCTATACAAATATTATAAAGAGGTAGTTTCTTTCTATCCCAAAAGAATGCACATTTCCCGAGAGATGTAAGATATTTTATTTTATTTATTTATTTTAGGAAGATTTACAGTTTCAATAATACAGTAAACTAGAATAATACAAAAAGGGTTATAGGGTATGACAATACATAAAAGCTGTTCAGTTGGTCAAAAAACAAAAAATGTAAAACAATGTTTCATTACTAATTTTGTTACTTATTGTTGGATTTCTTCAGCCTCTGGCTGGTGCGGGACACCCGGGCATCGTCTCAGTGATCAACTGACACCACTGGTGATTGGTCGCTGCAATTAAGGCTGCTTTTGTCATAACTCGTATTTGTCGTGAGCACAACCAATTCCCAATGAACCTTACTTCTTAGTAAATAATCAAATGAAGGTAGATTGGAACCTGTACAGTGTACCTGTACTTGTTTGTCGGCGGCGGCGAGGTGCGCGACGTGCACGGCGAGCGCGGCGAGCGCGGCGGCGGCCGGCAGCAGCAGGGTGCAGCCCGCCACCGACACGCCGCAGAAGATGAACAGCACCGCGCCCGCAAGCACGCACACTTGCAGTGTCAACTACAAACGCGAACGTTATACATAAGTACCTACTTTGTAAAACATTGAAGGTAGTGATGATAGAAACAAATTGACGCCATCTACTAAGGAAATAACTTATTTGCTCACATAGTAGCACAAGTAGCGAACAGGAAAAGTTTGCAGAATAGGAACGGCAATAAACCCTTTCGTAAAAAGTTACTAGTTATCCTTCAAGTGTATTAAGCCAAGATTTCCCTGCGGGTATGCCTTCCCTGTATTAAAGCGGGTCTTTGCCGAATTGCTTGCATTGCATTGTGTATTAAAACAAAACCGCTAACCTCTTGAAAAAAGAATAGCAGGAAGGCATCTTTCCGATGAGTGGCGAAGCCCAGCCGCACCAACTCGGCACGCGCCGCTTCGTCCGCCGCCCTTGCCGGCCGCACTACGATTTCACAGTCACACATTATTTGCTTAAAAATAAGTTTTCACTAGTAATGCTAGTAATCAAACTACACAAACCACATTAACAACAAATCAAAATGACATGATTGTTTGATTGAACGACATGAACGAGAACGAATGCACAGATTAGACAAATAAACGAGCAACAAAATGACATGGCAGGACCCAAAACTGCTATTTAACCGAATGGTCGTCAAATTTCTTATAATATAAGCTCATGTCGCCTCGTCTCGTCATAAAAAGAAAATTTAAAAAAATCTATGTCAAAAGGGCAAACAATGAGAAAGCGGGAAACATTTAAATAACTTGCGAAGACATTTTATTGGTCAAACTTTACTTTGGCAGGTTTGTACGAAAATTGGTATTTTAATGCACGTGCAATTATATATACATAATGAACTGATATCTGCGCTGAACGCTCCTATGATATACTTTGTAAGTATTAACTCCAATCATTTTAAATATTTATTGCGTTCTGTTACACACAGTAGCACAGGCAGGTTTTATAGGTACTACATTAAATAGATCAATAAAGACCATTGTAATTAAAATTTAAATTTTAATTGTAAGGCTACGGTTTGATGATAGGTATTGATATGATAAAGAT
The DNA here is from genome assembly GCA_963576865.1 of Anania hortulata. Classification (NCBI taxonomy): domain Eukaryota; kingdom Metazoa; phylum Arthropoda; class Insecta; order Lepidoptera; family Crambidae; genus Anania; species Anania hortulata. The sequence continues at coordinate 19,869 of OY756412.1, read as the reverse complement.
GATAGGAAAAGAATTGATATAATAGGGCGGTAAATTATGACAAAAACACCACACTCTAGGAATGTCTTTATTACACTTACTAACGTTATGACTGTTTATATTACAGTTTATTGACCTAATTAGGAAAGACGTATGGTGAAACATTAACGTATCTAAATAACAATATGTTATTTCTGCTTAAGTGCGGTAAACCATACATCTTGTCTACTTAGGAAAAAACAATTATTATTATCAAATATACTCGTACATTAAATTATAGGTACAAACAAATTCACTTTACTCGGCGTGGGTACGTCGAAATTATGCCGAGTAGTTATTGGCGATGTGTCCTGTTGTTGCACGTTGGTGATGCAGGCGGAGCGCGGGAGCGGCACAGGCGGTGCGCTGATTGCAATCCGAGGTAATTCTAACGAAAGCTGTTTCCATGTTTTCCACAGGAATAATATGATTCCGCTTACAACTATTAATCTACTTAAATAATCTACATAAAGAAGGGTGTAGTAATGTACCTACATAATGGGTAATAAGTTGTTGCGATGAGCTAAGCTTTCAGCTTTCAATTGTTCATCTGCGTTTTCAATCGATCCCAGGTCTCCTGCTGGGGTTCATCGGGCAGAGAGAGGTCATCGAATGATGATGTACACTGGTGTTCATAACATTATTCAGAACAGATCTCGGGAATCGCTATGACGTCAGACTGCCGCTACACGTGATTCAATAGTTGTTATGCGCGTACATCTCTCTTATATAAACAAAGTCGGTTTAGTTACACCATTTATAAATCAAGAACGGCTGGACCGATTTTTATGATTTTTGTTTTGTTAGAATAACTATAAAAATATGTAAACTTCATAATAATGTACGAAGTACGTAGACAGCTAGTTGTAAATAAATAAATACCCGGATCGGAACTAGAGCGACTCCTGTTTACTAACGGGAACTGTGTTTCAGAGCGAGTCTTAGTGATTACCTTAAGCCTTGACTGTCACGTTCCAGCGGAGGTGATGGACAGCTCGGCAGTTGGCCGACCGAGCAAAGCCGGCCACAGGGAGGCGGGCGGGCGGGAGGCCGCGCGAGCGAGGTGGCGCAGCGCGGGACACACACGCGCGGCACACCGCCCGCGGCGCCTGCTTTTCGACGCAAGATACACTACACAGGCGAGTCGCGCTTCATCATCATCATAATCATCATTTCAGCTGAACGACGTCCACGCTGAACATAGGCCTCCCCCAGTGATTTCCAGATTGGCCGATTGGAAGTGACCTGCGTCCGGCGTATTCCTGCAACCTTTACTAGGTCGTCTGTCGACCTTGCGGTTGGTGGTGGTCCATCATGGGCCCCCATCCCAAAACTTAGAAGTTATATAATGCAAACACTTTATGTCGGGACTTTGGGCTGACCTGTTGCTATATTAAGATATAATTAAGTTATCGAGACTGAATTGGGAAGACTTCCCAAAGAATCGCAAGGAGTCATGAGGGAGATTTAATGATCTTAAATGAATAGTGACAAACTACATGCCTTGATCTGAAAGGTTTTCAAGGAAAACGAATTGAAGGTACGTTTTGAAGTTTGCTCAAGTACGACATAACGGACGAACATCGTAGCCGAGAGGCTAGTACGCCGGATTAGCGTTGCCATCTTTGTGGTCCCGGGTTCGATTCTCGGTCGGGACAATGTTCAACATGGACAACGATCTTTTCTATGCTGTCTCGGATCTAATTGTTGTGGTACATTTTCATTTTCATTTACCATCGTCGATTTTGATTTATATATTTCTATAATACAAGTGCTTTATAGTTCATTTATAGGATCAGAGCAATGTATGTAATGTCTAAAATTGATTTATTACTCAGTTAATATTACGCAATCAATCATACGACGTTTTGCAAAGTCGAATAACAGCCCTAGCTGCTCACACGGTAGTATCAAAGGGCAGGTTATATAGCGGTACAATCCACTGAAGCGGAGTTGCGGTGACACGGCGGCGTCACAGTGGTGACCCCCCGCATCTACTGGGTGTTACGAATACTTCGCGCACTCGTACTGGGGTTGTTTTAATAGAACACGTTGCCGATCTGTAGGTATGCGTGTGATCAATGTGCAGTGTAACATGCAGTAACGGGTCGCCCGCCCACGTTGCAGGCCGCAGGTAGTCGCGCGGGCCGGGTGGCCGGGTGGCGGGGGAGGGGGGGGGGGGGGGGGGCGCGGCCCGCGTCGGGGCTCGGGGCGTCGGGGCTCGGGCTCGGGGCGTGCGGCCGGAGGCGTCGCTTCAGGTTTGTAACGCGTTATTTTATTACAATCTCTAAACATTTAATATATATTAACTTTGTTGCACGGACGAACAAAAGTAGTACGAATAGCGAAATTAACGCCGAAAGCATTCTTTACCGGTCAACCAAACATTAGTCGCTTGATCTGTCGAGCTCGAACCACTCACATTGCCCTCGTAACAATAAAATTTCCATTGTGTCTCGCTGGGGCCTGACGGGATAAAAGTTGGATTAATGAATATTACCGACGACCGAACCCGTGGGAAACCGGCAGAGATAATTTTAAATTGCTTCTAGAAATCTATACCAATTTTTAATACCAATTTAGTTGAGTCTATTTCGAAAATAACATGGGCTTTAATTATATCGTTTTGTACATCGAAGACGACCGGCAAAAGAATATAACGACAAGATTTAAGAACTTGGCCGCCGGCTGCGGTGAGAGTAATAATATAGTCAGTACAGTGCACAAAGTGAAATTATAGTCTAGCGATTTCTTGTGTGAATTGTTGCCTAAAATACAACAGAACCAGAGTCAAGTAAACCATTAATATCAAGACCTGTGGTATTGTTAATATTTACTTTTACATTAGGTCTAGGATCTTTACTCGACTTATGATTCAAAATTGAAGTAGTCTTATGGGTAGAAAAGAAGCCTCGTATAAAATTCAGCCAATCATTCCACTCCAAGTCAGTGGAAATTTTACTTCTTGAATGCTACAATTTTTCAAAAATAGTTTTTTGAAAGAAGGACACTCTGGTGTACGGACGTCTTTCTTGCCACACTTAAAGCAAAATATCACTCGTTCAGCTTGACAGTCTTTCACACTATGAGCACTGATTTGGTACTATATGAGAATCTACACGACAGCGATGGCAAGGCAGTAGGGTTTAGGATTATTTATAGCACATGTTTGACTACTATCCATTGTGTTAGCTTCAGCCATAGAATAAGATTTTGTATTAGGATTAGAATTCGTTATAGAATAGTTAACTATTTGTATAAATTTTGTTCGTTTGTTTGTAATTATTATTGAAGATCATGTTTTTTTTAGGCTAGTGTTGGTTGGTGCTTAAAATGCATGTTCAGTTGCTAATGTTTTAGAATTTACAGCCGGACGTTCTTTGAAATTATCGGCACATTCTTTGAACTTTTCGTTGTTACGACACATACCTTAACTCGCCAATTGAGTATATGTTGGTACAGCTAGCTAGCATATTCGAGTAACAAGGACGAATGTTGTGTAGTATAATATCTAAGTAGTTGTTCATTTTCAGTCGAGAGGGGTAGATAATCTCGAAATCATAACTTTCATAATTTATAGATAAACCACTATACTTTCTGATTGCCCTTCCCCCTAGTCGTACACTACAAATTATTAAAGACGTATCTGTCACTACTTTTACGAATTGAGTTACATTCATATTCGGAATCATAAAAAAAATAGCATCTTATCAGTATTTGATTTTTGTAATGTCAGATACGTCTTTTCTCCTCATGACGGCAGAATAACTGTCAAAAGTTTACATGGTTGTTTCTAACAACTTAAAAATTTCAGCAAAAACCGGTTGTTCGGTGATTTTCGTTGTTTAAACATATTATTATAGTGTGTGCGGCGTATGCCCAGTTTGTAACATCCTTCTCTTTAGATACACTATAATTGGTTTTCATGATACTGATTCCATTTTAAGTAAAATAATGCATATAAGAAAATAAGATTATACAGTAGGATGCTGAAATAACATATAACATAAAATATTTTTAATAGTTTTATGTAAATCAGCGCCTTAGTAATGAGTGTTCAGTTTTGTGAATAAGCAGTTGTGAATAAGCTAGTTTATGAATAAGCTGGCAAACCACAGAGATATTTACTTTTTATGGATACTTGTATATTGCAAACGTATCTAAAGGACGAGCTGTGTAAGATAAAAAAAAAATATCGTTGCCGTACTGCGCCGACTCAAGATGACCTGGGAACGGGGCAGACGAATGATAATGATCGTTGCCGATAACGAGTTTCGATTTTATATAACGCTTAGTTTTGTATATTATTATAAGTAAACAAAAGGTATACAGCAATGTTTAACATGCCTAATGTACTATTTCCAGGTTGAGGGTGATGGAGTCGCCCCGGGGACGAGAACAAAAGAGAAAACATAATGAGCGGCTCCAGTGTAGCGCGACCTCTCTACGAGCGGGACGCGGCAACTGAGTGCGCGTCGCCGGCTGGGGCAGGGGACTGCCGACCAGTGTTGTATACTTACAGTGTGTATTGCAAACAATTACATACATTGATATCCTAATTTATAAATATAAATTAATATTGGACAACAACACATATGTGCCGATTGGGGACGGCCGGAAATAATACACTTCCCCTCAACAAACAGAAGGCGTGTCGTGAGAGGTGACTGATTCTTGTAGCACAAGACGGGCAGTAGCGTTTGCGTGCGAAATATAAAGCGTGGCGAGTATTGGCATTTCCCCCCTAATAAAAAGTCATTGGAGGGACCTGTTTTTTGCAGTAGACGTCCTATGGCTAAAATGATACAGACATATATTTCATTGATAATAAAGTAAATAGCCAAAACACTTGATATAGAACCACCCAGATCTGAGATAATATGGAAAAGTTATTCCTGTATTGACCCGACAGAATCGAACCCAGGACCCCAGACATGACGACGCCAAGTCTGGCGTGCTCAACCCTCGAATACAAAGGTATAGTTTGCTAAATAAAGATAATAAAATTAATAAAGACGTCTAATTTTAACCGACAAAAATATTCAGGTTAGCGTAAAAAAAAGAAGTAATGTAAAAAATTAACTCGTTTGTCTATTTAAAAATATCAATTAGAAATGTTGATTTCAATTAACTAATTTGTTAAAATAATTGGAGGATTTAGTGTGAATTAAAATAATTGTAATTAGGTGTACGCGCCGCACGCACATTAATCGGCGAAGGAGAACATTTGAAGGCAAAATAGTGCCCCCGCCGAGACGAGTCAAGCGCAAGAAAACTAAGAAACTTTTCTTTAAGAGGTTTACCGTTTTTTTTGAACCCTCGTAATTTTGGTTTCGATATTACCAGAAAAAACATTAAACACTCCCAGGATTTGTATATTTAAATGCAATTATTGTGTACTGAAAGACCGACGTCAGCGCCGAGAAGCTCCCGAAGCACCCGGGACACGAACGAGCAATGGAGCGCTAATACCACCAATTTCAGACGGGCTCGTGCGCGCTCCGCGCGCACTCGCACCTCACCATCCATTTTAGCTTTCAATGAATAACACAGGGTTATCACACTCAGGGAATAAGGTTACCCTAGTAAACCTAACCAAGGGGGGTAAGTTACACTAGTAAACCTAATCACGGGGGGTTAGGTTACCCTAGTAAACCTAACCACGGGGGGTTAGGTTACCCTAGTAAACCTAACCAAGGGGGGTAAGTTACACTAGTAAACCTAATCACGGGGGGTTAGGTTACCCTAGTAATCCTAACCACGAGGGGTTAGGTTACCCTAGTAAACCTAACCAAGGGGGGTAAGTTACACTAGTAAACCTAACCAAGGGGGGTAAGTTACACTAGTAAACCTAACCACGGGGGGTTAGGTTACCCTAGTAAACCTAACCACGGGGGGTTAGGTTACCCTAGTAAACCTAACCACGGGGGGTTAGGTTACCCTAGTAAACCTAACCAAGGGGGGTAAGTTACACTAGTAAACCTAACCACGGGGGGTTAGGTTACCCTAGTAAACCTAACCACGGGGGGTTAGGTTACCCTAGTAAACCTAACCAAGGGGGGTAAGTTACACTAGTAAACCTAATCACGGGGGGTTAGGTTACCCTAGTAAACCTAACCACGGGGGGTTAGGTTACCCTAGTAAACCTAACCAAGGGGGGTAAGTTACACTAGTAAACCTAATCACGGGGGGTTAGGTTACCCTAGTAAACCTAACCACGAGGGGTTAGGTTACCCTAGTAAACCTAACCAAGGGGGGTAAGTTACACTAGTAAACCTAACCAAGGGGGGTAAGTTACACTAGTAAACCTAACCACGGGGGGTTAGGTTACCCTAGTAAACCTAACCACGGGGGGTTAGGTTACCCTAGTAAACCTAACCACGGGGGGTTAGGTTACCCTAGTAAACCTAACCAAGGGGGGTAAGTTACACTAGTAAACCTAACCACGGGGGGTTAGGTTACCCTAGTAAACCTAACCACGGGGGGTTAGGTTACCCTAGTAAAACTAACCAAGGGGGGTAAGTTACACTAGTAAACCTAATCACGGGGGGTTAGGTTACCCTAGTAAACCTAACCATGGGGGGTTAGGTTACCCTAGTAAACCTAACCAAGGGGGGTAAGTTACACTAGTAAACCTAATCACGGGGGGTTAGGTTACCCTAGTAAACCTAACCACGAGGGGTTAGGTTACCCTAGTAAACCTAACCAAGGGGGGTAAGTTACACTAGTAAACCTAACCAAGGGGGGTAAGTTACACTAGTAAACCTAACCACGGGGGGTTAGGTTACCCTAGTAAACCTAACCACGGGGGGTTAGGTTACCCTAGTAAACCTAACCACGGGGGGTTAGGTTACCCTAGTAAACCTAACCAAGGGGGGTAAGTTACACTAGTAAACCTAACCACGGGGGGTTAGGTTACCCTAGTAAACCTAACCACGGGGGGTTAGGTTACCCTAGTAAACCTAACCAAGGGGGGTAAGTTACACTAGTAAACCTAATCACGGGGGGTTAGGTTACCCTAGTAAACCTAACCACGGGGGGTTAGGTTACCCTAGTAAACCTAACCAAGGGGGGTAAGTTACACTAGTAAACCTAATCACGGGGGGTTAGGTTACCCTAGTAAACCTAACCACGAGGGGTTAGGTTACCCTAGTAAACCTAACCAAGGGGGGTAAGTTACACTAGTAAACCTAACCAAGGGGGGTAAGTTACACTAGTAAACCTAACCAAGGGGGGTAAGTTACACTAGTAAACCTAACCACGGGGGGTTAGGTTACCCTAGTAAACCTAACCACGGGGGGTTAGGTTACCCTAGTAAACCTAACCACGGGGGGTTAGGTTACCCTAGTAA